>CAMGYJ010000008.1:2689445-3889445 GCA_946122785.1 Linum tenue
TTCCAACCTATGATTACGTGGAAGCCTACGTGGTAAATCCTTGACACGTGTAAATGGGTTTATCTGAACAGCAAAAGGCAAGGTGTAGCGGGATGAGATCGGTTCAACTTCGTCACTTTGTCTAAAGTCTAAACTAATCATAATTATGCAGTAAATTTAAATTAATATTTAGAGTTCTCATTAATGAGAGTTTTTAATGTGATTTCATCATATCTATATTTAATGAGTGCTTGAAAATTGAGAGTTTTTTTTGACCCAGCCCAAACCGTCGCCGGACCTGAAGAGAAATCCGTGCGGGAAAGAGAGTATGCTTTGTATTACAAAATCAGGGTTCAAGAAGGCGTAATTCCGCATATGCCTAGACAGTGAAAAAATCGTCTCGCCTATGTCCTAGGTGGACAATTAGGCGCTCGTAACGTCTAACTGATGCTTAGGCAAAACTAAACACGATTTATTGATGTGAGGCATGATTAATCAAAGTGAGGCGTGTTGCACTAGTAGACCAAAGAGTAAAAGTTTTGTTGCTAATCTTCCCAAAACGACAATAGCTCTTGCTGCCCTATATTCAACGCATCCTTGATCCTTCACTCATTCCTCGATTTGAAATTGCAGTTCTCGATCTGTGTTGTGCCTCATCCGACCAATTGTCAAATACAAGAGAGTGGGTGGTGACTGCAGGTCCCAATTATGACGCCACTCGCCAAGCTATGAGCTTACAGCACTCGTAGATTTCAACTGATCGAAGCTTGGAGGGCAGAACCCCTACAGGGAAAAGATTCAGGCTCCGGACAGTCGGCTAATTTCAGTAGCACAAGAGATGGGATCAGTGAGCGCATTCCTCTCAGCCAGTTGACTTCAGCTTCAAGCAACTATGCAACAGTACTTCACTTGTGCCAATTCCAGGGCAAGCAACCCACCCTTTGGAAACGAAGACAGTTGGAAACTTCCAAGGAGTCGACGACAGAACTGGCATCCCTGCAAATTGTACTGCCTGCAGCTTCCGAAAGGGACTCTAGACTATCACAGTAACGGATGGAGATCGTCCTTAGTTTGTGAAACGAATGCAGTGGAACGATCGTGCGTGAGCGAGTTGGACTCACAAAGTGTGCAGGCATAGCCGAGCTGATCGAAAGACTATAAATGTGGTGGACGATCGTCTTCCCACCTAGTAACAATTTCGTATACTAACAGTCTTGCTATACTGAGGCTCTCTATTCTCCCACTTATGGATATGCTACATTACGCCACACAAGTTGTCTTAACCTATTTGTATACTAAATACGCTTTGGCTAGAATGCAAAATGATACTCTTGTGTAGTAGATGCACTAGGATGACTCCCAGATCTTGTAATCCCTTCCCTCGAGAGCAGGTGACCATTTCCGTGGGCCATTAGGGGGTTCGAAATGGCCAGGACCAATCTTCACTGCCACTTTCTCGTCGATGATGGCTGCGTACACATCTCTTGCTGCCTTCGAAATTTGTACCTAAAATATGCAAAAGCCAAAGCGGTCAGTGCTATTTTGAAAGTTGAGCTTTTGTGTTGTTTCATTGACGATAGACCTTGTCGAATATGACTCCATGTCGTCATGTCATTATGTCTTCAATAATGTAGGAATGCTGAAAGCAGGGAGTTTCGAGGTACTTACTATGCTGCGACAATGGAGTTTGTGGCGGTTTCTGAAAGCGAGGAGAGCAGCAATTTCAGAGCGATAATTAGAGGAGTAAACGTGGTCAAAGAATACCGCAGGTGTTCCTGGATGAGTCAGGATGTACGCATATCCTTGCATTTCTTTGCCACCTGGGAATCTCCAGTGACCCTGGAGAAATTCAGCAGCATTGTGATATAAAGTGAGCATGAAATAGAAGCTGGAATTGTTTTTTTTCCCCCTTGTCCTAAGCAAATCAAATGATGCCTTGCAGACTACCAATTGCTTCCCCAGTCATTCGCGTCTGAGATAAGGCATTAAGTTATTATATACCTGAGTTGAGCCAGTGTCATGATTCTCCACAAATGTAACAGCACGTGATGGCCACCATCCAACAACTCCTGGAGGTTTTCCCTTCTCATCTGCCAAACGCCAATACTCGCATCTTTCCAGTGCCTGCATGAAATAGATCTTCCCTTTTAAGCTTACATAGTCTGCACTAGTAACGGTAAAGCCAGAAGTAAAGCATATTAAAAAGCCAAGCTTTCATCATATATTCCTTTTTTTCAGCTGAAGTAAGATATATAGGAATATGATGATATGCTACACAAACATATACATACAAATATGGTGATATGCTAGACAAACATATAAATTTAAGTTACTCCTAGTGGCTAAGGCATTATGGACGTTATCCAGTGTGGAGATGTAAAATATGTTCTTTTTAGTGAAACCAGCGGCACTTGTCAATTGCCACTCTGCAGTAAATGTGCTCACATCTTTATGACCAGGAATGATTGAGCTTGAGCACTTACCGCATGAAGCACCCCTTTTGTGGTGACATCAAACGCACCAGCAGATCCACTTGTTGCATTTATCCAATCAATAATTCTTTGTCGATGTGCATCCTGATTGTGATCCATTTCACCATAAGTATAACTGAGGGAATCCCAATACTCGCCAACTGCAAAATAAGGACTGGTTGCATCCATGTAATCCTTTACATAGCCGCCCCAAAATCCTCTGACAAAATCAAGCCGCCAACCATCATAACCAATTTCTTCTCTGCACATCAAAGGGAACTGGTAGATTTAGCAGTGTCAAGAAACATGATGATGATGATCATCATCATCACTAGGAGAGTGCAGGCATAATATTTACGGTTCTTAAAGCAAAGTTAAAAGGAAATTGAATATTCATTCACCTTAGCCAGCGCATCCATCCTTTGATATCCTTCCTCACAAAATCCTGCGAGTGATCAATGTTGGGGGCAGCATGAAAATTGTCCCCGCTGCTCTTGTTTCCTCTACCCTGTATGAAGGAAACAGGGATTTACATCTTAGAGCAAATAGGTTAGGCACATATATCCTGCATTGCATCTCATTTACAAGTTGGATCGAAAGCATCAAGTGGAAATTACAGGTCGTAAGCTCAATATTATCCTTCCATTGCATGTACATTAATTCCATTTGCTAAAATTCGGAACATAAATCGCCAAAGTTAAAATAAAATATTGATGCAGTATTTGACCAGCTCTGTAGCCCTTTATTCTCCTAATTAAAACGCTGCTGAAAGGGTATTGCAGAAGGAGAGTAGTGGACTATAGGTTATCATACAACTTTAAGTACCTGGAAATGTGGATCATCAGCAACAACTGCTCGATCGTCCCAATTTAAGCGACCACCAAAGATGTTCCATATTCCATTTTGGTTCTGATACTGAGCACATCGGTGGTTTAGCACAGCATCTCCAAGAACTTTGATGCCCAATTCATGAAGCTTTCCCACAAGTTCCTTCAGCTCATAAATGTTTCCATATCTGCTGACATACAATTTTTGGAAACTGATTGGTTTGCTATGGAGATTCAGACAATCTTGTTGAACCTTTTCTAGTTAAAAATAAAACATATGCTCTGAATAGAGATAGTAGCATCTTTCCGATAAATAATTCAGAACAAAAATTTGTAGAATAGAACATGGGATATAGATCATTCGTCTGGCTCCATGTTTAAGCACCCTTGTCAAGGAAAATCAAACAGACTGTCTCATTTAAAGCTTGTCAAATTATGTTAAAAAGGGAGCCAGAGTTTAAGTCCAATTCCAAAGAATATCAATTCCATTGATCTATTGCATGAAGAGTACGACAAATCATTTAAATAGTTCATGGGAGGTACCTGGAGTTCAAATTATACAGATCCTTTGGCATGTAGCCTTCAGGCGACACTGACTCTGTAGGTGGAGGCAACCACACAACCGTGAAACCAAGTGAAGCTATATCTTCTGCCTTCTCTTTGAGCTCCATATACCATCTTCCAGACTTATGGGATTCCCAATTGAAGCCCTGAAGCACTATTTCATAACCACTCCCTGTACCGGAGCTCTTTTTAGGAGGTGCTTGCTCCAGCTCTTCTTCCAAAACAACCTCTTCTTTGAAAGTTGGTATGGAGCTTCTGAAGATGCTGTAGGCTTCAGCAGCCAATTTCTCAATCTCCTGAAGTATGCTTTCTTGTGCTTCTTTAGTTTTCACCTTTCGACTGTTGTCGGAAGAAATTCCACTCACCAAGTTCCTTATTTCTTTAATTATCTCATTAGTGAAGGCAGTATCAGAACCTTGATTTTGATCTAGAGCCTTCACAGAGGCTGCTGCATCTTTAAAGTGTTCCTGACCGGACTCAGAATGCAAGATACTTGAATTTGAGAGCGGGACGTAAAAGTCATTTCCCTTACATTTCAACCAAGTATTATCATTTAGCTTGAGTACAAAAAGAAAGCCTGCAAGACCCTCTTCCAAGGTAAATAACCCCGAACATCCACGTCCATCCTCCTTCGGCTGAAGAGTAAGAGAACAAGTTTCAGAAAACAAAATAGAAGGACATTGTCAATAGTTATTATGAATTCCCAAACCATTGATCAAATTTAATTTCCTGAAAATAGAATGTTAATGGATCTATGGAAGCCAAATGTTGTAAGAAAGTGAAACTAGTTATGCTACGAAATTTCAGTTTTCTGTCTCATGTCATAGTCATACAAAACCATATTCAGATCTTAGCCATGTTAAGAGGAAAAAGAGAAGTGCTTTTGTCTCAGTAATGGCTCACACAAGTGCAAATGTTCTTAGGTAATGCAGAATATTACTTATCGACTCATCTTTTGGTGAAACGGATATCTTTAATCATGCAAACACATGTACAGATCTTTAATCTGAGAAATCACCACCTATACTCTATTCGTACCTGCAACAAAGTCCGCAAAGCCTTTTCCTTGAATATAACTGTTTCTGGTGGATGAGGGCCAGGTGGAGTTTCCCAATTTTTAGCATCATCTCTGCACACCCCCCAGTGAACAACAACTTCAGGTAGATCAGTTTCGAGATAAAGGATATTCTTAGACGTCTCAGGGCACTTTCTAACTGAAACAGTCACCGAGTTTTCTATAGCAATATGTTTGGTAATGGGCTGCTCTTCATAGATCCCTTCTACTTTCTGATCTTCTCTTTTAACATCATCGGGCTCACGGGTACTGTCTGTTTCTGGTTTGAGCAATATGTTTGAAAAGAAGGGTCCTAGGATTCAAGGTAAGCCATTAGAAGCAATTAATACACAAGCAAATAGACATGAACAAAAGGAAACCAAATGAAGAGTGATGACTAGAACTATCCAATTCATCGTCCACAATTGCGAACAGTCAAAATAGCAAGACTGGTCCATAGCTCAACTAGAATCATACCATCGAATTTTAATTTCAATGCCCATTCACATACCTAATTATACATCATAAAGAAAGTATAATTCAGTTACTTAATGGTTTGCATATTCATGTTGCTTCAGTTTCAACCTGGCCAAATAACGAAGCTGTTTGAGCCAAATACAGTACCATCTTCAAGAAGGTAATCTACGAGAGGCACCTTAAAATCTCTTCCCTTGTGTTGATACCATGCTCCAGTTTCTTCGTCCTATATAAGACCACCACCGACATCAATGGAAGAAGCTAGCAACTTCAGTACTAACACATGGTGAAAATCATATCAAACATTACAATGAAACCAACAAAAACATAAAAAATAAAAAAGACCTTCAGGACGAAATTTATGGCAGCAATTGCACTCTTGGGATCAATATCAATCTTCACTTCATAGAATGGATCATCTCCAGATGGTTTCTTTAAAGGTGTCTCGATCGCATAATTCTGAGAGAGAGGAAAAGGGGGAAAAAGAAAAATCACGTTTCATGGTTTAGTTTCAACTGAAAAACTCTGCACTGCAGCTAGCACTGGAGTATCATGGCTCAACAATTTACCTTTACTGGCACGGAACCAGAGGGTCTCATATGCTTTGGAGGTTGATCCCATTCGCTGCGAATTCGATAAAATAGAAGGAAACCATTTCACAACTGATTGTCTACATGAATATAAACCAAAACCAAGGAAACAAGACACATAGTTCCAGTTCCATAGCACAAAATGAAAAAAGAACAAGCAAAAAAATGAGACTCTTGTGAAAATCAATCAATCTAGATAGTAGAAGAGATCTAATAAGTCAACAGAAACTTTCCTAACCTGCCAATATCATTGACATAAGAGACTCCCCAATGAAGAATCCATTTCCCAGGAAGGCTACATCCCACAGTCAGATGCCAATTACCTTTCCCGTTCTCCTGATCCACGCGCACAAAAATCTTTCCTTCCACCTACCATTCCAGACCAAACTAAACGTCAACTTGGAGCAAAACCATACACTAGTAAGAACACACAATGCATCATCTCATTTCAATGGCACAATGCAACAACAGAATCAGAGGAGCAAAATTTTGTAGCAAACACCAAAATAGTCGGTTGAGCTTTTCAAAAACCCTAGCACCGTCGCCAGTTCTTCAGTCTTATCAGCGATCAAAACAAGCAATGAACCGAAGAAGAAAAATGGAGCAGGTACCTTTTCAGTTTGAGTGACTGGAAAACTGTGCCGGAAGAACACATCACCGGAGGATTCGAAAGTCTCCGCCAGAGCAGTACTAGAAGAAGAAGAAGAAGAAGAGCTACTAGCTCTGATCACGAAGGGAGCTGTCGACCGACGACGCACACGTAGCTTGCATTTGCCGCGATGAAACAGTTTCTGCCGCGAACAATTAAGCGAAGAAGAAGAGCAGCAGGGATTCGCAACCTTCCGAAGTCCAGAAACCTCCGTCCGGCGGTGATATCGGAGGAGCGGCTCAACGGCGACGGAGGACATTGCGGTATGCGGCGATCGGAAGGAAGGGAAGGGAAGGAGCGATCCGTTCGGAGGAAGGAGGGGAGAGATATTTTTTTTTTGTGTGTGTAAATGAGTGCCAAGGGGGACGATGGGCAATGGGCGGTGGTTAGTGAAGTTATGGATAATTTTATTTCGCTTAAAATCTCGGTAAAGCTTAACTTTTCAATTTCCCGAAAAGAGAAATCCCCCTTTTCCATTTTCTCGTTCTGGCCGTTACCGAACTTGCGCCAAATTCAGGGCGAGCGTCGCGCTCATGCTGGCATCTACCAGGTAGGTTAGGGCGGTCAATGAGTCGAGCTGAACCGAGTTTTATCGCAGTTTGAACTTGACTCGTTAATAAATGAGCTGAGCTAAACTCGAACTCGAGTAATTTATTAACGAGTCGAGTCGAGTTCTAGCTAGTCTTGTTTACTAAATTATTAGATCGTATTTGATACATTTATTTTGTATGTCGTGTATGGTACATGTGATTGATGTAACAATTAAAAAAAATAATCAAAGGTTCTACATTAGTGAATCTTATATTATAATTTGTAGGTGTCATATTATTTAGTTAATAAATTTTAACTAGTTCAAATCATGTTTTTTCATAGTGTCGAAACAATTTTGTACATAATTTCTCTACAGAATTAAAAATAAGCATATTTGCTTACATGTTCAACATGTTAAACATCACATGATGTGAGATATATAATTTAACAATCCTATGAATTATGAAAGTCCAAATTAGATCGATTCGCCCATAAGTCGGTGATCAAGTTGGCTCTCAAACCGCAATGTTGAGACATCTCATGAGCTCAACAAGCCACCGAGTCGAGCTTGCTCGCGAAGCACAAAGCTCAAGCTTGGCTCGTTAGTAAACGAGTCGAGTTTCGAACGAGTTTTTCCCGATTCGAGCTTCGAGTTGCTTGCGAGTAGCTCGACTCATTTGCAACCCTAGGTAGGTAATACCAGGAATCTCACAGGTGCGGTTCTAATCCCGCGAAACGCAGGTACCTAAGAGCATCCACAACGGTTGTCATGTTGGTATTTAATATTCCACGTGGCACTTTCATTTCCCCTTTCATTGTTGGAGCCCCTATTTATAAAGTGAGATATCCCCCTTAATGAAATACCAAATGGAAGAGCAAGAGCGGGCTCCACCCACATTTTATGTTATTTTTCTTTTTCTTTCTTTATTTCTATTCTATTTTGTGAGTTGTGAGATAGTGTATTTTTATTTTGTGGGTCCACTATGAAATAGATAATGGATTTCATTGATGTAGAGCAAGGTTGTCAACCCGCGAGTCGCCGCGGACCCGGTCGAGCCAGTGGGTCAAGGGTTAACGGGTCACCCGTTTTAACTAGGTCTAGCCCGAAAATATGTAAAGAGTCATTATATTGTACTTACCTGATAAATTATATCAAATCTCATCTAACATATGAATTATAACATACACCAAAATAACATGTCGTACTTAGATACAACATATAGTGAAAATTCACACACACTTATATAACATCAATATTCAAATGTTCAACTTAGGATTCCAAAGATTGAGTTAGGCAAAAAGAAAAATCGGAAAATAGGCGCATTTCGCAAACCAAAGAAAAAATGACACATATTGACTTCCAACCCGGTACCTTGTAGCGGTTGACCCTACGGGTGCATGCGACTCGTTTTTCTCATCGAGCCAGGGTCAAAGTGGGTCCACCTGCGGGTAGACAACCTTGGTCTAACGCCATTTTCAAGGTCCGGAATTACGTGGAAGCCTACGTGGCACTTACTCGACACAAATGCCCAAGCTTATCTGAACCAAGGCGGACTTTTTTAAGATTGTGAAATCGCACTAAAATTTACATTGGAAAGTCAGTGGTAGAGTATTTTGTATTATCGTGGTTTAATCGTGATGTAACCATGGTTCAATCGTTACTTGCAGGCAAGATTTTTCTTATGTTTGGCTTCTGGCAAAATCTATGGGAATCTACAACAAGCAGACGATATATGGATGTTTCGACAACACTACGATTATCCCGTGCAACATTTGGGGACACATACATCGCTGATTTTAGAAGGTTGATGCGTTGTCTCAAACTGGAGCAAAAGTTATCAAGGAAAGCCTTGATGAAGTTGATCAATTGTTATATGAACATGCAAAAAAGGATAAGTTCATCAGCAAAAAACAAATGCAATAATCATGGACCATTCCTAGAGAATTGAATTGTTCACGAGATCTTCTTAGCAATTGCTTTGTTAATCCTATAGGCAAGACGTTTCATACATAAGATGAAAAGATAGGGTGATAGAGGGTATCCCTATTTTTTTTTTATGAATGATGTAGGATTTAATTGCGAAGACACATAATATGTGTCAGTAAAATTGATGATAGTACATAGAAAGGTTATAGTGAGTTAGAAAGCATAAATGTTTGGGAGCTCAAATAAAGTCTCATAACAAATTTAGTCTACTAGTTTGCTTTATTCAAATGGAAGCTAGTGCTTCAGCCTCTTATTCCAATGGTAGCTAGTGCTTCAAGGAGGCTGGATAGAGTGGGAAGTCTATGATCCATGAAGGAGATTGTAGAAACTTCACCGTTCATGAAGAGGAATTATGTTGTAGGTGAAGTTCCACTTGGATAAATTGTACTTGGTTCTTCTTATGCCCTCTCTTTCTGGGACAGTTATACTTCCAATACCCAACTTCCTTACAGATGTGACAGGAGTCGCTTGGCTGTGGACCGAAACCCTTAGAATTCGAGTTTCTGTTTGAATTCCCTTTACTAGATTTCTTCTTTCCCTTTCCACCTGTAGCAGCCATCGATGCTTCACCACCTGTACCAGATCCAGACTCCTTATTCCTAATCTCTCTCGTGTGAAGAGCATATCTGGCATCCTCCAACGACAAGCTATCTTTACTAATAATAAAA
This sequence comes from Linum tenue, assembly GCA_946122785.1. Classification (NCBI taxonomy): domain Eukaryota; kingdom Viridiplantae; phylum Streptophyta; class Magnoliopsida; order Malpighiales; family Linaceae; genus Linum; species Linum tenue. The sequence continues at coordinate 2,699,243 of CAMGYJ010000008.1, forward strand.
GAATCCACAAAATTCTCATATGAACTTGGCAAAGAAACAAACAGGATTAGGGAAACATCTTCGTCATGACGTCATCAACCTTAACATCTATATTGCGTAAATCTACCAAAATAGAATTAAGTTGCTCCAGATGTTCCCTCAAAGGCGTACCTTCTTACATCCTCTAGCTTGAGATGCAACTTGTTGGTTAAGGACTTCATCATATACAGACTCTCCAGCTTCAACCACAAGTCTGTGGCAGTCTTCTCAGCAGCGACTTCAATGATCACATCACTAGATAATGATAGCATGATGGTTGAGTGTGCCTTCTCCTCCAGGATATCCCACTCATCGTCATCGACCATTGTCTTCTTTTGTTTCGCAAACAGCGGCCCCCACAGCCGTTGTTATTTCAATAAAGCCTGCATCTTGATTGCCATATACCGAAACTGTTCTTCCCCGTGAACTTCTTGATCTTCATGTTTATCGATGTCATTCTTCAATCTTGAAACCCAAGCCTGATTTCCAACTCGGGGTCTGGTACCACTTGTCACGACAACTTCACTACGGATTGGGAAATAAGAGGATTTGACAAAGCAAGAAAACGAAAACACGAATGAACACGACATACGATTTACGTGGTTCACTTAAATAATGTGTGTTAGCTAGTCCACGGGCAGGAGAGATCCAGTTTCACAAACTTCAAGGAGATATAGGTTACAGAGGAGTATGAAAAGTATTGATAGTACTTCTCCATGGTCTAACCCTAATCCAATATGGTAAAGGAAAAGAAGTTATAGATCAGGCCCAAAACATTAACCCAAACAACATTGAGCTCATACACTGAGGAACCCAAACAACATCCAGTTGTAGCGCCATATATTCCGATTCAAGGCACATCAACACATGGAATAGCAACGACAATGTCATCCCGTTGTTTCTTCCTCTTCTTCCTACGATAGAAGTGCCTCCCTCCTTTAAGGTGGGTTGCCTCCTTTTCCACAACAGCGATACCCTTATCCCAAATTCCCTTGCACCGAATTGTATTGTAGTTGCTATAACATGTAGAACCATGGAACGGTGAGGCGGAAGCCACGACGGTAGGAACATCTTCTTGCGACTATGGCGATGACAACGTGGTTGCTCACAACGTTGGCTCTATAGCTCTCTCACAGGCTGCGATGAACCTTCCTCAAGAAGTCAGGGCACTTTTCGTCAGTTGAATCAACTTATAGAGGTTATCCCTGGATAGCCATTCGGTGTCCATCATATCGCAACCAGACTCTGATGCTAATTGATGCGTGATGAGATCTCACGCGTTATGGAACTCAAATTCTTCTACAAAAGAGCTAAAGAATCCAATAAAAGAGAACTAATTAATTTACTACTAATTAGTGAACTTTATTACTTCAATGAAAAAAGAAGAACAAAAGTACATGTTTATTGGACTAATCCCGCAAACTCTTTCCCCCCTTCAATAAGCTAAATAAATCCGAAACCAATACGTAAACAATGACTTTCTCAATTTAATAATCTTAAACATCCTAAGATAAACTTATACGAATTTCCCATATAATATAATACCCAACAATTAATTAATAAGAAATAATACCTAATTACTGAACCCCAAAATTGGCCATAAGGCCCAACATATGCTATAATGCATCAGTATCGTTTTCGAATTAACATAAGTATGTGTGAACATTCATCGTCTTCTAAAAATGGGGGATCAAATAAAAGTTTGCGAGTCACGCAATATGGATAGGGATCCACCGGGTCCTCGATCGAGTACTTAACACGAATTACAGCACCATGAGACACCAGATAGTGCAACAAAGTCGCCTCGTCATCTGCCAGCATCCTGCCATGGCAGAACAGGTCAATTTTAGTCCTGGCATACCCAGGCCATTTGACGTGTATAAGCTTCTTCAACTCTGCCACCTTGCTCGTTTCCTTGCAAGTGATTGCCATGGATGGAAGTCGGAAGAAACGTGAAACCAGGTTGACAGTGATCGGGATGTTATCGTTGGCTGCCGCAGCAATCTCCAAGTGGGCGGCTGTGGGAACAGCAGGACGGTTGATTTTATAGGAATCTAGCGTTTTGTTGTTCGTCAACTTATGTCTACCAAGCCACAAAGTCTGTCTCTCGATGGCTATGCCGTATGCAGCTTCGATCCTGGCCTTCACGTCTTCAACTGTCTGGGATGGTAGGAAATTGTGCTCTGCGAACATTTGTCCTGAACCAAATGTATGGTCGCGCGCGATTATGTATAACACAACGCTCTCATCTCCCATATGCTCTTCCTTCATTGTCACTAAGCTAAGATCTCTCCTTAATATCTCTTTCTATACTAATGACGATATAATTATCTAGCGCCAACTCCCTAACTAGTAGTAATAAATAAATGATATCTGTCTAGCTCCCTGCGCATTTATAGAAGAAAAATTTCAATCAGAAAGACAAAAATATAACACCTATCTCCTTTTCTTGCTGAACTCGACAGAACTTATGGTTATGCTTCACTGATTACTAGGCGGAGATAGAGAACAGTTTTGACTAAATTTTTGTTTCTCATTCTTTTTTTTGGTGAAAGTGTTTCTCATTCTTTGAATGTATTTCAGGTGGCCCTTTTTGGTAGGGGACAAATTAATTAAACAACTCCACTTTAAACTAAAAATAATAAGGCAACATTTTCATAAATTAATTTATTCATGAATAAAATTTTGTCATTTTTTTAAAATAAAATAATGTATCTCTTGCAAAATCGACCCGCTGGTCGACCCACTTTGACCCTGACCTGGTGAGAAAAACGGGCCGCACGCACCCGCATGGTCGACGGCTTCAAGTTATCGGGTTGGAGGTTAAATTGTGTCATTTTTTTCTTTGGTTTGCGAAATGCGCATATTTTCTGATTTTTCTATTCACGTAACTCAATCTTTGGAATCCATAGTTGAAAATTTGAATATTTATGTTATATAAGTGTGTGTAAATTTTCACTATCACTACAACAAATATGGTCTATGGTGAGTGGTGACAATCCGTTTTGTAATTACAGGTCCCGATTTTGTCACATAAACTCTGTTGTGACAAACTTTGTGACAAAATGCATTTGTTATCGGAAGCTCGTCGTAATAGATTTATTGTGACAAACGCAAATGGAGTTTGTCACCATACCCTTCATGTTCCAGTGACAAATATACGACGTCATAATGAAGTTCTTAAGTGACAAACTATCACATGATGACACGCAGGCCATGCGATTTTGAAGAGACTATTTTGACAAAATAGTTTATTGTAACACTAGGTTTGTCACATTATAGTTTATGTTTTAAGTGGCAAAACACATTTGTCACTGTGTGAATTCTTTTAAAACCGGATAATTTCAAATCATTTCTGTATGTGACAACTAGCTCATCATATCTGGCACTGCACTACATAGACAATATGACAAAATGAAATTTACACATATCAAAAGAACTATTTCATTCATAGCTGCCAACCATCCAAAAGAGTAATCAAACCTCCAACATTCTAGAGAACTCAAACATCCAGCAAGCTTTCATAGTTCACAGCAAGCCAAACATCCAAAAGTGTTCATAACCTACACATCTACATCATTAGTTCACTACCTAAACCTCGACTCAAACATCAAGCCTTCATAGCTGCAACTTAACATTCTTCACGCCTTCATATCTATCTGCATGTGATAAATATAACCATATATGAGATTGTGCCATTCACAACAACAACAAACCAACAATGAAATTCTAATCTCATCCAAACAGTCGAATACAACAAGGTTCTTACCTTGCAGTGCCGTTCATCTTTGCAGCCAACTGATTTACAGTAGCTTCAAGGCTTTTTTGTGCTATTGCCATCTTATCAAAATTATTTTCTTGAGTTGCTATTCTCTTTTGTAGTTGCTCAATCTTCTCCTCCATCTGCTTGCTTCTTAGTTCAAAACTATCCTTTTCAGCTTGCCTCTGTGCTCTTTCAGCTTCTAATTGTGCTTCAAGTTGGAGCTCCCTAGCTGTACGCTTTGTGTTTCGAGCATAGGTAGGCTTTTTCTTCAAGACCTTCTCCACAATCTCACCCCCAGACACCTCATTTCCTTCCTCAATAGCTTTTTTTTGAAGATAAGTCATATCTTCCTGTAGATGAAAAGGTGGGTTTGGTCCATTGTTAACAAATGGAGGCATTCAGCTTAACATGTTAAAAGTTAGATCAACTAATTCTTACATAATTTTTCTTAGTCACAGGATTGATCCATTGTCCATCGCGCTTCTTATGTGTATCAGCGTACACCCGTAGTTCTGGAGGCTCGGAGGCTTCTGCTGGTACATTATCCTCTGCATCATTCTTGGTTGGTTCAAGAGAGTTGTGCCATTATCAGTCTAATTCAATGGAAAAGAGCAAAGATCAGTGTCTATTCCAGATCACTGGCAGTGCCTAAAATCAAACCACCAGCCTCTACTATACATCGTCTTCAGTGTAACTAGCCATGATCAACATTCATGTAATAAAGCCCTAAAATCCCTAACTGTCAGTCCCTAAAACCCCTAGCATTCAAACCCTAAAATCTAACATGATTTTCCCTTCCCAGAACCCTGTAAATCGAATGAGATAAGAGAGGAAGAGAAGATTCTCTCCATTCCAGATGGAAGGAAGATGACAACAATGACCAAAAACAAAAACTCGCACAATCGAAAGACCAGACAAACGCCAATGAAGATGAAACTGCTCAAAATGGGACACGGAGAGGAAAGGGCATATGCAAACGAAGATTCGCTCCATTGTAGATGGAAGGACGACGCCGACGATAACCAAAATCAAAACAAACTCCATATGGAAGGAAGACGCCAACCCATTCCAATAGTCGAAGACGAAGACAATGATTGGCCTAATTTTGATTCAACACGAACTGGCATTCAATTGGCAGAACAAAAAATAGAGCTATGGAACAGAGGGATACCTTCGTCGGAAGTTGAACTGAGGAGTGTGGGAAATCGACGGCTTGCAGGAGGAGAGGAACTAGGCCAATTTTTGATTCTGGAACTAGGTTTTTAGAGAGGGGGGGGGGAGGAGCTATGGATTTTGGAGAGTGAAAAACGAGAGGGAAACGAAAACCTCACCCACGTGTTAGATCATCTCAATCTATTTTCCAATGCTAAAAGGAAAAAATAAAAATAAATTACAATGCGACAAAACATTTATTTTGTCACATTCCACATATATATTTCCCTCCCATCTTTCCCGCCAACTGAAATTCCAATCAAAGTGACAATATAGTTTGTCACATTGCAATTTAAAAGTGCTCACAATGGAGCACTGTAGGGATGGGCGACCTTGATGCATGAATCAAGAATGACCCAAAATCATTCCCATTGATGCTTAAAGAATAATGCACATCGAGGGCGCAAAAAGAGCTGAATGTAGCCGAGTGTTACCTACTTCTGAGGATTGTAGCTTTATTTTGGAGGCTGATGGAGTGAAGTTGAGACTTGGTCGTTTAGTATCACACCTAATAAAGATCGTGAGGGGGTTGGTTGACGTCGACTGAGCTTATTGGACACCCTTTGATAGGATTGAAAATATTATGGAGGATGCCTATGTTACTTGCATAGGAAGTCAGTACCATAGGTAGGAAGTAAGCAAGTTGGAGAAGAATTCTGAAGTGTTTTCATGTTTGTCTTTCTTCGTTTGTATTTTAGTTAGTTAGTCATTCCTTCTTAGCACATATTCAGGGTATCTTTTCCTACATAAGGCATGTTTAGTTCTTTTAAAGGATCGAACAATTTTCGGTGCTAAATGAAGTCCTAGTTCATTTAGCATAACAGCTTGTGAACTTGTCTTGGTCTTTGGTGAAGTCCAAAGATTGTTTTGTCTCTTATCATTCTAGAAATCACACTTGATTGTTGCAAGATTCTACCCATATTGATAGAGCTTTCTCCCAGGTGTGAGATTGCACTTCTATTCCACTATGTCGGAACCAAATAGCTTGGTTATTTGGTTGTTTTTTGCTCGAGTTTCATTGATCAATCAAACCCTTGATTGATTGAGTTTGGATGTGCAATTCTTATACTTTAATATCACTTGAGATCATATCACACCGTTTGGGAAGTCACCTTGATATGAATTCCAAGGAAAAAACTGTGGGGGTAGAGGCCCAAAGCGGACAACATCTTTGTCGGGAAAAGGTTCAGTAAGTTACAACTTTGGTGGTTGATGACACGTGAAAGTATCTATTCTAGACCTCCGTATTTTGATCCAAAGTGCATACATTCCCCATCATTATCGTCATAATACTTTGAATTATTGTCGTGGTTGCTTCAAGTGTGTTCTAGCTACCCTAGGATTGCTTTTATACAATTGATATGCTTTTGGTAGCGTTTAGGCCATCTTTAGGGAAAAGGAGTCTAGTGGACCACTTGGAAGCCGTAGGGAATTAAACTGATACCAAGTTGCTAGAGCAAGGAATCGAAGACCAGACATCGAAGTAAAACAGTGCCTGGAGCGCCATTTTGATGATGAAATTAGGCGCCAACGGTGCCATTGTAGGGAGGTTTTCCACTTCGTCAAGAAGTTATCATAGATCATTCCAATTAGCTAGTCACGTGTTGGAGCACTCTTAGAGGCTGAATGATGCAAGATAGGAGACTTTTACTTGTTAGAAAGCCTAATCAAAGGTCTATACATAGGGATATAGAGGCAGAGTTTGAAAATAAGGAGACGAGAGGTCAATCAAGGGTCGTTACTAAACCGACAAAGAGACCTTCCTGAATTAGAACGAGTTCACCGTAAAAGGGAGAATCAGTGCCCAAAATGGTGGCCTAGAGCTTGTTTTCTCTATTCAAGGAATCGATTCCTATGGGCCTTCTGGTATCTTTGTTTCCATCGATGAACAACAAGGCACCCCTCCCCATGGCTGGCTAAGTTCCTTAGTTTCATAGGTATGTGAACCCTAGGGGTTCTAACATGTAAACTTGATGATTTGGTTTAATATGATTGTCTGCTTTTCATATGTGTGATGCTTCATTCCCTCTATTTTTTTTATTTGTTGATTCGAATGATTGCTCAGCCGATCTTGCACTCCTTTGAGGTGCAAGAATGGAAATTTTAGTCGTTTAGGACGGGTGTAGAAATAGCAATCCTACTTGATCAACCTCATTCGATCAAACGGCGTGACGCCTCAAGGGAGAAATCCGAAGAGTCCTTGTCACCCATTAGTTCGGGTAAATTCTTTGACACAAGGTGGGATATAACGAAATAAGAAATCGACAACTCATATGCTACCGATCATTCAGGGCGCGTAGTTGGGAGAACTAGGGGGAGCTTGCCTATGCAACTTCTTCATTCTATGTTTCTCACTCATCTAACGTAGCATAGATTTATTTCCAAACCCTAACTTATGTCTGCAAAACCAGAGGCACCTCAACCTCCTAAACCGACCTCTTCTTCCATAGAACTGTACCTCGCTTGCTAAGTAAGGGTTCTGTGAGAGGCCTGAAGGGTAATGACACTACAATTGACATCAATGGTGGAAAATTCACGAGATCCATGGTAGGGATGGCAATGGGTCGGGTTGGGGCGGGTTATGCCAAATCCATACCCATGTGTTTATCTAGCAAAACAATCTGAGGTAAAACCCACTAGATTTGAAAAAATCAAACCCAACCCGATGGGAATCCGCGGGTTCATAATTCTCACACGTTCAATTAATCATATTGTTTAACCAAATCCGACCATGAGGTAATAGAATGATGTGTATGGTTGTTTAACCATTGCTTCACCGCTCCACCCAAGGTAAAGAGGAAAAGTCTGAACCGTATTGCAGCTTGAGGGACTCCATTTGCTTTGATTCCACCCGTAAGCTTGTAAAATGCTTTGATATGTACTTGCGCATCTTCATTCATCAACCCTTTGAATTGGACAACATTTTGAAGCATATTATTTGTCCACAATTTGATCTCATAATTATTTGTTGGGGATCAGTGGATGAAGAATAGAAGATTTCACATTCTCCATACTCGGCCTCGAGAACGATCTCGTAGTCCTCTTCCTTGGTGGAGGTTGTTCTCGTTGTTGTTCCTCCATTGGTTGTAGTTGGAGGCTTGCTGTTCTTCAAAGACCTTGGAGGGTTCTCTCAATTTCCGTATCAAGAGGTATTATTTATAGAAGAATCTCGCATTCGCATATAAATAAATATTCTAAACAAAATCTCAAACACCTGTGACGTACAAAGTGGGATAACAAAAACAAAGCAAAACATAACTACTATATATAAACAGAAAAGTTAGACTAAAGTAACAATTCTATGATTTTCAACTAGTTATCGAGGGTCCCCAACAACGGCGCTAAGAACTTGCTGTTATGCAACTATCCTCGTGCCAGTCTTGTTAGTCATTTGCACGACTTATCTAACTATCCCATTCTAAGCCAAGTATAAATCAGAATGGCATTGCTAATATATTGGCTACCAAGGTCTTATTCCATAGGTTTCAATATTCTAGGTTACTTCTCACTTCGTTGTTATCTAGTCAACCTGTTTAGGTTTTTCGGTTGGAGTTTGATTGGAAGACACTGGTGGTAAATGCCAAGATTAAACCAAGGTACTTCAGGGTGGGTCTCTCGCCTTAAACTAGGTTCATCATGTAAATGGCTAACTAGGTTGAGTTTATAGGATAGAATGCAAAACTCTCTATTATGGGGATTTCAGCGATTACTCTCCCTCCTCCTAAGTCCTAACACGGTCCACAAAACCAAATGCCACCTTAGTCTAAGTTTACATGGTAGGGTCTCTCCCATAGTTCCTCTCAATAGGTTTAACCTATCATGCATACTGGAGATGTGCTTCGATAAGAATGAGTGCAACTTCTCTAGCGTCGTTTTAGAAAGGCATTCCTATTGCAGGGGTTTGTTCTCCAAGTTCACTAAGGAACCTTAGGATCATTCATCTACCCTTAATCTGATAGTTGGCGCTAGCCAGATGACTCGCTAAAACACAACACCTAACAATGGCCAAGTGTAACCAATGAAAGGGACTGCAGTATAGTGGCTCAAGTAATAAATATCGAATCCACGGGTCTCTAGAGTTACTATTACTCAGCTTCAGTTCGTTATCTAGCAAAACAGATTAAGTTGAAAGAACTAAAACTACTCTAGCAAACTACAGTTAAAGTTAATCTAATTACAGGTTGGGAACTCACTTAGGTATGATTCCCCCTAGCCACTAGCCAGATTAATGATTGATGATTTCTAACTTGTTTCACTTTCATTCACAATGCGGAGAATCCTTGACTAGACCTTGAGTCTCGACTAAAGGAACAAGGCCCTCTTGAGTCAATTGCCTAGAGGGACGTATCCTTCTCTAGAACAACCGATCAAGGCGTTCTGAACTAGATTCCCTCTATCAAATGAGGTTCTCAATCGATACAAAGCAGTGAATCAACCCTCGACTAAAGCAATTGATCCACTACTATCAATCTATGGTGCTCTATTGACCTAATCAGGTGTTCGCTCTCATAGGATCAAAGCAGAATCAATAATCTCGACTAAAGCAGAATTGAATCATGAAAACATGCATAGATTGAATATGAACTCAAGATTATCAAGTAGGAGTACTCATACAATCATCCAATCAAACAAACATGGCTAGGGTTCCTCAAAACCTAAGTGAAGGGAAGTTACTCCATAGAGAAGAGAGAGACTGCAGAAATCTGATCTAGATCTTCAATCTCCATCTCCAAGCTTGATTCCTGAGCTCCAATGGCGAAGAAATCCTCCAAAATAGCTCCAAGAATGTTCCCAAGTCGCTCTCTCTCTCTAGGGTTCGTCCCTTGGGTGTTTGGGATCCAAAACCCAGCTCTCCTCCCTTTTGGCTCGGATTAGGCTTAAAAACAGGCTTCCCCGAGTTGCACGGCCAGGTGCACGGCCGTGCACAACACCATTCTGGCCGTGCACCCTCAAAACGCACCGTTTCACTTAATCGATCTCAGCCATCTTGCACGGCCAGGTGCACGGCCGTGCAAGGCTGGATTTTGCCCGTGCAAGGCCTCGGCAGAGAGCGCACGGCCAGAATTATATGTTGCACGGCCGTGCGCCTCCCTGGTCTGCCCGTGCAGCTTGCTCAGCCTCTGTTTAATGCTTCGTTTCTCCCTCGTCCGGACTCCGAATCAGTCGCCGTTTGATCCCAGACGCTCGTAGTCTCGTCCTCTTTCGTTTCATAACAAGCTTGCATGATTCTCTGTCCATAAAGTGAGGTAGAAATCAATTCTTCTTCAGGTCATGCCCGAGTTTCTGCTCCCGAATCGCCAATTGATCTCTGATTGACTTGAAACTTGCGCCTATGCTTCACTTTATGTGCTAGGACCTGAAATGTGACAAAGGAACACAACCTAGCATAAAATAGGCCAAAGACACGGTAATTCAAGCTCAAACAATCAAGAAACAAAGGGGAAAACATGTGCAAATACCGAGTCATCAAATCCCCCCACACTTAACTGTTTGCTTGTCCCCAAGCAAACCTAACTCAAACCAATGCAACTCTCCAGAGCTCTATAGCAACATACAACCCCGATCGTCGGTAGAGGATTTCCCAGATCATATAGCAGCTTACGAGGTCAACTGGTCTTCTAAGACGTTCCCTATCTCTCTCAATGCGAGTACTAGACTCAAGCCAGGATCATGAGAAAAAGTAGAAGTAAGACAGTCAGTTCATGGATAAAGGGACTCACACCATTCACAACCAAGGACTCGTTGTACCGGGGTGCTCTTTCACTTCATTTCACCGTTGGAACCCCTTTTTCTCACTTTCATTTACATTTTTTCTTTCATTTGGTGGAGTTCCAACTGCAGTCTTTTGCACGGTCGACCCTTATTAGTCGAGCAAGAGCAATTTCTGTACATCTGGCGCTCGCCAGAGTACTTCTTTTAACTCCTTTTCCTCAACTCGTGTGGAGGGTCAATGAAATTAAGGGGGGTCGGAAGCTCTATCCGTGCCCTTAAAAACACATCCTCGAGTAGGCAAACCGCTCAACGGGTGGAAGTTTTACTTGTACTAGAGACAGCTTAGCTTCACCTTGTAGGAGTACCCCACTAAGGATCACTAAAATCTCTTCCAAAACCCGATTTTGTGCAATGAACGGTGCCACACACGTTGGGCTTACCCCATGTTTAAGATTTAATGATTTTGACATGGAGGACCAACTGCTTCCCATTTTCCATATGAGCACCCTGTTCGATACACGAGTCCATAACACAATCCAAATAGAGTCACCATTACCACATGAATTCAACGGTCTTAGCTCCACTAATTCACAAAATCAACTGACACAGCAGAGAGCTAGATAGGAAAAATCTTATACTTCAACATCCTCCATAGTGCTACACTACCTCCCTAGGTTGCACATTACTATAGAGACTGTCAATTCAAAGCATACTGAGCAGGCAATTTGCAAGGAAACACGTACTTGGAGCCCTCAAATTTAAAAATTTGGACAGTGGACTAGGCTCCAAGCACACAAACAGCCAAACATTCACCCGCATACATAATCGAACATCCCCCCCCCACACTTAAGCACGACATTGGCCTCAATGGAGGAACGATAAGGAGGGTAGAACGAAGTTACCAGATCAAGGGTGAATGATGGTGGACGGGGCAGGCGGTGCATTCCAGGAAGAGAGAGTAATCAGAACACAAACACCACACAAAATCTCACAAAGGTTGAGTTATTGACTCTAAAATCAAATAACAAAACGGATTCAACCGAGGAGAAATAGATAAAGAAATGCAAACCGACTGGTTGGGTTGCCTCCCAACAAGCGCTTCTTTCACGTCGTGAGCCGGACGATGGCTCCTAAGTTTCGGTCCACCCCAGAACCTCTTTGAAGTTGAGGTTCTCGTCAAGGAGGTGGAGTCTCAAGTCACGAGCATGTGGTATGACAGGTGATGGAAGCTCGTGCACTTGATGCAGATGAAGTCTCCACCCTCGAGACCTCTTCTTCTCTTCTCTCGTCTCATTGCCCCAAACCAGATATGACAGCATCGATTGGCCACCACCGCGTCCACCAAGAGGGACCGATGTCGATGTGGCCTTGGTCTGGCAAAGAGACACTGCAAATGGGTCCTTGCCAAGCAGCTCCTCGAAGTTTGGTGGAGATATCACATGTAACTCATGGCCGGTGCAAACCTCTTCCACCCCAACTTCGTCCTCAGCCTGGACGCCAATTGCTTCTTCAACCTCCCTTTCTTCTTCATGTGGTATCACCCCTGGGAAATGATCAAGAACTCCTTCTGCTTCACTTTCGTCATCCTCCACAACTTCTTTTTGCACCCTTTCTCTCTCTTCTTCTTCTAGCACGGATTGGAGAGCAAGTTGCCAAGCAATTTCTCTCATGAGATCTTCTTGCATCTCCTCACTCATGCCCACCTCTTCAAAGCTCAGTGTGGGGTGCGGGAAAGGGTGGTCGGCTACGACAGGACATTCCTGATCATGATCATCTCGGGAGCTCTCCGTGACAACTTCTGTGTGCTCCAAGATGTCCTTGTAGCCTTCTTCTTTCTCGTCCTCTTCTAGTACGGTAGCAGACGGGTGATCTTGAGCAAGTTGTGAGCAAACTTGCAACACCCACTCTATTTGCTTCGCTGAGCGTTGAACAGCCTCCTCCATATCATGGAGATATGAGGGATCGGAAGAGGAAAGGGATTGGATGTGAAGATCCATTCTGCGATTGCGTCTCTCGGAGTCCCGAACAAACTGCTCCAGGAGAAGCTTCAGTTCATAGTTTGGATCTGGCTGTGGAGTGTAGCATGGCTCTGCAGAATGGCCCGTGAAGGCCGCCATGGGTAACTCCAGCGCTGATGGCCCTTCTGGTTGTGGGAGAAAGTCTTCTTGGTAATGAGATTGTTCTTGATATGCCCAGGGGTCAGATTGTTCTCCATAGTAAGGGGGTTGGTACTGGAACCCGGATCCATAGTCTTCTCCTCCTTGATTGCTCCAGGGTGTCTCGGGGTAATACCACTCGGATGGTGGTGGATACCCCCAATGGTTGGAGAAGCCATGAGGATCCATGATTCAGATCTGCACCAACAAAAACTAAAACACCCAAGTGAAAAGCAAGGGTGGAAAACAAAAGAAAACGCTAAAGTAACAAACTTCTGCCTTTCCTAATAATCTAGAAAGTCCCCGGCAACGGCGCCAAAAACTTGACTCGCTAAAACACAACACCTAACAATGGCCAAGTGTAACCAATGAAAGGGACTGCAGTATAGTGGCTCAAGTAATAAATATCGAATCCACGGGTCTCTAGAGTTACTATTACTCAGCTTCAGTTCGTTATCTAGCAAAACAGATTAAGTTGAAAGAACTAAAACTACTCTAGCAAACTACAGTTAAAGTTAATCTAATTACAGGTTGGGAACTCACTTAGGTATGATTCCCCCTAGCCACTAGCCAGATTAATGATTGATGATTTCTAACTTGTTTCACTTTCATTCACAATGCGGAGAATCCTTGACTAGACCTTGAGTCTCGACTAAAGGAACAAGGCCCTCTTGAGTCAATTGCCTAGAGGGACGTATCCTTCTCTAGAACAACCGATCAAGGCGTTCTGAACTAGATTCCCTCTATCAAATGAGGTTCTCAATCGATACAAAGCAGTGAATCAACCCTCGACTAAAGCAATTGATCCACTACTATCAATCTATGGTGCTCTATTGACCTAATCAGGTGTTCGCTCTCATAGGATCAAAGCAGAATCAATAATCTCGACTAAAGCAGAATTGAATCATGAAAACATGCATAGATTGAATATGAACTCAAGATTATCAAGTAGGAGTACTCATACAATCATCCAATCAAACAAACATGGCTAGGGTTCCTCAAAACCTAAGTGAAGGGAAGTTACTCCATAGAGAAGAGAGAGACTGCAGAAATCTGATCTAGATCTTCAATCTCCATCTCCAAGCTTGATTCCTGAGCTCCAATGGCGAAGAAATCCTCCAAAATAGCTCCAAGAATGTTCCCAAGTCGCTCTCTCTCTCTAGGGTTCGTCCCTTGGATGTTTGGGATCCAAAACCCAGCTCTCCTCCCTTTTGGCTCGGATTAGGCTTAAAAACAGGCTTCCCCGAGTTGCACGGCCAGGTGCACGGCCGTGCACAACACCATTCTGGCCGTGCACCCTCAAAACGCACCGTTTCACTTAATCGATCTCAGCCATCTTGCACGGCCAGGTGCACGGCCGTGCAAGGCTGGATTTTGCCCGTGCAAGGCCTCGGCAGAGAGCGCACGGCCAGAATTATATGTTGCACGGCCGTGCGCCTCCCTGGTCTGCCCGTGCAGCTTGCTCAGCCTCTGTTTAATGCTTCGTTTCTCCCTCGTCCGGACTCCGAATCAGTCGCCGTTTGATCCCAGACGCTCGTAGTCTCGTCCTCTTTCGTTTCATAACAAGCTTGCATGATTCTCTGTCCATAAAGTGAGGTAGAAATCAATTCTTCTTCAGGTCATGCCCGAGTTTCTGCTCCCGAATCGCCAATTGATCTCTGATTGACTTGAAACTTGCGCCTATGCTTCACTTTATGTGCTAGGACCTGAAATGTGACAAAGGAACACAACCTAGCATAAAATAGGCCAAAGACACGGTAATTCAAGCTCAAACAATCAAGAAACAAAGGGGAAAACATGTGCAAATACCGAGTCATCACCAGACTAAACCTAAAATTTCCACCTAGTTTCAACTCAATTGTAGGCTGTAGGGGAAGAGTTGGAGACTTACCCAAGTATAATTAAGCATAAATGAAGCATATAATCACTAAAAACATATCCATTCATAACCCTAACACAGTTATATCTATATTCAAAACCTAAATTTAGGATTGGGGGTGGGTGGGGTGGGGGGGGGGGGCGTTTTAACCTAGGGATGGAAACAAAACCCGAACCACGGGTACCCACCCGACCCAACCCTGTCAACGCGGGTAAAATCCTTATTGATGGGTTTTGGGCCGAGTTCGGGTTTAAACCCACTACACTGTTCACTGGGTTGGGTTTAGGTATACCCGCCCCATGGGTACCCGCCCACACCCATATAATTACTTTCCCAGTATATTTAATATTATAAACAATATATCTTGCTTAAACAACTAATATTCTTAATATTTGTGGAGACATGTATAATTTGTTCTTTCAAATTGTTTAGAATAAAGTTGATATTATATGGAGTGGAGAGTGAAGAAGCTAAATTGACAAGGAGGAAGCAGCTTTCAATTAACCATGTTATTTATAGATGTTTATCTTTAATTTTGAACAATTTGTATTGATAATTTGCGGTTTGCTTGTATGTTCTATATTGGTGTTTTTGTATGGATAATTTGTATCAGAGAATTTATGTTAAACTTTTATTTTGAAAGAAACTTTTTATTGTAAATTTTTTACCACAAAAATCCACGGGTACCCATGAACCCGCGGATACCCAGCGGGTTGGGTTTAAGTTTTTCAAACCCAGCGAGTTTTACCCCGGGTTTTTTTGGCGGATAAACCCATGGGTTTGGGTTTGACAAAACACGCCCCAACCCAACCCATTGCCATCCCTAGTTTAACCCGTAGTACCTTAGAAAACTACCCCATAAAGGGGGGAAGAAGATACATGGAAGAAAATAAAATAAGTCTTGATGTGGGAGAGCTCCCTTCCTTCTTCTCCTCCTCCATATGATCTTCTCTGTTCTTGAGCTTCTCTCTCTAACTTTCTCCCTCTTAAGACAATAAATTTCTTAATCAATTTCCAATATCGGGGGAGGAGCCCCCTATTTATGGATTTCCAGGAATAGGCAAGTTCACAGTCATGCTAGGAGACTTCGCGGGTGCGATCTGTGAAGGGAAGGCTGCGATCTTGAGCTTGCTATTTTGCGCTCTGACTGATGGGAAGTTCGCGAACCGATTTCAAAGTCGTGATGTGTGAGTTGTGGCCACGACCTTCTTCCCAGGCAAGGATGAAGAAGGTCGTGAGTCGACTATCGAAACTTTCTGCTCCTTCCTTGTTGGCTGCTCCAAAAGTTTGTGCTTAAGCTTTTCATCTTCGCAGTCGTCATCTTTGCAGTGAAGGCTGCTATCTCGATCCTTAGCTTTGTGTCCTCTGTTCCTGAACATGATGATACATGCTCTGGCCATGATCTTTGGATTTCCACCATTTCTCTACACTTGTGCACACTTTGGGTTCCTAAAACATTCATACCCTCCAATATACCCTAATATGCTAATATTTTCTTAGAGGAACGAATAAGGGATACATTTGACGATATATTGACTATGAAGAACATAAAATGGCTCAAAACAAACCTAAATTTGGGCTCTAAATAACACCATTTTGGGTGTTATCATATCCTTTTTCACTTAAATAATTTCTCGGTCTGCACTCCCATCCTTAGGGTAGATATAAGGCGATCATCCTAAGTTACGATAGGTTGGCACGACATGTGAGATTATCAAGAGTAGAGGTCATTCAACTTGATTAGAAGAAACAATCACTTCTATATCAAGTCTGATTAGGATTAGAGGCATAAGAGAGGATGGAGAGTCCTACGTGAAGGTTCTAAAACAATATGCTTGTCTCGCTTACACATCCTTCAAATGCACTCTGGCCCATAAGATAAGCTTCTTGACAGCCTTATTAAACATTTTGATGGGTTTCCACTCAAGAGAGAAACTCTTTTTACATATTCAAAATAAGAGCACCTTTTTGCAAAACTTTTGAGCAAACAATAAGGTCAGAGTCATCAACGCTACACAAATCACAAGTCCTATAACATGATCAATCAACACATCTAGCAACACATCATGAGATGGATGGGAGACCCTCATGGACCAACATCCTCCATAGTGCTATACTAGTCTCCCTAGGTTGCATACTATCATGACATCTAGAAATTAAAAGCACACTTTACATTGAGGCCTCAAAATTTAAATTTTGGGCATACAATGGGATAGGTTCCAAGCACTCATAATTTAAGCCATACAATCATTCAATTGCCATTCCTCAAACCTAATCAACACCCTCTACACTTAAGCACGACATTGTCTATAATGGGAGGAAAGATAAGAAGAGGGTGGAACGAAGTTTCCAAGCCAAGCCAAGACGAAAGATGACCGAGATCGAAGATGGAATTAGTCCAAGGATAGACTAGATCTCAGACTGGTCGGGGAAGCATGATTGAATTATGGACCAGTATCAGGAGAGAGCTAAGACATCAAACACACACATGCAAACGCACATGGGTGAAGTTATTACAAAAACGAAATTATTCAAAAGTCTGAAACCGGAATACAAACACACACCACAATAGTTCCAAATACACAGAAACACAAACACAAAGAAAAATAGTGTGTGCACAAGGATGATCAATCATTATCGTCATCGTGATCTGCCGGTAGAGGATGGTGTCTGGAGGACTGGGTGGGGCCAACCTAAAGTGACCTTAAGCATGCATGCATTCTGACGATGCAACTTTACTAGGTGAGCAGCGTATGAGTCAAAAGGAGGTGGTGATGGTGTTTAATCCTACTAATCATACTCCGCCTCTGTATGAAGAAGGCGTTGCTCGTCAACCTCTGGCTAAGAAGCAAGGCTCATGGCCGGCCCTGAGGGTGTGTCAGGAGGCCCTCTCGCACAGAGCCTCCAAATTACGAGGGTCTCCAACCCATTGGCAGATCCATAGGGCATTAGGGGTGTCCCGGGATAATTACTTCTATACCTTGATGTTAAAGTGATTTTAAACCGTGATTTAAAAGTTCCTTGATCTCACAATTTGTAGACATCACGGTTCACATGGTATTCTCACGATCCACAAACCGTGATTTTAAAAGTTCTCTGATGTCAGCCCGAAACTCACTGTTTTTAGTTGAGATCACGATTTGCTTTTCAGGATCACATTCTGAGACCATGATATCAACATGGAAATCGTGAAGTGACACAGTCTGAGACCGTGATCTTAGCTCTAAAACCGTGAAGCTAACCCTCGGGATATATAAAAAAGGCGTGAAGTTCACAATCCAACCTCAACTCGCCAGATTTCTTTAGAGATCTCGCCGTAAATAATTCTCCCATAAAAATTTTCGACGATTTGATCTAGTTACAGGTGCCCAAATCAAAAACAAAAACAAACACATACACATACTCCTCCGGACTAGGCGCATCTTCGCTAACATTTTGGAGGAGTTTGGTCAATTTTGGAGAATAGAATCTAGGGTCATTAGGTGACGAGAATAGGGAATGTTTGCTTGAATGATACAATTTTGTGAGGGAATGATTGTTTGATGATGAATTGCATGATGCTTAAGTGTTTTATTGGATGATTGAGCCTTGGTGGACAAGACTTTGAATGTTTTGATGTTTGAACTGGCAATGCCCACCAAGTTTGTGCTTTGAATATTGAACCTTGATACGCTTTTATGCGTGTTGAATGGTGGACATCGGGTCATGATATCATTTGGATCCAAGTATAACTCAGAATGGCATTGCTAGTATAGTGGCTACCAAGTTCATATTCCATGGATTTCGATACCCTAGGTTACTTCTCACTTTGTTGTTATCTAGTCAATCGGTTTATGTTGTTGGGTTGGAGGATGATCGGTAGATACTGTTTGAAAAAAGCAAAGATAAAACCAAGGTACTTCGGGGTGCCACCCTCGCCCTAATCTAGGTTTATCATGTAAATGGCTAACTATGTTGGGTTTTTAGGATAGAAAGAGGAACTCTCTAACTTGGGGATTTCAATGATTACTCTTTCCTCCTAACACGACCCACAAAGACCCAACATCACCTCAGTATAAGCTTACGTCCTTGGGTTTCTCCCATAATTCCTCTAAATAAGTTCAGCCTATCATGCAAACTAGAAATGTGCTTCGATCAAGACGAGTGCAAATTCTCCAGCATTATTTTAGGAATGCATTCTGTAACATCCGTTCCGGCAAAACCCATATTTCGATCGCTAGAAAGTTCGCGATTTAAAATCGAGTGTTTTTACAATATTTCGGCGAAAATCGGATTATCAATCGATCGGATAAGTATACGTATTAATTATATATATATATATACACGGTCCATTTAAATCTCCCACCCGTCCATTTAATTCACATTATCATCGCCCTTTTTCCATTTCTCCACCGAGAGGAAACCGAGAGCAGAGCAGCGCGCGCGGTGAGAACAGGGGAGCTCGGGGAGAATTTCCAAAGCTCCAATCTTGAGCCCTAGTGATCCAAAAATCCCGTAAGTAATGCCTAATTCATCTATTCATCGTGATTTATCGATTTAGAGCTTTAAAACGAGTTTTTGGTTCAGGAATTTCTTGAATTCCCGATAAGCCAAATTAGGGTTTCGGAGTATCCGGAAGCCGGATTGAGCCTAAATTTCATATACGAGCTTCCTGCAGCGAGGTAATCAATCCTCTAGTTCTAATCCCTGAATTTCGGCTATTGTTTAGGCCGGGATCCAAACCGCTGAATTTAGCTCCGGCCAGGGTTTGATGTGTTTTTATCAAGAATTTGGCCCGGAGCCAAGAACTAATATTGACGGGGATACTGCAGGGGATATTAGGATAGTCTCGGATTTTAATTCGGGGTTCGTTCGTGAAATTGACGTTTTAGTACGGGAGGCTAGAACCGGTGTTTTAACGACCAGAACTGGTGAGGGATTAGCACGGCATACCGGGTTTGTCGTATCACGATAATTATATTGATGCTTAGAATTGACCTAGGTGAATTAGAATGGCATAATAAGGGGTGTATGAACTTTTGTGCTATATGATGAATCATGGACTACCGTATGATATTATAGACTTGCCCTAATTTAGATGGACATTGTTTATGCTGATGATTTCAAACATGTTGCCATTTGTGGCTTAGCTGTTGATATGACTTCCTGGTTGTTCGATAATGTGTTTTGACATGATGTGATATTATGGTTGCATTTGGATCCATAAGTGGGGGAATAAACTTCCCAAGGTGATATTATGATGTTTAAGGAGGATGACTTGCATGAGGGTTTATCCCGAGGAAGTGCAATTATACGACTCCTGGTTATGTTGAGCCAATTGTGGCCAGGTCAAGAATATGTCCAAGTAACGAATTATGAGTAAGCAAGATGAGATATGGATCATGTATTGATAGACCGTCATTTACACATGTTTTTACCCTCATACTTACACCGTTTGAGGTGTTGATTCTCGTGTTTTAGGCCGATTTCACGCTAGGTTGTGCTTGTTTGTGTTATTTCAGGTCCTAGTACGTGAATGAAGGCTTAGGAGCGAGTCTGGGGTCGATTGGACGAAGAACGGACGAAGGGCGAGCTTTTTGGGGAGTGCACGGGCAGACCAGGAGGCTGCACGGCCGTGCACTTGAGCCATTTGGCCGTGCACCTCATGTCGAGGCCATGCACGGCCAGACCCTGAAGATTGCACGGCCGTGCGCCTGGCCGTGCAACGTGGATGAAGGCCGAATAATTGATACGGTGCGTTTTGAGGGTGCACGGCCAGAATGGTGTTGTGCACGGCCGTGCACCTGGCCGTGCAACTCGGGAAAGTCGGTTTTAAAGCCTAATCCGAGCCAAAAGTGGGAGAATCGTGTTTTCAGAGCAAAAACAGAGCCCTAGAGAGAGAAAGTGCGAAGAACACATCCTAGAAGCTGTCCTAGAGCTGGATTTCATCGAATCGAGCCTGGAGATCGTCATAGGAGTGAAAATCATCGTCCCGGAGCAGATTATCCTCATCGTTATGAGTATGACTAATCCGATTCTTGTTTTCTCTTCTCTCTCTATGGAGTAGAACCCTTCTCTCACTTGGGTATGAAGAACCCTAGTTCCTTGTGTTAGGGATTTGATTGTAATGACTTGGGATGATATTACTGTTTGATTTTAATCGAATGACGCATGTTTAATGAATTGATTTGAGTCTGATCAGCTTTTCTCAATTTCTGCTGCAACCTGAGATAGATAGAATCTGATTAGGTTGTTAGAGCCTCTTCATTCGATAGTAGGAGATTGGCTATACGAGAGTTAGCCAGTTTACTGCTTTGTACTGGTGTTCTTGGCGCCAGTAGTGGAGTTCTGTGTTCATAGCCTCAGCTTTCTATCCCGGTGAAGACTAGTCGTCTGCCGGGTAGTTAGACTGAGAGGGCTTGGTCAGCTTAAGAGATTCCAAGCTACTGTCGGATCTTCCGCAGTCTAATCAACAGTAAATCAACCCAGGGAATTGCAATTGAACCTAACTAAGGGGCTAGGGGGACTCAATCCCGAGTGACTCTTACCTGCTTTAGAAACCCGAACAAATTACTGCTTTCTTGTTGCTTTTACTTTTCACAATAATCACTTGAATTAGTTTGCTAGATAATAGAGAATCACGGAGTAAGCAGTAGATCTAGACCCCGGGTTGATAATTAAACTTGCCTATACTGCAGTCCCTTTCATTGGTTACACTTGGCCATTGTTAGGTGTTGTGTTTTAGCGTGTCAAGTTTTTGGCGCCGTTGCCGGGGAACCCTCTAGGTTATTGGGGAAACGTGATAATTTGTTACTCTAGCTTTTATTTACTGCGTTTTATCTCTTCCACCTGTGTGCCTTCACGGGTTGCTTCTACTGATTGTGTGCAGGTAGTGCATGACCCGTAGCCAGTCGGGAGATCTACTACCATTAGACCAGGAGCTTGAACGAACTTGTAGGAACTTCAAGCGGGCTCTAAAGGCGCGACTGGCTGCGGAGGAGGCGCTAACACAGCTGCAGTTAGGAGAAGAAGAAGAAGAAGGCGAGATGGGTGATCCGCAGAACAACGATTTGATCCCCGGGGAGCAGACCATGGGATCCTACTGGACCGCTAGGGTTGCGGACATGAGGTCACCTATTCAACACCCTCAGGTCCCAGCCAACAACTTTGAGGTGAGCACCTCCGTGATCACCATGCTGCGCGGTTCAGTAGTGTTCCGTGGTAAGGAGGGAGAGTGCCCTCGATCGCATCTCAGGCGATTCCACGAGCTCATCGATGGAATCAAGATCAATGGGGTACCAGCAGATGCCATCCAGCTGAGGTACTTCCCATTCACTCTGGAGGGGCAGGCCAAGGAGTGGCTAGACACTCGACCTCCGGGCTCCATCACCACGTTCGCCAACCTGGCGAACAAGTTCCTCACCCGCTACCATCCTCCATCCAAGACAGCTGATCTCCAGAAGCAGATTACACATTTTACTCAGGATGAGGATGAGACCATCAGGGATGCTTGGGAGAGGTACAACAGTCTTTTTCTCAGGTGTCCCAATCATGGTTTTAATGATGCATTCAAGGTGGGCACCTTCTATCACGCTCTCTTCCCGGAGGACAAGCAGCTGATTGATTCGGTTTGTGGCGGGAACATGCTGACCAAAACCCCGCCACAACTGAATCAACTCTTTGAAGAGATGGCGGAGAATGGTTATGATTGGGGCACTGCCAGGAGATCGAGGAGAGCACCAGGCCGGGGTGTGCATGCTGTGGGCACCCAGTCATCTAATTTGGTGCAGGTAGTATCGAAGCTGGTCTCAGCTATCGATCGTTCCGGGATGATTCCAGGGACCGGACAGCAGCAGGCGATGCTCTGCCAGTGGTGCGAGAGCACCCATCATATGGTGGAAGACTGTCAGGCGATGAAGGAATCGACTACACCCCAGGAGCAGGTGAACTTCATCAACAATGTCAGGCGCAATGACCCCTACAGCAACACGTACAATGAGGGGTGGCGCCAGCATCCTAATTTCTCCTGGGCTGGGCCAAATCCCAGACCACCAGCTCCACAGGGACCACCGGGCTTCCAGAGGCCACCATATCAGCCCAGACAGGGGCAATTCCAGCAGCAACAACAGTCTCTCTATCAGCCCATGCAGGGGCATGCTGCTCAAACACAGCCGCGGCCTTATCAGCAGCCAGGTGCAGCCCTTGCTGCCCCAGTGCAGAATGATCAGATGGCTGACCTGCGGGACTTGGTGGGTTCTCTCGCCAGTACCAGTGCTCAGAAGTTCAACACCTTTGAGCAGTTCATGGAGAAGGCCTCGGGGAAACTCCTGGCTCTTGAAGCTGGTCAGAGGAATACACAGGCTGTTTTGCAGGATATCCAGACCCAGCTGGGGAGCGTGGCCCAGGCAGTGGATCAAAGGGCGCCTGGTACTCTACCAGCGCAGACCATCCCTCACCCGCAGACCCCGGATGAGCGGTGCAATGCCATCATGACCAGGAGTGGCAAGCTGACTGTCGATCCCCCTGCTCGGGAACCGGAGAGAGAAAGCCCTGTTGCAGCATCTCCAGCGGTTGAACAAGAAGTAGAGAAGGAGGTTGAGGTGCCTGCACCTAAACCGCAACCAGTAGTGAAGGAGTATGTCCCTAAACTCCCTTTCCCTACTCGGTTGCACAAAGACAGGCTGGAGACAGAGTTCGAGAACTTCATGGCCATGCTTAAGAAGCTGAATGTCCAAGTGCCCTTCCTGGAGGCACTATCGCAAATGCCGAAGTATGCGAAGTTTCTGAAAGAGCTTCTCTCAAAGAAGCAGAAGCTGAGTGAGCTGGCCACTGTGGAGCTCAGTGAGGAGTGCTCGGCTATTCTGCAGAACAATCTTCCGCAGAAGAAAAAGGACCCAGGTAGTTTCACTATCCCGTGCTCTATTGGTAAATTGCATGTAGAGAAGTCCTTGGCGGATTTAGGTGCTAGTATCAATGTTATTCCATATAAATTGTTCATGAAACTAGGCCTAGGTGAACCCCGTGCTACTAGGATGACCCTTCAATTAGCTGACAGATCGGTAGTGCATCCTAGGGGTATAGTGGAAGACCTTCTGGTCAAGGTTGGCAAATTCACATATCCTGTGGATTTTGTTATCCTGGACATCAGTGAGGACACAGAAGTGCCTCTTATACTGGGAAGGCCTTTCCTGGCCACCGCCAAGGCTCTCATAGATGTGCATGATGGGACCTTAGTTCTGAGGGATGGCGAGGAGCGAATAACATTTTCTGTTGCTAACACTTTACCTGATTCGTTACCTCTGCATGCTGTATCTCACCAGGAGCACGAGTCTGTCGTGTATCCTTCTGTGCTGCCTATTTTGCAGGACCCGCCTCTCACACCTTCGCCGCCACTCCGGATCACTCCATCATCCAAAGAACAGGTCAAGGAGGAGTGGCGGCCGAAACTGCAGGCGGCTAAGCCTGCTCGGAAGAAATCCGGAGACCACTATGAGCTGGTCCCGCCCCCACCTTGGCCATCCGAGTATTCACTCGCTTGCATCCTGCCGGATGGCCAAGTCGAGCTGGCAAATGCAGGTGGCCACATTCGTCGCGTCCATGGCCACCAGTTGAAGCTGTACCTCAAGAGCGATGTGGATCCGCTCTTGAAGGCACCTGATCCTCCACTTCCCTGAGCATCCATACTGGCGTCCAGCTAAAAGACGGTAAAGAAGCGCTTGTGGGGAGGCAACCCCACCGAGGTTTGCATTTTCTTACTCTTTTTCCTTTGATTTTGTGTATTTTTGAGTCTTGAGACGTTGATCCAGAGTTACGTGTCGTTTTTGAGTGAAAACAGGCTGATTTCGGGACCCCAGCAAGTCGCACGGCCAGAACATAGGAGTGCACGGCCGTGCGCCTAGCCTGGCCTGGCCGTGCGAGCTCTCGTCCAGGAGTGCACGGCCAAAAGTGCAAAATGCACGGCCGTGCAGCATCCTCGGCCAGGCCGTGCAGCCTTGCACGGGCAACTTGAAGCCTCGCACGGCCGTGCGGGTACCACCTCCTGGCCGTGCGAGCTCTCGGCGTTAGTTGCACGGCCAAATGTGCCTTGTGCACGGCCGTGCAACACCCTCGGCCAGGCCGTGTCGGCCTGCACGGGCAAAAAGCCAAGGTGCACGGCCGTGCGCCTCTGCCCGTGCAGCCGAGGCACGGGCTATATAAATGGCCGTGCACGGCCATTGTGGTCAGAAAACCAAATTTCTTCGCCGGAAACCTCTCCCCTCGCCGGAAAAACCGCGCCCAACCCACCTTTTTTCGACTTTTCCGGCCACTTTGGGTACTTTTTTCACCAAATCAACACCAAACCCACTCCTTCTACACCCAAAGCGGCCTATCCCCCGAGTTTGAGCGTGTTTGGGCGACATTTTTGTCGCCGGAGGCGATTTCCGGCGAGAATCCGGCGAGGCTCCGACGAGCATTTCCGGCCAGATTTTCGGCATTTCGTCGAGTCCCTTGTCTTCCCCTCATCATCCCCTACACCTCTACTTGAGTCTCCAGGTTTGATTTTGTCCCTAACTATGTTAATTGTGGAGAATTGAGTGTGTAGGGTGTATGTTAGAGAATCTTATTGAATCCTGTGATTTGTGTGAAATTGATTGAGGGGAATGCATGGGATGTGATTGAATTATGTTGGGCAATGTCCCATTTGCTTGTTTGAGCCCTTGTGTGCAATAATTTGGCCAATTTCATGCTTCACTTAATAGTGCACACAAGGTGTTCGATGAAATGCCTGTTTTCCATGCCATGTTGTGGCCACCGGTTGGGGCCCTTAATGATGTAGTTTGTGGGTGTATTTGCTATGGATGTGAACCTTGAGTTGCCTACTTTCTTGTGAATGTGCACCCCCACCCAGATTATGCTTGATTTATCGAGTTTTTGACCCCCGAACTATGGATGAAACCATGGTTCGGCTGCTTTCTGTTCTTAAGTGTGGGGGTGGGCTTGACCTTTTCTTTGGCTCTTTTGGTTCCACTTTGGGTTGTTGTTTTGCAGGGCAATGGCACAACCTAACTTCCAGCACCCGTTCATCTGGGATCTCAGGAGGGGCTCCACCGGAGAGCGCTTCAAGAAAGTCGTGGAAACCCCGTTTGGCGCCCACCATTGCTGGTCCAAACGGGAGTTTCGGAAACTGCACTGCTACGAGCAGCTTTCCGCCGTGCTCGCCAACACCGCATGGCGCCGTCTGTTCCAGATCTGCGAGACGGTCTACTACGAGCCGGTGTGGGAGTTCTACACCACTTTCAAGCACAACTCCACGACCAGATACCATGACAGTACAACCGTCCAATTCAGGCTGGGTGGTGTCCCCCGGTCCTTGAGCTATCACGAGCTGGCTGAGGCTCTCGACCTCGACCTCGACGACAGTCGGGACTACGTCACCAAGGTTAATGAGCCACCGGAGGTGGACTTCAAGAGGCTGTACACCAGCCTGGCTCAGCCTGGCCAGACGCGTCCTTTCAAGTCTGGGAGGACGAAGACATCTACCCTGCGGATCGAGTACCGACTTCTCCACCACCTGCTGGCAAAGTCTTACACTCCTGCATATGACAGCGCCGGCCACATCACGAAGAGGCCCCTGTACTTCCTCGATTCGATCCGCCAGCGCCGCCATCCTCTCCACCTGGGTTCGGTGGTGGCCAAGACATTCGAGAAGACGGCCACAGAGCTGAAGAGCCTCCACTGCGCCCCCCTCATCACCCGCCTGGTTACCTTTTTCGGCCTCTCACTGCAGGGGTGCACCAAGGAGGGGGAGACCCCCATCTTTGGCGCCGCGACGATCGGGAAGATGCTGCTGTTGAGGGAGAGGAACGGTGTTCAGTGGGTCGAGGGATTTCAGGAGCCTCCTATCCCCGCGGAGCCCGAGGAGGAGGCTGACGATGAGGTGGACCCCGATGAGGTGGATGCTGCTGTGGATGCTGCTGCGGATGCTGCTGATGATCCCCCACAGACTGACTTCCATTTTGGGGGTAGCAGCTCCACTTTCCAGGGCCAGGACTACTTCACCCAGTAGTTCGAGCAGCTGAGGATCCAGAACCAGCTGCTCCTCGACCAGCAGATGCAGTTCCAGCAGCAGTACGCGGCAGATCAGGCCGAGTACCGCCACAGGCTGGACGCGATCCAGGCTCAGCAGGGCGTGACTCTCGCCCATATCGAGCGGGAGAAGCGCCGTTCCCGGCGCATGCAGGAGGTTCAGTAGCACCTGCTTCAGTTGGTTCTGGGCGATCCACCTGTCTGGAGGACTCCCTGGGATGACTCCCCTCCACATGACGGTGCGGCTGGCGCTGCTGATGATGATGCGTTCATGAACGACATCGATCTCGACGATCTTGGCGACTAGTAGGCTGTACTCGTTGCCCGTCTCAGTGTGTTTGTTTTTGTTTGTTTTTTTTAGACTTTTTAGTGTTTGCTCCATGTGTGCGGAGCTTGAACTTTTTGTCGTTTGTTTTTGGTTTTTCCTTTGTGGTTTGATGTAGCCGTCTGGGCTAACACTTATCCCTAACGCCAGTGTGCTAGTGTTTCTGATGTTCGATTTGTGCAGTATTGACCACTCCCCCGTTCGTTTCTCGCTGACTGGTCCACTTCCAGTCCCCCAGCAGTGTTCTTACCCGGTAACATCGTTCCCCTTATCTTTCCCTCTACTCCATTGAGGGCAATGTCGTGCTTAAGTGTGGGGGGATGTTTTGTATCGGTTGGAATATTTAGGATGGTGTTTGGAGCCTAGTCCACTGTCCGAATCTTACGATTTGAGGGCTCCAAGTACTGCTGTTTGATCATATTGGCACTGTGTTTTGATGGATGAATTGATTGGTTTTCGGATTAATGCATGACAACCTGTTTGCGACTAGGACAACCTATGATGAGAACTGAGATGTGCAGTAGAACGATGTAGGGGTTCAGTTTTTCAACTGTTTGCTTGCCAACTGTGACTTGATCTGACTTGATCTGATTACTTGTTCTTGACAGTCGTTTATGCATCTAGTTCAGGGTATCAGAATGTGAGATAGAGCATATAGGTAGCCATGTGAGATCTGAGCCTGCTCGTTTCTTTCTTGTGCGATAGATCCCTCTTCCATGATGTGTAGCATTCACGTTGTCACTAGCTAAGATGATGGGGGCATAGGATTAGCCCACGCCCAAAACTGACTGTCCTGATGTGTCATATCCCCTAGTCAGCCCCTTTGAGCCGTGTGTTATCCTTTCTTTTGGTCTATAATGAAAAAAAATCACCCTTGTTGCTTCTTTTAGAAGGTTCCACAGAGTGGTTTTTACATATTCTCTGCTGTTTCTGCTTAAGTCTATGTGAGTGTTGGAGGTAGTGCTTAAAAGTTGGGCAGGTGTTTGAAATTTATGCAGAAGTGGTGGCTCTCTTAAGAAATGTAAAGAAAAATAAAAGAAAAACAAAGAAAAATTGAAAGCAAAAGAGAGCCACTACCAAAAATCTGAATAATGCTCAGTAGGTAGTGTTTCTTAGCAGTCTGGCTTGGAAATGCTGATGTTTATGCCTCCTTCGCTCTTGTGCTCTTAAGATATTGAGTAATGCAGGATAGCAGAAAGAAAATACCGGGTTGTTGACTGTGTTTGTGTGTTTGGGAAATGTGGAACCTTGTGCTATGAATACTTCCACCACCTAAAAGGCCTTTTCCCCATGTCCAAGACCCTAGCCAGTCATTTGAACCTGTGTCTAAGACCTCCTGATTAGTTAGTGGTGACACCCCATATGTGAACTCTAGCATTTAGAGGCTGCCATCATGGTGAAGAGATGATAGGTATTGAGAGAAATAGCATGCGCATCTTTCGCATCAAACTGTCCTGACCCCACTGGTCGAGAGTGAGTGATTCATTTTCATTTTCTATATGCTCTTGTACCCCGGTGAGGACCTAGATTGCTCGGTCTCTATTCTGATGTCTTGAGTTGGATGCATGAGTTGACTGTTTTGAGTAAGTGGTTGAATCAAGTCTAGGTTGGCCAGTGAACAGAAGGGGGACTCTTCCTTTACTCGATTTGCTGCACTCGAATGTCCTTTGTGGTGGTTGTCCAGGTTGTTAGTGAGGTTGTGCATGTATTGATGTTTGAGAACCAGTGCGATTCACGTGTTTTGTGCCTTTATGACTTGTCCCCAATGTTGGTTGATTGAAATATGTAAGCTTACTTAGTGTCTGACTTGGTTTGCTTGGGGACAAGCAAACGGTTAAGTGTGGGGGAGTTTGATAGACCGTCATTTACACATGTTTTTACCCTCATACTTACACCGTTTGAGGTGTTGATTCTCGTGTTTTAGGCCGATTTCACGCTAGGTTGTGCTTGTTTGTGTTATTTCAGGTCCTAGTACGTGAATGAAGGCTTAGGAGCGAGTCTGGGGTCGATTGGACGAAGAACGGACGAAGGGCGAGCTTTTTGGGGAGTGCACGGGCAGACCAGGAGGCTGCACAGCCGTGCACTTGAGCCATTTGGCCGTGCACCTCATGTCGAGGCCATGCACGGCCAGACCCTGAAGATTGCACGGCCGTGCGCCTGGCCGTGCAAGGTGGATGAAGGCCGAATAATTGATACGGTGCGTTTTGAGGGTGCACGGCCAGAATGGTGTTGTGCACGGCCGTGCACCTGGCCGTGCAACTCGGGAAAGCCGGTTTTAAAGCCTAATCCGAGCCAAAAGTGGGAGAATCGTGTTTTCAGAGCAAAAACAGAGCCCTAGAGAGAGAAAGTGCGAAGAACATATCCTAGAAGCTGTCCTAGAGCTGGATTTCATCGAATCGAGCCTGGAGATCGTCATAGGAGTGAAAATCATCGTCCCGGAGCAGATTATCCTCATCGTTATGAGTATGACTAATCCGATTCTTGTTTTCTCTTCTCTCTCTATGGAGTAGAACCCTTCTCTCACTTGGGTATGAAGAACCCTAGTTCCTTGTGTTAGGGATTTGATTGTAATGACTTGGGATGATATTACTGTTTGATTTTAATCGAATGACGCATGTTTAATGAATTGATTTGAGTCTGATCAGCTTTTCTCAATTTCTGCTGCAACCTGAGATAGATAGAATCTGATTAGGTTGTTAGAGCCTCTTCATTCGATAGTAGGAGATTGGCTATACGAGAGTTAGCCAGTTTACTGCTTTGTACTGGTGTTCTTGGCGCCAGTAGTGGAGTTCTGTGTTCATAGCCTCAGCTTTCTATCCCGGTGAAGACTAGTCGTCTGCCGGGTAGTTAGATTGAGAGGGCTTGGTCAGCTTAAGAGATTCCAAGCTACTGTCGGATCTTCCGCAGTCTAATCAACAGTAAATCAACCCAGGGAATTGCAATTGAACCTAACTAAGGGGCTAGGGGGACTCAATCCCGAGTGACTCTTACCTGCTTTAGAAACCCGAACAAATTACTGCTTTCTTGTTGCTTTTACTTTTCACAATAATCACTTGAATTAGTTTGCTAGATAATAGAGAATCACGGAGTAAGCAGTAGATCTAGACCCCGGGTTGATAATTAAACTTGCCTATACTGCAGTCCCTTTCATTGGTTACACTTGGCCATTGTTAGGTGTTGTGTTTTAGTGTGTCATGTATAAGATTACCAAATAAGAGTGATTTGGTCTCATGGTCAATTACATAGTAATTAGGGCTCCCCATGCTATTACTCCGTTATGATATGTTATGTCACACCCCCTGATGTGGTGTTGACCGTTGATTCATCATGAGATATGACCACACCCAGAGTGGTGTTGAGTCCGATATGACCACACCCATAGTGGTGTCAGGTCCGATATGACTACACCGGCAGTGGTGGGTCCGATATGACCACATCCACGAGATGTTTGGTCCGTATTCCCGGGAGAGTAATTAGCATGGGAGTAGCCAGGCGCCTATAAGTAAAACATGATAAGACGCATATGCATAAGTCAAGGTGGTTGAGTCTTTTTCCTATTGGGATGTCGGATGGCTGAGGTCTGATCCTAGTGCTTTGGCTTGTTTGCTAGATGTATGGTAGGGGTATGCTCTGTTATGAACTCACGATGCTATGATTATCTCACTCAGCTATGAGCTGACCCTCTTTATCCTTTTTCTCTGCTTATGCCATGTGTAAGCAGATTATCAGCAGCAGCAGTAGATAAGTGTTAGGTGGGAGCTTAGCAAGAGTTGAAGGCAAAATGAGGTATGGTCTTCAACTATTCTGTGCTTGGACTACTACTCGGGATTTTGGCCAGTGATCCACACCTTTTTGTAAAAATGTTTTGAGAACGTTTTTCATGTGCATACTAGCTTCTGATGTAGTGTGAGATATCCATAGGTGTGGAAAGTTGATGATATGTGTATATTTATGTGGTTGTGTAAGTTATGACGACTATGATATGTATTAGTAAGGCATGCAGTTGTGGAGTATGAAAACTGTGACTATGGCTATGAAAGCCAATGAATATGGTTGTGAGTATATATGTTTGTCCATGAATGCTTGGATTTAGATGAATTATTTTGCAGGATTAGATGGAAGAACTGTTAGCCCATTACGCGAGTAATTCATGTCGAAATTTTAATTGGGTAAATTTTGATAATTAATGTAACACCCAAGATTAATTCTGCTGCAATTGTATGAACAATATGATTAGGCAAAACGTATAGGGTAGGGTGTTACAGTTTGGTATCAGAGCCCGGTTCCCTCTTTTTGTTGTTATGGCATACTATACCCAATGGGAGGTTAAACACTCCTAAGGAGGGGAGTACCACATAATGACTTAAACTGGGAATTGAGTTTGACATGATTATGTGTATTGGTATGTTGGATGAAATTACCTGCATCATGGTTTTCAAAATTGAGTTTTGAACTTATTTGTTTTCAAGTAATTATTTTTGGAAGATTTTGTTTTAACCAAGTGAGAGATTTGGGAAAGAATAAATTTTGTGTGGATCAATCTAAGGCCAATATTTCCTTGTAGCTCGCACGGAAGTTGTCATAATGTTCCTACTGATCAGTCGAGAGGAGTGGGGGCGGTTGATGCAAGACCGCCAGTATTAGACTATGCAAAGATGAAGAGTTTGGGTGGTAGGGACTTTAAAGGAGATGTGAGTCCGGATGCTGTGGTAGAGTGGTTGAGGGAGATGGAAGATGTGTTTGAGTATCTTTATGCAACCCCAGAGGAAAAAGTGCAATATGTTGTTTTTCTCCTAAAGGGGTACGCGAGGAGCTGGTGGTCCTCAATCTCTAGAGTTAATGGTGAACGAGTTCAGTTCACCTGGGAGGAATTCCTGAAGGCCTTTAAGACAGAGTTTCTTCCCGAAGCTTTTATCAGGGCAAAGAATAATGAATTCGCCAACCTTAAGCAGGAGAACATGACGGTTACTGAGTACACCATCAAGTTTGTTCGACTACTCTACTTTGAAGATGGGTTGGCGGATACTGAGCATAAGAAGAAGATGAGATACTTACATGGTCTGCGCCTAGGGTTGAAAGAAAAGATTCACAGGGTTGATGAAGAGAGCATGACCACTATCAAGGATGCAGCACTTAAGTATGAAGCCTATGAAGTTGAGGGTAGAGAGGAAAACAAGGCCAAAGAAGACGAGAAGAAGAGGAAGTTTGGAGTAAATAATGCTGGACCTCGTTACCCACCCAGGAGAGGTCCTAGCAGTTTTGGGAGAACACCGAGTCAATCTATGTCGGGAGCATCATACAAGGCACCAGTTTCCTCTGCCACACAAGCTCCAGTTTGTCAAGTTTGTCAGAAGAGACACTTTGGGGAGTGTTGGAGGTTTTCTGGAGTATGCTTTCAATGCGGCCAGCCGGGTCACATCATGAGGAGCTGTCCTTATAGGGGAGGTGGAAGACCTACTCAGTCTGAACCTTCAGTGCAATTTAGTAGAGCCCCAACTAGAGGTGGTTACCAGGGAGGCCGTAGTGGATTTCAGAGTGGTCGTGGTGGTTCACAGGGTGGTAGAGGTGGTGGTCGAAATCAGCCATCAGGAAGTGGTACGCAGGGTACCAGAGCACAGGGAGCACCGAGGGTTTATGC
The DNA here is from genome assembly GCA_946122785.1 of Linum tenue. NCBI lineage: Eukaryota > Viridiplantae > Streptophyta > Magnoliopsida > Malpighiales > Linaceae > Linum > Linum tenue. Next base: position 2,731,991 of record CAMGYJ010000008.1, read on the forward strand.
AATGACTCGAGGTGAGGCAGAAGTGGCACCAGAAGTTGTGACTGGTATGCTTTCTATCCTTGGCAAGCAATTATATGCTTTGATCGATACTGGTTCCTCTCACTCATTCATGTCATATACGTTTGCACATATGCTACGCTTAGTTCCAGATAAGCTAGGTTATACCTTATGTGTTAAAACACCTGTGGGAGATACCTTGAAGGTAGACTCGGTCATTAGAAGTTCCTTCATTTGTGTGGAAGGAGCTTTCCTAGCAGCAGATTTAATTATGCTACCTTTTGATGAATTTGATGTCATCCTTGGAAAGGACTTTCTGGCAACACATGGAGCTGTTGTGGATTGTCAAAAGAAAGAAGTGTTATTCAATACACCAGATAAAGGTCCTGTTGTATTCCGAGGCATTAAGAAAAAGGAGAATCATGGTTTTCTTTCTGCCTTGGAAGCTTTTCGATTAATGAAGGAAGGTTGTGAAGCCTTTCTTGCTCAAGTTACTGTTGTAAATGATAAGAAGGTTGAGGATGTAGTGGTGGTAAGGGAGTTTCCTGATGTATTCCCCGAAGAACTTCCCGGCCTTCCACCAGAAAGAGAAGTGGAGTTTGATATTGAATTGGTACCTGGCACAACACCAATTTCAATGGCACCATATAGAATGGCACCAATTGAGCTGAAGGAGCTTAAAGAACAATTGCAAGAACTGCTAGACAAGGGGTTTATTCGACCTAGCATCTCACCTTGGGGTGCACCGGTGTTGTTTGTCAAGAAGAAAGATGGATCCATGAGAATGTGCATTGACTACCGGAGGTTGAATAAAGCAACAGTGAAGAATCGTTATCCCCTCCCAAGAATAGACGACTTGTTTGATCAATTGCAGGGTGCATCAGTCTTTTCTAAGATTGATTTGAGGTCCGGGTACCATCAACTGAAAGTGGCAGATGGAGCGACCTCAAAGACAGCTTTTAGAACAAGATATGGGCATTATGAGTTCTTGGTAATGCCTTTTGGACTCACTAATGCGCCAGCAGTATTTATGGCTCTTATGAACAGAGTTTTTCATGAATATCTTGATAAGTTTGTGATTGTGTTCATAGACGATATTCTCATCTATTCTAAAAGCGAAGAGGAGCACAAAAATCACCTTAGAATTGTATTGCAAATTCTAAGGGAGAAACAATTATATGCAAAATTCTCAAAATGTGAGTTTTGGCTGAAGGAGGTAATATTTTTGGGACATGTAATTTCTGGTAGAGGTGTCGAGGTGGATCCGAAAAAGGTGGAGGCAGTGGTGAGTTGGACTCCACCAAAAGATGTGTCAGAGTTGAGAAGTTTTCTTGGCATGGCGGGTTACTATCGGCGGTTTGTAGAAGGATTTTCCAAAATTGCTGCACCATTGACTAAACTGTTGAGGAAGAATACCAAGTATGTTTGGGATGAATCATGTCAAAAGAGTTTTGATGAGCAGAAGAAGAGATTGACCGCAGCACCAGTACTTGCACTACCTTCGAATCACAGAGAGTATGTGGTGTATAGTGATGCCTCGTATCAAGGATTGGGCTGTGTGTTAATGCAAGATGGAAGAGTTATTGCATATGCCTCTAGGCAATTGCGTCCTCATGAAGTAAATTATTCCACTCATGATTTGGAGTTGGCAGCGGTGGTATTTGCTCTCAAGATATGGAGACATTATTTATATGGTGAGACTTTTAAAATCCTCACTGATCATAAAAGCCTGAAGTATATTATGGATCAGAAGGATTTAAATAGTCGCCAGAGGAGATGGATTGAACTTCTAAAAGATTATGATTGTACAATTGATTACCATCCAGGTAAAGCTAATGTAGTTGCTGATGCCCTAAGCAGAAAGGGGAAGAAGAATATAAATGATCTGGTTGATTTGAGGGCAATGAATGTTGATTTGGAAGTGGATGGTGTAACAGGGTTACTAGCTCGGTTGAACATTCGACCTTTGTTGCACGACAAGATTCGTGAGAAACAGAAGGAGGACCCAGAGTTGGCAAAAATCATTCAAGACATTGAGGAAGGAAAAGAAAGCCCATTTGAAATGGTAGATGGCATGTTGAAGATTAATGGAAGGGCATGCGTTCCTAATGTTGATAATTTGAGGAAAGAGATCCTAGATGAAGCTCATTCTTCTGCTTATGCTATGCACCCAGGAGCAACTAAAATGTATCACACGATCAAACCATATTTTTGGTGGCGTGGGATGAAAAAGGAAGCAGCTGAACATGTTTTCACATGTCTGGTATGTCAGAAAGTTAAGGTAGAACATCAAGCTCCTGTAGGGAAACTGCAACCACTTCCAATTCCAGAATGGAAGTGGGAAAGAATCACAATGGATTTTGTATATGGTCTCCCATCATCAAGGGGAAAAGATGCAGTATGGGTTATTGTGGACCGACTGACCAAATCGGCTCACTTTTTACCCATTAGATGGAAACCATCACTGGAGACTTTGTCTCAACTATATATTAAGGAGATCGTCAGATTGCATGGTGTGCCAATTTCTATTGTCTCTGATCGAGACCCGAGCTTCACATCTCGGTTTTGGCAAAGTTTACATGATGCCTTGGGAACTAAACTGCATTTTACTTCAGCTTATCATCCTCAAACAGATGGGCAGAGTGAACGAACCATCCTTACCTTAGAGGAGTTACTTCGATCATATGTAATGCAATTGGAGGAATCATGGATTGACCATTTGCCCTTAATTGAGTTTGCTTACAACAACCAATACCATAGTAGCTTGGGTGTTCCACCATATGAAGCACTTTATGGGAGGAAGTGTAGAACACCATTATGTTGGGATGTAGAAGGAGCAAGGCAAATCTCAGGGCCAGAGATAGTTCAGATCACAGTTGATAAGGTCAAGGAAATCAGGGAGCGTATGAGGGTGGCTCAAGATCGGCAGAAAGTTTATGTCGACACGAATAGGCGTGAAGTTAATTTCGAAGTGGGTGAGAAAGTATTTCTCAAAGTGTCACCCTGGAAAGGCGTAATGAGATTTGGTAAGAAAGGGAAACTTGCACCTCGGTATATTGCCCTATGAAATCACAGAGAAGATTGGACCAGTGGCATATAAACTAGCATTGCCTCCAGAGCTATCCCAAATCCACAATGTATTTCATGTTAGTATGCTGAAGAGGTACAAAGTGGATCCTTCCCATGTTATACAACCAGAGGAGATCGAGTTGGGTCCAGATTTGACATTTGAAGAGGTTCCAGTTGAGATTGTTGATTATCAGATTAAGAATCTTCGTAGGAAGGAAATTCCAATGTTGAAAGTGGTGTGGAGAAATCAAGATAGTGAGAGTGCTACATGGGAAACTGAAGCAAGTATGCGAGAGAAGTATCCTGAGTTGGTAGCAAACTACTTTACAGGTTAACAATCTTGCTTAGTCAGTTATGTTTTGAATTTGCTGATGTGTTTTGTTGTGATAGCCCAGTGTAGGTTTTTGAAACCTTATATTGGGAACTTGAGGTGTTATGTGTTTAGTTATGTACTTAAGATCTCCTAACCTAAGATTCAGGTAGTAACAATATATGTGATAGTGTCTGCCAGCAGGAGAACGAGCGGATGCGTAGTATCAACTCAAGGTTAGATTTCGGGGACGATATCTTTTAAGGAGGGGAGAATTGTAACATCCCGTTCCGGCAAAACCCATATTTCGATCGCTAGAAAGTTCGCGATTTAAAATCGAGTGTTTTGACAATATTTCGGCGAAAATCGGATTATCAATCGATCGGATAAGTATACGTATTAATTATATATATATATATATACGGTCTATTTAAATCTCCCACCCGTCCATTTAATTCACATTATCATCGCCCTTTTTCCATTTCTCCACCGAGAGGAAACCGAGAGCAGAGCAGCGCGCGGTGAGAACAGGGGAGCTCGGGGAGAATTTCCAAAGCTCCAATCTTGAGCCCTAGTGATCCAAAAATCCCGTAAGTAATGTCTAATTCATCTATTCATCGTGATTTATCGATTTAGAGCTTTAAAACGAGTTTTTGGTTCAGGAATTTCTTGAATTCCCGATAAGCCAAATTAGGGTTTCGGAGTATCCGGAAGCCGGATTGAGCCTAAATTTCATATACGAGCTTCCTGCAGCGAGGTAATCAATCCTCTAGTTCTAATCCCTGAATTTCGGCTATTGTTTAGGCCGGGGTCCAAACCGCTGAATTTAGCTCCGGCCAGGGTTTGATGTGTTTTTATCAAGAATTTGGCCCGGAGCCAAGAACTAATATTGACGGGGATATTGCAGGGGATATTAGGACAGTCTCGGATTTTAATTCGGGGTTCGTTCGTGAAATTGACGTTTTAGTACGGGAGGCTAGAACCGGTGTTTTAACGACCAGAACTAGTGAGGGATTAGCACGGCATACCGGGTTTGTCGTATCACGATAATTATATTGATGCTTAGAATTGACCTAGGTGAATTAGAATGGCATAATAAGGGGTGTATGAACTTTTGTGCTATATGATGAATCATGGACTACCGTATGATATTATTGACTTGCCCTAATTTAGATGGACATTGTTTATGCTGATGATTTCATACATGTTGCCATTTGTGGCTTAGCTGTTGATATGACTTCCTGGTTGTTCGATAATGTGTTTTGACATGATGTGATATTATGGTTGCATTTGGATCCATAAGTGGGGGAATAAACTTCCCAAGGTGATATTATGATGTTTAAGGAGGATGACTTGCATGAGGGTTTATCCCGAGGAAGTGCAATTATACGACTCCTGGTTATGTTGAGCCAATTGTGGCCAGGTCAAGAATATGTCCAATTAACGAATTATGAGTAAGCAAGATGAGATATGGATCATGTATAAGATTACCAAATAAGAGTGATTTGGTCTCATGGTCAATTACTTAGTAATTAGGGCTCCCCATGCTATTACTCCGTTATGATATGTTATGTCACACCCCCTGATGTGGTGTTGACCGTTGATTCATCATGAGATATGACCACACCCAGAGTGGTGTTGAGTCCGATATGACCACACCCATAGTGGTGTCAGGTCCGATATGACTACACCGGCAGTGGTGGGTCCGATATGACCACATCCACGAGATGTTTGGTCCGTATTCCCGGGAGAGTAATTAGCATGGGAGTAGCCAGGCGCCTATAAGTAAAACATGATAAGACGCATATGCATAAGTCAAGGTGGTTGAGTCTTTTGCCTATTGGGATGTCAGATGGCTGAGGTCTGATCCTAGTGCTTTGGCTTGTTTGCTAGATGTATGGTAGGGGTATGCTCTGTTATGAACTCACGATGCTATGATTATCTCACTCAGCTATGAGCTTACCCTCTTTATCCTTTTTCTCTGCTTATGCCATGTGTAAGTAGATTATCAGCAGCAGCAGTAGATAAGTGTTAGGTGGGAGCTTAGCAAGAGTTGAAGGCAAAATGAGGTATGGTCTTCAACTATTCTGTGCTTGGACTACTACTCGGGATTTTGGCCAGTGATCCACACCTTTTTGTAAAAATGTTTTGAGAACGTTTTTCATGTGCATACTAGCTTCTGATGTAGTGTGAGATATCCATAGGTGTGGAAAGTTGATGATATGTGTATATTTATGTGGTTGTGTAAGTTATGACGACTATGATATGTATTAGTAAGGCATGCAGTTGTGGAGTATGAAAACTGTGACTATGGCTATGAAAGCCAATGTATATGGTTGTGAGTATATATGTTTGTCCATGAATGCTTGGATTTAGATGAATTATTTTGCAGGATTAGATGGAAGAACTGTTAGCCCATTACGCGAGTAATTCATGTCGAAATTTTAATTGGGTAAATTTTGATAATTAATGTAACACCCAAGATTAATTCTGCTGCAATTGTATGAACAATATGATTAGGCAAAACGTATAGGGTAGGGTGTTACACATTCTAATAGCAGGGGTTTGGTCGCTACCCTAAGGAACCCTATGATCATTCATCTACCCTTGATTTTCCAGTTGGCGCTACCCAGTATAACCCTCAAATTCCCACCTAGTGTTAACTTATTTGTAGGCTAGTTAGGAAGAGTTGGGCGGCTTACCCAAGCATAATTAAGCATAAATGAAGCATTTATTCACTAAAACAAACTATCCATTCATAAACCCTAACAATTACATCTACATTCAAAACCTAAATCTAGGGTTTGGGGTTTAACCCCTAGTACCTTGGAGAACTACCCCATAAAGGAGGGGGGAGAGAGAAGATACATGGAAGATAGTAGAAGAAGTCTTGATGTGGGAGAGCTCCCTTCCTTCTTATCCTCATCTCCTTCCTTCGACTTCTCTCTCTTAAAACCAAAAATTCTCAATTAGTTTAAGCTCTCTAATATAGGGCCCTCCAAAGTTCTCACTTGAGATGTAACGTTGTTTGATTGATTAATTGTTGATTGATCGAATAGGCCCATTATGTTTCGTCTTGCTCTGCGCGACAAGGATTGTGATTATTGCACGATGAAGGCATACAATCCCGACTAGTGGTGTTTGGAAGATTCATTTCAATCAATGAATCAACAAAAACTAAAGGAACTACCCGGCAATGGGGATGAGTTTTTGTTGATTCATTGATTGAAATGAATCTTCCAAACACCACTAGAATCGGTTGTGATAGTAGATAAATTGAGCCTTAGGGCGCTGATTGATAGGGCAAAAGCGTATATGCCAATTCCTATCTTGTAGTAATCCGGAAAGTCCGGGTATCGTCTCTCAGGGACTGGTACAACCTTAAGTTCTATCAATTTTATAGAGCAAACTATAGGTGAAAATGGTTTAATGAGACTAATTATCTAAAAGCAAAATAATTAAACTAATTAAGCAAAGTAAATTGATCGGGAGAAATTCAATGGAGAAAGCTCTAGGAGAAACACCGGGATTCACTACCTATCCTATCCAGATTAATTCGCACATTCTAATCAATTTAATCCAACTCTCTATAGCCAGGATATCACTACTGTGCTAGCTATCCCTGTCGGGAATTGCTACATACTAAGCAATCAATTCAAATCCTACTGTCGTAGCTCAATGAGTTAATTATTTAGTCTGAAGACCGATATCTTATTTAAGACCGCATAGTACCTTATTTAATCCACTGTCGCTTCGATAAGTTACTATGTCACATGAAACAGGTTCATTTATTAGGTTTTCACTGTCGCTAATAACCTAATTAACTACGATTCATTGTATTGGTGGCCAGTCAACACAAAGCATTAAGCAATTTCCTGCAATAGAGATTGGAAGAAAAAAATCATGAATCAATCCATCAAATCAAGAAATAGCTACATCCTATGGTGTTTCCCCCAGAAATCGGGGTTTAGTTCATGACGAAAATAAAACACACAATCATATTTATAATCACCATCGTATTAATTAGAGCTAAAGGAAAAAATACTGAGATTATCGAACTTAATCCCGGCACCAGTTCCTTCTCGCTCCAATCGCTGATCGTCGCTCCGCGCCTGCTGCTTGCGACTTCTTGCTAGTCCCGCTGCGCTCTTTTTCCCAAGAATTCCGTCCCTTCTATGCGTTGCTGCTTTCTTTTTGTCAAAGAAAATTCCGCCGTCCCAGACTCTCCCTCCTTTCCAGATAGCGTGTCCAACTCCTTCCAAATAATGGCCCCCTCTCAGAATTTTAGTTCCGTCCTCAAAGAATTTCCTGGCCCAAAATCTCCTCCTCCAGCCAATTCCTCTGGGCCTTGAGCCCAAGTGAGTAGTCCACTAGTAATTCGAGCCCTATTTATTGCTTTTGCACTCGCTCCTTTTTCGTGCTTTCTCCACCTGTATCATATAAAACTCATGGCACTAGGCAGTAATGGTTTTTCAACCATTCTCGGGTTAGCGAGCCCTAAAATAGCACTAATGGGCTAAAACATACCATGAGATAATCACATAAAGTCCAAGAATTCGATATATTAAAGCCGAATATCACAACCCCACACTCAATTGTTGCTTGTCCCTAAGCAACGACTCAAAAGACACAAACACATAACCATCCAAAACAATGACACGCCACAGACTCACTAATCAAAGCAAAACACAAAATTTCCTTGCACTCTTGTTGTAATCAGTAGTTTCTTTCTCAACGGACAAGTTGTGCTTTCATGGTCATACATTTCACCCCACACTCAAGGTCTTGCAACCCTTTAACATCGACTGACTCAAATCCACCAAAAACCCAAATAGCAACACTCAATTCTGATCGTCGATAGTGGGTGATTAACAACTTATGGTGTAACAGTTATTAGGAGAATCTAACCACATCAGTGAGGTGCATATCTCGTGAGGACAATCTGGCTTACTCACACCAATCATAAGCAATTAACAAAGCATGAGTCTCAAAAACTAATGGGGGAAGCCTTTCGCAAACATGATTTTAACTTTAAGCACATCACTACCTTCTATGACAAGGAAAGGCTTTCTCTCTTTCTGCTTTTGCTTGCCGAGTGGTCGTATTTAGTACAAGTGGGATTTATTTCTTACTACCGATGACCGAGCAAGAGCAATTTCTGCTTCTTAGCACTCGCATAAGGGCTTCTTTTAACTCCTTTTCCTCGATCCGTGTGGAGGGTCACTGCACATCCTCAAATGGCACTTCACTCAACTGGGGATCGTACGTACTTGATAAGCAACATCGTACGGCCGTGAACCGATTCTCAATTGAATCTTTCCTCATCCCCATGTGCAATGAGTGATTGCCTCACACGATTTTGGCATTTTTACCCACACTTTAATTGTTATGGCAACGTTCTTATATTTTACTTGTCAGGTAGTGTTTTCTCATTTTATAAAGATACAGTTCACCCCATCATAAAACCATCAAAACAGAGAGACTCGTTTCAAAATCAAAAGCTCACAATTGATGCAAGTAAGCACGGTATCCAAACATGTCGAATGGTCAATGTTATCCACCTAACTACTTCACCAAAAGTCATTACACTATCCTCACAAAAGAGAATGTTGCTAAAAGAGTTTGCTCATTCAAAGCATATCAAGTCAGTCAAAACATCAAGCTCATTGTGAAGAACTATGCAATTCAACACTAGTGGGGTGATTTCGATGATTTCATTCAAGCACAAACTCATTTCACACGCATCACACTCATTTACATCATGTTACCACAAGAGTACAAGGTTTTGTTTTTAATTTTCTGATTTTTTGGGTGTTTTTTGGCCATTAGCTTTGCACAGGCAGACTGCTTTTTGCACAGGCAAACTACATGCAGTTTGGCTGTGCTCAACCTAATGGCAAATTTTTTTTTGGGTTTTTTTTACCACATGCAATAGGGACAAACAAACACTAAGACTCACCACCCCACACTCAAGATGGAACATTGTCCCTAATGTTCAACTCCTACTCTAAACATGCACGGGTTTGACACAACAAAAAAGAAAAAAATAAAGAAAAGAAAATTCACCTTGGGTTGCCTCCCAAGAAGCGCTTGTTTAACGTCCTCAGCCTAACGTTCATGGAGCTTTTAACCAATGGGTATGGAAAGGTATCCAGAATACCCTCCCGAGCAATGATAGAATGCATAACCTCCATCCAACATATGAGTCACTTCTGCAGGGCCAGGTGTGCGAAAATTTGGTGTGACCTTCTTAGTTGGCATGTTGGATCCTTTAGTGAGGCGTAGGTGGTACTGCAGCGCCTCAAGCAAGTACTCTTCCTGTTCCAATGTCAGTGAAGAAGGAATAATAACAGGAAGATTGAAATCCTTACCCAAATATCTATACTTGAGGTGATCTGGCAATGGTTTTAGTTCCAATTCCGGAGGCTGGATCCGAGATGGAACTATTGGCTTTGTAAACCCAACCTTTTCATCACCTTCCACCTGCATAGGCAATGCTTCGAGCATTTGTGCCCTCTTTGACAAGGTTAGCTCATCAAGTTCATTATCAGAATCATCAAACTCAGAATCAGCATCATAGTCATTGTTCAAAACCGCATCAGTGCATGATTTTATGACATCCACCGCAAACACATCACTAGAGTCATTAGGGTACTTACTTGCATGGTATACGTTGAATTTTACCTCTTCCCCACAGACTCTGAATGTCAGCTCGCCCTTTTGGACATCTATGAGAGCACCCCCCGTAGCTAGGAAGGGTCTCCCAAGAATGAGAGGTACTTCCTTGTCCTCCTCCATCTCCAGAATGACGAAGTCGGCGGGGAAGATGAACTTTCCCACCTTGGCTAGCACGTTCTCCACCACGCCTTTGGGGATCTTTACTGATCGATCAGCCAGTTGTAGAGTGATGCGAGTCGGCTTGATCACATCTTGGAGTCCGAACTTCTTATAAACAGAATATGGCATGAGGTTTATGCCGGCTCCAAGATCACAAAGCGACTTTGTAAACTCTGTCTCACCAAAAATACATGGGATGGTGAAGCTCCCTGGATCTTCACTCTTCTCTGGCAATTTATTTTGGATCACAGCTAGGGGTGTGCAACGGTTTGGTTCGGTCCGGACCGGACCAAACTCATGAGAACCGCGGTCCATTAGTGAAAGACATGTTAGGATCAAGGACCGAACCATTCTTGCATTTGGTCCATTTGGTCCGGTTCGGTCCGGTCCAAATATGAGCTCGGTCCACCATTTCTTCAGTAATTATAAAATTCATGAGGATCAAGGACCGGACCGCATTTTACTCGGTCTGGTCCGGTCTTAACAACGGTTTGGTCCGGTGTGGTCCGATACGGACCATTCCATTGCACACCCCTAATCACAGCACTACACTCTGGTGTGAGTGTTACTTTCTCCAAATCAGTCCATTTTCTCTTCTTTGTCAACAATTCCTTAAGAAATTTGGCATATGTGGGCATTTGCTCAAGAGCTTCAGCTAGCGGAATGTCGATGTGCAATTGCTTGAAGAGATTCACAATTTTTTTGAAGTTAGGGTCCTCCAAGGGCTTCATCAACCTCTGAGGGAATGGTGCGGGTGGGTCATAAGGTTTTAGCTCCTCCCTCTTCGCATTTTCCCCTGTTGGTTTTGCACGGGCAGCATGCTTTTGCACAGGAAAACTGTTTTCATTTTGCCTGTGCAAGGCTGATTCTTCATTTTCTGCACAAGATCTTTCTCCCGGTGCTTCCTCTTCTGCCTCTGGTGCCTTTTTCGAGCTTCTAGGGTCTTCCAAGGCCTTTCCACTCCTCAATGTCACTGCCACAACTTTAGCATCTTTTGGATTCCTCTCGGTATTAGCCGGTAATGTCCCAGGAATCCTGCCCTGCATATCCGCCAGATTTTGAGCCATCTGTCCTATCTGCCTCTCCATAGCTAGCATAGACGATTGTAAATTATTGTTGATGGCTAGCTGTTGAGTGACAAATTGATCCAGGCCCTTCAGATTATTGTCGGTTTTCTGCATGTGAGCCAGAAGCAATTCTTCAAGTTGTGGTTTCTTCTCTGGTTAAGGTGGAGGTTGTTGTTTCTGCAGGCCTGGAGGTGGAATGTTGCGAGGACCAGTTGGGTTGTTGTTCGCCCAGGAAAAGTTAGGATGCTTCCTCCATTGCGGGTTATAGGTATTTGAGTACATACCACCCTGGCCTTGATTTCGCTGATTGTTGATATAGTGCACATCTTCCATCTGATCAGCCACCAGTGGACATAGATCCCTATGATGAGCACCTTCACATAATTCGCAATAAGTAACCTCCTCCTGTCTACCAAGAGCCAACTTAGCCAGCCTTCGTTCGAGTGCATCAAACTTGGAATCCAGCTTAGCATCAATCTTTGCTTCTAAACGTGCAACTCTGTCTATCTCATGCAAGCCTCCTCTCCTTCGAATGCCGGTCTCACTTCCCCATTCAGTATCTTCAGAGCATATCTTCTCCACCAGTTCATATGCTTCTGGTGCCTCCATTCTTGTGAAACCATTCCGGGAAGCATTATTCAAAGCATCTCGGTATTGTCTTCTGATTCCGTTGAAGAAAATGGAGATCACGTTCCAATCTTCAAGACCGTGGCTCGGGCATCTCATTAGAAGCTCCTTATAGTGCTCCCATGCCTCGGTCAGACTTTCATCCTCAGCTTGTTTAAAAGTGACAATTTCCTCTCGCCTCTTCATTGCCTTGGCAGGAGGAAAGTACTAATCCAAAAAGGTCTTCTCAAGCTGACCCCATGTTGTGATGGAACGGGGTGTCAAGTTCTGGAACCAGTGTGATGCATTCTCTAGCAGAGAAAATGAGAACATCCGAAGACGGATGTCATCATCAGACACAACCGGGCTCTTCATTGTGTTACAAATGCTTCCAAACCGGCGAAGATGTTCATGAGGATCCTCGGTGCTAGCCCCTGAGAAGGTGTACCCATTAGTGATCATATTGATGAAGGCTGGGGTAATCTCCATGTTTGCATCCCCAGCCGGAATGACAACACATGAAGCTCTGGCTCCAGTCCTCCGATTCAGACGAGCCCTGATCGAACGATCCTGTTCTGCCATGATGTCTGGCTCGATGATGCGCGGTGGCGGTGTCGGTGGTGTCGGGATGACAGGTGGTGAAACCTGCCTTCTCGGTTGACGATTCTGGGTTAGGGAAGGCCTAGGAGTTGTGGATGTGGTAGGCTGCTTCCCTAACTTGACCTGCTTCCTGTTCTGTCGGCAGGTCCTCTCTTATCTCTGGATCAAGTGGCAGTAAATTGCCAGTTGTCCTCCTTGGCATGCACGAGGAGGATAAACCTGAAAAATTCACCTGCACACTAACACCCAGATCAAAATAGTTCACTCACAAAAATCAACAAAAATAAGGTATGGCAGTCCCCGGCAACGGCGCCAAAAACTTGATAGGGCAAAAGCGTATATGCCAATTCCTATCTTGTAGTAATCCGGAAAGTCCGGGTATCGTCTCTCAGGGACTGGTACAACCTTAAGTTCTATCAATTTTATAGAGCAAACTATAGGTGAAAATGGTTTAATGAGACTAATTATCTAAAAGCAAAATAATTAAACTAATTAAGCAAAGTAAATTGGTCGGGAGAAATTCAATGGAGAAAGCTCTGGGAGAAACACCGGGATTCACTACCTATCCTATCCAGATTAATTCGCACATTCTAATCAATTTAATCCAACTCTCTACAGCCAGGATATCACTACTGTGCTAGCTATCCATGTCGGGAATTACTACGTACTAAGCAATCAATTCAAATCCTACTGTCGTAGCTCAATGAGTTAATTATTTAGTTTGAAGACCGATATCCTATTTAAGACCGCATAGTACCTTATTTAATCCACTGTCGCTTCGATAAGTTATTATGTCACATGAAACAGGTTCAGTTATTAGGGTTTCACTGTCGCTAATAACCTAATAAACTACGATTCATTATATTGGTGGCCAGTCAACACAAAGCATTAAGCAATTTCCTGCAATAGAGATTGGAAGAAAAGAATCATGAATCAATCCATCAAATCAAGAAATAGCTACATCCTATGGTGTTTCCCCCAGAAATCGGGGTTTAGTTCATGACGAAAATAAAACACACAATCATGTTTATAATCATCATCGTATTAATTAGAGCTAAAGGAAAAAATACTGAGATTATCGAACTTAATCCCGGCACCAGTTCCTTCTCGCTCCAATCGCTGATCGTTGCTCCGCGCCTGCTGCTTGCGACTGCTCGCTAGTCCCGCTGCGCTCTTTTTACCAAGAATTCTGTCCCTTCTATGCGTTGCTGCTTTCTTTTTGTCAAAGAAAATTCCGCCGTCCCAGACTCTCCCTCCTTTCCAGATAGCGTGTCCAACTCCTTCCAAATAATGGCCCCCTCTCAGAATTTTAGTTCCGTCCCCAAAGAATTTCCTGGCCCAAAATCTCCTCCTCCAGCCAATTCCTCTGGGCCTTGAGCCCAAGTGAGTAGTCCACTAGTAATTCGAGCCCGATTTATTGCTTGTGCACTCGCTCCTTTTTCGTGCTTTCTCCACCTGTATCATATCAAACTCATGGCACTAGGCAGTAATGGTTTTTCAACCATTCTCGGGTTAGGGAGCCCTAAAATAACACTAATTGGCTAAAACATACCATGAGATAATCACATAAAGTCCAAGAATTCGATATTTTAAAGCCGAATATCACTGATTATGCCACTGATTTCACCCACTAACTAGTGTCGCTCTAAGTCGGGAGGTTACCCTGTCAGCAAAGTAACAACCATCAAACTGCCTCATATAATTGGATACCCAATTCTAAGCCCTATAGACCTTTATATAGATTTCATATTAGGGTTTCTAGGAGAGAAACTTGGCTTTGATCCGTGATCTAGCCAATCATAAGTGTCCTTCCATAAAACTACTACTTCAGGATAACTTTGGACGCCTTACTGACGAAGTATGCAACTTTCCCAAAATGATGAGCACGATGTTGTTTTGAATCATATACAACCTCCATAAAAGAAATGTCATCGGCGCTGAGCATCTAGTTCTTTGATGCGCGTCATCTCTTCCTCTACGACAACTACTTACTAGGTTTTCCCAATGATATCTCATTTTAAGCGACCCTAATCAAGAGAAGTGGGTGGGAATCCCTCAATGCTAGGCGACATGCAAGAGGAAAGGCATAGTGGCATTGACATCATGATGTCATAAGTGACAACCACAAAGTGTGGTCCGTCATTGACTCATTTCCATTATCGCATAAGCGCGAATAATACCCAACGATTGACCAATAGAAAAATGTATGATGTCATACCTCACTTTCCAAAGATAGGAAAGTGAATCTCCTTGGGAGAACCAAGGTACACATCATGTATCATTATCATGAGCTCGAGATAAGATATGGTCGGCAGACAAAGCCATGATGACCACCCCACACATTAGTTCCAATCATACCAAAGCTGTAAAGAAGTCTAAGAATGGAAAGAAAACCAACTTATAGCTTGTCACACGCGCATACGAGAGTTGAATCATGGTACAAGAAGAGGTTATACCCTTGATCCATGGACTTCGATACATGTGTCTCTAACTCATCCATATAACCACAACACACCACCTAACTCCAACATCAATGCATAAAAGGATATGGAATGCTAAAAGGATAGAACCATGGTAAGGATACGAGCACTCCATAACAAGCATACACAAGATAAATTAGTGAAGCATAGAGGTCCAAAGGCAAGTGAACACATGGTATAGCTATGTATCTACGAGGCTTTGGACTAAAGATATTAAGGAAGGAGGAGTGGTGTAGCATGTTGAATGTGAAGAAGTGTGAGTGAGAGCCATATGATGGAGATGGGGCGTGCAAACAAAGCTAATGGAGAAATTCTCAAATCATGGTTGTTCATCAGAGACCATCATTCATTAGAAATTTCAAGAATGGTGCAATATCTAGAAAGCAGCTACAAAGTGCAAAGGAGGGTAGTAAAGAACCGTCTTGCACATCTTCAGTTGGCAGCATCCGATGTTTCCGTCCACCCTTGGGCTTGGGAGATGGAGGACTAGCCTTCTTACCATTGCAGTTGCCTCACACATCAATAAGTCCTAACTTTCTTACCATTGGGGTTCAGAGAAATTCTCTAATCATGGTCGTTCATGGGTTAGAATCATGTCCTGCAGAAATATTCAGGACAAATGCATGATCAATAATTAATGGGACCGGATAATATAACAAAAAAAATTCATTAAGGGTAAATAAGTAAATTAACAAAAATAGCAAATTAAAATTAAATAAATAATACCCGATCCCTAATCCGCTCGTATGCAATTTTTTTCGTTCCTCCCAGCCTCATCTCCCGCTATTCCTTCTTTCTTCCACCGCTCGCAAGTCCTCCTCTATTTCCTTCTTGTAGGGCTAGATTTTTTGTTAGATCGGTTATAACCGATAACCAAAATGTCGGTTAGTTTAACCGCGACACCAGCCTCGTCTACCGCCAACCGCCCAACGGAATTCATCGGTTAGTCGACAACCAACCGGTCGGTTACCGGTTAGTTGCTCGGTTAACCGTGATAACCGCAACACACCATGTAAACCGGTTTTAACTGAGTAACCGAACTAGTAACCGAATTAAATCAAGTTCTCGATTCTTCTCCGGCCTCCCTCTGCCTCTTCCCTATCAAACCAAATCCAAAAAAATTGCCTCTCTTCTATGATGGGACTTGGAAGATCGAATTCGAGCGAATAAAAAATCATTGCCAAGCCTCCGCCACCATCTTCCTCACCGTCGACAGCCAAGGTCGGATCTCGTTGAGGAAATTGCATACAGAGGCACCACCCGCGCGGCCGCGCCGTATCACCATCACCTATCTCCCACTGTTGTTTCTTCTTTCCCCTTGCATGTCGGGAATAACAAGGGAAAGATTCTTGGTGGTTTTGCCATTGCCAATCTCGCCATCGTCATCACCGTCTCGTCATCTCCACCGTCTTCACTCCATCGCCCTGTTGTCATCGCGTATCTCCTAACTTCGTTGTTCATCTTCTCCTTCCCTCAGATTCACTGTGACTAATTAGCGGTCATCGACCAGAGGGAGAGGCCGCCAGAGGGAGAGCAGTGGGTTGTGAGTTGGAGATTGGCGTTTGTGTTACGAATCGGCGATCGGAGAGAACGAGGAAAGAAGTGGGAGATGGCGGAGAGCGGCTGGGGTCGGGGAGGGAGATGGCGGCGTTGTCGGGCAGGCGGAGGGGAGAGTCAGGGCAGGCGGCGGCGACAAGGAGAGTCAGGGCGGCGGCGGCGGCAGGGAGAGTCAGAGCAGGGGTCTCGCCGTCTCGGATGCAGACGAAATGGAAGAGGACAAGGGGTGGAATGGCGGATCGATTAGGCGGCCTTAGGGTTAGGGTGGAACGTGGGAGGAGGGGTGGGCCGACGTCATTTTTTTTAGGTGAATGATGCGCCGGTTAGTCGGTGTAACCGGCGGTTATCACTGTCGGTTAGCCGGCCTCTCCAACCCCGCTACCGAACACCGCCCGCGCCCGTTAATTTCGGTTAGTCGGTTAACTGGTAACCGCCGGTTATCAGTTTAACTGGCCGGTTAACCATCAGCCGATAAACGAACCTCCAGCCCTACCTTCTTGTTTCGGCGCTGATTTATTCATGGATACGATCGCCGGGGGAGGTCATGTTCGACGTCAGCGGCAACCCTCATCTTCCATGGCTGCCATAGCGACCTCGGTAAGTCCTAGCTTTACTACCACATCAAGAATCGACGGCTGTAAGCCCCTCTCTACCGCCGCCGCCTGATCCTGATCTCCCTTCTCTGGTTCGTCCACCGCTAGGTGGAGGAGCTCGTTGTTGGAGGCGACTTTCTTGAACGTGATGAGGGAGGAGGAGTTATTGGAGGACATGTCAGCGGAGAGAGTCCGGCGGAGGAGGGGGCGGGGATGAGCAGCCGTTGGGGAGGAGGGAGATGATCCGCCAAAGCTCCTACTTGGGGAAGAAGATGACATCGGTGCGGTCAATGTGGAGCTTGATTAGTTAATCCATTCAAAACCTGCATGATTAAGGAGATATTAGTATGTGTACGATAAAGAGTGATAATGATAATGATATGATGATGGTGATTAGGCAAGGAGGTGGATGATTAATAGATTAATTCACGATCAATTACTTATGGAGAGGAAGCTGGTGAGAGTAAAAACTTACACACGGATAAAGTTTTTGAGTTTTGGGGAAGATAAGGAAGAAGAGCTGGTTGGAGAGGCCTGCAAGATTAATTTGTTTTCTGGTCCACTCTCTCTAGCTATTGAGCTAGAATTGTGAGTTATGGAGCATCAATCTTTTTTTATTGCTTTACCAAATCAAAATCTCTGAAAGTGTCATTATTTTTTTATGAGTTTCAGTATTCTCAAGTTCACCAGAAAGGACACCAAACTTCTCCTATTGCAAACTACAATACTTTTGAAATATACCATAATCACTATAAAACATACTAAAAATGTTTCTAAAACCCACAAGAAACCTCTTAATGTAGACCATAAATCTCCTAAAATATACCAGAAGCTCTATAAAGCAAACCACAAACACAATAAAACAAACCACCAAAAACATCCATAAACCTCTCAATGCATACCACAAATTTCATAAAACAAACCACAAACCTCACAAAGCAAACCACAAAATGTATCATAAGCACACCAGAAACTTCTTAATGCAAACTAGAAACCTCCTAATGCATACCACAAATCTCCTAAAACAAACTAGAAACCCCACAATGCAAACCACAACATTT
Source organism: Linum tenue (assembly GCA_946122785.1). Lineage (NCBI taxonomy): Eukaryota > Viridiplantae > Streptophyta > Magnoliopsida > Malpighiales > Linaceae > Linum > Linum tenue. The sequence continues at coordinate 2,750,168 of CAMGYJ010000008.1, forward strand.
GCGAAAGCACACCAGAAACCTCATAATGCAAACCACAAACACAGTAAATCAAACCACAAAAAAACAAACCATAAATGTCCTAATGCAGACCACAAATATACTAAAACAAACCAGAAACCTCACAATGCAAACCACAAATTTTTTGAAAGCAAACCAGAAACTTCTCAATGCAAACCACAAACATGATAAAGCAAACCACAAATAGCATAAAAAATACGAGAAACCAATCCATATATCTCACAATGAAAACAATTATAGCTTAGTTTGGCCCTGCTGTACCTTTTGCAGAAGCAGCTTCTGGCTGGAGCTTTTAGATAAGTACTTTTCAAAAAAAGCAGTTTAGTGATTGGCTGTAAAACTATTAAAATTGCTTTTTAATATGAGCAGTTGTGTAAAATGACTATAAAGGGCTTATAATATAAAATAAAAATAAAAATTCTAAACAATAAAAAGTAGTCAAAATGGATCTTGTTAGATTTCTTTTATATTAAATAATATGATTTTATAATTTATTTTATTTTTAAAATAACATAAATGAAGAAAAATTATATTTTCTGAAATAAAATTAAAATATGGTAAGGATAATCTTGTATTTTCAAAACAGCTTTTCGTAGAAGCTCCAAATCGGAGATTCTGCTTTTATGTTATACAAAAGCGCTTTTCAGCTTTTCAAAAGTCGAGCTTTTGGAGGTGTTTGGTCTTGCTTCAGCTTTTGGAGCCGAAAAGCACTTCTAAAAGCGGGGCCAAACATAGACTATATCTGGTGGTCGTTGATCGGTGGTCGTTGACCGTTGACCGGTGGTTGTTGACCGTTGACCAAACTCTGATGACCATCAGTGAGTAGATTCCGGCGCCGATAGATATATTCCGGCGCCGATGACTAGATTCCGACGCCGGTAAGCATATTCCAACCACGGTGAGCATATTCCGGCGAAAGTGGCATATTCCAATGACAAAAAAGCATATTCCGACGACGAAAAGCATATTTCGTTCACTGGCGATCGGTGGCAGAATTCCGACGACCAAAATTTTGGGCAGAAAATAAAAAAAAAATTAATTTTTTAATTATTATTTATACATATTTTTCATAATGATAATTATACCCTTGCTTTGATTTTACACTAGGTCAACTCAACTAATAAAAAGTCATCACAATCCTAACTTCCTATTGGTTGGAGACTAATGTAGTTATAATAACAACAAAAGAAGTGTTGTTATAGTATATTGGGTAAGCAACACTGAAATCGATACTTGGAGCCCCAAAATTCCTAGCAAAATCCGCAACCGGCGCACCAAATTTCGGGCTACGCAGATAACAATGCTTTGCTTAAATAGTCATCCATGAATCATGAAAACGTCATGGACATGCAGATGTCTAAAAATGTCACAGAAGATACATCTCAATTCTATCTTGATTCAAAGATTCCATACCAAAAGATCAATCATGCATAATCTATTATAAGAATTGCACAAAAGGGCACCAACAGAGGTTGAGAATCACTTACTGTAATGCATAGTAGGTGGAATGGAAGTTGGTCAAGAGGCAAGCTCAATAGCGAGAAACACAAGAACCATAGTGCAAGGAGAAAGGTTCGGGGTTTTTAGGGCGTCCTAACTCCTATGTGTTGGATTTTTAAGTATGGGAAGTGGGTATTTTTGTGAAGGAAGGATTTTAGGATAATTGTTTGGACAGCTTGTTTTGGAAATGGTGGATTGCGACAGAGCAAGAATGGAACAATAGAACCATTATCATTTTTTGTGTGTGAAGGGTTTATGAAACCCTTTCTTTCTTTTTGGTGGGTGTTTTACCTCACCTCTTTGGTGGGAGAATTTCTCCACAAATCTTCCAATTACATATCACACACATATATACCATACACCACCACCATCGTAGAAAGCTCTAGGAAGGCTAATTAATAATAGGGCTGGTAAATGGTTTACCGGTTAACGGTATAACCGGCTACCGTACCGTTAACCGGTGGTAACCGGTTACACCATTAATCGACGGTAACGGTATGCGGCAGCAGGGAAGGAGTGTCCGGTATACCGGCTTATAGCCGGTTATTACCCGCCGGTTAATCGGTAATACCGAAAAACCGGAACCCTCCCCAATTCCTAGTGAAATGACGTCAACGCTCCCATTCTCTCTTTGTACCCTTCACGAATTCAACACCCTTGGACACGACCAAGCCCTTCGACCTTCCTCTTCTGTTCATCTTCTCCCCAATTGTCAATTGAGTGTAACCTAACCCTAACGAAAGTGGAAGAGATGCATTGCCGTCGACCTCCAACACTCACCGGGGTTGCTGCTGCCGACTGCTGGTCGAAGCCCACCATCGATTTTGAGAGAGCGCCGAGGTTGCTGCCTTGCTGGCGGAGAAGTATCGGCAACTTGATGGGAACAGGGACTATTGCCAGAAGAAATCGTCTTCTCACCTGTCGCCGGCAACATATCTCTTGCTGCTCGATCTTTCCCTCTCGTCGTCGATCTCTGCTTCTCCTACCTCCCAAACTCATCCTCGAGCACCGTCCAACCACCGGTGATGTGAAGCTCACTATCTCCCACCACCGATTTTGAGAGAGCACCAAGGTTGCTAGCGAGAAGGTTTGGCGGCTCAACGGGAACGGGGATGAAGATTGAAGAAATCGTCTTCTCACTAGTCGCCGGCAGCGGATCTCTCGCTGGTCGATCTTTCCCTCTCGTCGTCGATCTCTGCTTCGCTCGTCTTCTCACCAGTCACTTGTTAGTGCCTCGGTGGTCTCGCTGGCTTCCTTTATTTGCGGTAAACGGTTTACCGTCAAATATCCCGGGACCAATTGTGTTCGGTAACCGGTATACCGAAGCACTTTCGGTTTCGGAACTCGGTGGCCATTTTCAGTTGTCCGGTATACCGATACCCAGTCAAACGGTAACCGGTTATACCGATACCGACCGTTTACCACCCCTAATTAATAAGGCCAACTCACCATGTTGGCTTAGCCGACACTAACATGTGGTGTAAGTATTTTTTTCGTAGTTTATTTCTTTAAGTGACTTGATAGGTAGTTGGCGGATGAGCAGATTTTTTGCTCTTGCAATTTCTTCATTGATGATGAAGCTTCTGGAGTTGAATGGAGAATTTGCTTCAATAATTCAACAGTAGTTGGCGTCTGTGGCTCCTATAAATAGGCGCCGATTTTCTCGGTCCCCAACCCCAAAATGGTGCCTAGTGTGCCATTTTTTAGGGTAAATTGCAAGGTTGGTCACTGTGATTACTAAAACCGGTCATGTTTAGTTACTAGAAATATTTAATTCTATTCACGGTCACTAAGATTAGTTAAACGTTTTAAGTTTGGTCACTCTCCGTCCAACTCCGTTAACTTTGTCTAACGTGACAGTCAACTCACATAATTGACTGTTAAATGTGTGACGTGGCAGTTAAATAATAATAAAATAATGTTTTGAATAATATTTAAATTCCAACTCACTTTCACAATTATTAAAAAATAAAGAATAAATATTTTCTTCTCCCAAAAAATCTAATTTCTTCGGCAGCATCCCCACCACAGCCGATGATGCTACCTTCTCCGACGGATCTCACCCCAAGTACATATTCCGGTGCCGACACCATCCTCCTCCCCATGATCGTACGCCAACAAGCGAGGGAGTGGGAGCGGCGGCTGGAAGTCTCTAAAAACGATGACTGGCTCTACCCTTCCACTGCCAAATCAGCTTCCCCATGGTTGTGATTGCTCATCCTCATGGCCCGGTCCACGAATTCGTAATTTGGGACCGAATTCTTGAGCTTCTGCCTCTTGGGGTACCTCCCGTATTCCTCGTTCTACTCAAAATCATTAGTGTCGGTGTCGTCTTCGTCGGAGTCGACGCTATTCTCGAGTTCGAAAATGACGTCCTCCTCGTCCTTGACGTAATCGTGGTGGTTGTAGTAAGTGACTGTTGAAGAAGGAATCCTTGTCTCACAAGGATTAGGAAGCGCGCCAATGGAATCTGTTCAAATTCAGACTGCTGCAAGTTTGAGCAATACTGCGTCGTTTGCTTTATTACCATGCTGGTCCTTTACTTTATGTTTTGTTATTTTTTAGCCCAGTCAAGAGTTGTTAGTCTGTTGAGAGTCTTCTGCGAGCTAGGTTGTTAGCTGGTTTGTGTTTAGCTTGATTCTCGGTTAGTGAACGTTGGGAGCAACCAATCTTGTGGTTTGCACTGACAAGTATAAGTATTTGGCTTTCATTCAATAAAAGACTCGTCAGATTGCAATTTACAATGTTCTACATTTGGTATCAGACCATTAGCAAGCTGTAACCATTGTTGCTTTCAAGCAAAGATTCTGAGTGATTGATTAAGGAAATTGAGAGTGAAGTGCAAGATCTGGGTTTGGGAAACACGAGAGTTCTCTGGTGAGGTGTTTTAAGGGTGTGTGATTTCTGAGTGCTGTGAGTTGTGTGTGATCTGTAAAACATGAGTGACAACAATGGCTTTGCTCAAGTGGGGTTGCCAAAGTTTGATGGGGATTTCGATCACTGGAGCCTGCTTATGGAAAATCTCCTACGATCCAAGGAGTATTGGTCAGTGGTCAGTGAGGGAATCCCTGAGCATCCTGCTGGGATTCAACTGTCTGCTGTGGAATCCAAGAACCTAGATGAACTCAGGCTGAAAGATCTCAAGGCCAAAAATTACTTGTTCAGCTCCATCGACAATTCCATCCTGAAGACAATCACAAACAAAGCTACCTCCAAACAACTCTGGGATGCTATGAAGACAAAATAACAAGGGAGTGCTCGTGTTCAGAAGGCTCAGTTGCAGGCTTTAAGGAGAACTTTTGAAGTTCTTGAAATGAAGGAGGGTGAGTCTATTTCTGCCTATTTCAGTTGTGTTATGGTAGTGGCTAATGACATGAGGAATTGTGGAGAGGAGATGCCTGATGTTAAGATTGTAGAGAAGATCTTGAGGACATTGACTGAAAGGTTTAACTATGTTGTATGCTCCATAGAGGAGTCCAAGGACATAGAAACCCTTTCTGTTGATGCCTTGCAGAGTTCCTTACTCGTTCATGAGCAGAAGTTTCATAGGAAGTCTGCTTTGGAGGAAGATCAGGCACTGAAAATGGCATATGAAGGTGGAGGTAGAGGTGGAAGAGGAGCAGGCAGAGCTGGTGTGTGGCGAGGAAGGGGAAGAGGGCGAGGAGGAAGAGGCTGGAATAGAGAGCATGTTGAATGCTTCAAATGTCACAAGACGGGTCATTATCGCTGTGAATGCCCTGACTGGTACACAAATCAGCAAACTCACTATTCTCAGGCCTATTCCAGTGACAAAAGTGACAGAAATGCTCTTCCTTATGATGTTCTGTTAATGGCTTTCCTGGAAGAACCTCTAGCAGAAGCAATGGACAATTATTGGTTCCTGGATTCTGGTTGTAGTAATCATATGTCTGGAGACAAGAGATGGTTTGAATCTCTTGAAGCTACTCAAGCTGGAAAGATTAGGCTGGGAAATGATACTAGATTGGATGTTGCTGGCCAAGGCAAAGTGAAGTTGCAGCTGGGAAGTGTGAATCTTATTGTACATAATGTGTTCTATGTACCTGGATTAAAAACCAATCTACTGAGTATGGGCCAGCTGCAAGAGAAGGGGCTGGAGTTCATGGTAAAGAGGAACACTTGCAGAATTTATCATGAAGAAAGAGGGTTTCTGCTAGAAACCACAATGAGATCAAACAGAATGTTTGTCTTGAAGGATGAGTCAGGCAAGACTGAAGCTCATTGGATTCAAACTGAAGATACCTCGAAGACCTCCTTGAGCCTTTGGCACAGGAGGTTTGGTCATTTGAATCCTCATGGCCTACTACAAGTGACACAGAAGGGGTTCATCACAGGCATACCTCAGCTGAAGGGGAAGGTTGGAGTCTGTTCTACATGCCAAGTGGGCAAGCAAACCAGGAAGACCTTTTCAAAGCACAGCCAATGGAGGGCCACACAGAAACTTTAGCTGCTCCATGCAGATCTCTGTGGACCCATCACACCCATTTCAAATGGGGGGAGAAGGTATATTCTTACCATAATTGATGATTTCAGTAGGAAGCTGTGGGCTTACTTCCTAGCAGCTAAGTCTGAGGCTTTGGAATGGTTTAAGAAGTTCAAGGCACAGGTTGAAAAGGAGACTGGTTTACCAATTATGTGTCTCAGAACAGACAGGGGAGGAGAGTTCTTGTTAAATGAATTCCAGGCTCTTTGTGATGAAACTGGAATCAAGAGACAGTTAACAGCAGCTCTAACTCCTCAGCAAAACGGGGTGGCAGAAAGGAAAAACAGAACCACCATGAACATGGTGAGATGCATGCTCAAAGACACTCTAGTACCTGCAAAATTCTGGCCAGAAGCTTTAACCTGGACAACACATGTTTTAAATCGAAGCCCTACTGTTGCTAATGGTGGAAAAACACCACAGGAGCTGTGGACTGGTGCTCCCCCATCAGTCTCTCACTTCAGGTTGTTTGGTTGTGTGGCATATGCCCATATACCTGACAAGTTCAGAAAGAAGTTGGATGATAAGAGTGTCCAGTGCCATTTTCTGGGGATTTCCACAGAATCAAAGGCCTACAGACTTTACAATCCAGAAACACAGAAAATTCTGGTGAGTAGGGATGTGGTTTTTGATGAAAGTAAGGGCTGGAAGTGGAAATCTGATGTTCAACCTGTCCTAACAAGTCTACTATGGAAGGAAGTGATGATATCTATGAAGATTCTGATGGAGAAGAAGGACCACAACTTTCAGCTATTGCAGTTCCTGATGAAACAAATGAGGAGGAAGAAGAATCTGAAGAACCTCCAAGTCCAAAAACTCCTACACCTCCTGCTGTACCTGAAGCTGCAGATGAAGATGCTGGAAATGAGGCCACTGATGTGCTAGGCCTACCTCAAAGCACTGATCTTGGTCCCAGATCAAGAAAGCCACCAAGTTACCTAGCCATATATGACTGCAACAGCATAGAAAGTGAGCAACCAGAATGGCTGGCTATGATTGCAGTATCTGAAGATCCTCAATCCTTTGAAGAAGCTGCCACAAAAGAAGTCTGGAATGAAGCAATGAGGCAGGAAATGAAGTCCATTGACAAGAATAACACCTGGGAATTAACTGATATGCCTGCAGGTATAATTCCCATTGGTCTCAAGTGGATTTATAAGACTAAGTTTACTGAAACAGGAGCTCTGGATAAACATAAAGCTCGGTTGGTTGTCAAAGGATATGCGCAGAAGCTAGGAATAGACTATAATGAGGTCTTTGCTCCAGTAGCCAGATGGGATACTATCAGGTGTTTGTTGGCTTTTGCTGCACAACATGGAGTACCAGTCTGGCAGCTTGATGTCAAAAGCGCATTCCTCCATGGAGAACTTACTGAGGATGTCTATGTTGAGCAACCACAAGGGTTTGTGGTTGCTGGGGAGGAATCCAAAGTATACAAACTCAAGAAAGCCTTGTATGGCTTAAAACAGGCTCCCAGGGCCTGGTACAGTCGAATAGAAGCTCATTTCTTGGCTGCTGGGTTCCAAAAATGTCCATATGAGGCCACATTGTTCATCAAACACTCTGGTGAAGGAGTACTACTGGTAAGCATTTATGTGGATGATATACTTTATACTGGTACTAATGCTGCTATGGTTGCTGAGTTCAAAAATCGATGGAAGCAGAATTTGAGATGACAGATTTGGGAAAAATGAAATACTTTCTAGGGGTGGAAGTAATTCAGAAAGAAACTGGCATATTCATATTTCAGCAGAAGTATGCAAAGGAGGTATTAGCAAGATTCAATCTTGCTGACTGCAATTTTGTCCATAATCCACTTGTTCCTGGAGCAAAACTGACAAAGGCTGGAGATGGAGGCTTGATGAATGCCACTGAGTACAAGCAGCTCATTGGCAGTCTGCTGTACATTATAGCCACCAGACCAGACTTGATGTTTGTTGTATGCTTATTGAGCAGGTACATGGAAGCACCCACCAAGCAGCACCTACTAGCAGCTAAAAGAGTTCTCAGATACTTAAAAGGTACACTCAGCAATGGAATATGGTACAAAAGGGAGAATGGAGAAGGAAGTCTGTTAGGATATACAGACTCAGACTATGCAGGTGATTCTGATGACAGGAAGAGTACCAGTGGATACATTTTCTTCCTTGCAGGTGGAGCTGTTTCCTGGGCCTCCAAAAAGCAACCTGTGGTGACCCTATCAACTATTGAGGTTGAGTTCGTGGCTGCTGCCTACTGTGCAGCACAGGCAGTGTGGTTGAGAAGAGTTCTAACTGAGATTGGATGGGAATGAAGTGTGAAGAAGGCCACTGAGATCAGGTGTGACAACAGCTCGACTATAAAGCTGTCCAGAAATCCAGTTCTTCATGGAAGGAGTAAACATATAGATGTAAGGTTTCATTTCCTGAGGGAGTTGGTTCGAGATGAAGTTGTGGAATTACAGCAGTGTGGTACAAGGGATCAAGTGGCAGACATTATGACCAAGGCTTTATCTCAAGAAGCCTTTCACAGGCTGAGAGCAGAGCTTGGTATGTGTGATCTTTCTGAATTCGAAGATCAGTGAAGGCTGGAGATGGTAAGTGAATTGAAGCGTGAAGTGGAAGGGTTCAGTTCAGGGGAGGATATGTTGAAGAAGGAATCCTTGTCTCACAAGGATTAGGAAGCGCGCCAATGGAATCTGTTCAAATTCAGACTGCTGCAAGTTTGAGCAATACTGCGTCGTTTGCTTTATTACCATGCTGGTCCTTTACTTTATGTTTTGTTATTTTTTAGCCCAGTCAAGAGTTGTTAGTCTGTTGAGAGTCTTCTGCGAGCTAGGTTGTTAGCTGGTTTGTGTTTAGCTTGATTCTCGGTTAGTGAAAGTTGGGAGCAACCAATCTTGTGGTTTGCACTGACAAGTATAAGTATTTGGCTTTCATTCAATAAAAGACTCGTCAGATTGCAATTTACAGTGTTCTATAGTGACCATAAGTGGCTGTCGGGCGGTGGGAGTATAAAGGGGACTTCTTTGCTAGATTATGGGGGTAAGCTTTCGGTGGATACCTATCATCATCTTCCGTATCATCCATGGCTAAAGTCTGAAGAAAGAGTTCAATAGAATTGAAATAGCTGATTACCAATCGAATTGGGAAGAGTAATTTTGCTGAAGTGGGGGAATTTCGGTGGAGCTAAATGGAGTCATCGCTTTCAAAGACTCCAACCGCCGCTCCCACTCCCTCTTATTGGTGTACGACCTTGGGGAGGAGGATGGCGCCGGAATCTCTACTTGGGGTGAGATCCGTCGGAGAAGGTAGCCTAGTAGGCTTGGGTGGGGATGCTGCCGAAGAAATTAGATTTACTGGGGATAAGAAGAATTTTTTTTCATTTTTTAATAATTGTGAAAGTGAGTTGGAATTTAAAAATTATTAAAAAAATTTATTTTATTATTATTTAACTGCCACATCACACATTTAACAGTCAGCTATGTGAGTTGACTGCCACGTCAGACAAAGTTAACGGAGTTGGACGAAAAGTGACCAAACTTGAAACATTTAACTAATCTTAGTGACCGTGAATGTAATTAAATATTTCTAGTAACTAATCTTGGCCCATTTTTAATTAAACTCGTCATGCCCTATTAGTTGACCACTTTCCACCCAATCTAACTCAGAATTCAAGGAAATATACGCAAAAACAAAAGCTGGAACTCACTAGTTGATTGTGTTCCAGGAAGCATCCTTTCTTTTATGTTTTGGACTGGCTAAGGGAGCAGATCTGGTGAGTAAATTTGTGGTAAGTAACCCCATGCATAACCCAATAAGAATCTGTAACATCAGCGCCTCCTTTTCTCTCCTGGAAAAATAATTAATTTTCTTTCTCTTAATCTTTAACGGACGATTTCTCAATCGTTTTAACTCGGAATTTAATTTTTTTTTGCACAGTTAGATCAGATTAATTTTTGCATAACCCAATAAGAATCTGCAACATCAGCGCCTCCTTCTCTCTCCTGGAAAAATAATTAATTTTCTTTCCCTTAATCTTTAACGGACGATTTCTCAATCGTTTTAACTCGGAATTTAATTTTTTTTGCACAGTTAGATCAGATTAATTGTGCTCTTCAAAATGATATCCACTTTGATATTTTTTGGAACAAAAAAAATTTGTCATTTATTACCAGTCTACACCATATGGTATTGACTATACCATATGGTATTGACTGGTATTAAATAACAGCATACCATATGGTATGAAAAATACCAGTCAATACCATATGTTGTTATTTAATATCAGTCAATACCATATGGTATTAAATAACAGCATACCATATGGTATGAAAAATACCACCTCATACTAGGGTGATATAGTATGGTATGGAGTTGGTAACGAGAGGTTTGAAATTTTTTCTCACAGAAAATTTTGAAATCCAATAGATCATGATTAAATCGTTCCTTTTATGCAAAAATTTTCGAAAATGACTAAACAATGAAGAAGATAACATATGGTATGGAGTTGGTAACGAGAGGGATGAAATTTTTTTTCTCAAAAAATATTGAAAATTGATATCATTTTGTAGAGCACAACGAACTCGTTCCATCTGTGGAAAAAAAATTGAAATCCGAGTTAGAATGAAGAAGATATGATTCAATTAAGAAAACTAGGGAAAATAAATTCCTTTAATTCTCCACCCTTAGCTATGTAGTCACTTAAAAGAAGGGTCCAGATTTGGTTACTCATTGTTACTCACCTTAAGGTTACTCACCCTATCTTGAGCCTAGCCAATGATCACAAAAACAGGAAACGACGACAATCAGTTATAAACGCGCTGCTACGGATCGGGAAATCACCGGAATCGACAAAGGAAGAATACGAAAGCGAGAATCGAAAAAACACAGACACACGATTTACGTGGTTCACTAACACGATGTGTGTTAGCTAGTCCACGGGCGAGAGAGAGCCAGTTTCACTATATCGAGGAGATTACAGATTATAGAGGAGTATGAGAAGTATTTATAGTACTTCTCCATGTGGGTCCACACCTAATCCAATCTGACAAAGGAAACGGTTACAGACCAGGCCTAGAACCCGAACCCAAATAACATTGAGCCCATACACCGTGGACATCCCCACCACCAATTCTATGGTAAACTCGGGAAGGAGAAGGGTATTCTGAAAAGTGAAAAGACTTAATAAAGAAGTCTACTATGCCATATATGATCAGAAAAGAATGTTAGAGTTAAAGTTTGAACAATTACAAACAACAATTTTTCTTAATCCCACTAAGGCTCTTGTAGGAGAGGAAGCTGATTTGGCTAAGGAGTATAGCGATTTTCAAAAGGCTAAAGAATTGTTTTATCAGTAGAAATAGAGAACACAGTGGGTGCAAGTAGGGGATATGAACACTACTCAAGTTAACAAAGTTGTCAACCAAGAGTGTGCATAGCACGAAGATATGGAAGTAAAGGTTCCCCGACTTTGATTATTCTCGAGGCACCACCGATGATTGATAGAGCTTACCATTGTTTTTGTCCTACAAGTGGTTTGAGTACGGGTGTTTGGGGGCAAGCAAAAGTTCAAGTGTGTGTTGGGGGGGGGGGGGGGGAGTGAATCGGGTTACATTACACACTTTTGTACCCCTTTACTTGTGATGTTTGATGTGATGAAAGCATTATCACTATAATATACATGGAAGAATATTTCCCCTCGTAGCATAGTAAAAGTTGATTTGATGAAAGCTTTCGACTCTGTTGATTGGCATTTCCTACTGACTGTTTTGGAAGCAATGGGATTTCCCAGTTTATTTCTTAGATGGATCTCTATGTGTGTTACAACCCCTAAAATTAGTGTGGGGTTTAATGGAGGGGTAGTGGGGTATTTTGCAGCACAAAAGGGTCTGCGGCAAGGAGATCCACTGTCTCTTTATTTGTTTGTTGTTGCAATGGAGGTGTTCAGTTGCCTTATGGAAGAAGCAGTTTCTGAAAATAGATTTTCATTTCATCCTCTGTGTAAAATGATTGGTCTAACACATATAATGTTTGTTGATGATCTGCTGTTGTTCGCTAATGGGTCCAATAATGGTTTACAGTGTATTCAGAGAGTATTGTCTGATTTCAGAATTTTGTCAGGGCTAAATTCAAATCCTTCCAAATGTGAATCATACTGTGGGGGTTTGCCTCAGGAGTGGAAAGAGAGTATGGCTGCTTATGCAGGATATAAGTTAGGTACCCTTCCAGTTAGGTATCTGGGGGTTCCTTTGATTTCAAGCAAGCTCACAGTTAAAGCCTATCGACCCTTGATAGATAAACGGTTGGGCAGAATACAAAACTGCAGGTCAAAACTTTTGAGTTATGCTGGGAAGCTTCAACTTGTGATGTCTGTTCTTTACAGCTTTGTACAATTCTGGATGGTGATTTTTGTCTTACCAAAGAAAGTCATTAAGGAAATTGAGAAACTCTGTAGTAATTTTCTATGGGGAGTGGGCTCTGAAGGTAAACTTCGAGCTAATGTTGAATGGAGCAGGATCTGTTTTCCTAAAAAAGAAGGAGGCTTAGGAGAACACAAGTGTCTATCGATCTGTCCCTTTAGTGTGCACGATAGGTAAAACTAATTGAATTGAGCTAAATTCGTAATGCACATATACGTGAGCCTTGACTGAGGTGACAATGGGTCTTGAGGGGATGCCAACTATAGCTTAGGAATCTCCAACTGCCCACCTGCTAAGTACACTACAACAAATTCGGCCTATTAGGACAAAAAACTTATTTTTGTCATTTTTTGTTTGTCACAATAGGTACGCTGATATGACTAAAATAATATATGTCCTATTTGGTATGTCTAATGTGACAAAAACATTGTTGTCAGAATAAGTCGTCATTTAAAGTGAGTAATGTGACAAATATTTCGTGTCACAATTGAGTTTGTCACAATATGCATCCCATATCGGGGTGTAAGATACACAAAAGTGACAAATTATATCGTCAGAGTAGCTTTTGTCATATTATGTCTTCCTAAATTGTTTAAATGACAAAGTATTTCGTCGCAATAGATAGCAATAATCCCATGACGAGCTGACAAAAGGACATGTTCGTCATAATATAGTGGTTTCAACTTTGACAAAAGGACATGTTCGTCATAATATAGTGGTTTCGGCTTTGACAAAAGGCATGTTCGTAATAATATAGTGGTTTCGTTTTTGTCAAAGGCATTTTCGTCAGATTTGCTTGTGTTCAGTCCCGCCCACAAACCCAAATTTCAGCCCCGCCCAATTTTTACTGTTCACTTGCCAATCCACCAATTTTTAGACCCGAATTTTCAGTCTAACCGACACAATTTCAGTGATTTTGAATTTTTAACAAAATTTATGGCTCCAATAATTTCCTATTCCGCCAAAACTTGCCCCCTAAAAATTTTAAAATTTCCCCTTCTCACAAAAATCCCTTTACCCTAAATTCCATACGAGATTCCTGCCCCTCTACCCTCTTTTATCTCTCCGCATTTATTGATTCTCCCCCCTTTCAACTTTCCTTCTTTTCTACCCTACTTCGTTCTCTCCAAAAAACGACCCTTCACTTGCTCCTCTACTCTTAAAGAAAACGATGTCTTTATCTCTTCCTTCCTCTTCAAAAAGATCACCGCTAGCCGCTTCCTCTAACGACGATGGGCGACGCTGGAGGAGAGATTGAGACGACAATGATTGCTGAGATTCGACGACGATGGGAGAGAGATCGAGAGACAAGGGGCGGAGAGATTGACAGGCGACGGGCGGAGATCAACAAGCGACGATCAGATAGATCGACATGAAACGGATGGAGAGATCGACAGGCGACGATGGCGTCGAGCTCAAGAGGTGACGGGCAGATCGAGAGGTTGCGATGGAGGAGCATTCCAGCAAGAGCGATTGGACTACTTTGACTTTTTTTGCAGGTTAGGCTTCGGCGGAAGAAGGGGTTTCAGCGGGGTAGGGGCTGAGGGTGAGGCGGTGGAGATAGGAGGAGATGGTCTCGAAGGCCAGACGAGTTAAGGTCGGTTGGAGATCGACGAGTACAAGGTCCGGTGCGAGACTAGCAGCCACGGTGGGAGAAGGATTCTGATGTATGCATTTTTTTTTCTTGTGTTTGTTATTTTTTTAAGGTTCCAATTCTGGGTTTGAGGAGGAGAAGGAGCAATTCTGGATTTGGTTAGTTTGGATGGGTTGTAATTGCTGGGTTAGCGAAGCTTTTTTGGGTTTGTGAAACTTTTATGGGATTGTGAATGAAGAACAAATTGTGATAACAAAGCTTTGTTGGATTTGTGAGTTCCTTTTTATCAATTTGGATTTGCGAGATGGGCATAATCGACGGAGAATAAAAATCATTGTCTTCACTTGTGACAAAATGTAGTCGTCACAATATACAATTATGACAAAATATAATCGTGTAATATGACGAACAATTCTCTCAAAATCACCAGATTATGACAACTATAATGACAAAATATGTCGTCATAAGATCTCTGTTTGTCACAATAGACTACCCAGAACCTCAGTTATACTGAAAGCAAATGTGACAACCTTGTTTTCATTTTTTTGTCACATCTGACCTATCTTGACGGCAATAAAATGACAAAACTTTGTGACAACACCTTTTTTCATATTATACCTAATATGACAAAAACAGTATCTAATATGACAAATTTGTCTCATCATAATAGGCCGAATTTGTTGTAGTGTAGGATACCACGACCCTTGGAATACAAAGAGTCACTTTACTGCATCCCTAGATTTGTTATACTTGGCCTAGTTAGGAGTGGCTAGTGAGTGTGCATCGACTTATAAATTTAAAGCTCGATCACAACGTGATCATCACACTAGAGCTTAATTCGTTCTATCTTGACACGAGACAAGGGGGAGCAATATCCGAGTGATTCTTTCTCAATCGAATTCACCAAAGTTTATTTGGTTGCTTGTTGAATTTGTTAAGTAATCTCTAGATAAGGTGTGAAAAATTGAAGTAAGGGTAGATATACCGCCCGGGTTTGATATTGAAATACTTATCCTATCATACACCTGTCTATAGGTTTCACTTGGTCTATAGTTTGGATTGTGTGTAGTGGTAGCCTAATCAATGGTTCAAGAGTCGTTGGCCAGATCTAGTGTGGCGGTCAAAGCCAGAGAGTCACGGCCATATATAAACCTATTAACCTCCAACCCAGCAACATAAATCGATTGACTAGATAACAACGAAGTGAGAAGTAATTAACCTAGGGTATCAAAATCCATGGAATATGACCTTGGTAGCCACTATACTAGTAATGTCATTATGAGTTATACTTGGATCAAAATGGGATCGTTGCCTGATGTCCACCATTCAACATGCACAAAAGTGTATCAAGGTTCAATATTCAAAGCACAAAAACATGGTGGGCATTGCAAATTCAAAACATCAAAACATTCAAAGTCTTGTCCACCAAGGATCAATCATCCAATAAAACAGTTAAGCATCATGCAATTGATCATGAAACAATCATTCCCTCACAAAATTGTATCATTCAAGCAGACATTCCCTATTTACTTAAGCATAATCATTTTTTTCCCCTCCGATTTAGTTAAGCATATATATATATATATATATATATATAGCTAGGATGGTTACCTTTTTGGGAGGCTTTGAATGGAAACTTGAAAATGAAAGCATCAAACAGAGGAGGAGAAGAAGAAGAGGGGACGGAGGCATCAATTCATCATCGATCGTCCACCAGTACTTAGTTGTTCCGAAAGATGTATATATATGTGTGTTTATTGTTTAACAATGAACAAGGTGCGGTGAAAATGAAGCTAGCGTTAATTAGAAAGCGGCGAGGAACGGAACGGATAGATGGAGTTAATTAATTAGGAAAGCTAGCGGTGAGCAGCGGATAGTGGTGAAGCCTCTTAACGTAACTCAAACTCAGAAATCAGAATGTATGTAGCGGACGCAGCAGAACATTACGAAACAGAGAGCTGGAAATAAAAGCTGGCCGACAAAATCAGTCCAGTGTTTCCATTTTTCCTTAAAAACAAACAGACAGAGAGACAGACAGACAGAGAAATTAATTAAGTTAAACACGCACGAAGGATACTACATGACAACAATGAAAGAAGGGGGTAAGGCTAAGGGCTGTGGGGCGACATGACATGAAGAGAGAAAATTAAACGTACAACAAACACAGGGAAATGGAAACTAATTAAGCAACAACCTTACAACATTATTACCGGCCGGCCACAAGCTTAACACTAATTCAGATAACGGCCCCAGCTAGCCTCGCCTCCTCTCGTACAGCTGATCACCTGCCCGCCGAGACCATGCTGCTGCTGGACGCGTCCCGGTTGACAGAAGTCCTCCACTTAGTCCTCTCGCCCAAGGGGTCCTCATCCTCTACATCCTCTCCGCTACCGCTGTCATAGCTGTCCCCCAACTTGGCACTCTCGGTCTCGGATAGCAGCTGGGCATCCACCAGAGTGTTGTTGGTGACAAGGTAAGAGATGATAGTCCTGTTCTTGTTCACGAGGGGAAACCGGGGCTGGCCCTCGGGCTGGAAGGAGAGATTTATTTTGGTTCCCGGTGGAAGATCCAACTCCCTAAAGAGGAATTCCTTCACCCCAAACACCAGGACTTCCTCTGAACACGGAAAAACCAGTTGATGGTCTTGAAACCCTCTACCATTCACCTTCACAACAAGATTTACTCCGAATCTATTGTCCTCGGTCAACGTCAGCCGGATTGGTGGTATTGCAGCTGTTTCAGCTCGGATGTTCAATTCCTCCAGCGTCTGCTCATCGTCCACCATGGTTATCGTCTCCGTGGCTACGGGCTCCCACATGATCGTCAACATCTGTCGGTGAGCTTCCACCTTGAAGGTTTCTTCGATCCACCCTTTCACCTCTTTGACCTTCTGATCGAAACGAAACCTGCCAGAGAAATTCATCGTTCGGGCTCGGGGATTGCCACGACTCACCGCGGTGAAGTTGAGTATGGCGCTCATTTTTTTCTTTTCTTTTCACAGAGCAGCTTCTTTGTGTATTTGTTTCCTTCTTTTGGGCTGGGCGCACAATAACTAACAGCCATACAAGCTTGCATTTTATAGGCAGACTTTCAACACACCACCAAGCTTATAATATTACTATATTAAAAATGCTAGTAATTAGGTGAACCGCGCCGCTTTTAAACTTTTCCTTCTTCTTTTACATATTTTTTTTTATTCCACACTATATATTATGCAACCAGCAGCACTCCAGTCCTCAATATATCTGTCTCTCACATACATGACATCTCATTTTATTTTAGTTGAGTTGACTGATACAGCAATAAATATATTACTCTCTCCAAATACTGTTTCACAATTTAATAAATCTGCAACTCATATCTGCTTCACAATCTACACCTCTCTCAATCTCCCAAGTAAGCAAGCCCACGGCACGCAACGCAAGTATGAAATGTGCGCAAGGAGTTACATGCAAAAACATAATTAGAATTAATAAACCAAACTTTGACAAAACCGGCACCATTGAACAACTAGGGATTACGTTCTTTCCACAAGAACCATTGTAACACGCACCATTGCTCTAGCACCTCTCCTTCATGATTCTCTATAAACTTCTTCATCCATTCGCAACATGAGGAACCCTCTCGGGCTTTAAAACAATTCTGAACCTTGAACGTGCACCAAATTCTCGACACCCATTCACACACCCCAAAAGGGTGGGTTGGGTTTCTTTTGTCGTATAGAACTGACACTTGTCTTTAGCTCGTGTGCTGCGCTTATTGACACGGTCACTAGTGGGTAGCACTTTCCTTGCAAAAGGGCTTCCCCTGTGGGGGAATTCTCATCGACCATAGCTTATTCCAAGAATCTGACTACCAACTTGTTCGATAATTCTATCCAACTCCTTGTTACCTCTCAACAAAATTTGGTAGATTGGCGTAGCCATGGTCGATTCAAAGTATGCCTCCACAAGTGTCGTGTCCCATTGTTCCATCTCCACACGTGCTTATATTCATGGGAGTTGGTAGGTATTCATTGATGAGCGAGCATGTTACAATTATTTGTGCTGCTGATTTTGGATTTCAATGATTTAGAAGCAGCATTTCTCTGAATCAATCGGTAATGATCAAGTTGAAATTTGGAATGTGATTGTGATCATGAGTTGGGTATGCTCTAGTAATGCATGTCTGGCATTAGGTATAGGATTTTGATATCCTCTCAGCGGTGGCAATGTTGTTGATCAACGTGGAGAAATAAGCAAACTAAACTGCTTATTCATAACAATACGCCCGTACATATATGTAGTGTAGTGTGCCGACTAGACTAGTTAGAGACTGGTTTGGTTTTGGTTACCATGTGGAATGATTGATGGGACGCTCCCACCCACCCTCTACACCATGCACAGAGAATCAATCAAATAAGGCGTGGCGTCACCCCTCTTTCATTGCTCCACCACAGAACAGAGGTCAGGTCAGGGGAGTCATTAATGAATGAAGTTTAATAAATAGTCCAAAACATTCATGGAAGAGCCCATCAAACGTGCAGGGTGGGGAAAGTGAAATTTGTTCTCTTCCCCTCCCGGGAATGGAAGGAAAGAGCTGTTTCTGAAACCTGCTGCATGCTGTCAAACGTACGTACGTAAACCCATTAAACAAAAAGCTAGACTGAGTGCAGGCTTTTTGCTTTGAGATGAGATGGTGGACACCACAGGACAGCACGCGGCTGGAAAGTAAGGACAAGGGAAGGGATTTGGAGCAGGAATCAATCCTACGTACTAGTACTGCTGCTGTTGACTTGAGGAGGGGACGGGTGAAGCTATTTGCTTCCGTAGTATTGATTTGCTTCTGTATTTATTTTACAAGCTAAGTGGTGTGGTGAAGTGATTACCTGTCCAACATAAATTGCCCGACTGCATTATATTGAATGAAGAGAAGTTGGCAGAAGAGAAGAGAGAGCTCAGATGGTTTCTGAACCGTGAAACAAACACATAACTTAAAACATGTCTTTCATCAAGTGCCTGCCAGCTCAGGGGCGGAGCTATGTAGCTCTCGGGGGGCAACTTACGTGTAAAGTCCTATGAACTTTTGAGAATTATGTGTAAAATCAACGTTAAATATATTTAAAATCCGAGTGACACATTGTTGACATAATCTTTTTATAATCTAGTGGATTTATAGTTGAATTGCAGCCAAAAGGTACAAGATTCGAGCCTGGTAGGCCGCGTTATTATTATTTTTACTTATTTTTTATTTTATTTTCAGTTTAATTCTTCAATTTTTTTATGAAGGTGATATTTATTAAAGGAAACCAAGATCACAAAAAGTACAGTACAACTAAAATAAACTCACAAAACAACGACAACAAAGCTACAAGGAGAAAATGGATAAAAAGGCTTGATCCCAAGCGGGAGAACAAGAAAAAGAAAGAAAGATGCTGCTAGGAGGACCAGACCCCTCTACAGCCAAAATAAAAAAGGGCACAAGGCTTAAAGAACTAAAGGCCAACCCTCAACAGAAGACCCTGACCACTCAAACAAAACAGAAACACAGACCCCCCAAACAGACATCCATGGACGCTGCACCCCCATCTCACCCAAACCGAATCAACAAGGAAAAGGCACCTGAACAAAACCGCAGAAGCATCTCACAAATGCTAGCCGAGAAAGAGAGAGCAGAACTCAAGCCAAAGAACGCTTAGATCCTACTCAAAAGCTCCTCAAGACATCGCTTCCCTTGTGCTTTATCCACTTTGCCACTTGCAATAGGCCACTCCATAGCGTCCCTAAGAGCTTTCCGGGCAACAAACTTGGCTTGTAGACGAGCTTCCCTAAAAATTCTGTTGTTTCCGTTCAAGCCAAATCTGCCAACACACTGCATGCAAACACACCATATCGAAACCAGCTCAATTCATTATCAGAACATTCGATAGGCCACCTAGAAATGACTTGAACAATGTCCCTTATCGTAGCCTCTACAATTCCACAAGCTCTCTTCGTTCTATCCCACACCTCCTTACTGAAGTCGCACCGCACAAATAAGTGATCAATCGTCTCCTCTTCCATATTGCACAACTTACATCTATTTTGCAAGAGACATATCCCTTTTCTTTAGATTATCAATCGTGAGTATACTCTTGTGAGCTACAAGCCACATAAAGGAGCAGATTTTGGTTGGAAACGATCGGCCTCCAAACTGAATCAACAAGGAAGTTTGGGATACCCTTGAAAGACTCCCCCGCTAAGTACTTTTACATAGAACGAACAGAAAAGAACTCTCCAGGTTTGGTAACCAGGACAGGCCTAGGAGGCCCACAGGACACACATCCATAACCACTAGTATTAAGCAAATTCAACAAATTAGATCTCTCCCTCTCAGCCCCCTCTAAGATTAGTAAATAAAGGATTTTGCCAAGAAACAATATCACCTGAGAGGGACAAGGCATCAGAGACCCTGGCATCCGGAACGCTCGTAGCGGCAGCAACTCTTGGAAAAGAATCAGCGAGCACCACCCCAGGGATCCAGCTGTCATACCACAAAGAAACCCAAGCTCCATTTCCTGGATCAATGCTATCCATATTCCAAAAAGCATCATACTCCTTAGAGATGTTAGCCCAAACGATCCAACGAAACCTTGTCTACTCCTCCCTGTGCACCAATCTGAATTCTTATTTGGCTACTTAGAGCTAATCAATTTTCTCCACCAACTCCCTCTTTCCGTAGAAAAACGCCAGAGCCACTTCCCCAGCATAGCTTTATTAAAGCAGGCCATTTCGCAAATCCCAAGCCCCCTTGAGAATCTTCTTCCATGATGAACAAGTTTTATGTTTGTTTAGACTTACAGTTTCCTAGATAGAAATCGTATACTTAAGAGTTTTCATTGTTCTAGGTCATATATGGACATGAAACGGTGTACTTTGATTTTCTGAGTGCATGTATAAGATGATAGAATCTAATCAAAGCTCAATCTCTCTATCATATCAGCATTGTAGCATAATGACGAGCTAGTTTAAACAAAGAACTCTGTCTGTAGTTGGTTAGATTCAATGGATGGATGAATGAAAAAAATTACCTACATGGCCTTGCTCTTGCTTCGAAACCTACCAAGATGTCGGTAATGCCGGTGAAATTCAAGGTATGGATGAAATATTCATGGCAAATTAAACATTGTGACTTGTGTTGTGTCATTGAAACCATAAACTCTTATAAAAACTATATTTTACGGCTAGGAAGGGATATTATATATATCTTTGTCACTGACTCTCATAGTATGGTGACACTTGCTATATTCCTATGTTTAACGGTTAGATTTACTTTTGCATAATAAACTTTGTGGACGGTTTTCATTAGAGGTTAGATCACAGATGTACAAATTTCATTTACCAAAGGCCAGCTGCCCGCAAATGGCATCACAAAAATAAGTGTTGATGCTATGGTGTGTGAATATAATTTAATCGATAGCATGTCGAAAGAATATCAATGTCGATACTGAAATAGAAAAGTGTATTCAACATGTAACATATAAGTATAACACCCGATTGAAGCAGGAAAAAGAAATCGATATGTTGTCGATGGACCGTTTTACCTAATTATACAAAGTTTACATGATTTTTCTGTGTCCCAATCAAGATATAATACAATTTCACAAATTATGGTTCACTTCAGAAAGATATCTTTTGAAAATTTTATGTCATTGTTATTGCAAACGTTTTCTTTGTGAAAGTTATGTAGTGCAAATGTGGAATTAACCCTAAATTGATCCTACTATAAAAAAAACTTAACAAATATTAACTCGATCAAAATTTTGAATTTTCTCTCTTAAAAAAACTAGTTTTGTACTTTGATAAGTTGACCAAAAGAATTTCCTTTTAGATGAGAAGTAACAAATTAATTCAACTCAATAATTTTGTTTTGAAATAGTTAGACCTTTGATGGAGCAATTTGATAGAGGAAAAAGGCTAAATTATACGTTTGGTCACTCGAATTATACAAATCTTTCACGTTTGCCACCCAAATTACTTTTCTTTCTTATTAGTCACTAACTTTACGAATCGTTTCACCGTTAGTCACCGGCCGTTACATTCCGTTAAATTTGTCTTACGTGGCAGTCAACCATAAAGTTTGACCGTTAACTCGATGACGTGGAAATTTAAAAAAAAAATATTTCCACATCATCATTCAACGTTCATTGTCTACATAATTTATCATATTAATTATTTAATAAAAATTAGTTAAAACACCTTGTCAATTTATAATGTACCATTAAAACAAAACAACCAATACTACCAATAACAACAAGTCATTTCCCGTTTGGATCCCATGGACATTGTAAAATAATCTCCCCTTCCACATTTCTCAGGTGTGAATGAGTGATACAGAGCTTTCACGAAAATCTCTAACATGGACGAAGAA
Source organism: Linum tenue (assembly GCA_946122785.1). NCBI lineage: Eukaryota > Viridiplantae > Streptophyta > Magnoliopsida > Malpighiales > Linaceae > Linum > Linum tenue. The sequence continues at coordinate 2,772,569 of CAMGYJ010000008.1, forward strand.
GCAAGCAAACATCACGAGGGAAGAAGAAACACAAATCTGGTCCTCTTAAACTGCTCGTTACTCGCCTTCGGCACAGTTGGAGGCCAACTGCTCTCCAGAATGTACTTCAATCACGGCGGCCACAAACAGTGGCTCTTTGAGTTTTCACGGCAGGCTTCCCGATCCTAATCCTCCCCATCGTTTTCTCATCATGAGGCGGCTTGCCGCCGTGATTGGGCTTTTGGGCCTCCTGTTGGAACTGCCTACCTCCCGTCTCGGTGACTTCCCTCGTCTGCGCTTTCCTTATAGTGAGGCAGCGGTTCAACCACTACAATGTTGTCGTTTTGATGACGCTGGGCTCGGTGGTTCTCGGATTTCACATGGATGGTGATATCCTGAAGGGGGAATCATATCGAAGGGTAAATACGTGTTTGGCTTCTTCATGCCATTGCTGCCTCTACCACACATGCTCTGTTAATGACTCTGCTTCATTATACTCAGGGTAAGGCTCGTGTGCACCGTGTCCGTCCCCGTCTCTTACAGCGTCGAGCGTGTTGTAGGTTCAGTTCGCTATATCCATGGTTGCTACCCTCTTCTGCACCGTCCCATGATCGTCAATATCCTTGAACCACGCAAATTTGCTGTCACAATTCAATGGAGCTTTTGAGCAATTAATTAGAACTTGGTAAACTAATTTACAGAGGTCTCTCTACTATACTAACTCAACAAAATCCCCTCTCGGGAGCTCATCTGCACCTCAGAACAGGCTTGATTCCCTGTCCCAAAAGCTGATGAGGAAGCAACGGAAAGTCAGCAGCAGGGGATCTGCACTGGTGACAGCGACGCGTCAGCAGCAGTTTACCTGGAGGGAAGCCCAGCCCTTTTTTGAGGTCATCGAATTCAATATTAGTCTCCTTATCATAAAACATCTTGGAAGCATAATATATTAAATTATTAATACATTCCACAATTGTACTTCAACCCGATTCCCACGTCCTTTTTTGGGTCACGGGAGTCCACAAATCCTTCACCGGATCGTACGTCCCAACCACGAAATGATCCAACTTAGACGACGTGGTTGATAATTAATATTTGTAATTTAATTAATTTTTATTAAATAATTAATGTGATAAATCATGTAAACAAAGTAGGTGGAATGATGAGGTGGAAAAAAAATTTATTTTTAATTTCCACGTCATCGAGTTAACTGTCAAACTTTATGGTTGACTGCCACATAGGACAAATTTAACGGAATGTAACGGTCGGTGACTAACGATGAAACGATTCGTAAAGTTAGTGGCGAATCAGAAAGAAAAGTAATTCGGGTGGCAAACGTGAAAAATTTGTATAATTCGAGTGACCAAACGTGTAATTTACCCGAAGGAAAAATTTAAATTCTGAAACTTTTTTCTGCATCGATTCTGCTCAGCTACCCCAAAGTCCCCACACGATCAAAATTGTCCATGTGGAAGCACATGCTTTCCCTTTCTTTTGCTCTCCTCAATTATCCCCCACCTAGCCAGCCATGAACCTTCCTCCCTTCCTCTTCCCGACTTCCCCTTCCACTCTCTCGTTCTCTCTCAAGTCCTCAATTATCCAGCCATTGACGTTTCAATGACTCTGCCACCGTCGCCGTCGCCGCTGCTACCCAAACCATCACCAGCAGCTCCTCGAACTACAGCAGCCACGCCAGCTGTGCTGCTCTTCTCCCTCATCGTATTCGCTGTCTCCGCTGTCATCGTGATCGTCGCTGCTGCTGCTGCTGCCTACTCCCCGAATTTAAACAGCTCCCTCGTCCTCGCCGCCGGCTTCATCTTCGCCTCCTTGGTTCTCGTCGTCGCCAGCAGGGCCGTCATGGTCACTTGGATCACCGTGCTGGTCCTGCTCGCCTTCGCCGGGAAGCGCCGCCGGGTTCTCGTCCAGCACGGCCAGAAGATCACCACCGACATCGTCGTTAACTTGTTTAGATGCGCCGCCTAGCCCGGCGGCTTCCCGACCAGATCCTCCTCTCCTTCCTTCCATAATTTTGTGCAGAGGGTTTAACTTTTAATTCTGGGGTCTTGTTCAAAAAGGGAATACTATTCCCCTGTTTTTTTTTTTTTTTTTTCCCTTCCTTCTTTCCCTTTTCATCTGTGTATTCTGTAAATGTAATCGTTAAATCTCACCAATACGAAAGAATAGTTGGGTATGCTCTGACTCGTTGGGTAAGAGAATGTTTGAAGGACCAACCCCCAAGTAATCGTAAAATAAAAGGAGTTGCAGAGCTATAGCACCATCCAACCCCAAACACACGTAAAGGTGGAAACTAAATTTGTACACTTTAGGGCTGGGTTAAAGACACATTTGGTCACTGAGATTACAAAATCGGGACATGTTTAGTCACTAGAAAAAATTAATATCAAATTTGGTCACTACAATTACTAAAACTGGACACATTTAGTCACTCGCCGTTAGTCTCCGTCCAACTCCGTTAATGAAGTCCGTTAAGTGATGATGTGGCAAACAGAATTACCTAATCAGCCGGATATAACCCAATAAAAATAAAACCCGACCCGCCACGTCATTTAAACCAACCCAACCCAACCCATGACCCAACCCCACCCAACCCTTCTTCCTCCTTCCTCTCACCTCCTTCTTTCCCCAAATTCGAATTCAATCCAGACATCAAAACGAATTCAATCCACACATAAGGGAAATCGAATCGACAGAGAATAAAGTAAAAAAAAAAACCTTGTTGCCGTCGTCGAAGGGGACGGGCCTGGAGAGGAGAGCGTAGATGTCCTTCTTCTTCGACAAGTCCCTGTGGCGGTCGGGAGGCAACAAATCGAGCAGATCCAGGTAGTTCCTCGGTAGCTTCTTCTCCCAAACGGAGTTCGACGACGCCGCGCCGCGGAACGAGTGGTTGAGGCGCGCGAGGTTGCAAATCTCCGGCGGCGTCAAGTAGGTGAAGACGCAGGCCACGCAGCTCTCCGGAATGTCGCCAAGCCCTGGCCCTATGGCGGCGCCGTTCGCACCTTCCGTCAGGTTCGATAGCGACGCACCCATACCCACCCTCCCCTCCCTCTCCCGCCGGAAAATGACGTCAGGCGGAACAATCAGTTCAACTAATTCTGCGTTTCTACCTTCTTCTTATTGTTGCTCGTGCTTGCTTGTGTGGGTTCTCAGGCCATTGGCAAATGGGAGTGTTGGGTTGGTGACTTTTGGGTACAATTACAACTGGAGCGACTTTGACAAAGGCAGGTTTCATGAACTGGTTCATGAAGCTGAGGTTGTTTCGGGAACCATTTCAGGGGAGGAGTGTTTCCCTCGACCATTTAGTTGGATTGTTGGCAAATTCAATGGTCATCAAGCAAGGATTGAAAGAGTTTTCCATGAGCTCGACACTTTCTACGAGCGTATCATCGATGAACACCTTAAGCCTGGAAGGGAAGGAGCTGAAGAAGACATGATCAATGTGCTGCTGGCAATCGAGAAGGAACAATATCAATTACTCGGTGAGAGGAAGGAGGAAGAAGGATTGGATGGGCTTGGGTCATGGGTTGGGTTGTTTTAAATGACGTGGCGGGTTATAATGACGTGGCGGGTCGGGTTTTATTTTTGTTGGGTTATATCCGGCTGATTAGGCAATTCTGTTTGCCACATCATCACTTAACGGACTTCATTAACGGAGTTGGACGGAGACTAACGGCGAGTGACTAAATGTGTCCAGTTTTAGTAATTGTAGTGACCAAATTTGATATTAATTTTTTCTAGTGACTAAACATGTCCCGATTTTGTAATCTCAGTGACCAAATGTGTCTTTAACCCCTTTAGGGCTGAACTATTTCTATGCATATGCTCATTCTATCAATATAGCTCATACACTCCCAAGTCCCAACTATTAAACACAAAAAACAGAGGAAGCTAGCTGCCCTTGAGGTTCTTGAGAATGCAGGAGGCTTCATTATGATTACATTGTAAGATTTCGTGCTCTCTCGAGTCGAAAATGAAAGCACGAGATTGAAACAAAATTTTACCATACAGGCAAGCTCGAGTGACGGGATAACTTCTCTCCGATCATAGACAGCGTTGAGTCAGCGAGCTGGCTATAATGGAGAAGAAAGATTGTTCTGGCAAAACTTGAGGTGACTCCCGTTATAACTCATGACAGCAGTGGAGCTGGAAGGAGTGGAGTGTGATATCTCACCCATTTCGTTTTCTCTACTTATTCCATGCCAGGATTACTCGGAGTGAAGATGGTGTTTCCTTCTGCGGCACCTGTTTACATACCAAGAGGCATGCTTTTGCAGTCCCATACCGATCATTATCTTCAGGCTTGTGAGCATGACAAAGGTTATGGAAGTCAACAGGAATACCCAGAAGAGTCTCCAAGGGAGTGGGCTGTACGGTAGGTGAGCTGCATATACTGGAGTGAGCACTCGGATGACCTGCAAACAATAGATTAATGCTCTTAACCCAACAGAACCAAGACAAACTGTTCCATTTGGTGATGAATATGAGCAGCACTCAATTGTAAACATAGTAGGAGGGGAAACTTCTATCACGACTTACTACGCATGCTGGTGCCAGCGGTATAAAAGTGAGAATCTTCTTTTTGTCCCCAGATTGAATATTTAGAGTCTGCAAAAGCAAACGACATGGGTTGAGCAAGGAACAAGTAGCAAAACGACTAAACTTCCGCTTCTGAAACAAAACCACAATATACAAAGCATAGGGTACCTGATTGCACAGCTCTTCTAAGAATTCAGAATAGGCGATAGGTTTTATGTCATTGAACTTTGCAAGGAATGAATGCTTTATGATGTCGATTAACATTTCACATACAAAAACCAAGAGTGCATTCTGCAATCAGAAACCAGGTTCGGGGAAGGAAATGGATCAGAATACTAGATAATGAAAGCCCTATAGGAATTTCAATTATGTATGTAACCTCTGAAGTGACTCACATAAACAAAACTCTCAAACCATGGACCCTCGGCTTCTAGGATGTTTTGAGCCAAAACAAACAGTAGAAATGCTGTAATATGGAATCTCTCCACTGAATCTGGTGGAAAGCAATAGGTAAGGACGTTACTGCAAAGTTAGACAATCACTTGAAAAGTCATCAATGTTTAAACTTTAAACATGAAATTGGGTTCAATGACATTCGACTGCTATAATCAGCACAAAGGATGAAAGGACTGAAGGAGTAATGCCTTCCCATTAGAATGGAACTTATTACTTTGAAAGATTGAAGGCAATAAAAGGTACGACAAAAAAAGGTGTCAAAATGCAGATGATTATAATGAAGGAACTCACCAGCGTATACAATATTGTGAATGTTCTCTTTGCTGAAACGCTTAAAGACATTGCTTTTTATCTCCGAAAAATTATTTGATACCAGCAAAGCCAATAATGCATTATTGTGAGCAACAATGCATGTGGATAAAGTAATTGCCTGAGCTAATAGAAGGAAAGAATGGAGAAGTATAAAATAGTCAAGGAAACAATGTAACAAATGAACTATTCATAAAAAAACTAACTAAAAAAAACGGAAATGTGGATGAAAACACAGAGGCATCAATAAAGGATATTGGAAAATGCCATTGCCAAGACTTGATCTGCAAGAAATCTCCAAATCCAGAATCTTTTGGTTTCTGGTGGGCAGCTAGCAAGACCCTCAGCAGAATTGAACAATGTCTGAAATACATCTCCTCCGAAACTTTGGCATAATTTATCAAATATCTGCACATATGGCAAAAGTTCATCTCCGACTTTCTTGATCCTACTCAAAATCAGCTCAGTCCAAATTATAAATCATTAGGCTACTGATGGTGAAGCTCTATGGTATGCCAAGTGACACCTTTTCCTTAAAATTTGACTTCTCCATAAATCTGACTAAATAAACACTAATTATAACCACCATTGAAACTGTGAGGCATGGTTTCTTATGATGACAGCTAAAGTCTACTGCAGTCCTCTGCTCTACCCACTGAACTAAGGTTGGGACAAAGAGACATGGTTTTCGAAATCTTTGATACCCTTTGTTTTTTAAATGAAAAGGGGAACACTCATTAAGCTGTTCGAAATCATTAGTAAATCTAAATTTCTGAAGTCTGTGAGAACTGAAAATAATGCTTATTTTTAAATCTCACCTCCAAAACATTGTAAACCACATATAGTTTGATTGTTCCTTGACCACGAATCATGTGATATATTAAGCTGATATCTGAAATAAGAAAATTAAGAATTTCAGCAGTTGGCATTACTAGTTAAAAAAAAAAAGCAAACAAAAGCACAAAACTATCCCCTCCCGATTTCAAAAAACCCGAAGCCCAAAACCTATAGCAGCTGGTAGTGTACCTGTTCGGTCTAAAAGAAGGACTCCAGAGGCCAACACAATAAAGCAGCCAAAATCTGACCAGTCCGCAGCAGAGAGCTTCTGGAACTGCCTGCCATAAACACGGTTAGATAATTTTGTAAATATTAGTTTCATAAGATTTATCCACCCAAAATTAAGATTTAAGTTAAATCATTTTCCAGGAATTATTTACTGCATGCCTAGTGCACCCATGAAATGATAAGCATAATCATGTTCAACAAAATGGAAAACTTCAGGGATCAGGAAGACAAATCAACAATCATATACACAAAATGGTTAAATAAACACTAATTTCGACCCAGACCACCAAACAAAAAGGTATGTCATGATAAACTATATCGAACCTATCTCTGAAGTTATGTTAAATACAAACCAGAACGTTGCATCTAAATCCAATAAAATCATTCAAACAAACTCAAAATGGAGCACCTATCTATTCAACAAGAGATTAAACCAAAAATAGTGAGTTAAAAAAAACTATCCTATGATATCCATCAACATGCCGACACACAAACATTGGTTCTTCAAGTTATTAAAGGCTAGAAGGCCTGATCCCTAACTGATTCAGCAAATACCTTCACAATTTAGTTGATACATTCCAGCAAGTCTTCTCCCATCACAGGAAGATACTTAAAGAGGCTTAAATTGAGTAGGAAAAGGAAAAAAAACATCACAGGGGCTCCAAAGCAGAACAAAAAGTGACCCCGAAATCTAGCAATTCAGGCCTTCCATTAACCAATCAAAATCACAGACTAGTGCCACATAAATCCCTCGACAGATTAGTCCAACTTAATTAATTTGGACTATACCCTATAGTAAACAGTGAGATGAAAGATCTTAGCTTGTCTTCAAAAAAGACTAAGCATAACTTGAAACTGGGGGAAGAAAGCATTTGGAGTCAACTCAGAGGAAATTGATGATGATCATTGCAATATAGAACAAGCCCTGGCCTAATAATCACTCTTTTTACTGGTCCAAGAATTGATGTATGTGTGCAAGTACATTTATGACTAACCTTCTCTTGAGAAGCCTCCAAAGAGTCATCAGAACCCTTGTTGGCATGACAGTCAACAGTGACAGGAAGGAATCCAAACACACGAAGAAGCCAACATCAATAAGCTGCAATAGTAATTCCTTTTCGTGTTAAAACAAGACAGGATGAAAAGGCTTATAAATCAAAAAGACAGGTAACCTAGGACTTCACAGAAGCTGAAACCCGGGACCAGAAAAGATAATTCGGATTACCAGCTCACATCGCCATGGTAAGCGGAATAGAGTGTCATATACCCTCTCCCTTTCTTTCTCACTGCCAAGAGTTGTTGTTCGCCGTAATGAGTTGCCTTCGTCTATTTCATCCATGAAGTAATTCAATGGTGACTTCTCCACTGAAAAGAGATCTGAAGCAGCAAATGTAACAGTGAAAAAAAGTAAACAGCATGGAATAAGACACAAGGTCCTACAAAATAAACACTCATTAACAGCAAAAGGGAGCCTTTTGATATGGGATCAGCTGGCCTGTGATAATAAGGTTCAAATAAGCAGAACAAGATCACCACTTTCATGAACATTCATGGCCTTCTGAAGTATCAAAACATAATTTACAGAAACTGTTTACTTACAAGTAGGATCCTCGGCCATGAGTCGCTTCCAATCCAATGACTCTGCAGTCTCCAACCTCGGCAAGCAACCGCCATTGGGCATCGGCGGCGGCTCATTTCGCGGTTTATCATCAGAAACGACCTCCAACTCGCGCTCCACGGTAGTCTCTCCAATCACCCTCAGAACAGAAGGCAAATCCTCATCATTCCTTCCCTCTCCTTCTCCTCCTACGCTTACAACATTCCGCTGCCTCAACTCGACATAGCTGTTGCCGCCGTTGTTTGTAGAGTTATCGCACACACACTCGACGACAGTGATTGTTGGTGTAGTACACACCACGCTGCCTCCTCCACCGTAACGGCTGCTAAACCTATCCTCCATGAACACGCTTCCATTTTGCAACTCCCCCGTTGCAGATATCGGCGACTCGATCACGGAATTGGAATTTGAATTTGAACCCGCGAGGCTGCTTCCCGCCGCCGATGGATCCTCGGCGATTGTGGAGTAGGAATCGGCATGAGGGCTCGACTTCTTGTGCTTGTTCCTCCTTCGCTTCTTCTTGGGAATGTTGTTCGTCGGGCTCGATCTCGCGGTATCGGGGCTTGATTGGCTGAGGAGAAGTAATTGGTCTTCTTCCAGAGAATTGCTCTTCGTTAGGATCTCAAAGGATAGTTTTCTACCGGAGGATCTCAACGCCATAGCCCTCTCTATCTCTCTCTGGACTCTGGCAACAGTCAGCAGCGTCAGAGGCGAGAGATCCAAAACCTGGGTAATCAATAATAAGTTAATCCAAATGTAATTAACTCAAAATTTCAATATTTTCTACAATTTACCTAATAGCCTGTGAGCTACGAACGGGAAGGTAATCTAATCCCCGGAATCCCTAATCAGAATTTTGAGAATATTTTCCCTGGAATCCTGCTGAAAATTGGTTATTTAGTTACTGACTTTTATCCTGCTAAAATTGACAAACTTGTATTTTTATTAAAAATAAAAAATTATTGGTTATAGTGATGCATCCGACGAATATTATCTCTTGAATTCTATATATTGTATAAATATCATTGATTAAAAGCAAATAACAATGATAATTTATATACTTTAGCGAGTTTAGATTTATATCATTGCGGGTTATTATGATTCTCGACCAATAAACACTAAGTAGATCACACTAATGAGCATGAATTCAAACTCCAATCGATTCACTAATACTCAAAACATGTAGGATACCTTTTTCCTTATCGAAAGTTAGTTTATGAATTGATATACATCCTTTAATAATTAAGTTAGATGAACTAACGCGCTAATAGACGAAGTGATTACTATGTCAAACCGTCTAAATTTCAACCAAAATGTTCACTAAAAAAATTAAAAGCTCAGCAACCAATTTGGCTAGTGACCGTAAACTCAGTAACTGTTTGTGTAATTTTCAAATATCACTAATTCGCATTTCTTCTTTCACCCGATAAACGAAAAGAAAAGTTACACGCGCGGCGTTCGGAGTCGTCGTCGTCAGTGGCCTCCCTCGCCGCTGGCTCTCTTCGTGCTCGTTCATAGTTGGCTGCTCTGATGTGTGGATATCAGTTCTGTTAATGTGGATACTTAACTGTTCGTTTTAGTTATTTTTCTGGGTATTATGGATATTTTTTCATGGATATTAGTTATCTCCGTTTGGATACACTTTTGCTTTACTACGATAATTGTATTGTATATAAGTGTGCGTTTTAGTTATTTGTCCAAGGATACTAGTCTGGGCATATATGATATTCATTGAAATATTGTGGATACTAGTACGTTGGATTATAATACTGATACATATTTTGTATGGATACTAGTCTGGGCATATATTATATTCATTGAAATATTGTGGATACTAGTACGTTGGATTATAATACTGATACATATTCTGATGTGTGGATATCAGTTCTGTTAATGTGGATACTTAACTGTTCGTTTTAGTTATTTTTCTGGGTATTATGGATATTTTTTCATGGATATTAGTTATCTCCGTTTGGATACACTTTTGCTTTACTACGATAATTGTATTGTATATAAGTGTGCGTTTTAGTTATTTGTCCAAGGATTATGGATATTTTGCTTAATATATAACTGTGTTTCAGGAACAACCCGGGATGAAGAGAACGAAAATGGTTGCACCGAGATCTCGTGAAGGAGAACCATCAAGGCAGCCGCCACCTGCTATTCCAGAAGTTGAGGAGGAAGATGAGGAAGAAGATGATGATGGAGAGGGAGAGGGTCCATCCGGCTCATATTTCAGATTTCGTGGGTCCACCTATTCCCTCTGCAAAATTATTAAGTACTGGAAAGGAGATGCTGAATACTATGCAGCCTGCAAGAGACAAGTCGAGAAGGCAGGATTCGGGGGCCTATTGGATCTTCGCATGCCGAAGATACCCAATCTCTTCATGGATGACTTGATGGCTGCTTATGACTTAGAAACCAGTACTTTTGTTTTTGGGGAAGGAGAGTCGAAGAAGGTCTTCGACTTCACAGCTGAGGATGTGGCACGTGTCTACGACCTTCCTCTCGGTGGGTTTGTGATTGATTTGACGAACGTGGAGGGGGGGATGGTTGACAGCTTCAGCGAGGAAGTTGGCATGACTTCGAACAGGGCTCGCATGGTTTCTATCAAGAAGATGCGGGAGTTGGCCTGCCCAGCCAACGGTCCCAGACCACCCGTTGCAATTGCTGTCAAGCAATTCTTGCTGATAGCTACTGGTTCGTTGCTCGCACCGACATTTTCTCGGAAAAGCAAGCTGGACTTCGCCCCATACTTAGGTGGGAGTGTTGAGGACGTGAGGGTGTACGATTGGTGCACATTTATTGTCCGTGAACTGAAAGTAGAGTTGACTGCTGCCAAGAAAAAAGAACCTAGTGCAAGGTTGAAATCGCCGTGCGTGTGGGTTCTCGGAGATTGCAACTTCTTGACAGTAAGTCCTAACCTTTTCTATACTTGTTGGTTCAATTGCATGAAAACTAGTGAATTTCGTTTGTGTTGACTCTGGATATTTGTTGATTAAATTGCTAGAAATGGAACTTAACATTTATTAATTGTAATTTTTTTTACAGCTCCATCTGTTGGACTCTCTGAAGCTAGGCGGGTTGCACACAAAGAGCATTCCTAGCTGCCGGTTTTGGTGGAAGCAAACTGTCGAGAGGGCAGCCTTATCTATCCCCTTAGTCAGGGGAAGATATGACCTAGCTGCCGCTCTGCTGAGTAGGGAAGAAGCCGCCTCTCGCAGGCAGCTCGAGCCGGCAGCTAGTGCAGCAGCTGCGAGCAGTTCAGCTCCTCCTCCAGATCGTGCACCGTTGCCCTCCTCGGAATGGTGGGAGAATGAAGATTTGACTAGCCTTTCGCTGGGGCAGGTAAAATGTTTTCTTCCTCCCTAACTAAGATCATGCAATGGTAGACTTGGACGATAAAGTAACCTAAATATTTCACAACATATGTGTAGCTTAAGGGATTGAAGGAAATCACTGAGAGCATGATTGAAAAGTGGGTGGCTCGAAGGGACAAGGTCCAAACGATTGTCCAGAATTTGGAAGAGCAAGAGTGAATATGATGCCATGTTGTACTGTTTTCCGTTGTTTGGTGGGGGGTTGTACTGTTTTCCACGAATATGATGCCATGTTGGAATGGCTTAGGATATTAGTCGGATTTTTCTTTGTAGTTGTGGAATATTTGTTGGTTTCATTTGGATATCAGCTTGTGATGTTTGAATAATGTTTGAATAATGTTTGAATATTTGTTGTTATTTTCAGTTATGAATAATGGTTTGTGATGTTTGGATATTAATTTGATGCATTTGGATATTTTTGTTTGTTATGTTTGGATATCAATTCTGCCAAGTAGAATATTTGTACGCTCTATTCTGATAATAGTCTGGGTACATGGGATAATTGTACGAGCAGTTTGGATATCAGTTTTTAATTCCCGCAAAATGTTCGTTTGTCTTCCAGCTCAAGGTACTAGGTGCTGGGATTGACCGGCATATGGGAAAATTGCTGGATTTTGCAACAAAACTGGGTGAGCTGATAGAAAAGAAGGAAGACCGAGTGGAGAATACTGTTGAAGAGGTGCTAGAGCAGCTTCAAACAGATGTGGTGGAAGACCAAGTGGAGAAACCTGAAGCTAAGAACACTGTAGAGAAGGACCAGGTCGAGCCACAAGTGGAGAATGAAGCTGATAACACTGTAGAGACACCGGATGAGGAGTTGGTTGTTCCGACAGTCCCTATGGTGATTCACTACCCATTCCCAGATACATCTTTTGAGGACATTTTGCAGATAGCTCATGAGGCTACTAGCGCTGCTAATGCCGAGGAAGTTGAGCCTCAACAAGATGTGGTGGAGTCGTTCTCTCAACTTGCTTCCACCGGAATGTTGCCTTCAGAGGAGGAGTTGGTAGAAGCGGCTTATAGGAGCGCTGAGAGGAGTCCTGATGTGATTATCACCGATCAGAGGGATATGACTGATGAGGAGAGGGACCGTCTCTACAGCTACACTCCTGAGGAATGGCTTGCAACACTGAAGACCCCAGAGTTCGAGAGGTCGAAGAAGAACCCATATGCTTCCTCTTCAGTGTATTATTTGTCTAAGGATGTGTCGCCAAAGCTCGACCCAGTTGCTCGTCTGATGGTTGAGTTCGTGTTCAGTACCCCTGAGGGTAAGGGCTTGGTGGTGCACACTCCTTCAATTATTCTCGCTCGTCTTCATCTGTTGACATTGAAGCGAAAGGAGTGGGTCAATCTACAAGTGATTGAGGCTTATGGTCATTTCTTGAACGACAAAGTACTTGCCGGTGACAAGAACAAAGTTATCTTTCCGTTCAGTTTTGGTGTAAGTAGGCTCTTCCCTAACACCTTACAATTTTTAGAATTTTCTAAAACTAATTAGCTATTATTTTAATTTGCAAACAGAATCTTGCCTTACTTAATTCTCAAACGAATGTGCCCCCGACCAAGGAGAGACTCAATGGGGTCGCTGAAATGACCCAGCGGAATCAAGTCTTCAAACAAGTTGCATGGGACAAAGTAGAATATGTAAGTGAATCCTTATTCTATCTCGATACTGATTTACGTGGTTGTGGATACTAGTCTGGGTTTATTGGATATTTGTCCGAGACCCAAAATGATTTGTTTGAAGATTTGCCTGAGAATACATGAATTGTTAGTTTTGGATACTAGTCTGGGTTTATTGGATATTTGTCCGAGACCCAAAATGATTTGTTTGAAGATTTGCCTGAGAATACATGAATTGTTAGTTTTGGATACTAGTCTGGGTTTATTGGATATTTGTCCGAGACAATAAATGATTTGTTTGAAGATTTGCCTCAGAATACATGAAATGTTAGTTTTGGATACTAGTCTGGGTTTATTGGATATTTGTCCGAGACAATAAATGATTGTTTTCTATGTTTCAGGTTTTTTTCCCTGTGCATAAGGACAAACACTACCGGGTCTACGCTGCTGATCTAAGGAGTCAGAAGACTTTCCTTCTGGACAGCCAGAAACCCAAGCCAGCAGTGGCCAAGGTGGATCACTCTCCCATGGGGAAATTGATATTTTGAGTATGGGGCTGCTTTTCCTTGCAAAGTACGACCTCGATTTTTCCCTTGCATGATTGGGACTTCTTCATTGCGGATGTTCCTCAACAAGATGGAAACCATGATTGTGGAGTGTTCGCGTGCATGTTCTTGGAGCACTGGGCGGGCCACATTCCATCGGAATACAAGGAAACTTGGCACTTGGACAAGCACGTCGAGCACCAGCGAGCATCCATTGCAGCCAGTCTCCTTCAATGGAAGTACAACAAGGTAAGGAATGTCGTACTTGACGATGCAAAGGAGTGGGCAGCATATAAGGAAAAAGGGAGATTAAATGAAACTTATGTTTCATGTTGTACTGTTACTGTTGATGTTTATGTTCATTTTGGGAAGTCCTTGGAGAAAAGAAGACAATAACTCTATCCTGATCACTCGCTTTATTAGTATAAGTTGGAGTGTGTTATTTTGGTAACATTTGTACAAAAGTAAACACTATTGTCGTTTAAATTATTGCTCGGTTTATTAGTTTATCAAAGATAGATTAAGAATATCTTTCCTTCAACTAAAGTATATCATATGACCCAAATTGATATCCAAAACACCCAAACTAAAATCTGAGCATATTTGATGGAAATACATAAAATCCCACACAACCAAATACATAAAATATAAAAAAAATATCCGAATGTTTGAGATAATATTTGTAGAACCAAAACACATATCCCTACATTGCATACTAATATCCTCACCCAAATTCAGCAAGGTAGATAAATATCGTAGCCTGCTTAAAAAAATATCCTGAGTTTGACAGACTAATATCCACTCCCAAATTCAGCAAGGTCGTCTTCCAAGTCGGTGAGATGGTCATCATGTTGAAAATGGTTTTCCTGTGCTAGCACTTCCAATGCTTTCAATCTCTTTCCATAGACAATCTTCTTTCGACGACGCTCTTTCTCATTCGTGGACTTATAACGTTCCTTGCCGTGCTTCCTTGGATTACTCTTCTCTTTGAGAGAGAGGCCAGTTGTTTGGTACATAATTCCCTACAATGTTAGTGGCTTAAGTAATCCGTCCAATGATATTAACTTATACTAATTTACAAAAAATATTCGATACACTTACCGTCCTCGCTAGTTATAGTCTTTGACAATGCCTTGTTTGCCTCCTTGCACACTTTCTGCAATGCTCCCATCCACCTGTTGTACACTTTCTCATCCCGCCATTGACAATTTTTGTTGCGAGCTGATTAAACATTGCAGTGGTTTCTCGGTACCTCATTGCTATATCTCCTTTTCCCGTCTCATTCTCATGACTATGTGAAGTATCGCCTTTCTCATCAGCATCAGCATCACCATCACCAACCTCTTTCCTTCTCGCCTCCAACGTCCATCGCTTGAGTATGTAATGATCTGGAATAGTTCTCATACTATCGTTCCCAAACTCTCCAAGAAATCGCATCACCTTAAGCATATGCCGACATAAGACCCCGAATGTTCTAAACATCCTACAATCGCATACCAATGTGGCCGTAGAAGTATCGACAAGAATGACACGTTCATCGCTACGCTCATCATCCTCCATCTTATATGTACGGTAGCTAATGAAGCCATCATCCCTATTATCTTGAACAAGGCTCAATTAGATAGTCCTCAATTTCCAGATATTGCTCTTGAATCCGGTGGAAGATATTTTTCGTGAAGATCTTGGCAGCATGTTGGAGGATGGAACTTTTCTCCAACACTATGTAAGGGGCTGATTGTAAGGCATCATAGTCGGACTCAGTCTCTTTGCGCCTTTTGTCAGCCAACAAACTGCATGTATGAAGAAAACCAAATTGCCCAGACTAGTATCCATGACAAACAGAGAAAATATCCAAACAACACAAAAATGTATCCTAGCATCACATACAAATACCAGAAAATAATCTACAAATGTCCTTAAGGGGCTAAGTAATATCCATAAATTTCCAACTAGTATTTGGATAACGTACCCGGTAAAGTGAATGAAAAACTCGTCGAGATTATGTTTCGGTTTCAAGAAGAGTCGCACTTGTGAATTGCACGACTCACTGGCTTGCGTTGTCAACATTCCCGCTGTGAATTGATCTCTCAGATATAAGGAACACCATTGATGACGAAATTTCTTCAAATATTGCATCCATTGGTGGCCATCGACAGTTTCACTACCGGGAAAACAATCCGAAACCATGCTGCTCCATGCCTCATCAAACTCGGCCTCGCTGTCGACGTAGTAGAAAAGATAAGCAAGATGATTTTGGAACTTATGCCAAAATTTCTTGCTCTTACGAAGATTCTTCTTCGCATTCATCAAGATGTGCCAAGTACAGAGAGCATGAAACACATCTGGCCACTCCTTTCTAAGGGCAGCTGCCATACCGGCGTCCTGATCTGTGAAGATGGTCACTGGGAGTTTCCTCTTCATGCACCGACTAAATGCTTCAAACAACCATTCAAAAGAAGGAGTTGTCTCGTCATATAGCAAACAAGCGCCAAACACACAAGTTTGTCGGTGATGATTGAAACCTACAAACATCCCTGCAAAAGACTTGGTATTAAAAACAATGCATAACCAGACAAATATCCATACAACCCAGACAAATATCCAGACAACCCAGAAAAATATCCAGACAACCCATACACATATCCAGCAACCCAGAAAAAATATCATAATGTCAGAAACAAGTATTACAACTAGGAAAGACAAGTATCCACAACACACAAACTAATATCTACTATTTGTACCCTAAACCCTAAAGTTTAAACTCTATCACCCGTTTGCGTTGTCCAAAAAAATAAGGAAAATAAGTGGTCAACATACCCAATGGCCGGAAGTGTTTATTGGTTCGGAAGGTGGTGTCGAAGAAGACAGAGTCTCCGAAAAGTGCATAATCTTCACGCATCCTACTGTCTGCCCAAAAAATATTGGCAACTTTCTCCTCACAATCTACCTCTACAGCATAAAAGAAGCCGGGATACTTCTCCTTTTGGTCTTGAAAGTAGTCCATCAAGAAAGTCGCTTCGCCACGAGACATAGTCTTTTGTCTATTCTTGTTCAAATGGTTCTTCTGATCACATTTGGTAAAAGTCAAGTTCTCATACCCACCGGCACACTCAGCCAATAGCTGATACGATGACCTAAGGCTCATCCCGGCATTGCGATTTGCTTCAGCAACAAGTCCTTGAGGAACGCTCACGGACTTGTTTGACTTTAATAGGTGAGCATGCTTGGTGGGCTGCAAATCATGATTGTGAGCTCCCATGAAACTGTGCACCACATATCCATCCCTATTCTCATCCCATCGGAAACGAATAAGGGCGGGGCATTCACCCCTAATTCGAGACCTCTTTCTTTTAGGGCGACTTCTCTCTACAACGGAATCCTCTCCATGTTTCTGTTTCTGAACATTGACTTCTTCCGTTGACCCTTCCTTATTACAAACATAATAAAGGTAGGCATAAATTTCCACCACCTCTCCTTCAGAATTCTTCCTTTTTCTCAAATGTTGCGAATCTACTCGAACACCAAACCCTTTCTTGTGAGCATAGCGTTGGTAGAAACGAACACACTCTTCCTTAGTGCGAAAAAAGATGTTATTCCTCGCTTCATCATCTTCTAGGTCCGAAGTGTTGTGAGCTGCGAGATATTTCCATTGCCAGTTAGTATCCAATGCGCCCAGAGAAATTCCCAGAATACGTGTAACAAATATCCATAAACAGTAGTATCCATGAATCTTAA
Organism: Linum tenue; assembly: GCA_946122785.1. Lineage (NCBI taxonomy): Eukaryota > Viridiplantae > Streptophyta > Magnoliopsida > Malpighiales > Linaceae > Linum > Linum tenue. The sequence continues at coordinate 2,789,830 of CAMGYJ010000008.1, forward strand.
AATCGTATCCCATTTCTCCAAATATGTATCAGTACTATAATCCAACGTACTAGTATCCAAAATATTTCAATGAATATAATATATGCCCAGACTAGTATCCACACAAAATAAACATCAGTATTATAATCCAACGTACTAGTATCCACAATATTTCAATGAATATAATATATGCCCAGACTAGTATCCACACAAAATAAACATGGGCTACAAACTACGTCCAACAAACAGTAGGTAACAAGTATCCAACTAGCTCATAGTAGAATCCCAGAAGACCAACAAACATTAAACTCACACTAGAATACGTGTAACAAATATCCATAAACAGTAGTATCCATGAATCTTAAAATCGTATCCCATTTCTCCAAATATGTATCAGTATTATAATCCAACGTACTAGTATCCACAATATTTCAATGAATATAATATATGCCCAGACTAGTATCCACCCAAAATAAACATCAGTATTATAATCCAACGTACTAGTATCCACAATATTTCAATGAATATAATATATGCCCAGACTAGTATCCACACAAAATAAACATGGGCTACAAACTACGTCCAACAAACAGTAGGTAACAAGTATCCAACTAGCTCATAGTAGAATCCAAGAAGACCAACAAACATTAAACTCACACCAAAGACATTAAATTTCATTCAATGCTCCCAACCAAAACTCAACAACACAAACTTATAAATATGTCAATCCACAATCACCTTCTTCTTCTTCTTCTTTTACTGTAGCATCGAAGCCAAACCCACAACCACCATCTATTTGAGTCAAACCTTCTAATACACCATCAACAAATTCTTCTTCTTCATGGGACGAGCTCGTTTGTGGAGGATCTAACTCGGCCTCATCATGGATCATCATCAGCAACGTTTCCTGGACGCCGGAGGAAGAAGAGGAAAGAGGCAGGTCGCCGCCGGCGACTTTTCCGTCGGAGAAGAGAAGAGGAAGTTCAGAGAAAAGAAGAGAGAAGAAGGGGTTGGGAGAGTTGAGAGAGAAAAAGTGGTTGTGGCATTAATTGCCCATCACTTCTATTCTTTCCCCAATTTGTTGAAAAGACCCAAAAGCCCACCCAAAACTGATTTGGGCCCACCCATACTAAGATATTCTGGAATACAAGTATCCACGGCACCACGAATAGTATCTCAACAATCCACACAAATATCCAACACAAAAAATAGATGAATATTCAATAGGTACAGAGAAATATCCAAGAAACACAAACAAATACCACAATAATACAACAAACCATCAAGAAATAAATAAAACATATTACAACAAATACTGAAAAATATCCACAACACCCCAACTAATATCAATATTTTGTTCCACACAAATATCCAAACACATAAACTAAGGGAATATTTACTTAGGTTCAAATAAATATCCACAAAACACAAACTAATATCTACTATTTGTACCCTAACCCTAAACCCTAAACTTTAAACTCTATCAACCTAATCACTAAACACTAAAACAATAAAACTATTGTTGTTTTCCCAAGCCGAGAATATTTCAAAGGTTCCACACAAATATCCAAACACATGAACTAAGGGAATAATTACTCAGGTTCAAATAAATATCCACACAACCCGGACAAATATCATAATATTTTAAATGAATATCGTTATGTCAGCAATAAGTATTACAAGTAGGAGAGACAAGTATCCACAAAACACAAACTAATATCTATTATTTGTACCCTAACCCTAAACCCTAAACTCTATCACCCTAATCAATAAAACACTAAAAAAATATAACTATTATTGTTTTCCCAAGCTGATAATATTCAAAGGTTCCACACAAATATCCAAACACCAACAATAAAAACTAATATTATTTAATAGGCCTTCGGCCTATGGGCCCTCGGCGGGCAGCCCTAACTATGGTTGCAAGCATTACGTGTTAGGACTTGATAGTGTGTAGGACTTGCTAGTGTGTGTAATTTGATGTAAGACACAATATTCCAATCTTTCACAAATTGAAAACCAGAACTCTAAACCCTCATCAAACTTGGCCTCGCTGTCGACGTAGTAGAAAAGATCAATAAGATGATTTTTGGAACTTATGCCAAAATATCCACACAAGTATTACAACTTATGCCAAAATTTTTGTTAGTAAAAAGTATTACAACTAGAAAAAACAAGTATCCACAACACACAAACTAATATCCACTATTTGTACCCTAACCCTAAACCCTAAACCCTAAACCCTAAACCCTAAACCCTAACCCTAAACCCTAAACCCTAACCCTAACCCTAAACCCTAACCCTGACCCTAAACCCTAACCCTAAACCCTAACCCTAAACCCTAGGCCTAAACCCTAACCTTAAACCCTAACCCTAAACCCTAACCCTAAACCCTAAACTTTAAACTCTATCACCCTAATCACTAAACACTAAAACAATAAAACTATCAACATGTGCCCAATCCGAGAATATTTTAAGGTTCCACACAAATATCCAACACACATGAACTAAGTTAATATTTCCTCAGATTCAATTCAAATATCCAAACACATGAACTAAGGAAATATCAGTATGTTAGAAACAAGTATTACAACAAGGAAAGACGAGTATCCACAACACACAAACTAATATCTATTATTTGTACCCTAACCCTAAACTTTAAACTCTATCACCCTAATCACTAAACACTAAAAAAATAAAACTATTATTGTTTTCCCAAGCTGAGAATATTCAAAGGTTCCACAAAAATATCCAAACACATGAACTAAGTGAATGTTCAAAATATTTTGAATAAATATCAGTATGTTAGAAACAAGTATTACAACAAGGAAAGACGAGTATCCACAACACACAAACTAATATCAATTAAATATCCAGACAACCCAGAAATATATCCAGACAACCCAGAAAAATACCCAGACAAACCAGAAAAATATCCAAACACATGAACTAAGTTAATATTTCCTCAGATTCAATTCAAATATCCAAACATATGAACAAAGGAAATATTTCATCAAGTTCAATTAAATATCCACACAACCAGGAAACAAATCAAAATATTTTGAATAAATATCAGTATGTGAGAAACATGTATTATGACTAGGAAAGACAAGTATCCATACAACCCAGACAAATATCAGTTTATTAAAAATAACTATCAGTTCCTTAGTAAAACGTATTAAGATGGTTTCAAAAAATATCCACATCACACAAAATAATATTTTCTATTGGGTCGAGGGAGTTGGGTTTTGTTTGGTGTTTCTTTCAAAGCCCGATTCAAGTAAGCCCAGCTAGAACCCTAGAACTAGCCAGCAGTAAAGTAAACCGCTCATAGCGGTTCCCTTTGTGTCGTTTCCATTGTAAAAAAAAAAAAAAAAATTGTGTCGTTTCCTTTGGCCGATCGAAATGGTGGAGACTCCTTCGGTTGAAAACACCACGGCGGCGAGGGTACCGCAGGCGCGGCGCCGGCGGCCTTTTCCTGTGCTTCATCCGGATCTCATCGTCAAGATTTTGATTTGGCTACCTGTGGCTTCGCTCCTCCGGTTCAGGTGCGTCTCCAAATGGTTCAAAACCTTAATTTCCAGTCCCGATTTCGTGAAAGAACATCTGAGAAGTATGAAAGTGTTGTCGGATGTCAAGCCGAATTGCGTTGATAGGCTGTTCAGGAGTTGTTTCAACTTCATCGAGCGCTTGGATTACCAACCCCTCGAAGGGAGTCCTCCTGTTGCTGATTGGGGTTTGCACTCGTGGTCGGTAAAGTCTTTATACAATGGCCCCCGGATCGACCCCATCGAGCTTGGGGGTTTGTTTGAAGGATTCGATCAATTTGAGGATCGGGTTGTTGGGTCATGCGATGGGTTGCTTTGCTCTTTTCTCTGGCGTTACAACCAGGTGGCGGTATGGAACCCATCTTCCAGAGTTATGAGGACATTGCCCGCTTTCCCCTATGATATGTCAGAGGAACAGGTGCAAATGTCTGACACGTATTTTGGATTTGGTTATGATAGTCATCTTGATGATTACAAAGTGGTAGTAGTGATTTCCTATCCAGCTGAAACTCAAGTTCAAGTCTTTGCTCTGAAAACTTCGTCATGGAGGAGAATCGAGAATTTTAAGTATGGGGTTCCATCAGATACGGAGGCGGATGCAAAGTTTTTTGCTGGCCGTCTTTACTATCGAGTGTCAAGTTCTGAGGGTGAAGGGAATAACCAGAGGGACACCCTAGTCTCACTTGATCTTGCAACAGAAAAATATAACAAGGTGAAACTACCTGAATTTCATGGCGCTGGTACTAGTTGGGACATAGAATCATTTGTTGATCGTCTTTGTGTTGTGCAATTTGATGGTTTCCGTTCGTGTGAGGTATGGGTGATGAAAGAGCCAAGGGTGACAGATGCTTGGACTAAGTTGTTTAGTGTTGATCAGGCTGTGGTCGATGCAATGTTATACACTCCACTTTACATTTCAGACAGCGGTGAGGCTCTTTGGAATAACGGTGAAGATTTGTTCATTTACAATTCCAAGAACAACACTATAAGGTTCCCTGCATCGAGAGGCTTGTCCGATCGCGATGGTCCTCCTGTGATCTATATGGAGACCTTAGTTTCGCCAAACATGGATAATTAGCAAAGTGGGGTAAGTAGGTTCAACTCAACTAGATATATGCTTGTTGAATGTGAAATTATTCAATCCAATGTTTCGCCTTGAACAATTCTGCAACCTACTTGCTGATTCCTTTTTCTGTTCTATGTTACTATATATCCTCCTTTGACTTGAAACTTGTGGCCGGTTGTAGGTACCATTAACAATACCGGTTGGAATTTTGTCTACCCCGTAAGATCACCCCGGAGAATGCTGTGCTATCGTCGATGAAATGGAGCAAGACAGTTTGTGAATTTCATTTGGATTTGCATGTGTGATGTAGTACGAACTCATCCTAGTAATTAGTAATTAAGCAATGGTTTCAACTTTCACGGGGAACTTGGATATGTATGTGTGACCAATAACGCTAAAACAATACCGAAAAGTTAGTGGTAGAGTATTTTGTGTTGAATCCGTGGTGTACCTGTCATTTCAGTTGTTTCACTAAGGGGAAAACAATCTGAAACCATGCTGCTCAGATTCAATTAAATATCCAGACAACCCAGAAAAATATCCAGACAACCCAGACAAATACCCAGACAACCCAGAAAAATATCCAAACACATGAACTAAAGGAATATTTCCTCGGGTTCAAATAAATATCCACACAACCCGGAAAAATATCATAATATTTTGAATGAATATCATAATTTGCGAAAAAAGTATTGCAACTAGTAAAGACAAGTATCCACAACACACAAACTAATATCTACTATTTGTACCCTAAACCCTAAAGTTTAAACTCTATCACCTTAATCACTAAACACTAAAAAAATAAAACTATTATTGTTTTCCCAAGCTGAGAATATTCAAAGGTTCCACAAAAATATCCAAACACATGAACTAAGTGAATGTTCAAAATATTTTGAATAAATATCAGTATGTTAGAAACAAGTATTACAACAAGGAAAGACGAGTATCCACAACACACAAACTAATATCTATTATTTGTACCCTAACCCTAACCCCTAAACTCTATCACCCTAATCACTAAACACTAAAAAAATAAAACTATTATTGTTTTCCAAAGCTGAGAATATTCAAAGGTTCCACAAAAATATCCAAACACATGAACTAAGGGAATGTTCAAAATATTTTGAATAAATATCAGTATGTTAGAAAAAAGTATTAAAACAAGGAAAGACGAGTATCCACAACACACAAACTAATATCAATTAAATATCCAGACAACCCAGAAAAATATCCAGACAACCCAGACAAATACCCAGACAACCCAGAAAAATATCCAAACACATCAACTAAAGGAATATTTCCTCGGTTTCAAATAAATATCCACACAACCCGGAAAAATATCATAAAATTTTAAATGAATATCATAATTTGAAAAAAAAGTATTGCAACTAGAAAAGACAAGTATCCACAACACACAAACTAATATCTACTATTTGTACCCTAAACCCTAAACTTTAAACTCTATCACCCTAATCACTAAACACTAAAAAATAAAACTATTATTGTTTTCCCAAGCTGAGAATATTCAAAGGTTCCACAAAAATATCCAAACACATGAACTAAGTGAATGTTCAAAATATTTTGAATAAATATCAGTATGTTAGAAACAAGTATTACAACAAGGAAAGACGAGTATCCACAACACACAAACTAATATCTATTATTTGTACCCTAACCCTAACCCTAAACTCTATCACCCTAATCACTAAACACTAAAAAAATAAAACTATTATTGTTTCCCAAGCTGAGAATATTCAAAGGTTCCACAAAAATATCCAAACACATGAACTAAGGGAATGTTTCCTCAGGTTCATATAAATATCTGCACAGCCCGGAAAAAAATCATAATATTTGGAATAAATATCAGTATGTTAGTAACAGGTATTACAACTAGGAAGAACGAGTATCCACAACACACAAACTAATATCTATTATTTGTACCCTAACCCTAAACCCTAAAGTTTAAACTCTATCACCCTAATCACTAAACACTAAAAAAATAAAACTATTATTGTTTTCCCAAGCTGATAATATTCAAAGGTTCCACAAAAATATCCAAACACATGAACTAAGAGAATGTTTCCTCGGGTTCAAATAAACTCAAACATTCGCTAAACTCTAAACCCTAAACACTGAACTCTAAACCCTAAACAATCAACACTACTAAATAAACTCTAAAACAATATAATTAGGAAATAATAGATATTCATTCTAACCAGACAAAACCCTAAACCCTAAAGAGAACCCAAACCCTTATGTTGAAACCTTAACCCTAACCTCTATACCGTAAACCGTAAACCATAAACCAAACCTAAACAATCAACCCTAAAAAATAAACCGCTCGTCAATAAAAACTAATATTATTTAATGGGCCTTCGGCCCATGGGCCCTCGGCGGGCAGCCCTAACTAAGGTTGCAAGCCTTACGAGTTAGGACTTGATAGTGTGTAGGATATTGTTTTGCAAAGGAATAATACGGCCCAAAATTTCAACAATAATACAAAGCAATATCAACATAACATAAATTAATATCGACTGAGAACAAATAAATATCCACACAAACAACACATACATAATACTAACATGGGCCCATAAAATTTGGTTCTCTTTCCACTCCTCTCCATTCTCCCGCCCAAAATCAAGCTGGGCCCACCACGCCACTTGCTCAGCTCCGCTGCCCGCCGCACGCTGGGCCGGATTTTTGGCCGGATTTTGCTTGTTGGCCCACCTTCAGCTCACTTAAGTGAGCCACCACCGAGCCGAGAGCTCCTCCGTTGGATCAAACATGGGCCGACGTGGCCCTCATCCTGCCCTGTTAGTATCTGCTAACGATTTGGCCTGTTAGCAGAATAACTTCTGCGATATGTATCAGTATTATAATCCAACGTACTAGTATCCACAATATTTCAATGAATATAATATATGCCCAGACTAGTATCCATACAAAATATGTATCAGTATTATAATCCAACGTACTAGTATCCACAATATTTCAATGAATATCATATATGCCCAGACTAGTATCCTTGGACAAATAACTAAAACGCACACTTATATACAATACAATTATCGTAGTAAAGCAAAAGTGTATCCAAACGGAGATAACTAATATCCATGAAAAAATATCCATAATACCCAGAAAAATAACTAAAACGAACAGTTAAGTATCCACATTAACAGAACTGATATCCACACATCAGACACATCAGTTTATTTTTTTTAGCCAATATAACTAATCGAGAAACGAAGTGAGAAATCAAACCTCCGGTGGTGGTTCATCCGGCGGCTGCTGTGATGATCCAGCTGCTTCACGAGATTTCGCTGAAGATTTTGGTGCAACAGTTTTGGGTTTCTTCCTCACGGGTTGTTCCTGAAAAATAGTTAGATATTAAGAAAACTATCGGTTAATGAAAATATTAAAATGCATCCGACTAGTAATTTTTAAACCTCTTGTTGTACATCAGGTGGCTGCTTTGATGATCCTTCTCCATCATTGTTGGGCTTCTTTTTCGGTCTCCCCATTAACTGAAACAATAAACAAAATGACCACAATAAGTATCACTAGTATCCATGAATCTTAAAATCGTATCCCATTTCTCCAAATATGTATCAGTATTATAATCCAACGTACTAGTATCCACAATATTTCAATGAATATAATATATGCCCAGACTAGTATCCATACAAAATAAACATCAGTATTATAATCCAACGTACTAGTATCACAATTGACAAAAATGATATCCATATAATCTTTAACCAAGGAATCGACAAATGATACCCAGATTGAACAAAATCGTATCCAACAAACCCCCAAAATGGAATTCGAGAAAACAAAATGAAACAATATATAAAATGATCACAATAAGTATCGGAAGTGATAAAACTAATATCCATGTAACATTTAATCAAGGAATCAACAAACAATACCTACATTCCCCAAAATCGTATCCAACAAACCCCCAAAATCTACAAATCGATAAATGAAACCCTAAACCCCAAAATTCGAATCCCACAGACCCAGAATCTGGTAATCTGCAAAAAAAACCCTAAACACCCATATTCGAATCCATGAAACCCTAAATCTACAAATCGAAAAAAGAATCCATGAACCCCCAAAACGAAACCCTAAACCCCAAATTCGAATCCCACGGACACAATATCTGGAAATCGAGAATCAAAATCCTAAACACCCTAAATCGAATTGCATGAACCATATATTTTCAAATCCATAAACAAAACCCAGATTTCCACACAAAAAATCCATAAACCGAAACCCTAACATAAATTTTCAAATCCATACAGAAAATGAACAACCTCAGCGTCTTCTTCTACCTCCAACTATCGGCGGCGACGGCGGCGGAGTTTTTCGTCAGCGAAGTCGGCGGCGTCTTCTTCTTTCTTCTCCGTCGGCGGTGTCTTCTTCCTCGTCGGTCGGGAGAGCTTCAAGGGCCACGTCGGCGGTACAACCAGCAACAAGTCGCCGACCTCGCAGCCGTCGTCGCCGTCGAAGATCGTCGCTGTTGGTGGTCTCGCGGTTGGTGGTGGTTTTCGGGAGAAAAGAAGAAGAGAGGGAGAGGGTTCGAAAGTTCGTGGAGAGAGAGAGGGTTCGAAAGTTCTGGAGAGAGAAGGGAGAGTGGCTGACCGCGAGTTGAGGTTGGGTTTTGGGCGGGTTTGAAATTTTGGGTTTTACTTTTTTTTTTTATTTTTTTTATTTCTGTCCCAAATGTGGCTCAGCTTGGCCGAGAAAACTTTTCCCCCTCACAGAATCCCGCCGGCGATTCTCACCCCTCCGATGGTGGCTCGCCTACGTGGCTCCTCATCTCACCGTGTTAGTATATACTAACCACTAATAGCGTTAGCAGAATAACGCTATTGGTTGGCTGCTGCCTGTGACGAATAGAATCGATCCAACATACACCGGAGTCCGGAGGCCACGACAGTATCTCTTCTTCTTCTTGGAACTCTGTTTCGGTACATCCCGATCAAGTTTTGCGGTCAGTTTCCCGGTGACCTATTTGTCGAGGTAATTTCCAATTGGTCTGGACCTTTTTCTTCCCGCGCTTTCACCATCAACTATGCCCTTTGCTTCATTAAAGCTTCCAACTTGGTCCGTTTCTCCTTCCTTTTGTGTGGTTTTGAATTTGGATTTTGACCATTCCACTGCAAATTCTATAGGCTGAACTTATATTTGAACAACCTAGACAATGGGTTTACTTCGTCAATCTGAAAAACTGGGGCTGCCGCTGATGAATCTTGTTAGATTCAAGGGAATGCCCATACTCGACCAACTCAACTTGGAGGAGAAGTTGCTACGGACGACTTCAGATAACTGGTGTATTGTTAATGATGGAGCAAATGCCCCTACCGTAGTCATGGGAGTATCAGGGTAAAGGAACTTATCTCATGTGGTTCTGCCAAAATGTAATCTTGGCAGCTGTTGAGGCGTGAAATTGATAGATATGAATATCGGTGCAGGAAACCGGCGGAACTTCTTGAACTCGAGTCTGTGATTGGAGATAATGTTCCTGTTATCAAACGATTTACTGGTGGTGGTACGGTTATAGTCGATGAAGGGACTATTTTTGTTACTCTCATATGCAACAAGGATGCTGTTCCTAAGGTGCAACCATATCCTCGTTCAATCATGTCTTGGAGTGGTAAATTGTATGATGAAGTGTTCCAAGGGATTGGGGATTTTCAACTGCGGGAGAATGGTAAGCAAAAGCTTTCCATTAGAAACTGTTTTGAGACTTTGCCTAGTCCGCCACATTATCTTTTTGCTTCTGCCATGCAGCCTATATTTCAGTGTTCCAAATCATGGTGTTTTGTTCTGTTACCAGATTATGTGTTTGGTAATCGCAAGTTTGGTGGGAATGCACAATCCATAACTAAAGACCGGTGGATTCACCATACTTCCTTTTTGTGGGACTATGAGGATCGGAATATGACTTATTTGAAGCTACCTTCCCGTGCTCCGGAGTACAGATCGGTAGAACATTGTTTTCACTTACCAGTTTTTTTCGTTAGCTTTCTGATGGAAGGGTCTTATGATATGCGTGGTTGGCTTTCCATAATCTTACAATTGTTGGGCATCCATGGCATAATCCTTTGTGTTGTTGAAACTTGAAAGGATACATTTGTTTTGTCGCAGGCAAGAGACCACACAGAATTTGTGTGCCGGATGAGGGAGTATTTGCAGAGATCGGCTTTCATAGATAAAACCATCAAAGCTCTTGACAACTACTTTATGGTGCAACCAGCAACCCCAGCTGACGTTAACTCCTGTCAGGTAGCAAAATTTGCTCACTCCACTAGGCTTCTGTCGAAGCAAGAACTTGAGGATGCTTGCTCATCTACTAAACCTGGGACTATAGCTCAGAGTGCAAGCATTTGATTCGGCAAACAGAAAGTGTGCTGTAGCTTGCCTCGACTGTCAAGGAGCTCCTTCCACAGGTTTACACTCGCTAACCCAAGTTTCATAATGTTCAGGAGTTATGTTCATATTGTTACTTTTTTCCATCTTCAACATGAACCGTTGAACCAATTGACCACAAGCACATTGTTTACAGTCCTGCTTTTCAAATTCATGCGAGGCAGAGTCAAATAAAATAACCCCCTCGTGGGTAGGGATCTATAGTATTTAATGGAGTTGATGAAACTCTCACCTGAAGTCTGCTAGGCCACAGTGAAACGTAAACAACACAACACACAGAAGAAAAGAAACAGTATTGTGAAAACTACCACTGTTGTCCTGCTTTTGCTGTAAGGCCCACCACAAGCCTCTTTTCCCCAGTTTTGTTACTTGCTTACTGTTGCATGTTGCGATTTTCTGGTAACCGTCCATGAATATTATTATTATAATAGTTTGTTGTTTGTCTGTTCTGAATGTTTGACACAAACGAGATGACAAAACACTTGGCCACTTCCTTGCTGGAATTTAATTGTCCAGCAGTTTTAGGCAGCAGAATTTAAGGAAGTCTGTTACTGAAATGGGACTAATGCTATTCCCATGCTTCCAGAGCTACCCCTTTTTATGCTTAATATTGGGGCTGCGTAAACTTAACCCAAAAAAGAAAATACATGCAAAATTCAGAAAGAAGTAGATTGACAAGGCAAAAGAGGATTGATTGATTGTTTGTTACAAACACGAAGGTTGAAACTTGAAAGGCTACTAGCTAGCTAACCTGTTTGAGTTAGTCCTAACCTAGAAACACTGCCTCCTTGGGAAATGCATCTTTTCCCCGGCTCATGATAACATACTGATCTCATATATAATCCTAACCCACTACCCACACGAGTGTCTCTTTCTTTCCCCATGTCTCCCTTTTACCTAGTTTGGAAACTTTACATCTTGCTGTATCTTCAGGCTCCAACTCCAAGGAAGTCTATAAATGGTGGTGGTGGGGCTGAGGGTTTGCTGGTGTTGAATAGGTCCCTTGTTGTTGTTGCTTCTGCTGCTGTGGTTTCTGGGTTCCTTGCTAGTGATAGTGATAATAATGATGATGACATTGATGCTTCACTGACTGTGACTCCAGATGCTTGCTTGCCAATGAAAGCAGTGAAGGTGGTGGTGTTGGTGGTACCATCATCTTTCACCATGTTACTCTGCTTCTTCTTCAGAATGGGACTCCATTGGCCCTCCTGACCTGCAAATTTTGGGGAAGAACCATGGTGTCATTTATCACATGGCAGTGGAAGTCTTTCTCTACAATTGGATGGGGGAAAACTATGAGTAGTAGATTTGGAACCATGGAGCACAATGTGGACACTGATAAGAAGGAAAATAAAGCAACTTTTAAACTGCATTTTGGAGCAAACCAGAAAAGACACCATAGGCCACGAGGGATTGTTGTTGCTGTGGAAAATAGTTGAGCTTGGGATTGCTGCTCCTAACAAACAATACTGGGGATGAAGATGATTTCCAATTTCCCACTGTTTCTTTTCCTCCTTTGCTATTGGTGTCTCCAGGAGAAGCAGCATTAGTGCTTCCTCCTCCACTGGAAGTTGCAGATGGGCAATGGAGTAATAATGATTCCTGGCTGCTGCCACTGGGAGCGTATTCTTCTTGCCCAACGAAACAATTAGCAGTGGAAGACTGGTTGATCTCTCTTCTGGCCCTGCAATTATTCCAGGACTGTGCTCTGTATCTCCTAGCCATTATAACATGCCAGTGATTCTTAACCGCATTGTCAGTTCTCCCTGGGAAAAACCTGGCAATCAGTGCCCATTTGTTGCCATAAGTTCTGTGAGCAGCCATTAGTTTCTCTTCCTCTTCTTCACTGAAGGCTCTCTTGATCACCCTTGGATCCAGCTGGTTGAACCACCTCAGTCTACAGCTTTTACCTTAAAAAATCAGTCAAAGAAGCAGAAGAATGAGACAAAAAAAACCTGAGTGACAGAGAAATAGTAGAAAAGAAGAGTAAGAGGTAAGTGCAGTTACCAAACCACCCACCTGATCTTGCTTCCATCTTCTCTGCAATGAGGTTCCAGTTCTGAGGGCCATAAAGGGCAACAAGTTCCTTGAGTTTAGCATCCTCTGCAGGCCTCCAATGCCCTTTAGCAGTACTAACTTTCAAGCACCTGCTATCATCAATACTCTTGTTCTTCTTCTTCTTCTTCTGCCTCTCCACACTGTTGTTATTGCTGTCATTATTACTGCACTTGGCCATGTCTGGAGAAGGAGAGGCCAAAAGGGTATGTGGTGGTGTGAGTTGAGTCTGAGAGGGAGAAGAATGTATATGATAATGAGCATCTGAAGAAGAAGAAGGAATGGGAGAGATGTGATTGGGGAAGCAGCAGCCATCCTTGTCTTGATGACAGCAGCAGCAACAGCAGCAGTAGCTGGAGCCAGTGGTGGTGGTGGTGGTGCTTGTTGTTGTGTTATGCAACTGTGACATGAAGGTCACTTCCATGGTTCTAAAACGGGAAAAGCAAACAAAAACAGAAGGGGGGGAGGAGAGGGAGAAAGCAGAGTGAATAGAGGAAAGAAATGGGGGAAGAAGAGTGTACTTGGGCAAAGAAAAGGGGTGGTGGGGTGTTTTTGTTGTTGTTGTTGCAGTAAGTTGTAACAGAAATCCACACGAGTACTCATCCTTTCTCTGCCTGCTCCCCTGCTATCTGGCCTGCACCCTCTGACAAAGCAGTTTCATTTTCCCTCTGACTCTAAAAAAGAAAACTGATGTAATAACTTTGACTCTTTCTCTGCTAGAATTACCTCACCACCACTAACACCCTGCCATCTCTTATCTCTCTCTCTTCTAGTCTCTGCAAAACAAACAACCACATTAGTAGCTTGCAGATTGCACTGTTCTAATGTGCATTTGGTTATCTTGCTTCCCTTGGCAGAAGCACATAATTACTTGGTTGAATGCTGGGTCTCAAGACTCGAAATTTATGATTGTTGAATGTATGCAATAACAATAATATTACATAACCAATCATGCTTCTAACGGCTATGAATTGTGTGTAAACCAACTACATAAGCTCAACCTTGAGACAAGGGCAGCATGGAGCATGCCCAAATTCCCTAATGTTGTCCTGCCTAGTTTTAGGAGTAAAAATTAGGAGTGGGAAAACGGTTGCGGTTTAGCGGTTCAACCGCAACCGCACCGAATAAGAGCGGTTTGTGGTTAACCGCAAACCGTTTAAAAGGGTCTTTATTCGGTAACAGTTAGTGAAATTAGCTCTTTTGCGGTTTGTGGACTAACCGCACACCGCACCGAATAACTAACCGCATAAAAGTATACCCAACCCAAGCCCAATCCATCCAACAACCCAAAATGAATTTTCCAAGTGCATTTTCCGTATTAGAACTTAATGTGGATGGTTTCTTTTGGATGTTTAGAACTTAATTCTGTTTCTGACTTTTTCAGATGCATTTTCCTTGTTTTAGTGTTAATTTATCAAGTGCATGTTGCTGGATTTTACAAGTTAATTCGGTTTTTGTTGCGGTTTTATTTCATTTCGCGGTTTTTTACACCGTTTAACTCTTAATCGCGGTGTGCGGTTTAAAGTGCAGTTAACCGCAATTAACCGCTAACCGTGATTTGCAGTTAGTGATTAACCGCAAATCGTTTGCATTGCGGTAACGGTGGGTGATTTTCCCTTTGTGCGGTGGCGGTTAACCGCACTTATTCGGTGCAGTTAACCGCAACCGCACTGTTTCCCACCCCTAATAAAAATAGTTAATAGTATACCCTTTGACTCAAAAGACCATATCCCAGGGAAGCGCTTCTTTTAGCCCTTGGAGCATAGGGTAGACTAGCCAAAATGTTAGATCATATTGGTCTTTTCTTGTTTAGCTAGACAGCACACTTAAAACAAATTTTTGCAACCCAGAGATGCGGACGATGACTTGACAAAGGATCGCGATGAGACTCCATAGATATTACAATGGGGCATTTAGTTTAACAAATAGATAAAGAACTCTTATCTACATAGACAAACCAATTTCTTTCTTGTTTGATAGATTAGATTCTGGAAACACAAAAAAGATGCTTGACGCAGTGACACCATCGTCCTTCCTCGTTATTTATCCATAGTAATGGCAATTTGAACCCGCCTCGCAGGTATTATCCGAGCTGATCTGCGATGGGGCGGGTATTACCCGACCTGTTGTAGCGTGGGGCGGGACATAGATATCTACTTCCCACCCGCCCTGCCCCGTTCTTGGCCCATTCTACCTCAATTTCTTACAATATCTATACATATTTCTTCTTTTTTTTTTTTTTTACTTTTTTCAATTTTTAAGAGTCAACATTTCAACTGGTTAGACTCAATTACCCATTCTATTATCACTATTTTTAATTTATAAAGTGCTTTCTCCTTCGTTTTATCGTAAAAAGTAAAATTTATGTATGTTTGTTTCAAATAACATGTAAGAGTTTATCGACCCGCCCCACCTCGTACCCACGCGTGTTTTACCCATTCCGACCCGTAATAGCGTGCGGCAGGGTATGGATATTGAAGTACCCGCCCCTCCACGTCCCATTGCCATTCACTATTTATCCATTAACAAGAGGATTGATCAACACACTATAAACCAGAACAATCCAAACCCCATATAGTCCATTCCTTCCATTGCCAAAAGAATAACATGTGATTCGGATTCTTCGGGGTTTTTATTCGTATTGGGAATCTTTGAAGCAGAACGAAATTGCTACTACGAAGAGGAAGCAGAAGATCGAAATGAATGTGATGTGTTGTTCTGTGAAAACGAAGGAATGGTGAAGCGTTCCGTACTTCCGTGCCCAAGTTTCCGTGCCAAAAGATGCTTGGCAACGATCCAATCCCATCGGTGGGCTCAACCCGGGATAAAACTTGTATGGGCTTGAGACAAAATTGGGCTCCATTTTGGTTTATAAAATTGAGCAATCTCAAATTTGATTGGGCTAGCATACAACAGAAGCCCATATATAGATCAACTTGGAGTAGGTCCGTCCGTTCCATTGTTCCAAAGCCAAAACCAATATCCTTCATCGTTTCTTCTTATCGATACGGTCGAAATTATAGCAGCTAGGTTTTTTTTTTTTTGGAATTCGAATATTAGACTTTCATATTCAATACTAATGCCTAAGACTATTAGATTAGACCCTTGTTCGCTGAAATTTATATGTTGTCACAGATTCACATATGGAGAGATCGTGAAGTGATTGTCGGTTCAGGCCGTAAAACAAGTTCAGAAACAAAATATCTTTGCCATGCACATGTTTCATTTAAGAGGAGGATAGTGAAGTACTGATGCTCCCAAAATCTCAATTACTTTCATAGTCTCACATGGCATATGTAGCTATCTGATTTGGAGTGCCTTCCACCATGTGACTACCTAGCCCACCCCAACGTCCAAAATCATTTCTACCAAGCTTATACAACGACTTAGATATGATTCTCATCTACACACCACTTCATGAAAATCAACATGTGTCTAACTTGATGACTATTACATATAAAAAATCACGGACGTGCGTATTAAAAAAACACACGAAACATTGTTGGAAAAGAATCATATATAGATATATGAACCTTATTCAATACCGTTACGGGATGCAATAATTTTTCATTGCTCCTTCTCTCCCAAATACAATATTGTAATATTGTTTATAGTATAAGTAACCACTCGAAACAATATATTGTCATTAATACCTAAACTGTCGGCCGGTATATGTCTGGCCGAAGGACCAACTGGGAGGTGCAACGTTGTACGACGTCAGAGCTCGACCGTCGCTGGTGGTGACGAGGAAGGAGAGGCTCTGTCCGTTGAGGTAGGAATTGCTCTGCCAGTTCTGTCCCCAGTTTCTGGACATCTGCTGCCACCCTGTTCTGGAGCCCTTGATGGCGACGGAATGGACGTCGCCGGCGCCTCCGACGTTGGTGACGAGGACCAGGTTGAAGTAGGAGTGGCCGTTGACCGTGAACCTTATCCCGCCTCTTCTCCTGCACCTCACCCTGTAATATGCATATACAGAACCACAAACAGGATTAATGTGTTAGTTACAAGATATTCAGTTGTTGTTATGGGTTTTTTACCACGTGGTTAAAATGTCTAGTTTTTAGATACTACAATTAGTTTAAAAAAAAATAAATACAATTAGATAAAATAATTAAGCTGGCTAGTGAAGTGCACTCTATATATATAGCCATTAAGTAAGTGCTCTAAACCAATTTATTAATGGTGCCGGTAAATCCATGCAAAATACTTCCAACTTTCGCACATATTTAGCTGTTTTCAACATAATTGTCCTCAAAATCGAAACACGACCTAAAATTGGTGGCCATCCACCACGAGATAAAATAAGTGTATGACGTGCACTCTATAAAACCGTCATATAAGCAATATAATTATGCCAATATAGATGTGTTTTTAATGATAATGTGAACGATTGGACATATATATTTATCATTTTTCAACACAGTTGGGTCCATAAGTACAAAAAAAAAAAAATCAAAGCTCGGTTTATTTTGAAGTTATTGACGCTTACTTTGATGAGACAACAAAATCGTACCTTTTCACGATTCGATTACAATGCGACACAGAAGATATGAAACTGATGTGGCAATTAGTATACGCTATAACATCAAATATGTAGAGATATGAGGAGAAGGTAATATTACGTACCTCCTGTACATGACAGGGACGACACCGGCGCGGTACTGGGCGATGTGCTGGAAGATGGGCTGGGAGAGATCGAAGTGGTGGTTGGGAGGGTCGCACCATCCTCCCGGCGGGCAGAAGTTGGTGGCGGTGACGACGATGGAGCCAGGGAGGCACCACTGCGGGTCGTTGGCGCACATGATCTGGTAGCAAGCCCCGCAGCTCAGCCCGTTGTCGAACAGCGCCGTGCTTAGAGCAGCCGTGTTCACTCCGTAACCTTGGCTGTACAAGTTCCCGTACCCACACGCTCCCCCTACATAAAAAAAAAAATATTGATCAATTAATTAGTTCAGCTAATCAGATTTAATTTAGAGGATAGGGTTAATTAAGGAACTAGTAATAAATAACGTCAATTAGTTCGTAAATGAGCACGATTACAATGCAGTCAAAAGCGCGATTCTACGTAAAAACGGTTTGGTGACCTAGAAGCGTACAATCATAAGTTTTTAAGTTTTAAAGCGTAGATTTTGACTACATTTGAGAGGGAAAAATCACGATTCTACGTAGAAGCGTTTTGGTGACCTAAAAAGGTAAAAGCGTAAGATTTTAAATTTTAAAGCGCGATTTTTGACTGCATTGAGCACAAATGAATTTGTGAGAATAGGTGGACCGACGTACGTACCCATTGTGCCGGAAGCATCGCCACCGCCGTAGAAAGTGGCGTGAGCGTTGATCCAAGGACCAGCTCCTCCTCCTCCAACATGTCTATGGTACCACCCTCGACCTGATGTCAGACCGGCTGAAGAAGCTGCAACGATGATGAGAGCTTGAAGTATCAAGCAATAATCTTTAACACTAGAACCGCCACCCATCTATTTCCTTTTACTTCTTCCTTAAGGAGGTAAGCTAGCTAGTTATTGGCTGTGTATACCAATTTGAGATGGAAGTAGTGGGAGAAGCACAAGAAGAGAAATGTTTGCAGGGTGTGAATCTTAATTCTGAGGAAGGAAATGTAAGGAGAAAGCAGATCCAAGAAGGGAATAAATAGAGAGGAGTGAGTCAGCCATGACCATTAATAAAACCTTCTTTCACCACCAGCTATTCTCTGCATGTTGCAGTTGGGGATAGGGATGGCAATGGGTCGGGTTGGGTCGGGTTTTGCCAAACCCAAACCCAAACCCATGGGTTTATCTTTGAAAAAAACCCGGGGTAAAACCCACTGGGTTTGAAAAACTCAAACCCAACCCAACCCGTTGGGTATCCGCGGGTTCATGGGTACCCACGGGTTTTGTCGTAAAAAATTTACAATTACAAGTTCTTATCAAAATTAAAGTCAAATATCAATCTCTCAATACAAATTATCCATATATAAAACACCATTCTAGAAAATTCAAGCAAATCACAAATTAACTATACAAATTGTTCAACACCAATCTAGAAAACTTAAAAAATTGAAGCAAATCACAAATTTTCCATAAATAACATGTTTAATTGAAAGTTTCTTCCTTTCAATTAAGTTTCTTTACTCTCCACTCCATAACATCAACTTCATTCTACACAATTAAAAAGAAAAAATTAGACATGTCTCCACAAACATAAATAAGATTAGTTGTTTAGAATATTAAATATACCGAAAAAATTAATTATATGGATGAGCGGGTACCCACGGGCCGGGTTTACCTAAACCCAAACCCAACCCAACCCGTTGAATAGTGAACGGGTTTAAACCCAAACCCGGCCTAAAACCCGTCAACACGGATTTTACCCGCGTTGACCGGGTTGGGTCGGGTGGGTACCCGTGGGTTCGGGTTTTGTTGCCATCCCTAGTTGGGGACCATGCAACTTGCAGACTGTTGCAGTACTACTAATTGCTAATCACTTCTACTTGGTTGAATGAATTGCTATAATTAAGATGTGATTAGGAAGGAAGGAGAGGAGTTTGTAGCTTTACTATTATCTTGGATTGCAAATTACGTACCGTAATTAGCATCAACAATAAGTACGCGTAATTTGCAATCTGTGTAAATTTGGGAGGGAGGGGGGAGAAAATCGTGGGAGCTAGCTAGGAAAGTGGAGGAATTTTACGATGCTATATAGCATTGGTGCTATAGGTTTTTGTCTTTATGGTACAATTTGAAATTGTACATTTAACGTTATGGTACAACTTCAGATTGTACCTATACTTTTTGTACAAATTCTTTTATGGTACAACTTAAACTTGTACCTTATGTGATGGTACAACTTCAAGTTGTAAAGTACGTGTACCATAACATAATGATATAAATTTTTTTATGGTACAACCTAAACTTATACATTTAATGTTATGGTACAACTTTAAATTGTACATTAAACCACCAATATTATATAGCATAGTAGAAGCGCTCGTGAAAGTGAAATCAATATTCTGTGGAGCAAGAAACACAAGAGATCTTTCGCAGAAGATTGGGTGGGGGCCATGGCAGTTAGAGTCATTAATCGCCTGCTCGCTCAGATTGTAATTGTCGAATGCCGATGGATGTCGAAATATCAGTAAGCTCACTAAGCATGTGGATGGATGGTGCATATATATATGCGTTTAGTTAGAATGGTCCTTAAATTTTGTGGCCCTTACTAGTTGCTTGCACTCTTATGTGTATTTAAGGACTGGTGCCTTTATATAAAACTCCCATTTGTGACAAACCCACATGTCGCATATGAGGTTAAA
Source organism: Linum tenue (assembly GCA_946122785.1). Lineage (NCBI taxonomy): Eukaryota > Viridiplantae > Streptophyta > Magnoliopsida > Malpighiales > Linaceae > Linum > Linum tenue. The sequence goes on from CAMGYJ010000008.1 coordinate 2,810,219, forward strand.
GAGTGATTGTGCCCCCCACAAATTTATTTACATGAATATGGTAAACCAACCCTTACCCCCACTCCCAAAAGAGAAACTCCGAAAAATTTTCACAGGTGGTGTAAATTTTTTTCATATTGTCTATTCCGTCAAAGTTGATAGAACGTGAGTTTTCTTTATCAAAATTCCCAATCGATCCACTCTTGGATTTCCCAATATACACAAGTGCTTAGATAGTGAGTTTAGTGAATGGAATAGGGGACTTTGTATGATAGGCGACTTGAAATCTGTGACGAGGGCATTATTTGAGTCCACACATTGCTCTTTCGGACCACTTATAGTTCAGCTAGCCATTGAGTCCTTCATATGGAGTACCTTGATGGGCAAGGAAACGAAAACTGGGCAGAGATTGCATTAAAACAGTAAACATTGGAAGAGAGTTTTCTGGAAATGGGGTTGGAAAGGCTGTATTGTTGAGCAGTTCATTTACATCAGTATACTTTGGAAATTGTCGGCAACAGGTTGCAAAAAGGGTAAATATATGATTTCTGCCAGCGGCAAAATACTAACACAAGTCGATCCCCGTAGTTTCCTGAGATTTTTCCTTAGTCCCACAAACTCATTAAATGGTGCAGACAGGTACAACGTACGTAACCCTACCAACCCTCTTCACATGGTGAAGGCCAGGGAGCCACATTGGTGGTAGTGTGCTGTTGCAATTGAAGTAGACAGAGAGTTGAGTAGTTTAAAGTTGAACATATGCATGACTCCCAATTTGTATAACCAACTCATTGTTAGTGACGACCATTTTACAGTTACGTGCGATTTATGACTGCACAAGGCCGCCACTTCATGATTTACGCCTGAAGAGAGTGGTTTTGAAGGCGGTGAAGTTTACGACGGTAATGGAAAAACAAAGACAGAAAGTAGTTGAAGCCATATGCCTGTTGTGAGACAGACAAGGCCACCACCACTAAACACATGGGATTCCAAGATCAGGAGCTATCAATTCTCAGTTTCTCTTACAGAGTACAGAGGAAATACACGACACTAAATTTCGACAGTGACAATGCAGGTTTAGTAGTTGAGTCATTTTAGACTCATGTCTCACAGCCTTTCAATGTTCATTTCAGGCCGACTCTGAGCAGCAAAGTTGTTTCACAGTATGCTAAACCTAAGGTTCGAGGCTTCTTACTGCACAGAACAAACACGGTATATAACTGGGATCTACCAGGTCCAAAGTTACCGGGTTTTCTAAAGACTTTTTGATTAATGTAACAAAAGTTATCATCAAGAAACACAAACTTATCAGTAACTGTATGAGTAGAGTGTGACAATACCAAAAACAAACCCAATGTCACATACAAGCACCAACACTCAAACCAGAAAATGCTGACAGATAAATGGATTTTAAAATTGGATTTGTTGCTGAGGGATCAATCAGTACTCAGAATTACTCAGTATGAGGACATGGTTCGATGCAGAAGGATTGTTTGATAAACATCATCTAACAATATGGTAAACATACAATTTTTCCTGATTAAACATTACACACTCACTGTCATTGATGCTCAGGAAACCCATCTACCACATAAAATACATCATCCACCCACGACAGGAAAGCTGACCTCGAGTGTGAAGCACCGCACCAGATCACAAATTCGGGTGGACTCCAGGATGAGCTGCGCTGCCCTATGAGATGTGAGGGGATGAATCAGGAGGACCAGCTGCAGTATTGCCATACGGATGCATAGGCGGTTGTGGTTGATATGATGTATGACCACCATAGGATCCTGGGTTTGAGCCATAGCCTGGTCCTGGACCGTGCGACTGGCCAATGGGAGCTTGATGTGGCATACCGGGCACACCTGGGGGAGCATTGTATGCATTCCCACCATATGCTGACATAGCTTGATGATTCTGCCATGGGATTTGTGATGATGCAGCAAGCAAACTAGTGTCTGGGATTGTATAGTCTCTGCTCTTATCACTGTAAGCCTACCACCCATGGAACATAACAAAGGATAGAACAAAAAACAAAGGAGCAATCATTCAGATTCCTAGTAATAAGATTCAGAAATCTCACAAAACAGGAAAGTGAAGTATAGAGAAGCATACGATTTTTATGACCAAATCGTTTTTCGACCAAGCCGCACTTAAGCCCAATTTTTCACAGTTTGCTTCTTATTCCCCCCATGAATATTAACTCAAAAGCATATATTTTATACCTTTACATTGAGATCAGTATGACGAGAGTATGATAGATGAAGCTTACAATAGCCACCATCATAAATGCAGTGTCCCTCTAAAGCTTCCTTCGCTACAGATGCCGTTGCAATATCTGCAAGAAAGAAAGTAAACGTTTCGGAGTTTAATATGGCAGGGGCAATATATCAGTGAAGGCAGAAAACATCCCATGCAAAGAAGAGCCTAAGGCAGTTGTTGAGCAGTATTCATCTTCACATTATACCCAACCACCAATGTGGTAAGAGAGTAGTTTTTTTCTTAACCAGACAACCTCGTTTACCAAAAACTTGTTCAAGTGAAGTGTTATCATCATTCCTTTAGAGCACAGAATTGAAAATGAGGCATTCACAAACCGCACCTACATGACTTTGAGCCAGGAAGGTTTTATAATTGAATGCATGGGTTCTCATCTAATCCCAGAATGAAATAAAATTAGGAGAATAGATGAAAGAAGAAGCGATTCAGATTAGATAAGCAAATTCTGTTTAGCTGAGTGATGTGATACCAGGATACTGAATTAGTGCCTGAGTACTGCCATTCTTCTCAAATATTGCAATCTTCTGCACGTTACCAAAAGCTGAAAACACCTACAATAATAAACCAGCCAGTGCTTTGAATTCAGGTTCTGAGGGAAATTTTATATTAAGAAAAATCCTAGAAACTCAAAAGGAGGTTCTGTACCGTATGAAGAACATCCACAGTAACAGCATACTGCATATTCTCTATTGATGCAAGTAGAACATTACTCTCAGGTTCTTTCTTCCTTCCATCCGGGCCTACAGCAAGCTGAAGATGACTGCTTGTTACATGATGTGCTAAAAAGAAGCTATAAATCCTACTAAAGTGATTGCCGTGAGTTACCTGCAGAGACCCATCAATGGCAGTAGGATTCACAGGCAAGTATGGATTTGTATAGTCCCTGCAGAGCATGAAAGACACATGCATCACACAAACATTGAAGACAAAGTTAACTCAGCAGTGTAGCCGAAATCATATAGTATACATTATTGCTAGCTTTGTGGCTTTTCAATTGGCTGGATAATGCTATCATGAACACTAGAGTAACATCTGGTATGGAAGTTGATAAATTATATCCTGGAAAAGGACATCTACTTTCATAGAATTGCAGCAAGAAAAGTTCAACAGTACTCACTCTTCAGCAGGGAAGAACATGAGTTTCCTGGCTTACCCTAGGTGGGCCTTAGGTTCTTGACACGCTCTTTATTCATTATTAGAAAAAGAATTACATACACACTTGTAACTGCCTAGGTAGCAGCTTCTTAAGCCAAAACTAACTCATTCTATTGACCAGTGGAACAATTATGACAAGGTAGCATTTCAATCACGATATAAAAAATAACCATTACAGATTTTGATTGAAACAGTTCATAAAGACAAAGTAATACTTTCTACAAATGATTAAACTAATTTCTCTAAAGAAGTGATTACTAACTTTCAAGCATCCCAGAAGCAGTAATAGCCACAACAATATTGATCACATCCAAGAGATACAAACAAAGAAGTAGGAAATTACTAAGTTGCCATGAAAACACATCTGTGTGCCTGCTACAAAGCTTCACTAACCCCCTAGATGACAAAAGCACACATACCAATTAGCAAAGTTCCAAATTTCTCGTAATGATGCAGAAGAACAATAAGGAAATATTCAGGCAACGTAAATCAACTAGTAAAGCATCAATATTCCAGGTATTGGTTTCTTCAGTTGCTATTACCTGCTTCTGTGGGACTGGAACTTAATATTAAGATCAGTGTGGGCAGAGTATGAGATTCTCAAGTTACATGAACCAACATGTTCTGGCAGCAAGTATCTGCAAATTGACATGAGAAGCCAAATGACTTCAAGGACAAGGCAGAGTCCGGAAAATGAAAAAGATTATACTAGGGCAAAAAAGCCGCAGTTCAGTGATGATTGTCGGACTGGAAGAAGGAAAACATGCCTTGGTATACTTCTGCCATCCAATGCATTCCTTGCTGAAGAAGCTGTCTCTGAATCAGTGAATTGAATTAAAGCCTGGCAACAAATCGAGTAAGACGGTTATTTTTTCAGATGATAAAAATCATATCACAAAAGAAGAAATTTGTGAGACTTAACCTGAAAGCCAGCTGCTTTTTCAAAGGTAGCAATTTTGTGCACAAAGCCAAAAGCCGAAAATACCTGAAATATAGTAAATTAGGGATAACAATAAGTAAAAATAGCACCAATATGTGAAATATAGCAAAGAGCAATGAGGACGCTAATAAATGACCAGTAAAATCCAGATAGATAAGTAAGAAGTGTAGAATGACACCTGAACATGTATTCGTCAAGACAGAGCATAGAATGGAGTATGACGTACAAGAAATATTTCCAAACTGTCTCCAACAGAAGAATCTAAATAAGAGGCCAACCTGATTTGGATAAAAACTGATTCATGTATAATTCATATTTCAGATTGTCAAAAAAAGCACAGGAATTATTCAGATTAAGACAAAGAGAACAACCATGAAGAAACCATTCTTCACCAAAGAAGAGCCTTTTTTGGACAAAACCAAATAGCAATTCCTACCACTCAACCTGACATGTTCAGTTTTGGCTCATATATCAATGTTTACATACCTACAACTCTATGTACAGTGGAAGGTTTTGCAGACTGCTTCAGGGAGAAAAAAGAAAGGAGAGGCTATGGGGATAGAATAGAAAAGATAACAACAACATTAATCATATGGACAGCATATTAATCACTCCTTGCAACAAGGCACGATATATGTTGTTTAGATGGTAGGGAATTACATTCTCAACCGTTCCTCTTCCACGCTGAACAAGCAAAATAGCTTTTTCTGCATGGAATTCATTAGTGCTGGACCCCTAACCTCTACATTTTCCTCATTTTTCTTTCCACATCTCTCCCATGTGAATTGCAATTATCATCAGAACGTCACTATCCTACATGCCACTACAACACTGGATACATTCCTGTTTTAAAGCCTATATCGTTCCCAGACCCAGCTGAAAGTTCATTGCTACTATTATGTTTCTCCTTTCGGCCAAATGAAGAGACCAAAGACATTCAACCGATAATGTTCCTTTACAAGTTATATAACAATGCCAGCGCCCCCATCGAGTTCACTTAAGTGCTTCTCTGAACATTTGACTATGGCCTCCAAGCTCGGAAACCCAATTATATACAAATTATTCTATACTCAATTCCTCCTTTGAACTGAAATCCATTCTTGTACCTTCAGCCTACCTCAGGACAGCTAAACATTAACCAAAAACTGTACGTAGGTTTTGAATCAGTAAACTTACCAAGTGAATAACATCAATGCTGACATCGCCAGCTTCTACCCCTTCCATAGTCACCAGTAATACATTACCGGGATTATCGCCTGGACTCTTGTTGTTGACAATCTCGTGTCTGTTCGAGTACTGTATATACACAGTTTTACCACGAACTTGTGCCGGCTCAGATGATGATGCATAGTAGGAAACCATTTGAATTGCCTGATTTAGGTCGGGCTGCAAGCAATGACATCCCAAATCAATCAACTTCTCAACCACAGGACATTACCATGAAATAAAACATTCCGAAGTGACCCACTAAAAGCTTATAAGCACTACACTAAGCTCGTGTGGAAAAGAAAAGGAAAGAAAGTTTCCTGGTGTTATTCTGCTTACAGTAGCACCAAACAAGCAAATAGATAATAATCAAAGAACGAGCATAAATTAGAGCAGGAAAACGAAACTGAACAGCGTATATATGCAGAGGTGAAAAGGGAAGCTTACGAATTCGACAAAGGCCTGATTGCGATTGGCGCCAACATTGATCTTGGTGTTGACGATCTTCCCAAATGGTTTGCAGAGCTCGACCAGCTCTTCCTCCGAGCACTCCCATGGCAGGTTACGGAGATGCAAAACCTTGGATGGGGTCTGCGTGTATCGGAATTGTGGAGGTCCGGATGTTGACATATGAACCAGACTCGCAGGATTTAGGGCTGGCGCGAGCAGAGAATGAAAGGCGAAGAAGAGGGCTTTAGAGAGAGAAACGTCTCTGGGGTGCGGAAGAGAAAGAAGTGATTCGGGATTGGACTTTAGGGCCCGGGCGGTTGGCAGTCTTACGTTTCCGAGCCTGCTCTGTAAAGTTTGAGTTGTGACTGATATTTTAGTAAAATCTCAATAAAATTAACAGTGACGACATTTTGATCGTGAACCAAAAAAATTTCACTATCTTTTCGTTCCTAACGAAATATGCAAAATATGTAATTTCAAAACAGTTTGTCTTAAATATTTTACAATGACTAAAAATATTTATATAATGTTTACCAAAAGAATATATTTATATAAATTTGTAACTCAGTTTGATTATGGTCAAAAGTAATCTGCTTGACATGTACTCAATCAATGAGACACGAGTAATATAGAAGGTCGAGTTTTTTTAGGAAATTTAATACATGATAAAATGTGTAATTGAAATTATATTTCCTATCACATTACAAAGAGGGTTGTGCATCAGATATCAAACTATCCATGTAAATTATACATTTGTGTTGTCATTGTTCGATCGTGATCGTGATAATGCCTGAATTCTTTCATGATTTATAAATTTGTAATCTATCCTATTGCAAATAGGATAACTCATCAAATTGTCAACAACATGTAAATTATGTTTTTATGATTGTTCAATACATATGCACATATTGTTTGTATTTTTATGTGATTTTACAATACATATGTTGTTTAGGATATATAGTTTTTTTATACTAAAAATCGTGAATTCTTCATTTGAAATAAACTATCACTCAACTTAAATGTTTGAACAATCTAATTTTTTCGGTGAAAATTGTTGAAACGATTTAAATTGAGATTGCTCAACTCATTTTTTATTCACAACTTAAAAGTACGATAACACATATCGTACGAAAGTATTTTACAATACACAAAACTCATCAATACATATATATTCTATAGTATTATATGCACTCATCACTATACATTTATTTAATAAACACAATTTTCAAATGATTCTTTAATATGAATTATTATGATGGTCATATTGCTATTTGTAATTAATATTTTTGTTTCTCCTTGGATTGCAAGTTTTTTTTCATCCTACCACTAGTTAATATTACTAGGGCTGGGAAAATAGACCAGACCGTTAGAAAAACCATGGTCAAAACCGTACCGTACAGTTTGGTCCGGACCGTGGACCGTTAAGTATGGTCTGATCTGGTCCATGGTGGCATGGTCTGTATTATTTTATGTTTTGATCTCTTGGTCTGGTCTGGTCTGGTCTAGACCGCGGTTTACCGGACCAAACCGACTTGTCAATATGTGTTAACAGCTCATTTGACCACTCTCCCAACTCGCACAACGACACCCAAGTCTCAACCTTAATTTTGTAAATCCCGTCTCTCATTCATTCACAACCACATTTAACCAGAGAGTAGAGATAATCATGTCTCAATATGACATTATGTTAATGTTTTATGACGTTATGGTGCAAGTTGAGATGCTTTTACTTTAAATCTTTTTTATGTATTAAGAATTAGGGTATCAAAATTATTCATGCATGTTAGGATTAATGTTTTAAGGCAAATAACAATAATTTTTCTTGGTTATTGGTTCAATTTTTTTTGTGGTTGACTAAACAAATTGTTCATTTTTCGTTGAGTGTGGTCTATCTGGACCAGACCAGACCGAACTAAACTGCACAGGCGTGGTCTGGACCGGATCATATACTCTGTGGTCTGGTCTATGGTTTATACTTCAGCCTCTCGATCTGAACCATAGACAGTAAATATGATCTGGTCTGGACCAGACCGCACCGTTTCCCATCCCTAAATATTACATAAATAAAGTATATTAATAAAGCCATTAACTTCGAAAATTAAAAAAAAAAAAACATCTTCGACTTTGAGGGGAAAAAAGAAACAGAGTCGCCCGCGTCATTTCGGGTTGTGACAAAACCCTAGAGATCTTCTTCTTCTTCTTCGAAACACTCGTCGTAAAGGGGAGCAGATTTTGGCCAGAATCGTTTCGGCCGACGGAATATTGAATTTGGTACCGTGGCCAGTCTAATCAAGCACTGACCCTGGTTTCGTTCTTGCTATTAATCGTTTCTTTTTTCCCGCGTTGTTGCCCTCATCTCTCGAACGCATCTTTGACCTTCTTCTTGCCGGAAGTTAGAATTAGGCTTGCGCTTGGAATCTATGGGTGTTTTCCTTTCCAAATTCAGTGCTTGCAGAGCTTATTTTCTAGTAGTATGCTGCGTCATTCACTTTTGTTCGATTAGTTCAAACTTGCTTGGCTGATTTATAATTCCTTGTGCTATATAACGATGAACCTCATTGGTTGCAGATACTGTATTTTTACCTGAAATGGCTGGTCAGAGAAACAGTTACGGAAAGCGGTCTCATTCTTACTCGGATTATGACGATGGAAGAAACAAGAGAAGAAATTCAGGTGAAGATAGAGACCCTTTGGTCATTGACCCTCGTGATACTGTTTACCGGTATTTGTGCCCCGGTAAAAGGATTGGAACGATCATTGGGAAGGGAGGTGAAATTGTCAAACAGTTGAGGTTAGACACCAACGCCAAGATTAGAATTGGTGACACCATACCCGGGTGTGATGATCGCGTGGTTACCATCTACAGCTCTAGTGACGAGACTAATCCATATGCAGATGGTGATGATAAGATCTCACCGGCTCAGGATGCTCTATTCAGGGTGCACGATAGAGTTGTTGGGGAAGATTTGCGTGTCGATGCAGACTCTGAAGAAGGTGGCGGTCAGCAAGTGACTGCGAGGCTTCTTGTTCCATCTGATCAGATAGGTTGCATCATCGGGAGAGGTGGGCAGATTGTGCAGAGTATCCGTACTGAAACTCGCACACAGATCCGCATTTTGAAGGACGACCATTTGCCACTCTGTGCACTGAGCTCTGATGAACTTGTACAGGTATGATGGATCAACAACCCGAATGGCCTTATGTTTTTCTCTCTTTTTGCTCGAATCTTTTGTAGTCATACTTTGTCGATTGTTTTCCTATCTGGTAAGCTGTTAAGTCTGGTATCTGATTGTTACCCTTTGGTGGGTCTTAGATTTCTGGTGAAGCTGGAACAGTAAAAACGGCACTATATCAGATTGCTGCTCGCCTTCATGAAAATCCATCACGGTCTCAGCACTTGCTGGTTTCTGCTGTCCCCAACATGTATCCTTCTGGTGGTTCACTGATTGGTTCTACTGGTGGGGCACCAATTGTTGGAATGGCTCCATTGATGAGTCCTTATGGAGGATACAAAAGTGATGCTAGAGATTGGTCGCGGTCCTTGTACTCGACACCCAGAGAGGAACTCCCACCTAGAGAATTTTCTCTTCGTATGGTTTGTCCAAGTGGATATATAGGTGCCGTGATTGGAAAAGGTGGTGCCATCATTAATCAAATTAGACAAGAGACTGGAGCCGGTATAAAGGTTCATAGCTCAGCTGCTGATGATTGCTTGATAACAATTTCAGCCAGGGAGGTATAAAACTGGTATCTTCTTATGGCTACTTTCAGTTTTAGTTGTTAAATACAATGAAGGACTGGATATCTATTCATACGCTTTTAAGAGATGTTTGATTCTAGTCAAGTGTTAAAATAGCATCTTAGACCTTAAGTTTGTATAATCTTACGATATTGCTCTAGCAAACCTTCTTTGCCAGTAATTAAAATGGGAACTGATAAACTAAGTGTACGATCTTTGTCTATTGAGAAAAAGAAAAAGAAAACCTATTTAAGTCTAAAGTCTATTTGAAATTGTGGAATTGGATGCAAATAGTACCATGATACAGTTTTTTATCCCGTAAAATAGCAGTTTTGTGATCTTCATAAAATTTAGCAGTCGTCTGACATCTTAGTGTTATCTTAGACTTTCCTCAGTAATGAATTTCATATTTGAAGTATTCACATGTCAGGGAGCTTGAATATATTTACCTTTATTTGTAATGGACAATCTTAAGTGTAATTAACCAATCTGTTTGAAAATTGGAAAGGAAAAGAAATGATAAAAGAGACCACAAAAGTTCAGAATCGAAAATATAATTAATTTCATTGTTTTTTTAATGTGTTTTAGACTTTTAGTTAAGTTGTATGATTCATTTATTCAAATTCCTTGATAGAATTTTTTCAACTCTTTATACTGTTTTATAAAATATCTCATTGGGCAATATTTACTTTAGGTGTTTGATGAGCAACATTCTCCAACAATTGAAGCAGCCTTGCGGTTGCAACCCAGATGTAGTGAGAAAACCGAGAGAGATTCCGGACTTCTCTCATTTACAACCCGGCTGCTTGTACCTTCTTCACGAATTGGATGCCTTCTCGGTAAGGGCGGAGCTATTATCAATGAGATGAGGAATGTTACAAATGCTAACATACGTATCCTTGGAAAGGACAATGTTCCTAAAGTTGCAGCGGATGATGATGAGATGGTACAGGTAATAATGCATGGAAGAGTTTTTCCGATCTGTATTTGGGGTATTATTTTGGTTTCGGTTTTTACTGAACCTGCTAATTATGAATTTGGTTATATGCTCATGAACAGATCTCTGGGGAACTTGATGTTGCCAAGGATGCACTCATAGAAGTAAGCCGGAGGTTAAGGGACAATGTATTTGACCGAGATCGTGGTGCAGTCTCTGCTTATTTGCCAGTGCTACCCTATGTCCCTGTTTCAACTGATGTGTCAGATGACTTTCATTATGATGCCAGAGATAGTAGAAGGGTTGGACGCGGTCATACTTATGCTGGTGGTTATCCCTTGAATGATTATCCTGCCAGTGACACATATGGTAGTTACAGTAATTCACAGGTATCTTGTGTCATATATACTTGTAGCTATCTAACCATTCTATTTTACATTGATTCTTTTCTGTCTGATTGATGTGATCATTTGTTACTCTTTTAATGTTTCTTGTAGATCGGTGGTAGTGGTGGTCCATATGGACCCTATGGGAGTTATTCGTCTGCACGTGCAAGCACTTCTGGGTAAGATTTGACGTTGGAATTATAAAGCTCTGTAGTTTCTGACCTAGAATATGCTCTTGCAACATGTGTTTGGCTTTTCGTGGAGCTTTTCTGCTCTAGAAGCCTAGCTAGACCCAACACTAGAAAACTTGGTCTCTAGATTTACAAAATTAACCCAGAGCATTTGGAGCCATTTAGGAGAACTTGTTTGCAGTATAGAATGTTATCTTTTATATTTAAGGAGAATATTCTTATGCCCATTTTGATCCATCAAATGAATTTCTCTAAAAGCTCCTGTCACAAACTTCATCATGAGAGGCAACAGCTAGGCTTAGTAGAGCCATAATGTTCCACTTCAATCCTTGTTGATTTCTTTTCCCAATATTCATTGGTGTTGACCAACCCTGCCTTTGCGTTCTCCATTCTTGTACTCCAACCGTAGGCAAATGAATATATATCCTGAAGGTAACTTCTTGTTTACCAGGTATTCTAACCAGGCCCCGACAGCACGGCGTAGAAACCATTACTAGAATTCAACAATAGCCACATGGAGGTAGAATTGATTCTCCTTTTCTTTTTAATTTTGTTACTCTTTTCCCCTTTTATATGAAAGCAGTTCTTATTTCTTATGATATTGGCCAATCAGACTCCTAGTGTCCCCTAGTTCCATTTGGTCAACCTATCATGTGTTGACCGTTCGAGGATTCTGATGCTCATATGTTACCGTGCTTGCCTTTTCCGTCCCATAACAACAGCTGAGATCCTGAAGCCTGATGCCAGACCTACTTCCTCTTTTGATGAAGCCTACAGCCTTAAGCTGGAAGACCCCGGACATTGCCCTTGACGATCTCCCCTAGAGGAACCAAACATAGTTGAAGATCCTGAAACTTATCAAATCTGCCTTGTCCCTGACAACAAACCAAGCTATATGTGATGTGCTTCCAAGAACCTGTAGTTGCCTTACCTCTGTTGCTTTTGCTTTCAAACTGTTCGTTTTAATCTTGGAACCCTGTTGCTTCTAAGTCTATTCATTTTGGCTCTTGTACTCCAAAGCACTCTGTTTCTACCGCATAGACCGTCCCTCTGATTCCCGGCCTTGAATGGGCTGGATTACCCCGTTCACTGTTCTGCTACTATGAGTACAATGTAAATCAAATGTTTTCTTGAATTGCAGAATGGATCCTTCCTTTCATCTTCATAATCATTCAGTAAGCTAGTCTTCTTCATTTATCTAGGAAGTTTGTCAATGAACAGAAGTTTGGTTTGGTATGGAGAATTTGTTCATCTGATACTAACGAGTGGTTCGTTGTAATGTATTCTGGTTAAAGTTCCCGTTGGTAATTACAACACTCTAGCACTAGACAGTAGAACACCCAGAACCTGGGGGGTTGTAGGTGCATTTAGTTGCTCCATCAGATGGTTTAATACGATCATGCCTGTAGGTTTTTTGGTTACTTGCATGGATTATGTTTGGTTATTTCAGGGGAAGTTGATGACTCAATGGAGAAAGGCATGTTGTATCACATTGTGAACGTTAGTTAGCAAGCCTGGGGATTTGATAGTTGTTATTGATCTTCGGTTGGAGTTTTTTGTGTTTCCTTAGATCCATGGTTCATATCATTATATGCCAGTTACCTGATATTTGGATACCTTGAGCAGGTTTTGGCCATTCCAGACGGGAGGAAATCTTCTCTTATCCTTTGTAAGGGAAGTATCTTTTTTTTTTTTTTTAACGTCAATCAGTGCGGAATGACTGAAGTCCTGAACAGGACGTTCACAGCATGAAAACTGTGCATTTGTCTGCTGTAGTTTTTTGGATTTTGGTTTGCTGCCATGAGTGTGTTTTGCAGGTTTTAATGACGTCTCCAGTTATCTGGATATATACATGCATGCCCGCTGAAATTTCCAAGTCGAAGGGGTAGTGGATAACAAGCTTCTCTCGCTTCATACAAGAATGGAAGGATGGTGTGGAGTTGTCTATTTCATTGCTCTTTGCTTTGTCTTTCCCATGACGGAGTACTTGAACGTCATTATATAGGAGGCTCGGGGGTGTGAGATAGCTTGCTCCGAAGGTGGATCCCTTTTTGGATGCTTGGTCGTTGGTATCAGACGAGTCTTATAAATAACAAGGAATACGAGAAAGCTGAGGAGGACTACTCAACTAGGTCCGTTGATCTCTCTCTGGCCTTTGTTAAAGGGATGAGTTCCAATTTGCAGGCATCAACTGCTGTAGTAGATATCGACTTGCTTTCGAGGTCGAAGTGAAAGCGAGTTACCATGAGTCTTAGTTAAGACTTAGTACATGGTGTATGTGTAACAACACTAGAGGTGTAGTTGCACTTGCTGCCAATATCCAGCCGTCCAGCTGGTCTAGAAATACAGTCAGTCTGTGTCATTCATAGGCTTTATATGTGTACGCAGGGCTGCCTATTGAAGAGTAAATTTGGCCACCTAACTCTCTGCTGTACGCACCTCTTCTTTTGTGTGTGGGAAAGCAGCTGTTCAACACTTCTTTCACTAGTCGTCGTTTTCGTCATCTTAGTTCTTGACTAATTGTATGTAAATGATCAATTGAAGCCTCCATCTTTTTTTGAATACCTTCATTAGCTGTTTCGGTCTCGAATCATATGTTACTGCATGTCGACTTGTCCTCAAGAGGACTGTAGAAAACTAGAAATCCAGATAGCTGCTTGCTCGATGGCCATACCACTACCTATGGTTTGACGAATTTGGTAACAATCCTCGAAATGAAAGGATTTGGCACAGATACAACAATAAATGGAAGTTTGAGATGGTGATTTGCCTTTGAGGCCCTTTAAGGAGCCTACTGTTACAGAAAAGGAAAGTCCCTCCACATTAATGTCTCTCTGTCGTCCTTCTACTGTATCAACTGTCTTATTAGCTCTTTTTCTTTCCCCAGTTTTCATAAATGAAGACCAACCAGAAGTGAAGAGAGCATTTCTGGGCAGGAGTATGGCTTCTTTATAAGTAGAATGAACTGAGCTGAAGGTAACCATTCATGCACATACACATCCATTCATCCAAATGGCCTTCTACCCGTTTTTGCTTCCAATCATCATCATCATCGTAGATGCTTGCATGTGGGAATGAGGGAGTTTTATCAATGTGGTGCAGCCAAGGATGACTTGCCGGCAGTACATATATATGCATTAGTCGGGAAATGAAGACCGGCCGGCAAGCCGTCTCTGGCTACTCCACTCCCTTCTTCTCTCATGCTAGTTTCTCCGATGGCCATTCATACTCCGCGATCAACGTCGATTTATAATCATTAATCATTACATTGATGCCATTTGCATATCGTTCATCCATGCCTAAACAGGAACAAACAAACAACGAAGATCGAGCTTCTGTTTTCATGCTTACATGGCCACGTACACACGACACTCAGCTTCTCTTAATCTGTTGCTCATATATATTATTGACTGAAGGACACTATGACGAGTTTGAATTTGCAGGAAGATCAAGAACGCCAATGTCCAAGTCATGAAGCTCAAAAATTGGATGCTACAACGGCAATACACAAGCAGGAAATATGGAAGCAAATTGGAAGTTTCACAGAAGACCGTTTGGAAATTAATAAACAGAGACCTGTCATACATAGTACACGCTTGAGGTAATTAGTAAAGAAGAGACAATGATTAACGTATGACCTAGCAAAAGCAGAGAGATCAGTTAGCTTTGGGTTTGACGACGGAGCTTGTTGTTGTTGCTGAGTCGATGGAGTTGGTTTCGAGAGGATTAGGGATGAAACCTTCACCGACAAGCAATCCATACATGAGAACACAAAGAGCAGCTCCGATGCAGCTGCTTGGAGACACCATGCTCTGCGAATAAGCTCCCAGCGTCATCACCGCCCCTACCACTCCGATCACCGCCGCGGTCATCTTCTCGTTCATCCTTCTTGATTCCTGCCCTCTTTGACTTCGAAGCTTACTAGCTTTTTTCTCAAGCTAACGATGGGGATAGATAGAGAGATAGAGAGAGGTAGAGAGATGGATGGATCTAGTTTCAGGTTTCAGAACCCATGTATGTAGTAATTAACCATTGACGAAAATGTAACAACTCGAAATAATGGAAGTCAACTGATCCTTTGCAGGCGCCCCATGGCTTCCCCGAAAGGTTGAATGAACCCAATTAATTTATATAATGAATTCGTTAATTACATTTATCATTACTTGCATTACAATAATAAATTCAGCTTTGATGTTTAGTGTAAAACCCAACAAAACAATCCGGCCGGTGCCGTGCTAATGCTCATTGCTTAGGACATCCTAGTGTAATTTTACGATGGTTGATCTTGCATTTCCCTATTTTCACAACATGTGGTGGTAATTTGTAAATGATTGTTGTGACATGCATATGCAATTATGAATTGTGGCTTACAATTTTAGCACGTCAAGAGCTCAATATGATAAATTATGTCACATTGTCTAAAGTTGAGTTTGGTTGCGACCGTTGGTCAATAAAAGTGCAAGAAAAAGGTTATAGTGAATGAGA
The DNA here is from genome assembly GCA_946122785.1 of Linum tenue. Taxonomy (NCBI): domain Eukaryota; kingdom Viridiplantae; phylum Streptophyta; class Magnoliopsida; order Malpighiales; family Linaceae; genus Linum; species Linum tenue. Next base: position 2,825,970 of record CAMGYJ010000008.1, read on the forward strand.
TTACAAATCATAGTAAGTAGATGTGCACATTGATTTAAATTCTATCTAAAATTGGATCGAATTGAGATGGATCACGATAGAAGGAGAAAGGTAAATTGATGACCAAAATCAAATCAATAAATGCATTTCATCCCGTTTGGTCTAGTATTTTCCTAACTATTAAAATTTTCATGAAATGAAATCGAATCATAATTTTTGATTTCATCAAGCGTGCACCAAAACATTGTATAAATAGCCAAAAAAAACTTAGTAGATGGAGTCATTTGGTAAGAGAACATAGTATAGGGACTGAATGAACAATTACATCAAACTGAACTGAAAGGCAGAAGCCAGAAGTAGGGGTGGAAATCGGTACGGTATCGGTATCCTAATACCAAATACCGAAATCTCGAATACCGAATTACACCCTAAAATCAATCTCAATCCCTAAATAATTTCGGTATCCCAATCCCAATCCCTAAATAATTCGGTATCCCAATCGGTACCTCGGTATCCCAATCGGTATTGTCAAATACAAAATTAATTACCTTTGTAATTAATAATGAAAAATATAAATTAGATTTTATTGTTTAATTTAGGACAAAGAGACTAAGCAAAGAGTCTTGAGTTGTCTAGAGCTAATATCTCAAGTTCTTGTAATTGGTAATCTTTAATTTGACGAATTTGAGTTTGAAAGAGGACTAATACAAGTGTGAAATAGTGATGGAATGATCTATGTATAATTGAATGACACTCTTGCTAGTTGAGGGTCGCCTAGTAGTGAATGAGAGAGTCTAGTTCAAAGGATTAATTACGCACTAGCTTATATTTTGGTATTATCCCGATCCCAATCCCGTAATCCCTAATACCGAATAACAACTGAATTTCAATCTCAATCCCAATCCCACAAAATAATAAGTGTATTCGGTAATACCAAATATAGACAAATTCGGTACATTATTCGGTATATCCCAACTACAGGTACCAAACTTCGAGCACTAGCCAGAAGGGAGCAACAGAAGAAGGAAATTCGATTAAATAAGAAGAAAGACAACTTCAGTGCGAGAACTGAGAATTGGCTGGCGATCCTGACCCCTGAGTATCTCCTGTTGGCACTCACACTCACATGCTCCAAATTATTCGCACTGGCAATCCCAGAAGAAAACCCCGACGATTCTCACAACTTCCACTTCTCGGCTCTGCCAAATCCCACTTCTCCGCCACTGCGCCTTCAGATATAGACTGTGTTGGCATTGCGCAATCGGTCATCTCCAAGGCTTCTTCTCTGTTCCCCAACAGCAATAAAGGTAAAGTCCACAACTTCAGCTCTGGTCATTCTCTCAAGCACCTACTTTGGGATATCTCCGATACCATACCTGATGTCGCGCGGAGGTTTCGTAGATTCCATAGTTTGCAACCCGCACATGTGCTTCAAATATTGCTGGGTTTTCAATTTGAATCTCGAATGGTTAATGTTAAGAAGGAAAAGGTTGAATCTTTGTGGGGGATATTCAATTTTGCGAGTAAGCAGGGTATATGGTTTAAGCACCTGCCCAAGTCGTGTGAGGCTATGGCCTCTTTACTCCTTGAGTCTGGGATGTTTACAGAGGTCCAGTTGTTGCTTTTGGAAGTGGAGAGACAAGGGGTTTCGTTGGATGGGAATGTGATTTATGATGGGTTGATTAGAGGGTATGTTGAAGCTAGTAAGCCAGAGAGAGCTGGTTTAGTGTATGAGAAGATGAGGGAGCAAGGCTTGGTCCCATCATCAATGTGTTATCATGGTCTTTTGGATCTTTTGGTGAGGATGAAGAGAAGCGAATTGGCTTTTCGGGTGTGTTTAGACATGGTCGAACTTCAGGTTGTTTTAGATGATGGCTTGAATGCTGGTTTGGAGAATGTTTGTAGATTACTTTGTGCGGATGAAATGATTAAGGAGGCAAGGAGACTTGTGAAGAAGGCAATGGGTTTAGGATTTAAGCCGAGCAGCTTCCTTGTGAATGAGATAGCTCGTGGCTATTGCTCCAAACATGACTATGATGATTCTCTCCAGTTCTTCGCCAAGATGAAGTGTGCGCCAAGTGTTCTGACAGGGAACAAGATTATATGGAGCTTGTGCCACAATTTTGATGCTGAGAGTGCAAATTTGTTTAGGCTCGAAATGGAGCGGCTGGGCTTCATTCCTGATGATAAAAGTTTTGGGATTTTGATCGGTCAATGCTGCAAGGAAAGGAATTTAAGGGATGCTTTCTTGCATTTTTCTGAGATGGTTTCAAGAGGTTTAAAACCTGGGACTTTGTCTTACAATGCTCTTATTGGTGGTATGCTGAAGGAGGGCATGTGGGATCAAGCCGGTGTTATTCTTGATGAGATGATGGAGTCTGGAGTAACTCCTGGATTATCAACTTTTAGAATTCTCCTTGCGGGATACTTTAAAGCCAGACAATTTGAAGAAGCAAAGAAAATAGTTCATAAGATGGGGGAGATCGGCTTAGTTGCCCCATCTCCGGTTGAAGACCCACTTTCTAAAGCATTTCTTATCTTGGGATTCAATCCAGCCTCTGTGAGGTTTAAAAGGGACAATGGCTCGAGTTTTCTGAAGACAGAATTTCTTGACCAACTTGGAAATGGACTGTATTTGGACGCGGATATTAAGGAGTACAGAAACAAAGTTAAGCAAATCCTGGAAGATTCCCTGATTCCTGATTTCAATGTGCTTTTAAGGAAGGAACTTGATGATGGAAACTTCAGAGATGCTTTTTCCATTGTAGATGAAATGGTTCGATGGGGCCAGGAGCCAACTCCAGATGTCTTTGCTATATTGGTGAAGGGGCTTTGTGGATCCCGATCCCATATAAGATTGTGCAACTTCCTCATTGAAAAAGTGCCCAGGTTTTTAAATCTGCTAAATGAAGAAGTCCTCAATTGTCTTGTTCAAGCATACTGTAAAATTGGATTGGCAGAGACAGCAAGGATAATTTTTGGTCAGATGATTCAAAGAAGTATGAGGTTTGACAGTTCAAGCTTTACTGCTCTGATTACTGCATTATGCAAGAAGGGAAATTTGTCTGGTAATCTGCATGAGTGTTGGGACATTTCTCAGAACAGCAAATGGCTGCCACAGTTGAAAGACTTCAGCCGTGTTATTGAAGGTATCAGCTACCAGGGAATGCTGATGGAAGCAGTAGAGCTTCTAGAAAAATTGTTAGTCTTCCATTCTACCTCGAGGCCAGAGATTTATCGAATTTTCCTGGAGAAGCTTTCAGTTACTGGCTTGGCATCAATTGCTTGTTTGGTAGTGGAAGAACTAGAGAAACATGGATTTATTGTGGATGACAGTACTTACAGTAATCTTGTAGCAGGGTTATACAAAGACCGGAAATATGCAGATGCGTACAAAATATTCAACCATGCTCTAACTAGAAGCTTGGTCCTCGGCTCGGATGGTTATGTAATTCTGATTCCTCAGCTGTGTATTGTTAGTGTTCAGAAAGCTAATTTACTGGAAGAGACTGAACTAGGAAAAGATTTATCCTCTTCCTTTTCTTTCGTCAGAGCTCTACATAGAAGATTCGGTGTGCGAGGAAAGGTTGAAGAAGCAGCCAGTCTGCTGCAGGGTATACTGTCAAATGGGCTACTTCCAAATCCTGAAATTTGTGAAATTCTCTTCCAAGGATATTGCAAAGCAAGTAACATGAGGAAAGCCAAAGAATTGCTTGGTATCCTGATGCGGAAAAGTTTAACCCTTTCAATACCGAGCTACCGAAATTGGGTCCGATTGATGTGTAGAGAGAGTAGGTATGATATGGCATTAAACATGAAGGACCTAATAACAGCAAGAGAGACCGAGTCTGATATCCTTGTGATTTACTATAACATTCTAGTTTTCTATCTACTGTCAGCAGGTAACAGATATCTTACAAGGAGCATTCTGAATGAAATGGAGGCGAAGAGCTTGCCCTTCAATGATGCCACTTATAACTTTCTTATTCATGGATTTGCCAAATGCAAAGATGTTTCTAGCTCTATTTACTACATGTCTGCCATGGTTTCAATGGACCTTCAGCCAAGCTCCAGCAGCTTGAGAAGCTTAGTCTCCTGTCTACTCAAGCAAGACGATTCGAGTAAGGTCTTTGACTTGAGTCGACAAATGGAATCAAAAGGCTGGGTTCATGGTTCCATCCTTCAAAACGCAGTTGCAGAGCAGTTTCTTGTCCAAAATAAGTTTGAAGAAGCAGAGAATTTCCTGGATAGGGTTGTGGATAAAGGCTTAGCTCCAGATATCATTAATTATGACCGTCTAATCAAGCTATTTTGTTGGTATGGAAGAACAAGCAAAGCTGTTGATCTCCTGAACATAATGCTGAAGAAAAGAAATCTCCCAAACCCAAGGAGCTACGACTGCATAATTCAAAGTCTTTGCAAACGCAATAGAGTGAACGAAGCTCTCGATTTCCTTGCCGAGCTGTTGGATATAGATGACGGTAAACCGAGCATTGAGACATGGAGTTTGTTGGTTCACAAGCTGTGTCAGGAAGGAAGAACCTCAGAAGCAGAAGAACTTCTCCATGCCATGCTTGCAGCTGGAGAAATCCCCGGAAGAGAGATGTACTCTTGTGTGATTGAGAGTCACCGTTCAGAGAACAATCTACGAAATGCTTCCGAGGTGATGGGAATGATGCAGAGAAGTGGATATGATCCAGATTTTGAGTCTCACTGGTCTTTGATCAGCAACTTGAGTACCAGTTCCATGGTGAAAGAGGCTGATAATGATAAGACAAGTGGTGGGTTCTTAACTGGGCTTCTGTTTGGCAGTGGCCATCCTGTCAGAACGAGAAGCAACCCTAATAAGATTAACAAACCTCTGTAAATGTTTGATAAGTTGAGTCCCTGTAAAGGATCATAGCTCGATAACTAGTATCCCATATCTCAGTATTAATTTCAGAGACTTTGACATGTTAATTAGATCAATTTCTCCCTGGAAGCTTTTCGTGCCCTTTTTGTTTTATTTCAGCAAATGCCAGCTGGTACAGTTGCCGAGTACAAACCGTGTCCTGGAACCAAATGGGGTTGGTTGGTTCAGTAAGTAGGGGAGGTGGTTGGATTTGTTCAATCTGGGAATCTCAATAATACCATTTCTGACCTAAACAACATAGAACTTGAACCTTTTTCGGAAAATTGAGGTAGCTCGAAATGATTACCTATTATTGGTGGTGTGGGTTATTTTCGAGTGGAGTTGTTAACGCTGCAGTTGGGCATATGATCTTACATCTTTGGGATACATAACTGTTGTAGTCGTTATAAAGTAGGCTTTTCTTTCTCAAAATGGCTTAGTTATTGATGAGATAAGACTGTTCCACAAAAGGGAAAAGAGAATAAAGAAAAGGATTGCTAAAGTGTCATTTCCATAATCTCCAGTCAATGTATGCTGTGAATTGTATAAATACCCATGCTAAGTCTTCACAACCATGCACATTCATTCAAACTTCATTAACACCACCTGCTTTAATCCTATAACCTCTAAGGAAAACCCATAAAGAGACCATCAGCTACCAAGATGAAGGCAGATGCTACAGTGGTGCTTGGTGAGCCAAAGGGTTATACCGCCCAGAAAGCTGGTGTGACACGAGGGATTGCCATTCTAGACTTCATCTTGAGGCTTGTTGGCTTCATTGGTACCTTGAGTAGTGCAATTATGATGGCGACGACAAACGAAACTCTTCCCTTCTTCACTCAGTTCATTCGTTTCAGGGCCGAGTACAATGACCTTCCAACATTCACGTAAGCATATTATCGTATATCTGTTCATCGTAATTGACCATATCCACTGTTTGCTTAAAGTGGGAATAAACGTATCTGGATGACCTCTGGGTTGCTGGCCAGGTTCTTTGTGGTAGCCAATGCTGCCGTGAGCGCCTATTTTCTTCTATCGCTTCCACTTTCAATCTTCAACATCCTGAGGAGCTCTGCAAAGAACAGTAGAATCATCCTTATCATAATTGATACGGTAATTATATTACTACATCTTTAAGTTGGTTTTGATAGATTTGTATCTACGGAAATGCAAGAGTACTGAGAGTTTACCAAATTGTAGGGGATGCTGGCTTTACTGACAGCAGGGTCTTCAGCTGGGGCAGCCATTGTGTACTTGGCACACCGAGGTAATACGAAGGCCAACTGGCTAGCCATCTGCCAACAGTTCAACTCCTTCTGCGAGCGCATCTCAGGATCCTTGATAGGATCTTATGTTGGAGTCACCGTGTTCATAGTCCTGATACTACTGTCTGCTTCAGCCCTTGCTCGCCGCTAAAATAGAAAAAACAAGCATTGTTTACTTTTCAAGATGCAAATATGAATTGTGGTTTGTATGTTTGGTGTGTGTAGTGTGCTGTGTGAGTGTGATGAAGAAGATTTACAGCTTGTGTCAGGTTGTTATACTTTTCCTCTTTCTTCTTGAAAACTTGACTTCTGTGCGTGTAAGTTTGTGTTACAATTCATTGAGATGATAGTTTCATAAACTGAAAGACATTATTTGGACTACCAATTTATGTTCCATTTCAGCTAGAATGTTCCATCTTTTGCTTTTGGAACACTTCTAGTTTTGGATACACACTAGATTCAGTCCCCAAGCCAATGGCATCTGTGCATTTAACTGGACATAAACTTCCAATTATTCCCAGCAACTAACACTCAGATGAACCATAGTTGAAGCTGTTGGAACACAAACAATTGAACTACAGTGCAAAGAACTCGGCTTCGCAAATTTTCATTAAGCAGAACAAAACTTGACTTCACTTCTCCATTGCCAACAAATTTTATAATTGAAATATAGAGCAAAGAAAGAGCTCACTCTTGCAAAAAAAAAAAAAAAGTTGCTAGAATTCTAATTAGTAAAGAGATTTAAGTTGCTATACCTGCAAGAACTTTGTGACACTCAACTCTCTGGAACATGGCTGCTTCTTGACCGAGATAGAAGCTTAATGACAGCTTTGTTATCGGGTTCGACAATGCTGTATCCAGGCTCTTTCCACACTCCATAATCATCCATTACCTGCCTTACCTTCTCAAACCCACCCCACTCACCTACTGCAGCATACATGTTGGAAAGCAACACGTAGTCTCCGCTCTCATCTCTTCTTAGCTTCATCAGTCTCTCGGTTGCACGCTTCCCAATTTCAATGTTTCCATGCAACGCACAAGCCCCTAGAAGGGTCCTCCAAATAATGCCATTCGGTTCAACATTCATTTTGTCAATGAACTGAAATGCTTCTGTCAATAACCCTGCACGCCCCAGCATGTCAACAATACACCCATAGTGCTTCATATTTGGAACTATACCATACTTATTTATCATCATATCAAAATAACTACGCCCCTTATCAACCTTCCCGGCATGACCACAAGCAATCAACACTTGAACAAAAGTGATCTCGTCTGGAGTAATTTTTCCCAATCTCAGCATCTCTTCAAACAACCTTATTGATTCCTCAGCATGCCCATTTCGAGCCAATCCTCCTATAACTGAATTCCATGAAGTAACATCCTTCTCTTTCATCCCTTGAAACACTTCAACTGCACCTTTTATACTGCCACATTTAGCATACATGGATATAACAGCATTACCAAGTAAAACACCAAACTCTCTCTTGTTCACTTGAAAGATTGAGAAATGCAAACTCTTCCCGGTCTCCAGGTCCCCCAACTGTGAACAAGCCGATAGAAGGCTGAGCATTGTAACCTCGTCCGGATGTTCTCCAGCATTCCTCATCTCCTCAAACAACTTCAGAGCCTGATCATTCTGCCCAACATTGACATACCCTGCGATCATAGTGTTCCAAGTCACAACGTCCCTCTTGGGGACTTGCTCAAAGAGCTCCCTTGCACTACCCATCTTCCCTCTCTTTGCATACCCAGTAATCATCACATTCCAGGACACCAAATCTTTAACTGGCATTTCAACAAACAGCTGGCGGGCGACATTCAAGTTCCCTCTCCTTGCATATCCTGCAATCAAAGCAGAGCAAGCAACAACATCCTTCTCCACCATATTATCAAAAATCGACCTTGCTACTCCTAAATCCCCGCAATTAGCATGAAAATAGAGAATCGTATTCCTCACAAAATTGTTTCCTCCAAACCCGAATCTCACCACCATCCCATGGACACAACTACCCATTTTCCTCCACTGAAGCCTCGTACAAGCTTTGACCAAGAAGGGAAACGTGAAATTATCAGGCTTTGCACCAGAACGCGCCATCACGTTATACACGGAAACAGTTCTCAGTGGGTTTTGGCTCTGAGCTGCTCCTCTCATCATGGTGTTGCACATAAAGGTGTCCGGGTCAGTAATTTGAGCGAACAGTTGGTGGGCGTAATCTATGGTGCCAGGAATTGCAATCGCACTCGCGAAAATGAGCTCTCTTAGAGCTCCTGGACTTGAGTTGAAACCTTTCACTAGTATAGAAGCATGAATTTGCTTCAGTAACCTTAAATTTGTGCAGGTTCGCCATAAGCTCCAACATTGCGCGCGGTTGGTGCTCCTGTCGTTGGTTCTCTTCCTTATCATCGCCCGTTAAACCGTTTAAGACCGGTCTCGTTAAGTAAGAGAAGCTTGCCTCTCTAGTCTACATAGAGAGAACGTTGTTAACATTTAGAAGTGAAAAGATAGTAACTAGTAAGTATAAAAAAAATTGAAAAGGGGAGAATTAGATTTGATTGATGTTGCTTTAAAATTTAATCATAAGCATGGTTGTCATGCCAGTGGTATGCCGGATGGTTGAACCAGGTTCAATCGATGCCGGTCATGAAACCGGCTAAAATACCACTGGCATGATGATGCGGTCAAAATCGGTCAGTTCCGAGAATACCAGTGGTTCAACCGGAAGGATAATTTCCGGTTTCTTATTATTACGACGCCGTTCTCATTTCACAGACTGGGCAGTTGGGATTCGCCCCACCAGTCGTCGTTTTCGTTCCGCTTCTTTCCTTTGCGCTTTGCCTGCTCACTTTGTCCTAGCGACGAACTGATCGGCGACACAACTTGGTAAGCATATTAGATGATACAAGTCAAATTGTAATTTAGAATTAGTATAGTATAGAAAGTGTGTAACTAGGATAATGTAGGTAGTTAAAGGTAAATTAACCAAGGTTGTTACAACCACAACGGTCTTCCCTTCTCGAGTTCTTAACTGTAAACTGTAGTATAAATCTAGCTTCTCGATCTGGATTCAGTACGTTTTTTCCGATTGATTCAGTAATAAATAAATGTATTCAGAAAACTAGCAAAGTAGACGCACGACTAAGGTCATACCGCTCTCATTTGAGCGCTCTCCAAAAAGCCTCTTTTACTTCTGGTTCTAATTGAATGTTATGTGTTGATGTTCGATGAAGCATTCAAATTGCTTTTGGTTAGTGGAGGGGATAACGGGGAGGGGCATCCAGGGAAAGTGAGTAACGGTGGAGGATTCCACTCAATTAGGGTTACAGAATGGGGAACTTTCCCAATTCATATTTGTGTGAAATAGAACTTGAATTGGAATTATTGACCAGAGTTGAATCGGAGAAAAGATTAATGAGTTCAATTGAATTGATTTTATTTACATTCTATAAAGATTATTTAAAATTATGTTATTTAGATTTGTATTGAGGAATTTTGTTATGACCGGCATAAACCGGCGCATGTACTAGTTGTAACCACGGTAGAACCATTCCACTTGTGAAACCGTCGTACCAGCATAAACTGGTTTGACAACCTTGATCATAAGTGTTAATATGTACACTTTCTTAGTAGATTTGTAAACAGCATTTGATCAACTATGTATTATACAAAGTATGAATGCGTGATAAGTAGTGTTGCATTTGATCCCTAAAACCCTAGCTAAGAAACTGGAAAGTAGTATACAACAGGGGGCAGGCGGCAGCCTAATTCTATTAAGATAACTGTAACACTACAAGATTGAACCCGATTACCCAAACAAATCTGACACAATTGGAACATAAGATCCGAATGGGTCGAACCATTGCCCATCCATAGATGTAGTTTATGTGTTAATTAGGGTTCTTTTTCATCATTGCCACACCTAATCATCTAGGATTTGTGACTGGCTGAGTTATGTGCCACCTGATCCCAAGCCCTGAAAGCAGAGTTGAAAGCGTTCTTCAATCCGAACAAAAAACAATTATGGGGGCGAAAGAGACTGGCATTTATGTGCAGATGTTTGACACGCAAGGTGCTCTAATGCGTGCTTTGCTATTTATTGTTAATCATTGATCAAACTTCAGGTTGGTGGCCTACACACAAACCTCAAACTGCTTTAAAGACAGAGAGCATAAGGGATAAAAGATGGGATTGGGAGATAGATCCAAAAGTTTGACATTGCAACTCCCTCAAGTAATAAGGTTGATGTTGTTGATTAACTCAATTAACAATAGCCACGTGTGAAATTTGGTAGACAAGATAGTTTAATGTATTTGAATCAGACTATAATGAAGGATTATCGTTTTACTTAAATGAATTGACGAGTGCCACCATCATCAAATCGCAAATTGGACGATGGAGGGTGTGCTTACATCTTTACATAACCAAACTTGGAATATCTCTAATGAAACAGTACATGTATGACCAGGGGCGGAGACAGTGTCTTAGAAGGGTGTGCCGTACCTTGGATCGGAGCTAGAACATCAAAAAATAGGGGTATTAGTTTATGCTATAGCTAGGATTTGAACGTGGAACCCCCTTACTATTAGCTTTGACATTTTCCACTAAACCACAATTACTTACATGATACACTAATACGTTTTATTGCATATATATAATTTACCGTTTATAAATAATAAGTAAATTAAATTAAAAAATCTCATAATTACATATGCTTATTCAAGAAAAGGGGATTGCTGAGCTTTCTAGTAAGATGGTTTCTACAAAGCGGCATCTGGGATTTCCATCTGTGTATCTTCTTGTGAAGTTAGCATTGCTGCTACCAATCTCCACTGCAAGTGTTGAAAGAGTATTTTCGGCAATGAACTACGTGAAGAACACTCTTCGGAGTCGAATGAGTGATGATATCATGAATGATTTTTTGGTAGGATACATTGAGAGCGACATTCTTGATAGTCTGGATGATGAATGTATTTTACAGACTTTTCAAAATATGAGAACCCGTCGTGGGTCACTATAAAAAATTGATAGTCATTTACTCATTTTAATTTTTTTTAAATTGGCACCCCCTTACCCAAAATCCTGGCTACGCCACTGTGTATGACGATGTATGAGATTCAGGGATCTATTCCTAACATCAGACAAAGCTCAATAACTCCAAATCTCTTACCTAAGAAAACAATAGTCTAGAGATACAGTTCACGATTCATATGGTACAAAACTCCTTAAAGTAGTGTTATTTTAGATTCTAAATCTTCAGTTTACTTAAATGAAAAAGGGTAGCAAATCTATACAAATACATCACAGACCCAATGTTGCTATATAAATCTCTACCTCTAAGAAGATTCTTCTGTATACTCTGTTTTCAGTAACTCCAGAGACAATCAAGGTCTAATATTCCTGCAGAAGTTGAAGATGGATCCTCTGAAACCTCGAAAGATGTGTGAAGCAGCTGAGCATGGTTTGAAGACATATCAGTACTATGTCCGGTTTCAGCAGAAACCTGCTCTGGTTTCAAGCTTTCCGACGTCTGCCATCCATTGTTTTCCACCAACATCCTCAAAAGTGACTGGTCAGGCATCAACAGAGAATCTTGGTAATGGAAATTTGACGTGCCCATTGGAGAGATCGAGGAGATCACTGGAACAGAGGATTTTGGAAACTGAGTAGCGTCGGAACCATAGGCCAAATCTTGTTGGGTTCTATGGTCCTGCGTTGGGTTGGAGAAGCAGGGCACGTGGGAATTGTACGTAGAATTCCTGGTCTCTTCATGAGAAGAAGAACAAGAAGAATCCATCAGTGGAGGTAACTCCGATGGCTTCGTTTCTTCCCCGTTGGAGGTCATTCTAACAAGCCCAGAAATGTGTACCTTCTTGCCTCCGTCGCTCTTGTGGAAGACCCTACAGATCACCCACTCATTCTGCAAAATAATCGAACAAAGTAAGGAAAACAGAGTGAGTGAGAAAGAAGTTAAAAACAGAGTGTGGGGGGAAAACAGGGGATGAGCGAGAAAGTTCGGACCTTGGCAGTTTTGGGAAGATTGTAGGCTGACAATCTGCCTTCAAGCCTGTACTCATGCATAACCCAATTAGTTTTTACACCCTTTGGAGCTCTCCCCTTGTAGAAAACCAATGTCTTCTTCATCCCCACAAGAACTTTAGCTCTGTAAATCTCTTTGTCTTTCCCCGTTGCTTTCCAGTACCCAGCTTCAGTAGCTCTGTTGGTCCTCAACCCAGTTGGGTACTTTCTGTCCCGAACACAGAAAAAGTACCATTCTTTCTCACCCATTTTAGCTCTCCCTTCAATCACCCACAAACAAAAACGAGAAATCTTCAGAAACAGAGAGAAAAGAAAAACAGAGCAGGGGGAGAAAAAAAGGAAAATCAATGAATCACTCACAAGGCAAATCCCAAGGCTCGCACTTGTTCAAGTCGACTTCACCAATCGCTCTAGCACAGAAGGACTCGTTCACAACTTTGGGGGATAAGTAGTGGGTTATGAGCTCTTCGTCCGTTGGATGGAACCGAAAGCCTGCAGGCAACTCCATCTTCTCCTCCATGCCTAAATTTGACTGCTCTCTGTTTTCCTTTTTCTAAAATGGAAGGAAAGCTCTTTTAGTGTGTGCTTTGTAGACTTATGCAGAGGAGCAGAAGAAGACGGATTAGTAGTGAGAACACTGAACATAACCGCATAAAAACTGTGCAAATTCTGTGTTGAGGAAGGAATTTGGAAGAAGTGTGGAATGTGAAAATCCTCTGGTGGTGGGGGATAGGAAGTCAAAATGTAAGGCCAAAAGATGCTTTTGGATTTACACGTGTGATAGGCTCTGCTTGAAGACATTAAAATAAGGTAAACGTTGGATGGCAAATTACCAACTCCGTCGAAGTGTCAGAGTTTCCAACCATAGAGGAATTGACACGTTCATGTCCCCTATCGTGGTCTCATGCTGAGCCGGAAGGAAGCAGGGCCCCATAGTCAAGCAGAGCAGCTGCCACCGCGTCGCTTTGGGTCAGAAGTCAACTTGCTGCTAACGAAAGAAAGAAGGAAATGGAAGACAGAAGAAAGATGGAAGAAGGAAGTTAGGCTGGGTTTGGAAGCAACCAATTGGGCCATATGGAATGTGGGGTTTGGTTTCCGATCTCATCCTCCGTCGGCAATGGCGGCAGTATCAAATCTCCATTCATTCCTCTCTCTGGGACTGCATACAATTTTTAATTGCGTCTAAATCCGGTCCCAGGACGCGATGGTTGGTGCCTGAGTGTGTGATGATTGGAGTTTCTGCTAATTTTGTCATAGAGGGGATGACGAAGACGGGTTCTTGGAGATGATTAGGTTATTACTTGGCGTTGAAACACGAGGTTTGCCGTTGGTGTTTGTTTCGGCTTGATGCTAAGAATTTTTCAATAGTAGTACAGGGTGTTAACACACTCTTAGCACGAAAATACACATGTTATATATGTTGACAGATTCGTAAGTTTTTGTTTTGATACATTTGTCGTGAGGCAAATAGGTTAGCTCTCACCTGTAGTGACAAAACAAAACCATTTTCTTTCTTCTTGGATGGGTTTATCGGCTTTGATTTTTGTTCACGATCCAGGTCTTCTATTTGAACTTTTACTTTTAGTGATTGCTCAATAATTCCCTTCGTCGTGAGGCAAATAGGGTTAGCTCTCTCCTTTCCTCCTTTCTATCAGTCTCGTGTCTCCTTGCTCCTCGGATGTTCAACAAAGCCCCCCACCTCATCGCAAAACGGGATCTTTTATCGGGAGTCCGGCTGCAAACGGACTACCGTTCTTTGTTAGTCTCTATCTTGTAATTGTGTTATCTCGCCATGCCCTGGGAGTTTATCTTGGATTAAAAGATAATAAAAAATATCTTTAAAATAGACATCACTTGTTGGTCGCATTATTTAAAAAAAAAATATCAAGTTGCAATTAAGATAGTTGTCACTCAAATCCACATCTTAATCGATCACAAAAGGTTAGATGGAGATTAGGTGGTGATAAGCCCCTGAAAGTGGGAGGTATTGATTGAATTTAGGCAAACGATAGATGTGTGGTTTCGTATTAGCTTCGCAATTCTGCCCCCAAATCAAAATGATTAAGAAAAAGCAATTCAAAGATCAATTAGAGAGGACAAACAACTACGCCCATCGATGCATGTACTTATCTTATCTTTCTGCTTCGTGTGATTAAGATAGTTACTGTTTACACCTAAATGGAGAAAGGGTTGCAGAAAGCTTTTGGGCTTGTTTAACCTAAAATGGGTTTGATCATTATAATTAATTGTATCTAATCACAGCCTCAAAATTTTATGCATTATTCAGTGTGTTTGTAGTTTTGATAAAAGAAGGCTTTGATGTACCAAATTATTGTGTATTGCATCAGTTTGGAGTACGTGTGATGTGCCTTCCTTTGCCTTAATCTTTATCACTTACAGAAATCACGGGGGGGAAGCGTTGAATAAGCAACCATTAAATTGGGTTACAATGACATTCCATGCTCATTTGATTTTAGTATTATTAGTTAGCAAAGCTTCGATGACCGTGGCATGATGACTATACCATCGGTGGATCTAGGGCTGGGCCAATCCGGGCCACGGTCCAGCCCTCCGCCGAATCCAGAGCTAGTATAGAGCTTATAAATTTTTTTATTTAGGTATTCGGCTTAGTATTATTTAATGGTCGGTCGAAAAAAAGGTATAGATAAACATATGCAAATCATTACTCCCAATTTAGTTTAGGTATTCTAGCCCGAATGATTTTCTTTTGAAAAAAAAAATAATAAACCTAAAAGTCTAAAATGTAAAAGAGTGTATAAAGTTTCTTTGAAATAAGAAAACCCTCTAAACAAATTGATTTGTGGGTTGATTCGTCTAGTGTTGACCTTGCCTGTTTCAGCGGCTACCATGGAGAGAAGATTTTAAGCAATGAAATATGTGAAAACTAATTTTGAGTTAATACAATTTATTAGTCAAACCTTTTAGACTTTCCAAATTATTAGCCAAACCTTTCGAAATACAAAATATTAGCTAAATCTTTTGTAACACATCAAAATATTAGTCATTTGATTGTTATCGTTGATTATTTTGTAACTATTTTTTTATTTGAAATACTAAAATTTAAAAATATTGACTTTTTTGTTTACGGTATATAATATTATATTAAAATGCGGCTCAATATTTTACTGTGTTCTGGATCCGCCGCTGGACTATACACCTGTGATGTTGACACCTGACAAGGTAAAATATGTAGAAATCGACGAGTTGGTAAACCAATTTTATTAAGATTGAAGTCTAAAGAGTTCGGACGCTCGACTTAATCGCTATGCATCCCACGGGGTGACATCTAACGAGCTCGAACATACAACAAGATCATGGGCAAAGAAGGTGATTAAGTGACCATTCGATAGCTTCAATGGCCCGACTTACGACTATGCACGAATGATGTTGAACCTAAGAATGGAATAGAATCAACAAGTCATTATGTTCC
This sequence comes from Linum tenue, assembly GCA_946122785.1. Classification (NCBI taxonomy): domain Eukaryota; kingdom Viridiplantae; phylum Streptophyta; class Magnoliopsida; order Malpighiales; family Linaceae; genus Linum; species Linum tenue. The sequence continues at coordinate 2,841,593 of CAMGYJ010000008.1, forward strand.
GTAAGGAAGTTCCTTCACTAATGGGCTTTCCTTAAGCCTAAATAAATGGACTTGTACTTCTACCGTTCTAGAGGGCCAATACTACGGTGCCGCAATAAAAAGTGCGGTACCGGTGACGCTTCTTGTTATTGGTCCACGTGGACTAATATGTGGCGGTGGTTAGGTTCGTTTGATCCAAATTTAAACCCTATGGCCCGTGAGACCTAGACCCAACTGCCGCTACCCAAACAGTTCTGTTTGTTATTTTCGTCAGTCTCCCTGGCCAAGGAAGGCGTCGACTTCAGCGGCCCTCCGTCTCCATCGACCGCTGCCAAAGTACCAGTCGATTCCAGAAACAAGATGCCAAGTTTTGAGGTGGGCAGAAAATTCGAGGGTGAAAGAGAAGAGAAGGAAAGCGGATTTGAGGAATGCGCGCTGTGAGTCGGCAGCACTTGAGTGGGATGGTTTATTGAGGGGATCATGATACATGGACCAATGGTAGGTCATCTGATTCTGATCCATCTTTTTTCGCTTCATGCATGCATTTATGTTTCATTAATTCACGATTGAGTCTTGTGTATGGACTAGAAAATTTTAAAGGTCCTGTCTGTATGTCATCCCAGGAACGATGTGCTGAAAACTCGATCAAGCTCTTAGTGTGAGATTATTTGTGTAGTCATGCTCTAAATTTTGTGTTTAATTATGAGTAATCAGAATGTGTTATTGATGTACTGCTCCGTTGAATATGAGTTGTACGTTTTAGACAGTTTGGTCTCTTTCGATGCCAGATGAAAGAGGATGAGATGGGAAATGCGAGGTCACTGAACTTTCTTGTCTAGTTTGATTAAGGTTTATTTTTGCTTAAGCATACCAGCTCGATGCGACTGATAGGAGTTGGGTGAACATAAGGCGAAGAGGTCAGACACATATTGATAACTCTGCAGTTTCTTATAGAGACCTGTTAATAAAGCAGCTAGCGGCAAGTGGAAGAAGGGAGGAGGAAGAGAACACGCAGCCGCCTTGGTAGGGTAGGTACTGTTTCTGATATCCATGTCTATGATATCCCTCATAGCTCTTTTCCTATAATTTATTCTCGCTAGCTCGTATTCATTGAATTTGGAAGTAAAGATTGATTGGGAGCTTGCTTAATTGGGCGCTTGTTGTTGTTCGTAATTCTGATTTTGTTACCTGAGAAGAAGCCAGCCGGTAGAATATAAGCCTCTGACGCGCGCTTTGGTGGTCTTTCATTGGAATTACTCTATCTCGATCGGAGGGTTTGATTTAGCTTAGAACTTGGCATTGGATCCTGTTTTACTTTACTAGATTATGATAGTTGCACTCGCTATGTTTGAGTAGGTAAGTAACTTATCTTCCAACTGTTTGGGCTTGGTGATTTGAATCTCAAAACTAAACATTCGTAGTAGCTAGGGGAATTCGTCATTACCCTGCCTTATATATATATGACTAAGGGCTTCTCTCATTAGTCATTACATTTGCAGTACCACGGGGCCTACTGTGCTCATCTGACTGCTTTTGATCGAGGGAACCGCAACAGATCGATGACAGTTCATCGGGGGAATCGATGTCAACAGACCAGCCGCTTCGAAGCATCAAGGAAAATCTTAAGAATGTAATGTTGTACTTACTGCAAGTTTGTGGAGGGCTGTATATAGGTGCTAGGGGAGCTCGCTTCTTTCATTTGGTCTACCTCAGAGAGAGTAATATAGGCTGACTGATATGCATCGTTCAAAGTATCATTAATTCTTAATTAAATTTTAGCGAGAAGGGAAACCTTGGATGTTCTGAACACTTGTTGACAAACTTGGGAAATGTTTTATATATATGTTGTACCAATCTATTATATATGTAGAGTATGCTTTCCTGGTTGATACTCTTTTCTGCTTCTACTTAAGCATATAATTTTCTTTTCCACTTGAGAACGAATCATGTGATATATTAATTAAGCTGATATATTACATAAGAACATATATATATGACCTTCACTAGTTGGAATCAGTAATTAAACCAAAGCATGAATTATACAAATAGCAACCAACTCTCCTCTCTACTACAGGGCTCACAGTCTGTATATCACTAACAAGTGCTAACAGTATGCACAATAATAACGCTGTCGAAATTCAACTATGGATCCCTTCTTTCTCCAAATAGCTCGATGCACCGTTCTCTCCACACAATACCAACCAACACGCAGCTAAATGCCTTCCCAGCCGACCTCTAGGCTCTAGCTCAACCCGTCTTTATTGCAACTGTAAGTGGCAACAGTCAGCATCCCCACTGTGCATATATATATAGGCCACCTGAGATCAGTAGAGATTCAAACCAAGAGACGTAGTTTTGGAAGTGTTAACCCTCTGCATTACAGCTACGTATGCTGGTTGTACCCAAAAGAACCACGCAAAACGAGGCGGACGACGCAGAGGGAGGGCGACTCTCTTTGGGGTCGTTTGATACTTAGCCGGCACGGCAGGCTGTTCGATGGGGACAGAGAGAGGGATTCCTTCGCCTCTTCTCTGGTCTACAGTATAAATCTAGCACGAAACAATGAGAAATTTCAATTGAGACGTTAACTTGGAGCTGAAAATGGGATGGATGACAGTGACAGGGAAGTCGCCGGGAGAGACCGCCGGAGAGGAGGATCGAGGTAGAAGAGGAAGTGCTCCTTCGTTCGTTTTTCTTTTATTAATTAAATTAATACAGAAAACAAAAAATAGAAAAACGTATATGAGTTATAACGGAGCAACTTTTCCGTTACTTTGGAAGAGACGGTTTGTGCCACTCCTTATGGGCCAAATGGGTTGGGTTGCTATTTAATGAATCCACCCATGCCATGTCACACTTGACGTGGACCAATAACAAGAAGCGTCATCGGTGCCGCACTTTTTATTGCGGCACCGTAGTATTGGCCGTTCTAGAGAAGTCAGAGGGAATTAAGGGATAATTTGATGAATCCATGCAGGAGATTAAAAGTCCAAGTTAGAATCATAGCCCACCGCGACATTTCTTCAAGCATTCGGCCCATATGTATAGGTAAGCTTGAAGCCCATAAGTTGGTGTCATTGATTGGACCGAAATGGCTCACACAAGAAGCACTTAAGACTGGAATCCAGATTAAACACGGACTAGCACTTCCCCAAGTCAACTAAAACTTGTCTACAAGACTACAAGTCTACAACCCACTCTTCCAAGTTCCAAACAGCCAAAGGAAAAAACACCCAAAGCAACTAGCAAACACCTAATTCACACACTAGCTCTTCTTCTCCCCTTCTCCTCCTCCTCTTATTATTAGTAACTCAGCACTTAGCTGATTTATCTCTTACATAATTACAATTAAGCATCCACGGTCTCTCCGGCAGTTTCTGCATCAGCGATAACAAACTCCGGCTGCTTCACCTTCCCGTTGACTCCACCGTCCAACGCATTTGCTTCTCCAAGCGCCTTCAGTGCCAAATGAGCCGCCTTCTGGCCGGAGATCATCATCGCTCCAAATGTTGGTCCCTACAACGCAAAGCACGAATCAATTCACCCAAACCCAATTAGGAACAAGAATCAAATCAATCCATCCAACCCAATTCGGTTCAACCGATTTGAATTAGAATCAAATCATCAACCCACCAACAAAAATCCCCGAATTTCTTACCATTCTGGGAGCCCCATCGATCTCAGCAACTTCCATCCCCGTAACAATCATCCCGGGGACAACTTCCCTCGTCAGCCTAACGATCGCATCCTCGGCCGCGTTCATGTCGAGCGCCTTCATCCCCGGAACCTTGTCGATCATCCCGATGTCCATCAGCCTCTTCACTCCCGTGGCTCCGAACGGCCCGTCGTGGCCGCACGAGCTCACCACCACTTTCGCCTCCATCACGTTCGGGTCCATACACGACTGTGTGTCGTGGTTCATCGACACCAACGCCCAGTTCGTCACCACGCCGCCTACTCTGCCTCCCTTCACGATCAGATCCTCCGCCGCAACGGCGTTGAACAGCTTCACGTTCGGCCGTGCCAGCAGCTTGCTCATGATCGTCGAGGTGAACAGCGCCGCGTGCTTCATTCACCAAATTGGGATCACAAAAAATTGAGGACCATGGATGTAATTAAATCAGTTATCAAATCAAGCATGCATTTGTCTAATGACTATAATAGAGGGAGTAAATAGGTAATTTAATCATGTACATTTCTTTCAAAAGTCTATTTACCAATAGGTACCTTATTTTCTAATTGAGGTGTAAATGACGCATGTAAATTAATAATTTAACTACCTTGATGACGACGTAGTCGTCCTGCTCGTCGTAGTCGACGCCGATCTCGTTGAGGAAGAGGTGTGCGGGCTTGCGGACGACCATGGCGGAGAACAACTGGCCGCCGAGCCACGCGCCGCCGCCGGGGCTGACGGACTGCTCGATGATGGCGATCCGGATGTCGGGGTTCTTGCTGAGCTCGTACGCGCAGGAGAGCCCGGCGGATCCGGCGCCGACGATGACGACGTCGGTGTCGGCGTAGGTGAGCATGTCGGTCATGTATCGGCGGGTCATTTCGCGGGAGACGATGGATTCCTTGATCGGCGCGAACTTGAAGGAGTTCAGGTCGTAAGGCGGCGGGCTGGACATGGACATGGAGACGCCTGCAGAGGCGGGTTTCATGGTTGTGAAGCGGGCGATGGAGGCCGGGATCGGAGCGCCATTGAAGGACGATTTGGTGTCGAGGAATGGGGTTTTGAAGGTCGAGGTGATTGTCGCCGCCATGGGGATCGAATTGGGGTAGGAGGAAGCTTTGATTTTACTATGAGGCGAAGGTTTTCGGTGATGGCGATGAGAGTTCACTGGGGGATTTATACAAACAGTTGGAGTGCATGGTGTGGGAGAGTGGCACTGTGAGAGTGTGAGTGGGGAAGAAAAATATCTGAGGAGGAGATAGAGGTCGGACGGTGGAGAGCAATTCCCGGGGGACTGAGTGCGGGTGATGACGTGTCCATTTCTGGTTCCATTGGGCCGGGTGAGTCAGCTATCCAGTCAGACTCGTGAATCCGTCTGTCACGGAAAACGACAAACGGAGTGGTGACAAAGAGGAAGAAAATGGCGCGCATCATGTGACTCCCATGACTCCGTCCGTTATAAATAGGGGATTGCTATTTGTCGCCCTAAAAATCCTTATTCGTCGCCCTAATTAACTTAATTTTACTTTAATGTCCTTAGTTTTTTTTAATACTTAGTTCATTAGTTTAAACACTTAAACCCGAAACATTGTTATGAATTACCGAAAACAAAAAACAAAAAAAAATTATAACAGGAATAGGCCCATTGCTGCTTATGGCATCACTGATAAGTTCCTAGAAAGTAGAAACCACCAATCACGTTACCCAGATTGGTATGTTTATTGAAATGAGACCATCTAAATCCCCAGAAGTGAAACATAAATTAATAAGCTTATCCCAGATGACGATTTCCCTATGAAATCCCACCTTCAAAACTCTCGCATTAAGCTTCTGGCAATCCGCTAACATCCCAGAGGGCAGAAGTAAGACAAAAGTCCAGTTTAACAGTGACGGCAGCAGCAGAGGGCGGCTTGCTTCTTCTTCCTTTCTCCGACGGTTGAGTAGTAGCAGCGGGAGTAGATAGCGGGAGCTAAGCGGAGCAAGGGGTTCTGGCGAATGTGGGTTTGGGGTGAGGGAAGGGATTAATGTTTGGTGAGAGTAAGAATTGAAATTAGGTTAAGGGTAAATATGTAAATTAATTGCATTTTAGGGCGATAAAATTTAAATTCTAGGGCGACGAATAGCGATTCAGTATAAGTATATATACGATGGCTTAATTGCAAATTTAGTCACTCGAATTACTACAAAATTTCACGTTTGCCACTCAAATTAATTTATTCCATTTATAGTCACTTAAATTAGGTTAACAGTCCAAGTTTGGTCACTGGCCGTTAGTCTCCGTTAACTTTTGCTGATGTGGCGGTCAACTCTTATAGTTGACCGTTAAATGCATGAGGTGGCAATTAAAAAATTTTAAAAAATAATTTTAAATAATTTCCACCTCATTATTACAATAAATTAAAAAATAATTAAAAAATGTCACAATAATTAAAAATAATTTCCACCGCCTTCTCCGATTCAACCTCCGCGACTCGGGAAGCCTGAGTCCAACCGGCCTTCTTCTGAGCCAACTCGGCGTTCGCCTCGGCGACCTCTGCCTCCCTCAGATTCTCGTAGATCTTGACCTTGGCCTTCACATTGATCTCCTCCTTCTTACCTTCCCCCTCCCTCTGAATCGCAATAATCTTCGTCTCCGCGTCGATCTTGGCCGCGTTCTGCTTCGTGAGCCCGTCGCGGTCCTTAGCCCCAATTCCCCCCTTCATCCTGGCCTCGGCGACGTCGACCTTGGCCTGATTGGCGGCCTCCATCTGCGTCTTCTGACCTAGGTAAGAGAAGCACTCGTGGCCGCGGACGTCGACGAGCTGCTTGACGTTGGCGTTGTAGATGTAGAGGTCGAACTGGTTGAGCTCGTGCTGGACCTGATTGGCGGTCCCCTTGAAGATCTCCTCCATGGTCATGGAGGCGGCGAGGACGCGGGTCTCGCCTTCGATTACGCCATGCACCAGTTGGTTCACGTGCTGGGAGTGCTTGTCGTATGGGGGCAGATCAGCTTCGCGTACTAGAGCAGGTCGTCGTCGTCTTCGTAGCGTGGGCCGATCGTGAAGACGGCGGGGAGGATGAAGGGGAGCTTCTCGGCGGACATGGCCTGGACCTCGAAGGTGTAGTTGACCGGGGAGATGTCGAACTTGGTGCAGGATTGGCCGGGGAAGATCCATGACTTCTTGGCGAGCTTGATGTCCTTGATCCCGACGCCGGTGATCGCCAGGTACTCCGACGCTTTCGCGACTCGGTACATTGTGGCGGCGACTTGATTTGGATTCTTGGGGTTTCTTGGTGTTTTTGGGGGTTTTGGGGGAACGATGAAAGATTTGCAGGTGGAGAGACGGTGGGGGAATGGTGCAGCTTGGTCGCCGGCGCCGACCAGAGGGAAAAAAAATTATTTTTTATTTTTTAATAGTTTTGAAAATGAGGTGGAAATTATAAAAATATTAAATATTATTTTTTATAATTTTTTAATTGCCATGTCACACATTTAACGGTCAAAGATCAGAGTTGACTGCCACATCAGCGAAAGTTAACGGAGACTAACGGAGAGTGACCAAACTTGAATTGTTGAACTAATTTTAGTGACCATGAATAGAATAAACTAATTTCAGTGGCAAACGTGAAATTTTGTAGCAATTCGAGTGACCAAACTTGCAATTAAGCCAATATACGATAGTTTCCTTTTTCTCGTATGCTGTACGAATACGGTACAGTGACGTGTACACGAATAATCACGGCCGTTGGATTAGAAATGGCTCGCTGCCAGCGCCGTCCGATGAGGCGAGGAAGGTGTATTATTGTCGTTGGGCACCTGAGCTGCTACAAGTAGTACCAACAGCTACCAGTCTGGCTGTATCTATCAATCAACGAAATATCCATTGCCACCCACAAAAGAAAAGAAAATCCATGAAAGAGATCCTTCTTAGCTTTTTTATAAAGGTATAGCACAACTTGCAAATTATTTGGATTGAGGAGGTCCCTTGCAAAAGTAACAATGATTGCATTAAAAAAAAACCTATTAATCGAGATAATGGTAACAATAACTGTGAGTTTTTTTTTCTTCCTCTCCGTTAGATCAATCTTAAAAAGAGGAACAAACAAAGATCCGTAACCTTACAACAGAATTAAACTTATTACGAAATAAAAAAACAAAGTCGAACCTCAAATAAATGACGCGACAAGAACAGAGCTTGAGTGACCACCAAATGAGTCACTCTGTAACCATGGAACACAAACCATCAAACCCAAAAAAGTACAAACTATGGCACCCGCAAAAACAACCCGAACAGGCTAACCCACACAATGAGCAAAGTCCACCATAGCAGCTCGAGAACTGTGAGTTTTTTCCGAATACTATGGGCTTCGTAGAACTATAAATGGACATCTTTTGATAGGAACAGTAATGAAGTGGATGGATAGTTTATGAACGAATCCATGCAAGAAACCAAGCCCAAGACTAGCTACTACCAATGAAGGCCCGACCGGAATCATAGCCCATCATCAGTTGTATATTGGCGCCAACTGCCCACGCCACATTCAAGTTTCAACACCTAAACTCGCAATTCTTCAACATTAAATCAAAAGCCCAACCAAAGATTTTCAATTTACCCAGGATCATGAATATCTGGATGCTCAAATCTCCTACTTTGATCTCTATCTCGTCCTTCTAAGCAAAAAGAAATGAATTTTAATCGAATGGATGCTAATGCCTACTATCTATCATGCAATCTCTGTTCTTAGATAGTTGGTTTGAAATTTATGTTTGTTGTTTAAAGAAAGAACCACTTAAAATACTATAAACAAATGACATTTTTTTCGTCTTAGATGATAGGTCTATTTTGAGAAAGTTGGAGTGCGTACGAATCGAGAAATTTTAATATTATACCCGGAAGAACTTTTAGAGTCCGATTTTAAACTTATACAAACTTTTTGAAGTTGTTTAGTGCTTACAGGAAAAAAAACAAACTTGAATTGATTATAAAAAGGTATAACACTCACCCATTAGTATGTAGTGTAATCCATCATATTGAAATCAAATTTCATAGAAGAGATAAGGACCAATGAGTTTTACTGTTTCGTGGAGTGTAAAGCATACTAAAGGTTTGATTATAGCTCGAATCGTTCCTTGTTGATGCTTCATTTAAGCATTGCATTCAATTAGTTCCCATTCCGCATTTTTGTTGATCACGACGGTCCATTCGAGATTCATCTGCAAGACATCGACTATAAATCACCGATTTTATAGCTGACGGATTTTCTCCTCCGTCGATTATAATATGTATGATAAACTAGTTAAAGTAGCATGCATGGCTTGCTATTAATGCATTGATTATATTGCACCCATTCTAGCTATAAAATAAAAATGAAGTATTATATATCCGTCGGCACTTCCAACGACCTGTTGAAACCCACATGAATCATTATCAAATATCAATAGGCCATGTATATATGTTGTACGATTTGCAGACAGTATCTGATTAATACACCACAAGTTCTCATGATATCTACCAACCTAATATAATAAACTAATCAGCGCATGGTTACACATACATACGGCTTCGTTTGTGGAGGCAGGACAATTTATGTTATAACTTTATGTGCTAACACATTAATTTCAAAAATAAAATATCATTAGGTATACAGCTCCTCTCTCAACAATTTTTTAATCATTCGTTTACCTCCATTTTCCTGTTTATAACTAGGAATTAAATTGTACCCACAAATGTGATTCCAGCAATCCTTCAATTCCCGATCCAGTTAACGAGCGAATTTCCATAATTGACCGCGGTTAAGTGACCGGTATCGGTAATACTCACAAAGTAGATAGTAGGTTGAGGATAATATGCATGTTTAGTTCTCTCCACCCTATCCTCATAAACGAAACCACCCCATATATAAATCCTGTACTATACCTACACTCATTTACATGTTATGTTCATCATTCATTTCTAGATCTTCCACTGGATTTAAATTTTAAAATAACTCTAAACAGTACTTCCGTTTCATTTTTCAATTCCATCAACATATATATGCCTCCTTTTAACTCTAATTTCTCCTAAAAAAATACCATTTTGTTACGTTTCTCATACTTTTTGAGGTTATTTTATGATATATAATGTTTGTGGGGTAAAATACCTCGGATACCACTTAAGTTTGAGAATTGGGGCAGAGATACTACTTAAGTTTGAATAGGGCGTCGGGTACCACTGAACTCTATTATTTGTGCACCCGGTACCACTTAAGTTTAATGTAATGTGCATTCTGTTAAAGTTAACAGAATATTCTGTTTTCTAAATTTCTTAATTAGTCCTTCTACTTTTCTTATTGTAAAAAATCATTTTGACTTATGAAAAACATCAAATTTTATTTTTTTGTTGGTATCCTCTTTTGAAGACTTGATACCAAATTAATTTTTAATAGTACTTCTAATTGGATTAGCGATTTAAATAGATCTTCTAATATTAATTTTAAATATTTATTATTATATTCTATATATTTATTCTTCTTCTTGATATTATTTTTATTATTTATCTATTTTATTGACAATTTTGATTAGTCATTTTAGTAATATTATGTTTAGAAGGATTTTTTAATTTCTATATTAGATAAAAACTTGTTAAAATATAATTTTGGATGTTTTAAAAAGTTTTGGGTACCAAAAAGTAAATAAAATTTTGGGTTGGATTGAAAACTAGACGGATGCACATTTTGACGACTTTAATGGTACCCGACGCCCTATTCAAACTTAAGTGGTATCTCTGCCCCAATTTTCAAACTTAAGTGCTACTCGAGGTATTTTACCCAATGTTTGTGGGACATTATAGCTATTGAGATTATATGTATGTTTAACTTAATTACATTAATTGTAAATTGAATTCGGTCTGAATTTACAGAATGAAAATTCATTATCTAAAAATCTAGAGAAGGCTTAAGTTTACGAATTGAAAATGAAGTGGGGATGAATTTTAGCAAAAACCATCCAAAATCCATCCATATATTCATACCGACGTGGAACTGCCAAATGAGGACAAGTGTAATGAGGCTCATTGAATAGGGGCAATTAAAGGCAAAGGTTGGACCATACAAAGCTGGAGCTAGGGGGCCAATGATCAAAGGCAGAAATTAAATTGGGATGTCCCCTCAGCCTCATGGTCCTTCTTTTCTTCTCCCTCCAATGTGATTTTGGATCTATAAGAGACATATGCTTAGCCTGATCTCTACCCCACCATCAGCATTTAATTCATCAATAATAATAATAATAATAATAATAATAATAATAATAATAATTCTATGAACATGTTATATTCTCGATTTTGCATATATGATATATATTGAATATCATAATCTTCATTTATATTCTCGGACTTGGTCTCTTAAAACAATCTCAGTTTTAATTGTATAACAACGAACGAACAAAAAAACGAGTAAACAAGTATGTGCAAATCATTTACCACGTGTTATATTTTTCATGTTTTTGAAAACTAGATGGTATATTTTAAAAAAATCAATATAATGATCGTTTATGAGAACAATCTTCGGAATTGTGCTCTAATAAGCTGTAGATCTAGACTATATATTCATATTAAACATATAGTAGTGATTAATTAAAATTCAAGGCTTGATCAAAATCTAACTTTGTACAAAAAAATATATATCATTTACACTAAAAATGGAATATGTGGTCTACCATAAAATTAACACATTCATAATTTATCATTCTCTCTTTTTTCTTCTTCTTCTTCCAAATGGGTCCATTAATTTTGTCTTTTCCATCACCATATCAATGAAGATATTGAAAACAGTCCTCCCCACAACCCCACCTTATTAAATCCTCTCCATCTCCCTTCATGCAACTTTGCTTTCAAATGATTCATACACCAATCAATCCAAATCCTTCACCGTTCGTTCCATATGCCACAGTAAGATGGAAGACAGAGCTATGGCCATGTATGTCACAATCCAAGTGTCAACATTTGTTGGCTTGATAATTTCTTAAGTTTCCCCCTTTCCCCTACTAGTAGAAACTGTACTTAACGTACAGTTAGTGTGACAGTTACGTGAGTAGCATTAGAGTATTTCGTCAATACAACCCAACTCATTACTTAGTTCACAAATTTACAAAAAATTAATTTATTAGCTATAAACGAAATTTCAATTGCAATAAAGACCTACTCGGATCTCCTTTCTCCTTATACTTGTTCGATCTTTTCCCACTACAACCCTGAAATTGTCCAGCGACAACGGCAATTTCACTAGTTTCGATTCTACCAATTATTACAACTACAAGTGTAAAAAGAGCATTTTTCCAGCTTTGAGTTATATTAAGAAACAAATTTCCAAGTCGATTTGACAACCAGTTTGCTAATGCTAGCTTGTTTAGTGAGAGATACATTGAAAGAGACTTATTTAATAGTGTAGACAACTAGTTTGCTAATGCTTTGCTTAAAATGCTGCCTCCGCCACTGCAACGAGGAGCCATGCATTTCTGTTAGAAGCTCTCATCGATTCTCTCTCGTATTTAGTGTATTTTTAGAATTTGTGTTGTGCAAATAGGATTGCTTTATCTTATAGTGAAAAGAACCCTATAGAGGACTTCGCATCCCTCCCTTGTTTGATTTTTTTTTTTTGGTAAATGGCTAGCTTTCCTTTTTAGAATATAAACAAGATCACACAACATTTAAATTGGAACATAGTGTAAATTGTTTTATGTTTTCATTTCATTAATCAAGCAAGACACCGTGCATATTTGTTGAGGTAAAGTTTTATATTAATACCTCTTTCTGTATGGTAAATGGACCACTACTGTGGGGGTGTAAAAATAAAATGACCTTAACTACTTGACCCTAAGGCCTTAGTCAGTCCAAGTGGCTGCTATTTTTTTTGCCAGTCTGCTAAATGAAATTCCCTTCAGGCTAGGGAAAGGAGATGGTAATTCAATACGACTGCAGTAGCTGACCATGTACAGTTGATTGAACAGAGGGAATTAATTGGGGGAAAAAAATACTTACTTTTTATCCGGAAGAGAATAATTTATGGTAGACCGCAGTTTAATGATTAAATATGGAAGAAATCTGGAATGAGCTTATATGGTAAAAACTTGCAGGTCGGCCCATTAATTCACTGTTTGGTTTTTACCCCTGCAGCAACGTAACTACTGCTGTGTAACATCTAAAGTTGGAGCTCTGCAGATGCTGCTTTCCCAACGGATTGCTCTTTCGATCATCACAATCTTCTTCTTCTTCTTCAGCTGGCCGATGATTTTGGGACCATATATATCTCCATTGATGCACAGAGAGAGAAAAAAAAAAGGCAAAAGAATCATAAATGAGACAGTTAGATGAGGGTAGTAATAACATTCTGCCCCTGACTATTTTGGCAATCGTTTGGCTCCCCCGTTGCTTTTGAGGACTTTCTTTTTTCTAGTGAAATGGTATCTTCAAGATAATTTCAAAGGAATATGGATTCAGATCTACAACTTTGTAGGTACGTGAGTCCAACATCTCATCACTTGAGCTCTTACGTGTATATGATGAGCACGTTGATCACACCGTTAATCTTTTTGCTACGTTCGCGTGGTTGTTAGTTCATTACAAGTTTGAGCAAAATGGAAATGTTACCCGGACTTAATCAGTCATGTGTATCTAGAGAGCTAGTAAGTATAACAAATACTAGCTAGCTCTAGCTCATAAGGGTTATTATGTAATGCTGAAATAAATTAGAATGATTATTCTTCTTATTAACTTCTGTACGGTATAATCAGGTTCTCGCAAAAGAACTTTGCCGCGGTTGTGTGTTAGTGTGTATGTGTTTTGGAGGCTGCCGACTTTACAATAATGTTGCGAACCCACAAGACTATATAATTAACGAAAGGTAAAAGGAGGATAGTATTTATCATAAACTCATAACTAGTTTATTGGCACGTAAATTTTAATTAGGGTATCTGCAGAGGTGGTAGGTAGAAAAAAGGAGGAGGTGAATATTTATTTGCATGGTCAAAGAAGTTAAAGGTAGGGGTGAAAAACTTCTCGCTACCCTTTTAAACTTTTCCCACGTCTTGCAAAGTGGGTATTTTGCAGAAGATAATTAACATGGAAGGTTTTCTCTAGTGTATATTGGACTAGTTTTGCCCATTTTTAGATTTTGTAGAAGCAGCTTCTAATTAAATAAAAACTGGACTAGAAGCAGCTTCTAGCTGAAAGAATTTGTATTTAAATAAAAACTGAAAACAATAAAAATTGTGTGCTGGACTTATTTCTAACAATATGCTTTTATTGTTAGAAATACTACTAGCCTTGAACCTGGAGGTCTCAGGTTCGAATCCCTTCAGTAGTACCTAATTACAAAAAATAACATATATCACTTTTATCTAAAAAAACAATATGCTTTTCTACTTATTGCTAGTTTGTGCAGCAATTGTATATTCTTTGACAACGTACAAGTTAAAAGTTAGAGGTGAGAGTACAAGTTTCTTCATGGAACCTAAATGTAAGTCAAGGACAACCAACCATCCCCAACAATTTTGTTGTTGAAACAAGATAGCTACATTAACACGATATTGTCCGCTTTGTATCAAATCAACACAAATGTACTTTTGGGTAATTTTTCTAAAAGGACTCGTAATAATAAGTTGGGTGGACACTAATATACTTAGGTCATACAAACTTTGTGTCAATTTTTATTTTTTAACGACTATCTTGATCCGCCATACCATATATATCACCTTAGATCTACCAGACTAACGCGGATCTCCCTTGATCTGCCAAACAGACAGAGATCTCAAATCACGAGGTCACTGAATGAGGTCTCATCGAACTTATGTTCACTGCCCTGGACCGAATCTGAACCATGCTCTAATGTCACTTGGTGAGATCGGATAGCTTCATTAGTACGATATTGTATGCTTTGGCCTAAGCCCACATGGATTTAATTTTGGGTATCTTCCCCCCAGGGCTTGTACTTATGAGTTTGGTAGACACTTATAATATACAAAAGGGTCATTTCCCTTGTATTTCCGATATGGTACTTGGATTGTACTATAAGACTTGCCCAATAGGAAGAGAAACAAATAGTTAGTCTATTATGCTACTAACCGTTAAAATTATATAGTATAGGTACCCTTGTATACATTATAATTGTAAAGTAGTCATTTATCGTCGTCTAACGCATTAGGGTTTGTATCGTATACCACGTTAAATATTGGTGTTGTTGTGTTCAGTTTTTAGCTTCTTTTACACTAATTAACGGGTAGCCCTATATTAAACATGCACAATCATTTAATTACTTGTGACCGACTTTTTTGTTTGTACCAAACACGGGTATCGTTGTAGTTCAAATACTTGCATTGTGTAATTCCCGAACAAGTGATCTTTGTACAAGAAAGAGAAGCAAAAATGGGTTTGAAGGGTCGATTTTCTTTGTTGTGGGCAATGGGATCGATGGCTACTGATGGTTATGGCTCCTTCACTCGTGTAGCATATGGAGCTTTGGGTGGACACAGTAGTACTCTAACTTCCATCGACATTGATCAGCAACACTGTCATCAGCTGAATCATATGTTCTTTGAGAAATTAAGAAGGCGAAGAAGAAAAACAGACAACTAGCCGGAATAGAATTGCTATAGGTAGCTTGATCTAACACGATGAAACGACGCTGACCCCTCCCTCATCAGAGCCGACCGCCTTTTTCTGTGTTACATATGTGTTTGTCAATTGACATTAATGACATAATTGATGCTAACCAATTATTTATATAGTCGGCATCACGTAAAAATAGTGATTTCTTATGAGGCGAGTTATCGTGATAATTCAACAATTTCTTGATTTATATATTAATTAATTAAGCCCGTAGTTAATTATTATTTTCTATATTAATATGATCTATTTGTTGATTTTGACTTCCTTTTTGGTGTTTGTTTAGGAAATATTTCTAGTGTCCTTGTGGGATAAGTTGTCATATTTTGGATAGGAAAGCGTAGGAAGGAATTTTGGGTTTTCTGTGCTTCTAAAACTAAATAAGTTTTCAAATTGTATAATTATATATATTAAGAAGAAATCGTATAAACCGCTTATGATTTGAATGCTTCATCAGCATATATATGCTAAAACGATCATAGTGATCTTCGTGACGTGGAGACAAATTAATTAAATTTGGGTGCACAACTATGTAGTAGGGGTTATGTTCTCTAGAAACATCATACATCTAAGGTCAACTTCCAATAAGATATGATCCTCATACCCATAATGATAGAGAATATGATTGATTGTTAATGTCTACTATCTAACTATATTACATGCTACGATTTGGTAATATGATATTATTCAGAGTAATATTTCTTCTTACTAACTTGTGGCAGGAAAAAAAAGATGATACAATGCAATATTCTTGTACATACTTTATATTTCCGTGCAATTCCATCAAATTATCACGCAATTCAACTTATATTTACTAAAATAACTCATCATTTTGTGTAACCTACGTATAACCATCAATAATCTTTTCCATTACATCTCATCAACCAATCATCGATCTCACGAACAACTTGTTGTGACTTGATATCGTCGTGGAATCAAGTTTTCTAACCAGCATACATGAACCACTTGAAACTGGACTATATATGTATGTGCCCAAAGAGAGACTAGACAAATATACATCTTTCTTGAAGTTGCGAGCCCAAAAATAAACAGTAAACGTACCTTGGTAATTATTGATCTAGGATTAATAAACCCAAGGTTATATAGTACCATTATTATCACTTTTAACAAGGGGAAATAAACATATAGCTGGATGGAAAAGAAGGCTATACATATATGTGTGGAGGTGAAAGGTGTATAATAATGATGCCATGTGCAAAGTATATAATTTTCCTTTTTCTTTGGAAAGGAATCAAAAGGAGAGCCTTCAGTATTATTTATTTGACTGAACTTTCTTCCTCCCCTTCTCTGCCCAATCTTTTCATTTACAGGCAGCCATCATATCCCCATCGCCCACTTCTCTCTCAATCTCTCCCCATCTGTCTTTCTTTCTTCCTATCTATCTTTCTTCATCCTCCTCGGCAGCAGCAGCAACAACTTAAGTCCACGTTTCATATATAGCTAATAGTAGTTTAAGTTTAGGTAGCACACGTACCAGCTGCTTAATTAGAGGCTTCTAGCTGCTGGTTTGGATTGGTGGAGTAGTTAGGTTAGGTTAGGTAGGTGGGAGTATGGGAAGATCGCCATGCTGCGACAAAGTAGGGTTGAAGAAAGGGCCATGGACGCCTGAAGAGGATCAGATGCTCTTGGCTTACATCGAGGAGCACGGCCATGGTAGCTGGCGAGCCTTGCCTTCCAAAGCAGGTAATTAAGTGCTTGATTAGATATGGATACCGATGATCATAATGGAACTCTATTAATAATGTGTACTTGTGGTATGAATATATGTTATGTGTTGTGAATTTTAAGGTCTACAAAGGTGTGGGAAGAGCTGCAGGCTTCGATGGACAAACTATCTGAGGCCAGATATCAAAAGGGGCAAGTTCAGTTTGCAGGAAGAACAAACCATCATTCAACTCCATGCCCTCTTGGGTAACAGGTACATACACCCTTTCCCTCTTCTTCATCTTCGTTGCTTGGCAGTTGAGATTCTAAAATAACGTAACTATCATGTAAATTCATATATTTAGGTGAATTCGTCGATTTTTTTTTTTGCCCAGATGATGAATTTTGAAGTATTCTAGGTTTGATGTGATCCTCCTTGTAAAAATGTGTTGGTTTTTTTTCCAACGAAAGTTGACTCTTCATCTCTTTTATTTCTCTACACCAAAATTATTACAACGTTCTTCATTTCAATTTTGCAATAAGAAGTGACTCGTTAATATGTCTTTCAACAACCCGAATCATTCCAAATTTATAATCTAAACTGTGATTGAGCAGTCTCATTTTTTTTAGAAAGTCTTGTTTATTTGTCGGTTCATAATTTCGAGTTTGTGTAAAGTATAGGTTCCATAAATTCGAGTAAGCTACAAGTGTGCCATCTACCTAGCTAGAAGTCTTGTCTATTCCATCCTCCCATTTTATCTGAGCCCTACTCCATTCATTAACCACCACTCTACAAGGTCGCATCACATGGAGAAATATACGTTAAATACTTGCTAAAAACAAAATTGATGTTAGCTAGCTACTACTTCCTCTCATTTATTACGACCGAAAGAAACTACTCCTACTCAATCTGGCTGAGTTTATACTATTCTTCAACTCTCATTTACTTCTCACTCTGACACCCACATCCCAATAATAATGCAAACTCAAGTTGGCCCTCGGGTTTTCCACATGGTAAAAAAAGTTTTACACCGTTTGGTAACACAGGAAAAATGAATTTGTTTCTTCTTTTTTTTTTTTTATATCCTTGATCCTAATCTTTCAAAGGTGGTCGGCCATCGCGACGCACCTGCAAAAGAGGACGGACAACGAGATAAAGAACTACTGGAACACCCACCTGAAAAAACGGCTGACCAAGATGGGGATCGACCCGGTGACTCACAAGCCGAAGAACGACGCCCTCCTGACCACCCAAGCCGGCTCCGACTACTCCAACTCCAAGAGCGCCGCCAACCTCAGCCACATGGCCCAGTGGGAGAGCGCCAGACTCGAGGCCGAAGCCCGCCTCGTCCGCCAGTCCAAGCTCCGCTCCCACTCCTTGCTCGCCACCTTGGCAGCAGCCGGATCCACCTCAGCAACCGCCACGTCACTCAAGTCCTGGTCCGCTAGCAGCGGTATCAACGTCCACGTGGACCTCGAGTCTCCCACGTCAACTCTCTCCACCGCATTGCCGGGGAATCCGATTCGTAGTAGTGATCATCATGATCAAGACGATCGTTCTCCGTCAATCCCGCACATGTTCGAGTTCATCAAGGACGTGTCTCATCGTCAGCATGACGATGAGAGTGATGACTGGACAGTGTGCCAGCTGGCAGCTGATCATCATCCGTCAATAAATGATCGTCATCATCATCACATTAATGCTGTTGCTAGTGGAGGTACGATTTCCTGCGGCAGCTCCATGGAAGCGGGGGGGTGGACTCTCAATAATAAAGAGAGTAGTAATGATGACGTGGCGGAGGAGGGTTTCATTAGTCTTTTGCTGTGTGATTCGTCGACGGCGGGAGCTGGGGATCATCAAGAGCACGGATGCAGCAGCGAGGTTAATAATAACTCGGAGGTTAGTGGTAATGATAAGAATAGTACTAATAAGGATTCGTCGGAGAACAACAGCGGGAGTACGACGACGACGACGAATGAGCATGAGTATTACGAGGACAAGAATTACTGGAATAGTATTTTGAATTTGGTCGACACTTCTTCTCCGTCTCCTGATGGCGATACTCCCATGTTTTAGCTAGGTTATCAATCGCCATTGTTATAACTAGCTATTTCGTGTTCCATGATTTCCAAGGTTTAAATTTCGTTGTCCATTATTGTCTCCATTGTTGTTGATTGGATGGGGTGAGTGAGTGAGATTTTCGTGGAGGTGTAGTGTATGCACGGCTGCTGGTACTGTGTAATAATTAACCAGCTACCCACAATCACTATTCACTATTACCGTTTTTAATATTGGACCACTATGATTAATCAATTAATTTGGTGGTCCTAATTTTTGAAGTTTGTTTTCAAGTTTTTATTTTATTTTATATAACGATGTTTTCCGGGATTTTTTTTACCTTATTCGAAATCAGGCTCCCCTGCTTTTACAATTAAATCGAGGGTAATTTTTGTTAAGTAAATAAGGGAAATGGATGGTTAACCAATTCAGAATTCAGATTTATGAAACAAGTAAATATTTGGAGAAGGATTCATTAGCTTTGGAACAATGGTACCTAGTAGGCTAGTACTCCAAGGTTAGTCTGCAGGTGGGCTTAAGTTACGATCTGGCCCAATCAATGTAAGATTGCTGGATTTCAAACAATACCGAGCCCAATGTTGTCTCAAGCCCGCACAAGTTTCTTCCTGGGTTGAGTCCAGTTATGGGACTAGAACGTTGTCACCATGCATGTATATTTTGGGGAAAAATCCAAAGAAGCTTATCGAAATATCTCTCACTCACCCCCTATCCTTAATGAAGTATTAATTGTTTTGTCCATATATAATTTGTTAAATAAGAAATTTACTCAACACTAGCACATGTGAGTTGTGACTATAACTATTCTCTATCTTTGAAAAGCTGCCATAAATCGTTGCATATGTAACCATTGCTCGCTCACTTAGTATGAAATAAGAAAAAAAATTAGTAGGTATCATTGATTAATGAAATAGATCAAAGAGTCGTATAAAAGTAAAACATGGATTTAAATTATAATCAAGCAAATTTTATATACTTACCTGTTCGAGCCTAGAATGTACTAGGCAGTTTGATGGCACGAGAGAGACATATGTTCCTGATGGTGGGTCGTGAACCCTGCAAAACAAGGGTCTGTGTGTGGTTGCCCAGTACATTCTTTGATGCTTAAATTAGAGAGAGAAGTGAGAAGTTATGTTATGATTAGAGAAAGAGAGGGAGGAAGTAGTTGAGTTTGCCATAATGCTCTCATTGGGTATTTATACTCAACTAAAGGAGAGTTTTGGGCATTAAATGACGTGTCAAGCACTCTAAACCTACCTTACCTCGTACACGACCGCCTACGGTGGTAATTAATGCTTAGTCCTACTTATACCTAGGTAAATCTGTAAATAGTAATGCGAGGAGGGCAGCCGCCGGTTGCTAGGCAGCCCGCCTTTGATCCTGCATAGTTCCACCGCCCGCCGATGCTGTTTTTCACCGATTACCCTGTTTCTCTTTGTTCTTAATTTTAATAGTTTATAGTTTATTTTTAATAGTTAGAAATGACCGTCACGTAAACAAAAGTTAACGGAATTGGACGAAGAGTGACCAATGTGAACGATTTCAGTAAATTGAAGTACCACCAATGAATTTAAATATTTCGAATGATCAAACTTGAACTTTTTTGTAATCTCAGTGACCACCCATGCAATTAACCTTCATTTTCTACATATTTATTTCCACTCTCAATTTTTTAAGAACTCTCCTCGTAACTTTATTGCCATATTATATTTTTTTTCATATTTTCTCTCTATGATTTTCTCATAACTTCTCATTCCATACTATTCTTCCCTTTATTTTCTACTTTTTTTTTAGTCTCAATATTGATACTAAATGGGAACTAAGGAAGTAAATAAACACATCTCTATTTTTTATTGTCAATTTTAATGATTTTTTCAGGCTTACCAACTAAACATGTTTTTATTTTTATTTTCATGTTGTTGTACCTCTATTGTCACAAAAGTATTCAAAATCAAAATTTTACGTAAAATAAAAAATGGGGGTAAAATTTGAATTGTAAAATCGTATGATTTTAATGTTCATATAAAATCGTATGAATTGTAAAAACGAAGACAAAATAATGTTAATAAGGTAAATCATGAATAATACAAAGACACATAAAACTTACAAAGATAATTTATCAACGTTAATGTTCAAATTTATCAAGGATAATGTTGGAAATTGGTGAATCGGTGAATGGTGATGATTAATGCATTGATATGAGTTGATGATGGTCAATGGGTTTTAGTGAGAGAGAACTAGATGATTTTGATGTAGGAGAAGAACAAAAGCGTTATATTTTGCTAATTTAGGGAGAAATTAGTAAAACTGACTCAAAGATTTGATATTATTCATATAACTCGGTTCGAGTTGGTCTAATTTGAATGAATTCATCATGGACCACAAAATCGTTAAAATCTTTGAAAACTATAAGATTTAAAGGATTAAAATCGTGAATAGTATAAGATTTTAAGGTCCATAGATTTTATAGTGAAATCGAGATTGGGACATGTAAGTAATATCATAAAACCGTAAAATTTTAGCATTTAAATTGAAATCTTAACTAAACTCACATCATATTCATAAGAACTCTAACGCTAGTAGCACAAATCCCCCTCTTACTCAATGATGTATAATTATAACATATATATCTCTATGTATCTATCAAGCCCAGATCTCATATGATTTGATCCAAATCAGGTACGCCAGCAGATTTATATTTCTTAAGGCCAAAGGGAATGTATGTCTACAAATTAATTTCTCAAGCATGCCCTACCGTACCCACTTGGTAGGCAAGAGAGAATTCTTTGGTTGGCGTATATTGCGGGCAATTCACATGCTAAGATCCAAGATTAGGGAACACTGATTGCCAATTGATTAGTATTATAAGTCTAAATCAAGTACAATTTTAGAAAGGATTTTCCAGTTACAATTTCATTCCCTTTTCTGCTTCCTTCAACATCTCCATCAACTTTGCTGAATATTAATGAACAATAATGTAAATATATGACAAGTGCTCAAACAAATACAGTTACGTTTTGTCTCTCCCATTGTCACACTGTATATATATTCATGTGAATTGAGTCTTAATTTGTTGATCTTGAAAGATGTTCAATGATTAAAAAACTGATCGTACTGGTGGTTCGACCAAAAAAATTATATCGGAAGCGAAACTTGTAGGCAGTGTTTAGCGGTACGAAACAGTTGAACCACGGTTTCAACATAAAATACCCTACCGTTGACTTTTTCGATACATTATCCGGTACAGTATTTTAATCATTGATTTTTTTGTGAGGAGGTTAATATTTATCAATAAAAACAATTTATTATAAGCCTGAAATAAAATGTCCTCCGTGACCGTTCAATACATCTAGGGTTAACCACGACAGTCCACTCACTTCATATTTAACCACTCGACTTGCTGTGTTACACTGAGATAAAAATACGTACAAAATACATGTAACATATTTTTAATAGTTCACCAAAAGGAAAAAAACAAAGACAAGAAAGAGCAAATATTTCATTTGATCTATATTCAAGCTGGATTATTTATGTTGTAGAATAATTACCCATGCAGATGACCTGAAAAAAGCCTGTATGCCTATAGTCACTTGTTATCGTGATAATAATAATTTAGTTGAACGAATATATAAATGATGCACATATTTTACATACAATTTTTTTTTAGATAAGGGTGACATATAAGATAGGAAATTGAATTAATGATCCTTATTGGGGGTGTTCAAACGGTTTGGTTACCGTGGTAACCGTTTAAACCAGTACTATTTGGATAATTTGGTTTGGTTAATTTGGATAATTGGTTCGGTTTGGTTAAAGTTTTTAGCTTGTTTGGTTTGGTTTTAGACACTTCTAACCAGTCAAACCAAATTAACCAGTTAAGTAATTAGTCATATATCTAATATATATTGTATACACATACTTAATACTTTGCATAACCACTCAAGAGTTAAACGTTCATCCTTTTTAGACTCATAAAATATAAAGCTCAATATGGCTCCTATAGTGTATATTTGTATATGTAAAGTGTAGACCACAACATATGGACGCCTAATTTAGATAAATCTCATACATTATGATGGATGAAAACTTGAAAGGAAGGTCATTTTCAGCCTATGATAATTGCTAAGAGACAAGTCCATTCACACAAACACAACCATTCATTAACCCATACCATTGTCATGAAATTTTGTTATGTGAATACTTCTATACTAATCGTAAGATAATTTTCTTAGTTGCATGTAATTATGTTAAGGGTCAACTATAACTATGTGTTGATTGTTATGTTTTATTCATTATATAAATTGCGAATTGATGCATTACCGAAAATTTTTCTCACTTAATGATAATGTGATTTTATATTGGTTAATCTGGTTAACCAATTAACCAAACCGATTAAACTTTAATTTGGTTAATTTGGTTGTTGTATTAGTTTGGACGGTTTGGTTATGATATTGTATTACATGGTTAATGAAATTTATCCTTATTTGATTTGGTTATAACCATGGTAACTATTTGAACACCCCTAACCCTTATGGGTACGTCATCCGCTAGTAAATTGAGCTAAAAAAAAAACAAAATGTACAACTCTAGTTTCGGCAATCTCTTGAGGCTCTTGAAAAACAAACACACCGTGCTTTCGTGTTGATGATCCACCGCGAGTATCTGGAGAAAGGAGGTGAACAACCACACTGTAGATTTGAGCTGAGACGCGACCTTCCTGTAGCCATTGTCGCAAGCAAGTTGAAGACCCTTGAGTGCACCCCAAATTGCTTATGATCCGTACAAGTGGTTGCACATTTTTCTCAGGTTTTTTTTTTGGAGTAAGCCCATATAACAAGTGGTCTAAATTAAAACATACTGTTACATTTTTGTCTTTATCATTGTCGCAACACTACACTCATGTGTGTGAAAGTGTGGTCTTTGTTTCATCCCATTTGTATAATTGCTAGCTAGATTCCAATGGCACAAACAACTGCCCAAACCATTTACAGATTGGCAAAACCGCTTTTATTTGTGTGTGCATGTATAATTAAGTACGAAAGTCAGTAGCTAAATCATAGACTGCTTAGTTTTACTGTATCGCTTAATTAATAGTGGGTAAGTAGAGGAGTATGTCGCCATTAGGCAACCACTTGCTTGCTTGCAGGATGGCTTAATTCCAAAAAAGCACCAAATAAACCATACATCTGTTGAAAGAAAAGGAGTAGAAAACGACCCTCAATAAAGCCAAATTGGTGTTTAATTATTGACTAATGCAAATCTAATCAAGAAGACAACTCATTATCAGTCGATCGAATCTTGTCGATGGAGATTTATTTTATGTATTCAAAGGAATTACAGTTGTGTATGTGTTGGCCTGCCCACAAACGGACGATTCTCTTTTCTAGCCCTATATAGTAATGTGATTCCTGAAGTAATCTTATTGCTCTTCCACTCTTCTTCTGTGCTTCAATTACGTACTCAAGAGGAAGGAACCCAAGAGAGAATCTTTTTCTCTTTCTCTCCCTCCGAGCGCTATATCTCACGTGCAAATTTCTGCAGCTCTTTTGGTTCTTTATTTCCCCTTGAAAAGCTGTCCACCTTTTCCTTCCCTGTCTTATTGCCCGAAAGGCGTTCGATCTTTTGCCTCTGAGAAGTAAGAACCAAAACCTCTCTCTCTCGTGGTCTCTCCGATCCCCATGGCGCTGGAAGCGGCGATCTTCTCGCAAGACCCCTTTGGTTACCCACCATTATTCAAGGACTACTATGGCATCGACGGCAAAATAATGTTCAACGATTCCATCTCCACTACTCCACCGCCGCCTACGCAGCAGGAGCCGATTCATGGAACCAGCAGCAGCTGCTGGGATTGTTGTTATTACAATTACAACAATAATCACCGCCACTCTACCTCCTCCCCCGATCCCTGCACCAACGGATTCGACGGCGCATTTTTCAACCCGCCGCCGCCTGTGACGGCGGCGTCCGCATCCGTTCCCCCTGCAGCACGGCGGAAGCGGCGGCGGACCAAGAACGCGAAGAACGAAGAGGAGATAGAGAGCCAGAGGATGACCCACATCGCGGTGGAGCGCAACAGGAGGAAGCAGATGAACGAGTACCTCGCCTTGCTTCGCTCTCTCATGCCCTCTTCCTACGTTCAAAGGGTCAGCTTTTTGTTTGATTCGATTCCTCCCTCCGGCTCGAATCCTTAATTTTATTTTTTTTGAAAAATGTGGGACTAAAAATGTAAATTTTTATACTTTCTGGGGATCAGGGAGACCAAGCTTCGATAATTGGAGGAGCAATTAATTATGTGAAGGAGCTGGAGCAGCAGCTGCAGGCGATGGAAGCTCAGAAAGCAGCTAATCATCAACACGCCGAACACGACGATGATGGCCAGGCAGGATTGGATAACGGCCGTTTGCCGTCGCCGTTATTTTCTGACTTCTTCGCCTTCCCGCAGTACTCAGCTCGGAAGGTTCAGCCGCCGGAGGAGTCGGCCGACAGTTTGGGTGGTGCAGTGAGAGAGGCGGCGGTTGGAAAGATTGAAGTGACGATGGTGGAGTGTCACGCTAACGTCAAGATTCTGGCCAGGAAACAACACAGACAGCTGGTGAAGCTGGTTGCTGGGCTGCAGAGACTCGGGTTGACGATTCTTCACCTCAATGTTACCACGACCAGTTCCTCAGATCAAATGGTTCTTTACACGGTTAGCTTCAAGGTGGAGGAAGGGTGTTATTTGAACACGGTGGATGAGATCGCAGCTGCCGTCAATAAAATGCTACGGCGGATTATTGAAGAAGGAAGTTGCTAGGGCTGGAGATCGGTTCGGGTCCTAGTACCCGGACCCAAATATGCGGGTACCCGGACCCAAAAAATGTCAGTTTGAGGAACCAGACCCGACCCAGACTCGGTTCTTGGGTACCCGAGACCCAAAGTCACGGTTCTCGGGTATGGTTCGGTCACCCGAATACCCATAAGCCACCGAAGACAACTTGTTACAGCAGCTATCTTCCTCCCACCTGCTCGTTCCATGCTTGCTGAAGGATGACAGAAGGTTGGTCGGCGATTTGTTGATTGTTGATGGATGATAGTCGGCGATTTGGTGAAGGATGATTGTAGGAAGGTTTTTGTCTGCGTCTCTGCGAGAGGGAAGTGGGGAGTGGCCGCTGGGAATGGGAAGGTCGAAGGGGAAGATGAAGCTTAGGGTTAGGGCGTTAGGCTGATGAAGGCTGATGAAGGTTGGGCTGTCGGGGTCGGGCTGAGGAGTGAGGGGGGGCCGAGGGCCTTAAGGCTGGGCTGGGCCATATAATATTTGGCCTGTGGGCTGGGGTTCGGTTCCACTTCGGGTCCTTCTATTTTCGGGTCCGGGTTCGGTTTACCCAAAACCCGAAAAATAGCCAGATGCGATACCGAGACCCATTTTTCACAATGATATTTCGGTTCTCGGGTACCCAAAACCCGAAATTTTTGGTCCGATTCCGGGTTACCCATAAACCCGAACCCGAACATCCAGCCCTAGAAGTTGCTATCAAGAATGCTATAGCTAGGTAGCTGCTTATAATTATTTTGATTTTGGTCGTGGTGAATTTACTTTGCGTTGTTTTCTTAGCAATAGTAATACCTCTATTATTATTACGTGGACATTGTTGGGAATCTGTCAACAAATTTAATAGTGAAGGTTTTGTTATTTTTTTATGGTTAAATAGTGAAGGTTTTAGGTTTGTCTTCTATTAGCTAAAAAATTCACGGTATACTATAAACGCATTTTTATTTAGTTAGTAATTAACCAAATTTCATTCCAATTTGTTTGTTTAAGAGTGGGTATAGAGAAAGTGTTAAAATTATTTTGGGGAGACAGAATATACTCTCAGGGCTTTTTTTTCAACAATAAAAACAAGCTAAATTTGTCCCATTGGGAATTTGGTTGTGTGGAGAACTGACTATGCACCAGAGAGGACTGGGCCAAAAATATATAATTAGTTTATTTGTAAATATAACAACTTGTTGCAACAGACTTTTTAGTTAATTAACTGAATTGTGTATTTGTATCCGAGGGAGATGATAAATACTCAATTGCTAAAAGTATGTGAAGAATCTTATACATCCAGGTTTCCACCATGTCATCATCATACCATGGTCGGCGTCTCGGCGGCCAGGTGGCCTCTTTGACGTCTAGGTCCTGCTCATCTTTCACTTGAACTATGTATCAAGCTTAGGTTTCCGGTCTACCGGCGGGATGAAAATGAAATAGAAAACAATATTATGTGCAATAATCAGATTGACAGAGTTATCTATTTGTTTTATTTTATGTCTCATGCTTGCTTTGAATTTGTGACATATACCACCTATTCGAATAGTGATTCATCTAGACTTTGATGAATAAAATGTGAGTGCCTCTTGATCACTTGTTTTATTCTTCTTTAAAGCATCCTCTCCAGCAAGAGAGAATTGAGAATCCTCTCGACGGAAATCTCGTAGACCTTTCTCAACAATATACCGCACATCTTACCATCACAAGAATGCCTTCATATAAATCATAGTTAGAAAAATACGGTACGAAAAAATTATGTATAAAATACATACGGGTATTTTACTTCGTTTCTAAACTAATATTATATTTAATATATAGTAAGTACATTAGCAGTCATAAATATATAAAATTAATTATTAAAAAATAGTAAAATGTGACAATAACACGGATATGAAATTTTTAAACGAATAAATTACATACAAGTACTTATAAGTGTGTTAAACAGAGTATTTACTAACTATGATACCAATAGCCAAATCCAATCCTCTCTCGGTATGTTCCTTAAAAAATCCGATTCGTGCGGATTATTACTCCAACTAAGGAAGAGTCCTTGGCGAAATTGCCACATATGAAATTGAGCCTAATCTTGCAAAGAAATAGTCCAGCACCAGATGCGTCGATAAAAAATCATGATTGATAACAATTGAATAAGAATATCTGATCTTTTGATGTGGAAGTTCACACTCTAATACTACTAAGCGTTGCTCTTAGTCTTAGTCATATAACTGGAAGTTGTAACATATCTATGCTCCAGCCAGATCTCATCATGTGATCTGATCCAAACCAGGTACGCCAGCAGATTTATATTTCTTAAGGGGAAAGGGGAATATGGATGTCTACAAATTAATTTAATTCTCATGCATGCCCTACCGTACCCACTTGGTAGGCAAGATATCAGAATTCTTCGGTTGGCGTATTATGCAGGCGATTCACATGCTAAGATCCATGATTAGGGTACACTGATTACCAAATTGACTAATTAATTAAGTCTAAATCATATACCATTTTAGCAAGGATTCCCTATTATAATTCTATTCCCTTTTCTGCTAGCTTCATCCAACATCTCTATCGACTTTGCTGATGTTAATTAATATGTAATGTAATCATATATATGTGACAAGTGCTCTCAGAAAGCTAATATTCGTTCGAGGATGTATGGAGAATAATTATGCATGCAGATGCAGACATGCAGTAGCAAAACCCTCCCTAAATCAAAATTCTGTGTCTCAATTGATTAAGGTTAGCTTTAATATATATAGGGGACAATTGAAAACTAGGGTAATAATCGATTTGGTTTTGGTTAATCATTAACTGATATGACAGTTAGAGGTTAATCAATGAGTAAAAATACTCATACAGATAACCGAACCAATAAGTCTTATTGATTAACCTTCTTTTATCAGTTCAATTAGCGGTGGCAGTTAACCAATAACTACTAACATATATACATTCAACAACAAAGGTTATACCAAATCGAACCAAATATCGAACCAATAAATTCAATTTTCTTTCACGGAATATAATAAACCAAAGCAATAACCACTTGCATTGCACAAATCATCATCCAATTAAGTTAACAAGTTCGTTTACATCATTTTTAATCCACAAACATAACAATGACCAAGAATACTAAATACTAAAGACGAATAATCATACAAATAATTCAAAATAGTTTAACTACATTCTACATTGTTAAGAGAAAATAATAATTATAAAAAGTTATCAATACAACATTCATCGTGAATTCACAATATAAATCCAAACTCCAATGCATAATATTCAAACTTATTCATCCAATTAGCGAATAACAACTAGCAAGACATCAAATACTAACACCACAACATTATCATCATTAACATCAAAGAAAAAGAGATCATGAGGGTGTGAGGTTCACTCTACTATAATCTGCAAACGGGAGTTAAATTTTAAGATTACAAATTAGGGTTTAAATTTTAAGATTTTGGGCTTAGAATATAACGTAATGGATGATAATTAGCTATTTTAAGAGAGAAACATATATAGGTGAAAGAATAAATCGGGGTTAGGAGTGTGCAACAGTATTGTCTTGTCTGAAATCGGGCCAAATCCCGCTAGCCATGGGCGGAGTCATTATGTAATTGGGTGGAAACCGGGACCCACCTTCACAAGAAGGTTACGGTAATCTCTCACACTTTAAGTTTAAGTGAATTATAGTGTATTAATTTACGTAAATGGATACACTTTAATTGTTTTTCTGACTACGCTCATACCAGTAGTTATAAAACAACAATAAAAAAAAAAAAATCAGGATCATAATTGGACCATCCATATATTCATTCCATCTATGAATTATGTTCGGAAAATTCATGAGACCGAGAACTTGTCTGCAAAATATTCGACCCGATTTATGTGGGTACAATTGGTCCAATTTGGTCCCAAGTGAAACCAAACTTTTGTACACTCTTGCGTCTCGGTAGAAATAAAGAATAGCAATAATTAAGCCAAATTGGTGTTTAATTATTGAGTAATGCAAAACTAATCAAGGACCTCATTATCAGTCAATCGAATCTTGTTGAATTACGAGTTTACGACATATATATTTAGGGTACATGATATTCAAAGGAATGACAGTTGTTCTTGTATGCGTTCTCCCTAATGGCGACATCCCAAGTCTGTCCCACACCACAAAACGACACTTCTCAATTTCTAGCCTTGTACAATAATAATGTGATTCCTGACTGAAATGAAGAGCTTAATTATTATGTTCTTCTGTGCTTCAATATAATTACTCGGAGGAAGGAACCACATTCGCAGGTCCAATCTCCCAAGACCAGAGAGAATCTCTTTCTCTTTCTCTCCCTCTGAGGGCTATACTATACAGTTGCAGACGCAACCTCACGTGCAAATTTCTGCAGCTCTTTTGGTTCCTTCCCCTTAGAAAGCTGTCCACCTTTTCCCCCCTTCTTCTTCTTCTTCGGAGAAAAAGGAAATGGAGAGAGAGTTGATGATAAAAGGGGCTGTCTTTGTTTGACTACTGTTTCCCCTGTCTCTCTCTGCCTCCATTACCGTGACACAATAGCAAACCCGCTTTTCCAGTTTGCCCTCTCTGTCCCTTGCCCGAAATTCTTTTACATCTTTCTTCTATGGCGCTGGAAGCAGCGATCTACTCGCAAGACCCGTTTGGTTACCCACCATTATTCAAGGACCACTACGGCTATGACTTCCAGCAACAAGAAGAAGAGGGTGAAATCAACAGGTCGGCCTCTCAGAGCCTCGACGACAAAATAATATTGTTCAACGATTCCATCGCCACTCCTCCGCAGCAGAAGAACGGCTGGGAATATTGTTACTACAACAACAACAACAACTCCTCCCCCGAGCCTTGCAGAGTTGCAGTACTACCGCCGTCCGCCGGCGATTATTTCTACCCGCCACCACCGGAAGATGTGGCGGCGTCCACGCCCATTGCACCGGCACGGCGGAAGCGGCGGCGGACAAAGAACACGAAGAACGAAGAGGAGATAGAGAGCCAGAGGATGACTCACATCGCGGTGGAGCGCAACAGGAGGAAGCAGATGAACGACTACCTCGCCTTGCTCCGCTCTCTCATGCCCTCGTCCTACGTTCAAAGGGTCAGCTTTAATTTGTTCGATATATATATATTCCTCCGGCTCCGGCTGGAATCCTCAATTTTAGTTATAGAAAAAAAAAATATTTGGACTAAACTGTAAATTTACATTCTTTTGGGGGATCAGGGAGACCAAGCTTCGATAATTGGAGGAGCAATTAACTTCGTCAAGGAGCTGGAGCAGCTGCTGCAGGCCATGGAAGCTCAGAAAGCGGCTAATCATCATCAACAACATGCTCAAAACCACGACCATGGTCAGGCAGGGTTGACTGATAACGGCCGTTTGCCGTCGCCGTTATTTTTCGAGTTCTTCGCCTTCCCACAGTACTCAACTCGGAACCAGACCCTGCAGGCTCAGTCGCCGGAGGAGTCGTCCGGCAACGGGATGGCGCCCGACAGTTTGGGTGGTGTAGCGAGGGAGGCGGCGGTTGGAGAGATAGAAGTGACGATGGCGGAGAGTCACGCTAACGTCAAGATTCTGGCCAGGAAACAGCACCGGCAGCTGGTGAAGCTGGTCGCTGGGCTGCAGGGACTCGGGTTGACGATTCTTCACCTCAATGTTACCACGACCACCTCGGATCAAATGGTTCTTTACACGGTTAGCTTCAAGGTGGAGGAAGGGTGTTATTTGAACACGGTGGATGAGATCGCAGCTGCCGTCAATCAAATGCTACGGCGGATTATTGAAGAAGGAAGCTATACTGGTCAAGCTTGTTAGCTAGCTGCTTTTTTAGGTGGCGGAATCAATTAATTAAGCTGTAACGAACTTTTATTCCCTTTGGTTTTGGTCGTGGTGAATCTATTTGGTACTTAATTTCTTAGCAATAATCGCTCTAAAATTAATTATGTGGATATTGTTCGATATTTTATCACAAGAATCTCTGAGCAAAATTAATTAATCGAAAAGTAAGGTCTCTCCAGTCTCCACCTGCTTGAAAATTCACTATATTATTATTATTAAATATAAATGCATTTTAATTTGGTCAATTAGTAACCAAATCTTCTTTCCATTTAGGCAAATACAACTGTACATTCACAACTATCAAGTTAGTGACATATCCACAACTATCGAAATACAAAAAAAAAGTGTTAACTAACTATTTATTAATATAACAATAAAAAAGTAGCACAATGATTACTTTTAAATTATGAATAAAATATTTAGAAGATTGTAAAAATTTGTAAATATAAAACATTAATTACTAAAAATATAAAAAAGTTCATCTGATCAACGGGTCAGGTAAAATATGTTTCAATGTTTCGTTCAATGAAAGGATTCTAGCCAATTGAAAGGACCTTCTAATCAATCCGGAGATCATTTCGAGAACTGCAATAAGAATCAATGCCTGCATCTTGAAGTCGGGCATATTCCACTAGTTGTTGTATTCTCATAATCATGGTTGTCACTTGTCAACCCGCAGGCTGATCGGTCAGTCGAACCACTTCGGCCCGCACCCAATGTCATGAGTCATGACCGGGCGACACAAACCCAGTACCAGTAGTCAGTTGGCTCGGATGTGGTCAAACACAGAATATCCCAATCAAACCCATCGAAATCGACCAACTCAACCGACTGATTATGTTTGCGAAATAATATTGGCAATCAAGAGGCTCTGGAGATTCAAACTCTCGGCCTTACTGTAACAAAGGATAATTTCACCACTGCACTATACAGCAAATTGTGTTTGCTTTAAGCAGTTTCTTGTTTTATTCTTTAAAACGGTTGTCTTCCATTTCATTTTTGGCTCACCGTTAATGAGATTATAGATGGTGATTATAAGTTAAAGAATTGAAAATTGTATGGCACATTGATTTTTTTTTTTTTATATATACTATGAAATCTAAGTATGAATATTTGAATGTTGATGTTATAGGTTAGATTCAAGTATGTTAGATGTTTTTACTATATGTTAGATTTAAGTGTAAATGTTCTGATGTTGACATTATATGTTGTATTCGAGGATGGACACTTGTCATTTTCATGTAGTGTTATATTTGATGTGAATGTAGAGAGCTTATTGAGACCTAAGAAAACTAAAAAAAATATGCATAATATAATAACTTTTTCCACGTATCCGGGCTAAACTAATTCGATCACTAACCCTTAACGCACTTTACCAATCGGGCCAGTGGTTTAAACCGGGTTGACAACCTTGTTCATAATACAATCAAATTTTTTTCACCAAAAAGAAAATAATACAATCACATTTTGTCACGATAGTTGCGAATTTCAATATGTTGTTGTGACAAATTGTACAGTTGTGACAAATGATTTTGACATAATAGTTTGTCATAATATCTAAATATGGGGTTCTTGTGTCAAATTTTTTTTGTCAAAATAAGTTTGTAATGGTGAACCGTTATTGTCATACTTATATTCCGGAATAGTCGGTATATTTTGTGATGACATCATTTTATCATAATCTAACATGTTAATTCTACCACTAGATCTGAAAATTATGATAAATAACAAGATTGTCATGAATATTGAAGGAATTACACAAAATATTCTACAATCTCAGTCATGATCCTTAAATAACAATCTTGCAGAGTAACATGTCATTCTATTCTTCACAATGCATCCATTTGTTTCACTTTGATAGACAAACCTATATTAAGTTCATCTTGAAAGAAAAGTTTCTACATACAACCAAAAGTTTTGACAAACCATGACCCATATATTCCCTTTTGTTCCTCCCGGCTCCCGCATTTAGCTTTCTCCAATTATCCTCCCTTCAACGTGGAACATGGGTTTAGAATAGTTGTGTTGCACACCAAAAAGCTGAACCAAAGTGTTTAACGGGCATTCTTAGGACCCTTAAGAAGCATATGCAAAAATTAATAAAACCTTAACTAGAACTTGACAAAATAGTGTATTCATAACCGAATAAAAGTATGCATACACAAGTTAGCAACAACACAAATTCCGTACATTCAACAAATGATAATTAATATGGGTTTCATATAACCACGCATCAAGTAACCTCCCCTAAACAGTATTTTTCATTCCTCTGCTATATGGTCTTAGATAAGTTTTTGGCTATAATCAAGTTAGAAAACCATCAAATTAGTCATAATCAACATAATGATTGAGATAATATTGTTGGGGGAAGAGACGGGCAGAAGTTCGCTCATAAAGTAAATTCTTCCGATGATTGCAAGAAACAAATAAAAATGATGTTCACCACTGAAACATGAGTGAGGAAAAGGAGGCTCTAGTTCATAAGAGGAGATCAAACCCAGTCAAGCCAGGGGCTATTGCTTACTGGTAGGGCTGGTTATTTGGTCCGGGCTTTTTGGTTTTACTCAAAACCAGATCGGGATCGGATAGCAAACAATCCATTCTCATATTCAGGCTTAGATTTGAGGTAAAAAACAGTTCGGGACCGGACCAAAACCATATATGAGAGCCCAACACCCAAAACTCCACTAAAATCTCCACAATCTCAATCTAAAATCAAGACCGAATTGGGACCGGACCGGATCAAGACCGGACTGTATCCACTCCAATCTTTGGTCCTTATATTCCCGAAAAGACCGGACTGAAACCGGATCAATTCGAGCCAATTTAACCGGACCGGACCGTATAACCACTCCTACCTACTGGGAACATAATGAAGACCGAACACCCAATGATTTATCAAGAGTGTGGACAATGGTTGCTTTATCGGGGGTTTTACAATTAACATTAGAGAGGGTATGATTACTCGTACATAGAGTTCTCTGAGATTGTGCAAGGTTTGAGACGCACTTTAAGAGTTGATGGCTACGATAAGTTCTTCTCTAGAATTATTCTCTTATTGACAATACACTTATCATGTGAGCCACTCACCACCATCCACACTACGGGTGCCGCGTACTAGAGATTAGGTGTTGGTTAGCTTACTCTTGACAATCAGGATTTGAGCATGTTTTCAACAAGGGAAACTTTGTAGCGGATTACCTCACATCTCTGCCTCTCTGGGGCATTCCTGCCGTACACATTTGTTGAGCATCAACGAGTGTGGTTATTTATTAGTTGTATTTTGATAACATTTTTCGTTGACGAAGAAAAGGTTGTGGCGCCCTTTGTTGAATTTTTTTTTTTTTGTGTGGAAGTTAATCTTTTTAAGTACATAAATGGGTCTCATAAGATGTTCTCTGTGTCACGGCAAGTTCAAAGGGGTATGGTTTGAGGGTGATGATTCGCATTATTGACTACAAAGATTATATTGGCTTTGCTAGCTACTGCAATTTGGCATGCGTTTAGGTCGTGTTCTGTAATGTATTATATATTTTTCTCCTTAAAATATATAAGATAAATAAAATGATCTCTATTAAATAGTATGAATAAGTCAAATGGAACCGTCATCGTACATTTTACAATAATGACGTTTTCTTTTCTATTCACCCTGTAATGTATAGCTTCAAATTCCAAAAGTGGAAATGAAAATAAAAGAAACTTCGATTGATGAGATTAAAAATGGATCCTCGAAACCCCAATAAAAAAAGTTAGGCCAAGCAAAATATCCAATTAGAATTTTGATTTTACAGAGAAAACTCATTCAAGAAGCCAACCCCAAAAAATACAAGCCCAATAACAATATTCAAGCCCTATGTGATAAAGCAAATAGAACTAAATTCATTTACTCGTAAGCCTGGATGGATTTGCCCGACGTTCAGTTTCTTCTTCCTTCTTGTTCCCTCATCGCTAGAAACAGATAAAAAAGGCTTAATTGCAAGTTTGGTCACTCGAATTGCTTAAAAATTTCACGTTTGCCACTCGAATTGATTTATTCCATTTATAGTCACTCGAATTAGTTGAACAGTCCAAGTTCGGTCACTCTCCGTTAACCTCCGTTAGACTCCGTTAATGACGACCGTTAAGTGATGACGTGGCTAACAGAAAGACACAGTCAACACATTTAAACATTAAAAAATGACGACCCGACCCGCCAGCTCAGCCTTACCCGCCCTATCAGCTATTCTTGCCCAACCCGCGAACCAACCCAATTAATTGACCCTAAACCCAAACCCGAGACCCAACCCCCCTGAAAAGTAAATCGAAAACAGATGGTTAGGGCATTTCCCTTCCTCCATCTTCGTCCTCTCATCCTCCCGCGCCACCTCTCTCCATCGCACACCATCGAAACTCGCCGTCGAAGGGATGGAGGCCGCCGCCCTGAAGCTGTTGATGACGACGGCGATGACTATTTCTTTTACGGCTTCGTGAAGCTTGGTTCTCGATCTGCCGATATCGTGAGTAGCCATAAAAAAGAAAGGTTATGCCTTTTTCTCTCTTTGTAAAGAGAAATTGGAAACGGAGTTTTGGGTTTGACGGTTGTGCTTATACTCGCCTGTAGAATTTGTTTGTATTAGGAGTTGACGGTTTTTTCTTTTGATTTATGTTTGGGCTGTACCGTTGGCGGTTAATTGGTCGTGTTTTAGGACTCTAGATTTAGGTGTCGGAGTGACTGAGGCGGCTTGAGTCGGTCGCGATTTCTGGAGGGAATGGACTTTTTCCAACAGAATTGGGATAATGAGTCCTTTTACTAGGAATGCTTCTGTTCTGGGTTCAGCCGAAGGTCGCAGTCGGAAACTCCGAGGAGGAAGAACAGACGCGGGAGGGGGAAGAGATTCAGGGCGGCGGCGCGGCGGCCTCCATCCCTTCGACGACGATTTTCGATGGTGTGCGATGGAGAGAGGCGGCGCGGGAGGATGAGAGGAAGAAGATGGAGGAAGGGAAATGCCCTAACCATCTGTTTTCGATTTACTTTTCAGGGGGGTTGGGTCTCGGGTTTGGGTTTAGGGTCAATTAATTGGGTTGGTTCACGGGTTGGGCAAGAATGGCTGACAGGACGGGTAAGGCTGAGCTGGCGGGTTGGGTCGGGTCGGGTCATCGTTTTTTAATGTTTAAATGTGCTGACTGTGTCTTTCTGTTAGCCACGTCATCACTTAACGGCCGTCATTAACGGAGTCTAACGGAGGTTAACGGAGAGTGACCGAACTTGGACTGTTCAACTAATTCGAGTGACTATAAATGGAATAAATCAATTCGAGTGGCAAACGTAAAATTTTTAAGCAATTCGGGTGACCAAACTTGCAATTAAGCCAGATAAAAAAATATGACAGACATTAGGATTCTTTAAAGCGAACGAGAAATTTTCTAAACCTAACCACAAAACTGTTTATCACAATGACAACAAAAAAATCTTTCAGTAAAAGGAAAATTGATAAGAGAGCATAAAACATAGTAGTATAAAACATAGTAGTAGGGGGAGCCAAAAGCTAATACTATAGTGTACTGCGCACAATTTGAATTTCAATCTCCAATTTTCTCGTTTCCTTCTTTCCTTACCCAACAACACTTCTCGACCGATGTCTTAGACGAAAACACAAATTTTTTTTTTTATCATTCCTCCTCCTCCAACAACCTCTGCCGAGCCGGCGGGGTCCTCTCAACCCAATGGTGAGTTCTCTCACCCCCAACGGCCGTTCTATCTGCGAAAATCCGACACCATTTGTGGCAGAGAACAATCGAATACTGATAGATGCATTTGTGGCAGCGGCTGCTATAGTGGTTGTTGTCATCATCCTCTGCAAAACTTCCAACGTCAATTAGGGTGGCTAGAAACATGGCTCTTTTCTTGCTTTCTTTCGATTTCATTGTAACAGAGGATCGCACAAGTGCTTTTTCGTAAAATTCTTTTTTATGGAAATCCGAGGGTATCTTTCGATGGAAGCCCCAAGAGGGTTATATGGTTATTCGACCTTGTAAACATTTTGGCATGTAATGACAACTTCTTTCGTTTCGCATTCCAATTTTTTTTGTCCATAGTATGACACCACAAAAATATTGTTATCAAGACAACACATCTCATTAAGGACAAAATTGTAAAATGACATAAAATAAAAAGTCAAATAAACAAATAAGAAAATATGACAGACATTAGATTCTTTAAAGCGAACGAGAAATTTTCTAAACCTAACCACAAAACTGTTTATCACAATGACAACAAAAAAATCTTTCAGTAAAAGGAAAATTGATAAGCAAGCATAAAAAAAACATAACAAAAATATTAGAAGACAATACTAAGAATTAGCTAAAGATATAGTTAATAACAATTTTAGAATGTCAATGTAGAGAAAAACAAAAAGAATTATACCATGACCTAGGATTAGCTAAAGATGTAGTTAATAACCCTAAGACGGAGCATTCATTTTCTTGTCTATATTTGGACGAATCATAGCCGTCGATTATTGTTTCTAATTAAATTGATCTTGGAGTATAAGATTTAGGGAACTAAGTCCTAGGTTTTGATCTTGGAGGGTTAGAGTATAATATCATGTTCAAAAGATCAATCAATTCAAGGTCTGGATAGCGTTTTCATACTCAAGGCATGCGGTACCCTGGATTTCACCTTGGATACCGTAGAACTCGCCATATATATATATATATATATATATATATATATATATATATATATGGGGAGTTCTACGGTACCCCGGGTGAAATCCGTGGTACCACATACATTAAGTAAGAAAACGCTATCTAGAACTTGAATTGACTGATCTTTCGGACATTATACTATACTCTAACCCATAAAGATCAAAATCTAGGTCTTAATTCTCTAAATCTTATACCCCAAGATCAATTTAATTAGAAACAATAATCGACGGTTATGATTCGTCCAAATATAGGCAAAAAAAGTGATGCTCCATCTTAGGGTTTATAGTTTATGATTTAGATAATTAGGACCTACGGTTCACTCATTAAGGGTTAGGGTATAGTATCATGCCCAAAAACCATGCTAATTCAAGGTTTAGATAGCGTTTTCATACTCAA
Source organism: Linum tenue (assembly GCA_946122785.1). Lineage (NCBI taxonomy): Eukaryota > Viridiplantae > Streptophyta > Magnoliopsida > Malpighiales > Linaceae > Linum > Linum tenue. The sequence continues at coordinate 2,880,327 of CAMGYJ010000008.1, forward strand.
GGTATGCGGTACACCGGATTTCACCCGGGGTACCGTAGAAGGCACCATATATATATATATATCAAAAGAAAATTATAGGCGAATCTAGTGAAAACTATAAGCACAAAACGAAATTACCAGAAGTAGATCTTAATGAAATAATAATTAAACTTCAAGAAATAATGAGCCCAAAATAATATCAGCCCAATAACAATATCCAAGCCCAATGTGATATAAGAAATAGAATTAATTCATCTATTCGTAGGCCTAGATAGATTTTCCTGACGTTCGGCTTCTTCTTCCTTGTTCCCTCACCGCTAGAAACAGAGTACCATAAAAACATAGTTGGGGGAGCCAGAAGCCAATGACGTGCACTGCAACAATTTGAATTCCAATCTCCCATTTATTGTTTCCTTCTTTCTCTACCAGCAACACTCCTGGACCGATGTCTTTGACGAAAGCGAGAAATTATTTGTCCTTCCTCCTCCTCCCACCACCACTACCGAGTCGGCAGGTTGTTCTCAACCCACTGGTGAGTTCTCTCACCCCCAACGGTCGTTCTATCTGCCAAAACCCACCACCATTCATGGCACGGAACAATGAGTACTAATCGATGCAATTGTGGCTGCGGCAGCAATGGCTATACTAGTTGTTGTTATCATTCTCAACAAAACTTATAAAAGCAATTATGGTGGCTAGAAACATGGTTCTTATCTTGCTTTGTTTCGATTTCATTGTAACTAAGAATCGTACGAGTACTTTTTGTTAAATTCGTTTTTATGGAAACCCGTGGGTTTCTTTGGATGGAAGCCCCAAGAGGGTTATATGGTTATTCGACCTTGTAAAGATTTTGGCACGTAATGACAATTTATTTCATTTCGCATTCCAAATTCTTTCTCCATTGCATTGGATAGTAGGACGACACCATAAATATTGGTATCCAAACAATACATCTCATTAAGGACAAAATTGTAAAAAATCATAAAATAAAAATTTAATTAAACAAATAAAGAAATATGATAGACAATAGGATTCTTTAAAGCCTCTCGCTAAAAGGAAAATTGATAAGCGAGCATCAAGAAAACATTAAAAAAAATATTAGAAGACAATAATAAATATCTAAGAACAATTTTTAGAATGTAAATGTATGGGAAAACAAAAAGAGTTACCCTAATATGGAATTAGCTAAAGATGTAGTTAATAACATTATAACATGTATAAGAAAATGATAGGTGAATCTAGTGAAAGCTGTATGCACACAACGAAATTACCACAAGTAAATCCTAAAATAATAATACTTAAATTTAAAGAAATAAAGACTAAATTAGATATAAAAATGTCTTATGATTGAAGATATGGAAGAATATCTAAAAACTACAAACTAAGTTTACCATATTCACTTACAATTATAGAACCTTAGAATCTTAAATGACAACTATTGACGAACAAATTAATAAATAAATAGTTTATTAGCAGCTATAATCATAGACTCAGAACCAGACGAAAACATTGAAAATGAAAAAAAAGTTTTGGATTAAAGTAGCGATGAAAATAATCTTTATACAAAGTATGTAAAAACTGAAGAAGCCGAGAGGAGCCGACGTTCGAGCTAGCCCCGGCTAGCGAGTAGTCGCGATGGTTCGAGTCACGAGAAATCACAAAAAGGCCCCAAAGTTTAAACAATTACGAAAAGTGTCCTACTGATTAAACGCAGTGTCTATGTTTCGTAGGATTCAGGTATTAACACCAATGACCAACCATACCCGCGAAGCACACAACACACATCCAAAATCAAATTCCAATCAACAAACCATAATTTGAATCTCATATACCAAGCACAAGCACAATTCGTGATTCACTCTGTAAAGTAATCGAAAGAGGGATTTAAGGAAAGAAAAGAGACTGAATCAATTGATAGCAAAGTACTCCTGTTACATCAAAAAGCACCCTGAGTGTTTCGTCACCCTGAGGGCTTCGTCAAAACAATTGATCGACAAGGAGTCGATCTTTTGTTACATCAAAAGAGGGTTTCAACAAAAGAATTGATCGTCGATCATCTTCACAATGAAATCAAAAATACTTCCGAACCCTAATTGTTTCGACCGAAGATGATAGCAGTCGTCGCCACTATCGCCACCGCCGTCATCCCCACAATCGCGGCGATTACTACTCCATCGCTAGGCTGCTTTTTCGGTGTGCTCTCCTCTAGGATTTTCTCCGCTGGGATTTGCTCCGCGGCGACTTTCTCTGCGGCGATTTTCTCCTCCATTTCCTTCCTGAATTGACGAATGCTACCCGCCGCTCCAATCAGGTCCATGACCAGATTCAAAGCTTCCAAAATCTGACGCTTACGCTTCTCCAAGTCGAAGTGCTTGTACAGGTGAAAGCAAACCGGTTCAGCTATCCCTTTAGCCATCTCTTCTTGAGCCTTCAGTTTCCGAGCCATGTTGCTTGGAGGGGACGTTTTCGGTGGAGGCGGGTTTACCCCTCGGCGACTTGAAGCCCCGTCGCCGCCGAGAGTTGTGGACGGATTTGGGATTCTGTTGCTTGGAGGAGATGTTTTCGGTGGAGGCGGGTTTAACTCTTGGCGACTTTTGGATTCTGTTGCGGCAGCAATGACTATACTAGTTGTTGTTATCATTCTCAACAAAACTTATAAAAGCAATTATGGTAGCTAGAAACATGGTTCTTATCTTGCTTTGTTTCGATTTTATTGTAACAAAGGATCGTACGAGTACTTTTTGTTAAATTCGTTTTTATGGAAACCCGTGGGTTTCTTTGGATGGAAGCCCCAAGAGGGTTATATGGTTATTCGACCTTGTAAAGATTTTGGCACGTAATGACAATTTATTTCATTTCGCATTCCAAATTCTTTCTCCATTGCATTGGATAGTAAGACGACACCATAAATATTGGTATCCAAACAATACATCTCATTAAGGACAAAATTGTAAAAAATCATAAAGTAAAAATTTAATTAAACAAATAAAGAAATATGATAGACAATAGGATTCTTTAAAGCCTCTCACTAAAAGGAAAATTGATAAGTGAGCATCAAGAAAACATTAAAAAAAATATTAGAAGACAATAATAAATATCTAAGAACAATTTTTAGAATGTAAATGTATGGGAAAACAAAAAGAGTTACCCTAATAAGGAATTAGCTAAAGATGTAGTTAATAACATTATAATATATATAAGAAAATGATAGGTGAATCTAGTGAAAGCTGTATGCACACAACGAAATTACCACAAGTAAATCCTAAAATAATAATACTTAAATTTCAAGAAATAAAGACTAAATTAGATATAAAAATGTCTTATGAATGAAGATATGGAAGAATATCTAAAAACTACAAACTAAGTTTACCATATTCACTTACAATTATAGAACCTTAGAATCTTCAATGACAACTATTGACGAACAAATTAATAAATAAATAGTTTATTAGCAGCTATAATCATAGACTCAGAACCAGACGAAAACATTGAAAATGAAAAAAAGTTTTGGATTAAAGTTGCGATGAAAATAATCTTTATACAAAGTATGTAAAAACTGAAGAAGCTGAAACATCTAGAAAACATAATTACGATTACTTTTCTGATGAGCAATTCTCTTATGGAGGATTTTTATACAAAATTTCTACACTCCTCATGATTTGGGAGGACAGAATAAAATATCTCACTCATAACATTTCAGGATATTTAAACACTAGTTTTAATAACCAAATATATTAGATTTTGATTGTAGTACCAACCCATTAAAGGATCAAGAAGATTGGAAAAATAAAAGAATTTAGAAGACTTCAACCAATAGAAATATTTAATTTTTCTATTCATAAAATAGCATGAGTAGTATACCATTGTCTAAGTACCATAGATATCCCAATCAAAAGTTTACTATCCGGAGAAAACGCTATTAAACCCCACAAAAAGTACTTCAAGAATTAATATTTGAGTTTCTGAGAAGATTCCCACAAGAAATTAAAACTAATATTACCTTAGTGCACATGTAACCCGGCATACGAATATGTATTATGTGTTATTTAGAACCATTTATTTGTCAATTTAGGCAATCATTATCAAGTAATACCTCAAATGAGAAAAGAACAAAACAAATTATTTATGCAAAACTTCCACCTAACGTGGCATTTCCAATAGGAAAAACCTTTGAAGAAACACTATCTAAAGAAGTATCTAATAGATTACGAAACATAATGTTAATCCTGCAACAGCAAGAATGGTATCAACAAGCTTGTAACTATGAAAACCTTAAGAAGGAAGGTAGAATAGAATAATGTTGTTCTCAAACAATAGACCAAATAGGAAAATAGGGACACTATGATAAAAGAATATTTAAAATAAACAAAAATAGTGAAGAATTTCATATGAGAAATATTAAGAAAACAAGTTTAGAAGACCTCAAAGATATTTTAGAAATAGGAAACAAATTAAAAAAAGCTAAATATAAGTAATATTGCTCTAAGGGAAAGCAGAATTGCATATGCTGGCTTTGCAATGAAGAGGGTCATTATGCATTTATGCTAATAAATGTATAAAATGAAATAATAAAAAAAGTAGAAGTCATAAGAATAACTTATGATTACAGTTTTGAGCCAATTGAAGAGTTAGATTTCTCATAATCGAATATAAAGATAATATAATTTTATACTGATTGGAAATCATGTTCCGTTGAGTCCGAATAAGGTATTAACGAAAGGCAACCCTAATGCATCATTCATTAAAAATAACTATTGATGGAGAAAGACATCGACGTGTTGCCGGTAGAGTGAGAAAGGAACGAGGAATTTGGTGCGAATTCAAAATTTTGGCAGTATCGTTAGCTTCTGGTTTTTGGCGGTGTGGTAATGAAGAGGAAGAAGAAGTCGGACGTGTGATGGAATTCAAATTGTTGCAATGTCGTTAGCTTTTCTGTTTCCGTTGTTTTCTATGTACTCTGCTTCTGGCGATGTGTGGGAACGAGGGGGAAGAAGAAGTCGGTCCTCCGGCGAATTCACTCTACCTAGCCGATTGAGACGGAGAAGTTGATTTTCTTTGGCCGCCGTTCGATATTTCCCTGGCTAGCGAGGATCCGCGATGGAAACGGCAAAATTGATCTTCTTCTAGCCGTCGTTTTGGCCCGACCAGCTAGGAGCAGTGATGGAGACGGCGAAATCGACCTTCTTTTTGGCTGGACCAGAGAGGAGCCGCCGTTCGAGCTAGCCCCGGCTAGCGAGGAGTCACGATGGTTCGAGTCTCGGGAAATCACAAAAAGGCCCCAAAAGTTGAAACAATTACGAAAAGTGTCCTACTGATTAAACGCAATGTCTTTGTTTCGTAGGATTCAGGTATTGACACCGATGACAAACCATACCCGCGAAGCACACAACACACATCCAAAATCAAATTCCAATCAACAAACCATAATTTGAATCTCAGAGACCAAGCACAAACACAATTCGTGATTCACTCTGTAAAGTAATCGAAAGAGGGATTTAAGGAAAGAAAAGAGACTGAATCAATTGATAGCAAAGTACTCCTGTTACATCAAAAAGCACCTTGAGTGTTTCGTCACCCTGAGGGGTTCGTCAAAACGATTGATCGACAAGGAGTCGATCTTTTGTTACATCAAAAGAGGGTTTCAACAAAAGAATTGATCGTCGATCATCTTCACAATGAAATCAAAAATACTTCCGAACCCTAATTGTTTCGACCGAAGATGATAGCAGTCGTCGCCACTATCGCCACCGCCGTCATCCCCACAATCGCGGTGATTTCTACTCCATCGCTAGGCTGCTTTTCCGGTGTGCTCTCCTCTGGGATTTGTTCCGCTGGGATTTGCTCCGCAACGACTTTCTCTGCTGCGATTTCTCCTCCATTTCCTTCTTGAATTGACGAATGCTACCCGCCTCTCCAATCAAGCCCATGACCAGATTCAAAGCTTCCAAAATCTGACGCTTACGCTCTCCTGGTCGAAGTGCTTGTCCAGGTGAAAGCAAACCCGTTCAGCTATCCCTTTAGCCATCTCTTCTTGAGCCTTCAGTTTTCGAGCCACGTTGCTTGGAGGGGACGTTTTCAGTGGAGGCGGGTTAACCCCTTGGAGACTTGAAGCCCCGTCGCCGTCGAGAGTTGTGGACGGATTTGGGATTCTGTTGCTTGGAGGAGACGTTTTCGATGGAGGCGGGTTTAACCCTTGGCGACTTGAAGCCCCGTCGCCGCCGAGAACTGTGGACGGATTTGGGGTTTCGTTGCTTGGATGGGAAATTTTCGGCGGATAGCAATTTGAAACCCCGTCTCCGCCGAGAGTCGAATTCGCCGGCTCCAGTGGATTGAAGTTCAACCTTTGCTTGATTTCTCCTCGGGGAGCGACTCCGTTAACCGAGTTGAGAAGGCGCTCTGTAGCCATCTCTTCTTGAGCCTTCAGTTTCCGAGCCATGTTGCTTGGCGGGGATGTTTTCGGTGGAGGCGGGTTTACTCCTTGGCGACTTGAAGCCCCGTCGCCGCCGAGAGTTGTGGACGGATTTGGGGTTCTGTTGCTTGGAGGAGACGTTTTGGGTGGAGGAGGGTTTACCCCTTGTCGACTTGAAGCCCCGTCGCCGCCGAGACCTGTGGACGGATTTGGGGTTCTGTTGCTTGGATGGGAAATTTTCGGCGGATAGCAATTTGAAACCCCGTTGCCGCTGAGAGTCGAATTCGCCGGCTCCAGTGGGTTGAAGTTCAACCTTTGCTTGATTTCTCGCCAGGGAGCGACTCCGTTAGCCGTGTTGAGAAGGCGCTCTGTAGCCATGTCAGAACTCCCCGGCTTGGACTTGACTCTGAAGGCTGGGAGGAGCAATGTATGGAAAGTGGGTGAGAGGAGGATTTTTCTTTCTCTCATTGTACCACCCATTAACGTCTTTTGAGCAGACGAAGGTGGTGGGAGTAGGAATGGTTGAAAGGTTCGCAGGAGAACCGGCTTCTCAAATTGTGGTGGTGGAGTTCGGCTGACAGGACGTCCGAGAGCACCCACCGGTGGCTTGTGAAAACCCCACCGGCTCGGCGGAGGTGGGGGGGGGAAGGACTTCTTGAAGAAAGACATCGACGTGTTGCTGGTAGAGTGAGAAAGGAACGAGGAATTTGGTGCGAATTCAAATTTTTGGCAGTATCGTTAGCTTCTGGTTTTTGGCGGTGTGGTAATGAAGAGGTAGAAGAAGTCGGACATGTGATGGAATTCAAATTGTGGCAATGTCGTTAGCTTTTCTGTTTCCCCTGTTTTATATGTACTCTACTTCTGGCGATGTGTGGGAACGAGGGGGAAGAAGAAACCGGTCCTCTGGCGAATTCACTCTGCCTAGCCGATTGAGACGGAGAAGTTGATTTTCTTTGGCCGTCGTTCGATATTTCCCCGGCTAGCGAGGATCCGCGATGGAAACGACGAAATTGATCTTCTTCTAGACGTCGTTTTGGCCCGACAAGCGAGGAGCAGTGATGGAGACGGCGAAATCGACCTTCATTTTGGCTGGACCAGAGAGGAGCCACCGTTCTAGCTAGCCCCGACTAGCGAGGAGCCGTGATGGTTCGAGTCTCGGGAAATCACAAAAAGGCCCCAAAAGTTGAAACAATTACGAAAAGTGTCCTACTGATTAAACGCAGTGTCTTTGTTTCGTAGGATTCAGGTATTGACACCAATGACCAACCATACCCGCGAAGCACACAACACACATCCAAAATCAAATTCCAATCAACAAACCATAATGAATCTCAGATACCAAGCACAAGCACAATTCGTGATTCATTTTGTAAAGTAATCGAAAGAGGGATTTAAGGAACGAAATTTCCAATTTTAGTTTTTTGCTTAGGCAAACTCTCTTATAATCTTATTGGCTTTCTTGATCCATTTTTAGCCTCAACCAAAATGAAACCATGTAATTTGTCTTGTAATTTAGCCATCAAATGAACGGGAAAATGAAACGGTTTGACAATAATACGGATACGGAAGTTTTAAACAGATAAAATACGTACGGGTATATATACGAGTATTAAACAGAGTATTTACTAACTATGCTCTTTATGAAAACTAGCTTTGAGTGCGATCGGGTGCTGGTGGGTTGTGCTTAATATGGAGAGAAGATGTTTTATGATTATCATATGAGGAAGGGCCGCCATGGAGATTACTGATCAAGCTTGCAAGCTAGCTGCTTTTTTTAGATTATCAAGCTGTGAGCCTGAGCCTGAGCCTGTGATGAACTTTTAATAACTTTAGTTTTGATCGTGGTGAATTTACATGGTATGTTTTACGTGAACATTATGTTGTTCGAAATCTCTCAACAAAATTAATCGTGAATTCACTAAACGAGTTTCATTTCGTTAGTAATCGAAATTAGTTCCAATTTTTTTAAGAGTGGGAATAGAAAAAGTGTTAAATCATTTTGGGAAGAAGAATATACTATTGCGAGGTTTCCCCCCATGTCATCATCACACCATAGCCGGCGAGGTAGCCTCTGTGATTAAGGTTCGGCATGTTGTGTAACATTCAATGGAGAGTACTATTTGCGAATTAACATATCCATGTACTACTTTTTTCGTACAAACATCTTCTTTTATTATCAAAGCGTAACAAATATACCCTTTTGTTGATCTCGTGATGCATGCCACTGTTTCTGCCTGAATACATTTGCCGCATCGCTAGACTCGGAAACTCGACCATGGCTGCAGTCATTGATATACTCGCCACTGCTACGTTGTTTTTAATTAAATTGGGGGTTTAATAAGTTGGGGTAGTTATCGGTAATTAGGAATTGTTATTTAAACTATTTTTCTACGTTGAATGAGATTAGCAAAAGATTAAAACCTAAACCTAAACCTAATATCCCTTTTCCCTCTCACTCTTCCTCACCTCTGCCGAACCCCTTCATCTCCTCTTCTCCCTTTCGGGCAGCCACTGCTGCCGACCCCTTCCTCCCTCTTCTTCTTCCTCCCAAATCCCCACTCTTCCCCTTCCTTTCCTTAACACACGACCGCCACCAGGAGCCAACCAAGGCTCCCACTCCCATTTTCAATTCCCTTTTTCCTCATTAGATAGATCCTGGCGAACGGTTTTCTATCATTTTTGCATTATAAACTGCTGTCTTGGTCCATTATGAGCTAGCTCGCCGTGCACGACTAAGGTATTTCCATTAAACCACCCTTCTAACATTACTCTCAAAGACTGCATGAAAATGATCAAATTAACGACAAATTGACAAGAAACCAATTAGATAAAGCCGAACCAAGGACTGAAAATTTGAATTGGTAATAGATAGAGTAATGGAAATGGACTCTCTCTAATAAGTGATGATTATCAAAATGCCGAAGAGTCATTTTGCACATCATAATTGTTGGGCGAGATCAGAGTTGCAATCTCAATTTGAAAAGGCTGATTCATCAAAGCTTCAACCCGGCAAGTTTCAGAAATGGAAAGACATCTATTCAGGGAAACTTCTTCAAATTCTGGGAATCTTGGCAACGGTCCTTTCCTCTCCAACGGCTACAGTTTTGCGGCTATATATTTGCTTTCCCTGATCTTAGTCTAAGTAGCTTTTGATCTTAGAAACATTGAGCGGTAGAGGGCTGTGTTGTTTAAGGCAAAAGAGTGTTTCTTCTCCAGAGGTATAGGATCTGAGAGAGTGGCAGATAGGTACAGAGTTTCGGACTGAAAACTCTGGCTGGCTGATAAATTCATTCTGTGTTTGAGTCTTGTAAAAGAAGAAAAATCTTAGTGTCTCTCGGCAGTGGTGTTGACCGTTGCCAGGACGAGGAAGTAGCCATTGTTGGGTGAACCTCGTTAAAAAGTGCCTTGGTGTTCTTTACTTTACTGCGTTACTTCATCTTTCTTCCCTGTCCTCGATCCCCTCTGTTTCTGGGTGTGCAGAGCTCGAACAGAGAACTTGTTCTCTGTTGTAGTCTTCTTCTGGACTCTGTTTTCACCTTGGCCCACCCTTCTGTTTTGCTTTTCTATTTTATCGATTGGGCTTTAAGCATCCCAGGCCCATATCGTCAATACGCAGAGTTTGATCTCCTCGCATCCATCGTCTTTTTCGTTTTTCGCTGTGCACTTCAACTTTACCTTTTCAATCTGAAATCCCTAATCTGAGATCGACTTTCAATAATCATCTGGATTAGATTTTACGCAAGAAATTGAAGTGGAAGTTTGAGTCATTCACACTTGAGTGGATGTGGACTCATGGAGTCTAGTGTGCATGATCGATTAAGTATGCAAAAAAACACTTTGTGGCAAGGTTGTCAACCCGCGGGTTGACCACGGGTCGACCCAATTTGACCCTGACCCGATGAGAAAAACGGGCCGCACGCACCCGTCGGGCCGACCGCTATAAAATACCTGGTTGGAGGTCAAATTGTGTCATTTTTTTCTTTAGTTTGCGAAATGCGCCTATTTTCCAATTTTTCTTTTCGCCTAACTCAATTTTTGGAATACTAAGTTGAACATTTGAATATTTATGTTATATAAGTGTGTGTGAATTTTCACTATATGTTGGATCTAAGTACGATATGTTATTTTGGTGTAATATTATATGTTATAACTCATATGTTAGATAAGATTTGATATAATTTATGAGGATAAGTACAATATAATGACTCTTTCTATATTTTCGGGCCAAACCGAGTTAAAACGGTTGACCCTTTAACCCTTGACCCACTAGCTCGACCGGGTCCGGGTCAACCCGCGGGTTGACAACCTTGCTTTGTGGGCAGCTGAAGAACAAGTTGGCCACTTGGATGGGAATCTAATAAACCACTTCTTTCGACACAAATTGACAACATATATCTATTCCCCCCCCCCCCTTTTTTGTAATAATATCATTGATTGCCATTTAGCATAATTTCAAAATAGTTGGTAGGAATATTAATAAAATAATTGGTAGGAATAATATTAATAAAATTTGTGTCGCCATTATAAAAAAAAAAGATTTGGTAGGAATAATAAATCCAATAATTACACCTCAACACTCAACAACCTAACCTAACCTCTTAGGGAAGTCCTTATCCATGCTCACTCACTCATAGCAAGACATGTATATTACGCATGTTACAACATATCATTCGTTTTCAATAAGACTCGATGGCTCGTGATTTAAGATTAGTAACTTAAAATAGAGTATGTTTATATAAAAACGAATTTTATAGTTGATTATTTAACTTTTCAATTACGTTATCGCTCGTAAGTCGTAACTTGACAATTGTATTTAGAATTCATACCGAAAAATGCATTGTGGTGGATACTTTAGGTGTTCTCTTTCTTAAAAATATAAACAACGTAACCCCCAAAATGCTGATGACAATTATCCATTTTCTAAAATCTCAATAGGCCAAATTAGACGATATCACGATAATCACCAATTATAACAGAAAGCGACAAATTCCCATCCAAAAAGCCCTTTTATTTTCAAGTTTAGGGGTCGTTTGCTTGTGGGATTTGGGTGATGGATTTGGAACCCAAATCCCAAGTATCATGGAGTTGACACAAATCCTTTGTTTGTTGATGGACACAAATCCGTGGGGTCCACGGATTTGGACCCCTTTTTTTATCCAAATCTGTGGACCCCACGGATTTGTAAATCCCATATTTCATTTGGGATTTGACAATAGAAGGAAAAAATGTGAGACAAATCCATTACAAATTCATGATAAAAAATCAACTAAACAAACAACGTACTCTTCCAAATCCATGATGCAACAAATCCATCATAAATTCAAAGGTTTTTAAAACTCAAAACCTTCATTTTCAAATCCAACAAGCAAACGAGCCTCCTAATGTAATTTTTGACTACTTCTTCAAATCCTCGTAGAGCCGCTTGTTACCTCTCTCTCCCCTCCTACCAAACCCTTTTCTTTCTGCGCCTCTCTTTTTTTCGCGTCCGATTGTTGTTGTTTTCCTCCCATTTCCTCCGGCCACCGTCTCTCCTCCGTCGCTGAAATGGCTGCGTCTTCCACCCTCTGCCCTAAGCTTTCCGCATCCGCCGCAGGCGGCTTTGCGTCTTCCTTCAACTGCCGCTCCGATCCTTCCGGAAACCACCACCAGACGGGACCCGGCCGATTCTCCTCCTCCTCACGAGTCAACTCTGTCGGTGTTCATGGATCTTTCCTCGCGGGCGGTGGCGGCTACGGGATGTCGTCGTCTCTCATCCTGAGGTTCCCTCCCAATTTCGTCCGCCAGCTCAGCAACAAGGCTCGCCGGAACTGCAGCAACATCGGCGTCGCGCAAATTGTCGCGGCAAAGTGGTCTGACAACTCATCCACCGGTTCCGCGGCTGCGGCTGCGAACGCAGCCGCCGCCGCCTCTCCCGCAGTCCCTGCTGTCGAGGAGTCGATCGAGCTGATCGCCGGTGCCAATGGACCGGTGGTTGATGGGCTCGATGGGAAAGGAGATGTACAGGATTTGACTAACAAGTTAACGTATTGTTCGTTTTTGAGCTCCGATGGAAGCATCGCAGTTCATGCTGGTACGTTCCCCTCGCAACTGAATGTTCCCTCATTTCGCCGTTTTTCCCCTTGTGTTGTTGTGGCTCGATCTGTTTGGCTGAGCTTTTGCTGTTTGGACTTTCCGGCAGGTGAAAGATTGGGACGCGGCATTGTTACTGATGCAATTACAACTCCAGTGGTTAATACTTCAGCCTACTTCTTCAAGAAAACTGCAGAGCTTATTGATTTCAAGGTTTTGTGGTTGTGATCTTTAAATGTGATGACTCCTAAGAAAGGATCCAGGTGTTATTATGTTGCTGATTAGGATCTTCTTTTGCAGGAGAAGCGCCATGTGAGCTTTGAGTATGGTCGCTATGGAAATCCAACCACCGCAGTTGTGGAGGAGAAGATAAGGTCACTTGAGCTTCTCGTTTAAGCCTATCTTCCATCTCATGCATGTTATATCTCTATCTGCTGAATTTACAATCTGGGTTTTACTGATCTTCTCGGTATTGGTTTTCATCTTGATGTAGTGCTCTTGAAGGAGCTGAGTCAACTTTGATCATGGCATCTGGGATGTGTGCTAGTACTGTCTTGTTAATGGCCCTGGTTCCAGCTGGTGGACATCTCGTGACAACCACTGATTGTTATAGGAAGACCAGGATCTTCATCGAGACTATGCTGCCTAAGATGGGAATCACGGTACCTATTCATACTTTGCTTGCAGCTCATACAGGCAAATACTTGGCTGGGCTGTAAATCCTCTGTAATAATCATTGTTTTATGCTGTGATAGTACCAAATCTAGTTCTTGATTGCTCAGAGAAACTTGAGTTCCTTGCTATAAATTTTATGCATTGTTTCAGTTTTTTGGATTTGATTTGATTGCTGGTGATTATGCAGGCTACAGTGATCGATCCTGCAGATATGGAATCCTTGAAGAATGCTCTTAATGAGAAAAATGTCAGTTAGAGTTTGCGAAAGTTCCTCCTTTTCCTTTCTATGTCCTAAATGCTACTGCTTACTTTGGAAGATATAATTTCCACACAGGTTTCACTTTTCTTCACGGAGTCTCCCACCAACCCTTTCTTGCGGTGTGTTGACATTGCGCTGGTTTCAAAGCTTTGCCATGAGAAAGGAGCATTGGTCTGCATAGATGGTACCTTCGCAACTCCTCTCAATCAAAAGGCCCTTGCCCTTGGTGCAGATCTAATTTTGCACTCTGCAACAAAGTTCATTGGGGGGCATAACGATGTAAGATTTCTGGCAGCACTTAAATCATGAAATAAAACCTTTTTGATCCTCTAGCTATTGTGCTTGTGCTAAAATTGCTGGAACTCGTGTCTTGCTTTCAGGTGCTTGCTGGTTGCATCAGTGGCTCGCTGAAATTAGTTTCAGAAGTTCGCAACTTGCACCATGTTCTGGGTGGAGCTCTTAACCCTGTGAGTTCAATTGATTTGGTCACTTTGCTCTCCTATTATGGACTGGTTTCTCTGAATGAATAATTACAATAATTTTTTCTTCATCTTTTAGAATGCTGCTTACTTGATCATTCGAGGCATGAAGACACTGCATCTTCGTGTACAGCAACAGAATTCTACTGGACAGAGGATGGCCGAACTTTTAGAGACACATCCCAAGGTTTGTATGACACTGCTTCATCATTAATCACTTCTTTGGAGCTTGCCTGTATGATTTGTTGCCGCAATATAGATTTGACTGGTGGTAACTAGATTCTTATTTTGCAATGCTTGATTGTAAATATCATGTATCCACGTCTCATGTGATGTTATATGACAGATAAGTCGTGTTTATTATCCTGGATTGAAGAGTCATCCTGAGCATGACATTGCAAAGCAGCAAATGTCTGGCTTTGGTGGCGTTGTCAGTTTTGAGGTATGATAAACTTTCAAGAACTTTTATGTATTTACTAATATATCATGGATAAATTTTGTTCTCTAATGTCTTATTTACAGTTCTTATCTTTACAAATGCCCTTCTTAATGATGCCAGGTTGATGGAGACTTGGAAACTACCATAAAGTTTGTGGACGCATTGAGAATCCCTTACATTGCGCCATCTTTTGGAGGGTGCGAGAGCATTGTTGATCAGCCTGCTATCATGTCTTACTGGTATGTGAATGAATGCAATGTCATTTTGTAGCTTTCCATGATGTTCTCTTTGTGTCTGTGTTTTGTTGCTATGAATATGATATTATGGTCCCGAGAATTAGGATATTGTCACCTGTATGTACATCAGGGAACTCTAGGAGTTCCTTTATTAATTCATTTAGGAGTTCCTGTATTCTAGTGGCCTATTTTGATGACCCAGAAACATTATGAAAGAGGCAACTCTTCCCGACTTTGAAACTCAAACTGCTTGCTTTTTTATTTTGTCCAATTCCCCGTATATATTGAAAGATCCTCAAAACAAAGGGTAGGCCCTGATCGATGCTACCTCTTGAATAATTATAATTTCTATATGGTAGAACCCTCCAAATTGAGCTTAATCTTATAACTTTTGCTGAAATAAAAAATAGAAGTATATGTCCTTGATGAAATATGAACCGAGTTGTATCAGTGCTTAGCCAGGGCAAACAACTTATCGACCAAGTCAAGATATTCTGTTCACGGTTGTTCATCTTCAATAAATGGATTCTTCCAGTAGTACCACACTACCACTGGATCAAGGCTTATGTGTCCTGGACTATACGGTCTAGGAGTTTGTCTTAGGAACAGAACACTCATCCAAATGAAGATATACAGTACAGGTCTTTACGTTTGATGAAGAACTCTTTCCTCTGGCCCTTAAATGATCCCTTGATTTGCCGTGTTTGTCTCTGTTTAGCTTAGTTTCATGCCTCTTATTGCAGACATTTTAGAAAAGGGTTTGACTGTCATTAAGTGCGTAATCATATGGTTGAATACTTTCATAACTTTATATCAGAAGAAGATCTAATAACTTCTTTGGTATGATTTGCAGGGATCTTCCTCGGGCAGAGAGGGAGAAGTATGGGATTAGAGACAACTTGGTGAGGTTCAGCTTTGGAGTCGAGGACTTTGACGATCTCAAGGATGACGTACTTCAAGCCCTGGAAGCCATATGATCGCGATGACAAGGTTCTTCATCCAGAATGACTTCAACTGTGTTGAAGTTGTTAGCAATATCTGAGAGGGCTTCACAGTACTTTCCTATACCTCTTCTGCTGTGTTCATTTCCCGCGCCCTTGTTGCCATTTATGGATCCATGTTTCATAATCCTCTAATTGTCGCATTTTGTTTCTTCTGCCGTTGGTAGTTGCTTGATGGAAATAAACTGTCATTTCCGTGAAACCTGTGAACACTTTCTCCATCTGGGAATCTGGCTTTTTCCTGCATCTACTCTCTGCATCCTTCCAACAGATTTTTTATTGGTAACTAGGTTGCCTTGGCTTTTTAGTCGCTGAATCCAATTTCATTTATTCAACTTTTTGTGGACAATCAAAACAAACATTGTTTATTTAACTTTTTGTGGAGCTCGCTCTACTAAGGATCATAGTTCGAGCTGAATGAGAAACCACAGGCCACAAACAAGAGTTATTTTGTAGTTTGAGAAGCCAGCCTGGGAGAAGAGTTGGGACCACTGTGGTTCAGTTCTTATGCTACCTTCCAAACAAGCCATCATAACCATGTCAGTGAACAACAGCGTTCCCTCGGAGACCTGATCGTCGCAGCTCTCGTGGTCAAGAACATGATCTGCTATCATCACCTTCCCTGCACCACCACCACCACCACCACGATTGCTCACCGCTTTCTTGCATTGCTTCAATAGCTCCACGCAGGCTTCGTCCTCCAACTCAATCAGCACCCTCTGCAAGCGATCGATCGAGCCAGGTTTGATGAACCAAACATTCACAAAACAACCAACATTCACGCAATAATGATGTGTTAAGTACTATACCATCAAGAGCACGGCATCTGCTGGCGGGATCTCCTTAAACATGTCCCCGCCAACATACCGAAGGTTGGGCTGGGCAGCAGCTTCCAACCCAGCAACCGCATGAGGAAGATCAAACACTGTGATGTCGATGTCGGGAAAGGCAGCAGCGAGGACCTGACCCGTGGTTCCAGTACCACTGTTGCGCCCTACGTCCACAAGCGAGTTCAGCCCCTCGAACACACCTGACCACGATCCACACTTGGCCACCAAAGACGCGGCGAACAGCGAGCTGTCACGCCCCAACCCGTCGTGGTAAAGCCGGCTCAACCAAGGGTCGCCAGCCGCGACTTCATACAGTTTCCTGCCACCATTAGCAAACGCGAAGGGAGCCTGTTGTCGCTCGTCGTTGGTCCGAAACCAAGTGCTCATACTGCGCCAAGGGTCGAGCATGATGGGATGGGAGCCTAGGAGAAGCATTGACCTTCCGCCGAAGGGGTTGTCCTTGAGCAGGAAGCGAGACAGTGGCGTCAACCAGTAGCTGTCGTTGTGTTCGACGAAATAGCCTAGATGGACGAGGACTCGCATGAGGCGGGACATGAATGGAGCTTTGGCGGGGGAGATTTGGAGAGCGGAAATAAGCTGGTGGAGGGTCATGGGACGGCAGTGGTTGTGGATGACGTCGGGGATCTCCAGCTGAACTGCGCACTGAACCGTCATGGTGCTGATGTAGCCATTGGTGTGTGCCCACACGGTGGGCTGATGCTCCGCAAGCTCCAGCGCGCTGCTTGCTGCTGCTGCTGCTGCCGCTGCTGCCGCTTGCATTTCCGCTAGCTAGCTCCTCTCTTGGAGTCCTTTGCTTGTTGTACCTGCTAGTTGATTTAGCTTTTGATATAGCATCGAGTTGTTTGTTTGTTGTCAGGAAAAGTGAGAGTGATTTTGCCCTGGTGAACTAACTAACTTATTACCATAGCTGTTAATATAAGCTGATTGGCTGATAGCGTGTAGGTCACGAAATCTTCGTTGTTGTTGCGTAGTGGATGTGTGGTTAGCGGCCTTTTGTAGTTACTCAAAATTCATAAACTTCAGTATGAGTGGAATCTATGACAAATAAGAAATAAAAGTAACAATTACTTAAAATTTGGTGAATTTCATATATAGTTAATTATTATACTTGTTTACGTTTCTACTGAATCGAAGTATGGAAACCAGTTAGAAAGTCGGTGGAGCGGTGGGGGAGAGATGAGGTGATAGTGGAGGCGAGGAAGAAAAGATTGAGATGAAAAAAAAAAAAACATACGTTTGTTATTTAAAAAATTAAAATTTGTTGTTGTCTGCGAGGTTAGATGAAAATAAATCGAATTGGATAACCAATGACCAATGTAAAAAATATTTAAAATGAACAACTAGTAAGAAATTAATATTTTTTGAATAACAACAAAATTAATTAACGAGTGATCAAATATATAGTTTAGTTGAGGGCAAAAATAAATTGAACGACATCAAAGGGTAAGAAATGGTCCATGAAACCGTATCGTACCGATGGTTCAACCCCGAAATACCGATATCGGAGGCTAAATAGGTAGGCGGTATTTTAACGATACTAACGGTTGAACTACGGTTAAACCATGATTTTATCATAAAATACCATACCACTGACTCTTCCGATACGATCTCCGGGTATTGTTTCATGGAATGTAACAAACTATAGATAGGAGGATGTGGAACGCGAGGTCCTTTTTGCGGCTCCCCACAGGTTAGGAAATCCTGCAATCCTGTGGGTTCGTGGGCTTCCTGACCCAATCTGGGTTTAGTCCCAAAAGCCCAATACAATGAATCTCGCCGAAGACTTGAATACTACCGAGGCCTGAGAGCAGTCTGAGCAGTGAGAGAGGGTACGAGTAGCATTTGCATGGGGCAGTGTAGCCGCCTGTTTCCCACTTTACCACCCAAACCACAAAGAAGCAGCGGGCGCGCCCGACCCGACAAACAACCCCTGCCCCCAAAAGCAGAGAGCAGAGCAAACCCATGGGTTTTCGGATGAGAGCTTCCCCTTGTTTCAACTGCCAACCACCATTTCCCTCCCTCCACGCTTATATAAAGGAGAAGCCAGCCCTCTCTAATTCCATCATCATCTTCGCTCACTACTACTCTTCATTGAAGACCAGTCTTCTGTTTTCTCGAGAAAAAGAAGGAAGGAAGGAAAGAAAGAGAGATTCAGTTAGCAGCAGAGTATTTTTTTTATTCAATCAGGATCCATGGAAGGAGTTCAGGCATGGGTTTCCAAGCACAAGCTCGGCACAATTGGTAAACTACTCGTATAGCAATCATCGTTATCTATCCACTTCAGTTGGGTGAAATGGTCAAAAACTGGACTGTGGATATGCAGGAGGAATATGGGCAGCAGCAGTTGGAGGCTCATTCGCTGTCAACAATCGGTCGTCTACTCCGGCTCTCAAGCCCAGTCTTAGGCTCATCCACGCCAGGTGAGCTAGCTAGCTAGCTTGGTCCATCCATCCTTGTCGATTCATGCATTTTAATTACCATCCCTTGATTGAGTAATTAATTACTTGAAAGTGGTGAATTCATGAATAATTACTACTTACTGCTGCAGGATGCACGCACAGGCCGTAACATTGGCAGTGCTTTCTGGAGCAGCAATCTACCATCACTTTCATGATCAAAATTAGGAAGCCACCGTCGATTCATTGGCGGGTTAAACTGGATGATGACGACAATTGGATAGGAGGGCTTAGAGTTATAGAATCTTTGCTCTTCTGTATTTCTTTCCAGCACTGCTCACGCTATGTTCTTGTGTGACGGTACACCTTCTTTCAATAACAACAATGGAGCCTAATGTTTCTTTCTTCCACGACCTTGTCACTTTGTCTCCATTTCAATATGTTCATATCAAACATAGTTATCAAATGGAGGAAGCAAACTTATAATCCCTACTTGAGATGTCAAAATTTCCACTGGTTTTTTCTCATTAGAGATATGAACTGGTTTATATGGTACATGATCATTTGCTGCGTAAGTATTAGGACAAATGTACAGCTACCTATAGAGTACACATCCTCAACAATTAAGATGATCAGAAGATAAACTTTACAAGCAAAAAGAGTGATAACTAATCCCCATCCCATCTATCACTCAAATCAATTCGGCTAAGGGGCAGAATCCCCTCTGCCTCTGCACCCACCAAACCTCACTTCACCATGTGCGTTCGGAGGCCAAAGGGGCAGGCTTTCAATTGCACTCAAAACTGCATGTAAATATGCCAATAAAGAGTTTATGGACGGTGGTTAAACCATATGTAACAGTAACTTCGGGACTATGTGCAGCTAGCTAGCTTCCTGCAATGCTGCATAATACACGGGGAAAGCTATATAACAAACCCTAGAGAAGCTTCTTCCTCTCAAAGTAATTCCTGATGTTGATATGACTTGAATCGGATTATCAGCCGCTACGACTGGTAACCGGGGGTCTCGCTGACCGGTCAGCGAGTGGGGTCCAGGGGCAACGCCCCGGTGGGGGTGCGGGGGCAACGCCCCCGGCCCACGGTGTATGGGCTCAATGTTATTTGGGTTCGGGTTCTGGGCCTGGTCTGTAACCGTTTCCTTTGCTAGATTGGATTAGGTTTAGACCCACATGGAGAAGTACTATAAATACTTCTCATACTCCTCTGTAATCTGTAATCTCCTCAGATATAGTGAAACTGGCTCTCTCTCGCCCGTGGACTAGCTAACACACATCGTGTTAGTGAACCACGTAAATCGTGTGTCTGTGTCTTTCGATTCTCGCTCTCGTATTCTTGCTTTGTCGATTCCGGCGATTTCCCGATCCGTAGCAGCGCGTTTATAACAAGTGGTATCAGAGCCGCGGCTGGAAATCAGGCTAGGTTTTCGATTCAGAAGAATGACGTCGGTGAACATGAAGATCGAAAAGTTCACGGGGAAGAACAGCTTCGCTATATGGCAGATCAAGATGCAGGCTTTACTAAAACAGCAAGGGCTGTGGGGGCCGCTGTCTGCGAAACAGAAGAAGGCAGCGGTCGATGACGATGAGTGGAATACCCTGGAGGAGAAGGCCCACTCGACCATCATGCTATCGTTGTCTGATGACGTCATCATCGAAGTCGCTGCTGAGAAGACTGCCGCGGGCTTGTGGTTGAAACTAGAGAGTCTGTACATGACTAAGTCTCTAACCAACAAGCTGCATCTCAAGCAACGTTTGTTCAGCTTGAGGATGCAAGAAGGTACGCCTTTGAGGGAACATCTCGAACAACTTAACTCTATTTTGCTGGATTTGCGTAATATAGATGTTCAAGTTGATGACGAGGATGCTGCCCTAATCCTGCTGGTTTCTTTGCCGAGTTCATATGAGAATTTCGTTGATTCTTTTATTGCTGGTAAAGAAAGCGTGTCGTTGGAGGATGTCAGGTCTGCTCTTCATACGAGAGAGATCAGGCATAAGGCGTCCGAATCTGGTACAGGTGGTGAGGCATCGGGTTTGGCTGTTACAGGTGGAAAGGGAAAGAAGAAATCTGGTAAAGGGAATTCGAGCAAGAATTCCAAGGGTCCCGGTCCACAGCCAGGTGATGCTTGTCACAACTGTAAGGAAGTGGGGCATTGGAAGTACAACTGTCCCAAGAGAAGAGGGCAACAGAAGAAACAAGGTTCAGTTGCCGTGGCAGAAGTGGACAACAGTTCTGAAGACGATCTCGCCTTGGCTGTAGATGAGAAGGCACATCGTGGTGATGTGTGGTTTCTGGATACTGCAGCCTCATATCATATGTCTCCGAACAGGGATTGCTTCACAACCTACGAGCAGATAGATGGTGGTAACGTGGTCATGGCAAATGGAGCTGTCTGCAAGGTTGTTGGAATCGGGTCCATAAAGGTTCGGACACATGATGGTTCGTTCTGTACCGTGAATGATGTCAGACATGTTCCACGAATGACGAAGAACCTGATCTCCTTGAGTCTACTCGACAGCAAGGGTTTCAGTTTCAAAGGAAAAGGTGGAGTTGTGTATGTCTGCAAGGGTTCGAGGAAGGTACTGAAGGGCGTGAAGCGTGGGACCTTGTATGCATTACAAGGGTCTGTGTTGTCTGGTTCTGCTGCAGTTGCATCATCTCAGGTTCAACAGGAAGATATGACCACTCTCTGGCACATGAGACTGGGGCATATGAGTGAACGGGGGATGCAAGTTCTATCGAAGAGGGATCTTCTTTGCGGGCACAAGGTGCAGAATTTGGAATTCTGTGAGCATTGTGTGTTTGGGAAGCTACATCGCAGCAAGTTTCCCAAGAAGGGTATCCACCGGACGAAGGGGATACTAGATTACCTCCACTCTGACTGTTGGGGTCCTTCACGAGTTGAATCCATTGGAGGCAGCAGGTATTTTCTGTCTATTATTGATGATTATTCGAGATTTACTTGGATTTTCATGATGAAGCAGAAAAGTGAAGCTTTCACGAAGTTCAAGCAGTGGAAGACATTGGTGGAGAATCAGACCGGGAAGAAGATCAAGAAGCTGCGAACGGACAATGGTCTGGAGTTTTGCAGTTCTGAGTTCAACGAATTCTGCAAAGATGAAGGGATTGCCCGTCATCGGACTGTGAGAGATACACCCCAGCAGAATGGCGTTGCAGAAAGAATGAACCAGACATTGTTGGAGAGAGCACGGTGCATGCTCTCTAATGCTGGACTAGAGAGAAGATTCTGGGCAGAAGCAGTGAACATGGCGTGCTTCCTGATCAACCGTGGACCTCACACAGGTATCGAGTGTAAGACTCCTTATGAAGTGTGGTATGGTAAGCCTGCTGATTACTCTTCACTGAAAGTTTTTGGGTGTCCTGTTTATTATCATGTGGATGAGGGTAAACTGAACCCAAGGGCAAAGAAGGGTGTATTTGTGGGTTACGGAGATGGAGTTAAGGGATTTCGAGTCTGGTCACCTTCTGAGCATCGAGTTATACTTAGTAACATGGCGTGCTTCCTGATCAACCGTGGACCTCACACAGGTATCGAGTGTAAGACTCCTTATGAAGTGTGGTATGGTAAGCCTGCTGATTACTCTTCACTGAAAGTTTTTGGGTGTCCTGTTTATTATCATGTGGATGAGGGTAAACTGAACCCAAGGGCAAAGAAGGGTGTATTTGTGGGTTACGGAGATGGAGTTAAGGGATTTCGAGTCTGGTCACCTTCTGAGCATCGAGTTATACTTAGTAGAAATGTGATATTTGATGAGAAGTCTATGTTTAACCCCATGTTGAAGGTCACTGTTGTTGAAGGTAGCAGGAATGTTGATAAGCAGGTGGAGCTGCAAACTCTCAATGAGAGTGAGTTTGAGCACCAAGGTGGAGAAGATCAACATGATGAGGATGTCTCTGCAGAGCTAGAAATTTCAGAGTCCAGTGCACGAGCTCAACAGTCTATTACTTCCGGTAGACCGAAGAGAGCGACTGCAGGAGTACCTCCACAGAGGTATGGCTTCGAGGACATGGTGGCATATTCATTTCAGGTTGCTGAAGAAGTGGATGCAGGAGAGCCACAGTCCTATAGAGAAGCAGTTTCGGGCGGTGAAGCTGATCAGTGGCTTGCCGCAATGGGAGATGAGATGGAATCCCATGACAGGAATCAGACTTGGGAGCTAGTCAAACGACCACAGGGAAGGAAGATTGTGACAAACAAGTGGATCTACAAGAAGAAGGAAGGAATCACTTCTAAAGAGGGCATGAAATTTAAAGCTCGGGTGGTTGCACGAGGCTTCTCGCAGAGGGAAGGAGTTGACTACAATGAGATTTTCTCACCAGTGGTCAGACATACTTCGATCAGAGTGCTACTAGCAATAGTGGCACATTATGACTTGGAGCTCGAGCAGCTAGACGTGAAGACAGCTTTCCTACATGGAGAGTTGGAGGAAGAAATTTACATGACTCAGCCAGAAGGATTCGAGGTTCCGGGAAAAGAAGACTATGTTTGTAAGCTGAAGAAGTCCTTGTATGGACTTAAGCAATCTCCGAGGCAGTGGTACAAGAGATTTGACAGTTACATGCTTGAGCTGGGCTACAGCAGAAGTCCATATGATTGTTGTGTATATCACAGCAAGGCAGAGGATGGTTCGATGATATATCTAGTTCTGTATGTGGATGATATGCTCATAGCTGCGAGGTCAAAGTCTGATATCCAGAAGTTAAAGGGGCTTCTCAGTGCTGAGTTTGAGATGAAGGATTTGGGAGCTGCTCAGAAGATTTTGGGTATGGAGATTTACAGGGACAGGTCGAAGAAGAAGCTTTTCTTGTCACAGAAGAGCTACATCCAGAAGATATTGTCGAGGTTTGGCATGTCTTCAGCAAAGCCCTTAAATACTCCTAGTGCTTCAAATGTTCATCTATCCTCAGCTTATGCACCGCAGTCAGAGGCTGAGAAGGAGTACATGTCGAGAGTCCCATATGCTAGTGCAGTAGGTAGCTTGATGTACGCTATGGTATGCACTAGACCTGATCTTGCACATGCTGTTAGTGTTGTCAGCAGGTTTATGATACAACCTGGGAAGGAGCATTGGCAGGCTGTGAAGAGGATCTTCCGGTACCTTAAGGGTACACCTGATGTGGGGATTAGCTTCGGAAGTGATACAGAGTGCTTGGTGTCTGGGTATTCTGACTCGGACTATGCTGGAGATGTTGACACGAGGAGATCGATGACTGGTTATGTATTCACTCTTGGGAGTTCTGTAGTGAGCTGGAAGGCAACTTTGCAGTCGGCGGTGACATTGTCTACTACTGAGGCAGAGTATATGGCGTTGACAGAAGCTGCTAAGGAGGGAATATGGTTGAAGGGACTGGTTGGTGATCTTGGTCTACATCATGATCAGGCAGTGGTGTATTGCGACAGTTTGAGTGCAATATGCTTGGCCAAGGATCAAGTCCACCATGAGAGGACTAAGCACATCGATGTGAGGTATCATTTCTTGAGGACAGAGAAGAGGATTAAGGTGAAGAAGGTTGGCACCGCGGATAATCCTGCTGATATGTTCACGAAGCCGGTTCCACATGGCAAGTTCCAACACTGCTTGGACTTGCTGAATGTCTTGAGTGGGTGACTCCGCCCTACGGGGCATTGATGGCGGGAGAGAGAGAAGGAGCAGAGTACATCAGAGATTTCAGAGGAAGAGGATTCAAGTCAAGGTGGAGATTTGTTGATATGACTTGAATCGGATTATCAGCCGCTACGACTGGTAACCGGGGGTCTCGCTGACCGGTCAGCGAGTGGGGTCCAGGGGCAACGCCCCGGTGGGGGTGCGGGGGCAACGCCCCCGGCCCACGGTGTATGGGCTCAATGTTATTTGGGTTCGGGTTCTGGGCCTGGTCTGTAACCGTTTCCTTTGCTAGATTGGATTAGGTTTAGACCCACATGGAGAAGTACTATAAATACTTCTCATACTCCTCTGTAATCTGTAATCTCCTCAGATATAGTGAAACTGGCTCTCTCTCGCCCGTGGACTAGCTAACACACATCGTGTTAGTGAACCACGTAAATCGTGTGTCTGTGTCTTTCGATTCTCGCTCTCGTATTCTTGCTTTGTCGATTCCGGCGATTTCCCGATCCGTAGCAGCGCGTTTATAACACCTGAGATGCCACGACTGCAAACCGGCCACAGATACACAGACCACGAGAGATAAGAAACCCATGATAGCCATTTCCGAGTTGGTCGACAGGTTCAGTTCTTGCATTTCCTCTTCTCTATCGCGGAGGTAGTACATTTCTGCATGAACATTTCTTACTGTAACCGACAGCTTCCTCAACTCAATCTCCATAGCCTACCACACCAAGAAAAAACACCAAAACAGAGGTCATTCATTCATTCATTCATCCATCATCCGTTAATTAACAAAGCAGCAGCAACAACAATGCAATCATGTCCAAATTCGGGCCACATATATGAATTGAGGTAGAGTAATGATTACTTCAATGTTGCCTTTCTTGGCGACATTAGACCAATCTCTAGCTTCAACGCCGGATCTCCAATCGAATTCAACGATGGTGGTGAGTGGCGGTTTGTGCAGAGGTGACCAAAAGCATGCAGAGTAGGGTCCATTTTCTGATGCTGTGAAAGCAAAAGTACCCTTCTCCACCTTATCCCCGTAATGGTAACTTACCCCATGGGGTGATGTTACCTGCAACCCAAAAAACAGTACATACAAACGTTCATACTTGACCCTTTCTTAAGAATTTACAGTTCTCAAAACGAAAGTAGTTCTCGACATGGTATCAAACAATGTTTATGAATGACATGTATTAATAACGTAGATATACAAACACAAAATGTATATAATGCATAGGGAAGAAGATAAAAGAAAAGTTACCCTGACAGTGACGTTGGGATCACCTTTGATAGGGTCAACAATGCTATAAGATCCCACGGACATGGTGTCGGCCTTGACGTCCTCAGATATGCATTTGGTCTCCCCTGAGTGCATGTCGAACCGCATTGATTCTGCCATCTTTGAACCCGATTCGAATATTAACATGATTACGATCAACCAACAGCTCCATCTCCACATCGTTATGTATGCCACCATTCCAGAGAGATATATATCTTCGAACAGAGAATATAGTAATTCAAAAGACGCTTTCTAACCAGGATTCCCCTGTTTCAGGGGGTTTTTTACACAAGAATTAGGAGATGTTTGTCGGGTGGTGGGTTGCCTGAAAGGTAGAGAGAGTCTGGATGATACGAAAGGGAAAAATGAATTATTGAGATTAACCAATCGTTTTGTCCTCCCTTTGATATTTCAGGGATTTCCAATTTAGCAGGCTTAGAAAGAGGTCTCATAGTTTTCAACTCCTAATTTTTCCATCATTTAAACAATTTTCCCTTCTCAAAATAATTGGTAAAAAAGGAAAAACATTATTTTTTTAAATACACATTTTTTTCTTGATCGAAATCACATTTGACCTGAGTATATCATGAACCATTCAAAGATCTTGTAACAGGAGAAAGGATTCATCACTCCTAGAAGTGAATAAGTGATTCCATTGAGTCTCTTGATAAGTTTGTCAATACAATGCACATTTGTACTCAAATGAGTTGATATATAATATCAATGACATTACGATACCTTAATCAAGGTCAATAAAGTAGATTGAAATCGGACAAGTATTACATGTTCCACTGTTCGTGCTCAATTATGATATTTGAGATGTAGAGACTCCCATGTATTGCTAATTACAACAATAAAGGTGGTCGAATACTAAACCTCTCTTTATCGTACTGTCAAGTGTTTGTTGATGTCATCCAGAATCGAAATAAGGTTGGGCCCTGGAAAGTGAGAGCATGAATTCAATGAACGAGATAGATTCTCCAATCGAATGATGGGTTACAAACTGATTATATTCCAAGTTTGGCTAACAAGAGAGCAACTTGGGTTGCTAAGGAAGTGACAAATGGATCTCTCTCTCAATATTGGATCATAGTGCTTAATATTGTTCATCAACTGTTGTAATTTTGTTAGGTTTGTACTCCACTCCTTGAAATGAATGGAATTCATTTGTTGTAAGAGAAAGTAATGCTAGAGGCCACTTCATATTAATGACATTTTGGTTCCGTTCAAAGACATTCGATAAAATTAGAACGATACAGAGAAGATATTTTTGACCTTTTGGCAACGTGATAAAATATAGTGGGCTCACTAAGAAACTTTGTTTGAGAAATGTACAAATGCTAGAGGCCATTTGATGTTCAATTTAGGAATCCTTGTTTGATTATGATTCCTAATATTCTACAAGTTGTAATTTAAAGTAAAATTTGTCCTTAGCAAGGAACCCTAACCTGATTTAATAGGATTAGTATTCAATGTGATTAGAATTTCAATAGGGATACTAATAAGATATAGTTTTATAGTTGGACTAGCAAAACTTAATTTCATTGAAATCCTAGTGTGATTAGGAAACCCAGATGGATTAGATTAAAATATAGGAAAGGAGTGAAAAGGTACTTGTAGGAGAGAATAATAAAGTTTGGAGCATTTAATGCAAATTGTACCCTATTGCTAGGTTATGGTTTAGGTAGTCTATAATTCTCTATCACTCAAAACTATCCTCTTGGGGAATTCATATACAAGAAATGAGTTTTACACGTTGTACGAGATATGAATCGCCATATAGATTACTAAGGAAGTCTAATACACATTCCTTGTAAATATAGAGCCCTAGACTTGAGGTTACCAAAAGGAACCATAATGACTAACTGTGCATTTTGATACTTTGCTTCGTCGCTTTCGGCTAGGTGAATGATGATGAGGTGAACAAAATCATGAATTAATACACATATCAATCTCATTTTCTTATGATAAACTACTCTAACCAAACCCTAGCAAGTGGTTGCAATGGTTCCCAAAAAAGGGAAGGAAAATGAAAGCCAAAGGAAGGGGGAAATGGAAGAAGAAGAAAACAATGCAGCTCATAGAAATAGATAATCGGCACCATATATTAATTTAAAAACTAAGGTAGACTATTTTCTTACTTTGTTTTCCCACTCTAAAGTTCAACTCTCTTCTACTACTACACAGAAGTAGTAGCTTGTTGCTAGCTTGTAACACTACTACTCACATCCCATTGGAGAAAAATGGTGTGTGGCAGAAAAAGAAGAAAAAAATAGCAAAATCAATTACTTGGGAAGGTTTGACTAAGGAACGAATCCTTATATTAAAAGGATTATAAGGAAGGCAATGCTTCCTCTCATGCTCCATTTTTTTTCTTGATAGTTATACAAAATTTCCTTCTTTTACTATTTCATTTTTTCCTTTGTCCCGGGAAACCAATATTTCAGAGTTGATAATCAAACCGGGCCCAGATACACAAATGGAGCTTCCTCCTACAAATGGGGACTATCAAGCTCTTGCTTCAACCCCAAGCAAAATCAGAGCATTCTTTTTGGCTTCCAGGT
Source organism: Linum tenue (assembly GCA_946122785.1). Lineage (NCBI taxonomy): Eukaryota > Viridiplantae > Streptophyta > Magnoliopsida > Malpighiales > Linaceae > Linum > Linum tenue. The sequence continues at coordinate 2,908,613 of CAMGYJ010000008.1, forward strand.
GTTCCAAGTCATTGAAGTTTCTGAAATTTCCATATGGGTCCCTTTCCTTTGCATCATATTTCTGCAAAATCCACCATTTTCATTTACTCTTCGACCTTATATGTTCATCTATGCCATGAATCTGTATGTATACCATTCGACTATTTACCTCTATCCAACCTTGACCTTTGAGCTGCTCTGCGTATTTGATTCTCGTTCTTCCGTAATAGCTCCCCAATCTGGTTCGACTGCGCGACTTTGTTTGATTGAGACAACAATGGTCCCGAGAACTGTACCGTGTTCGATTGATGAACGGGATCATGCTACATCAAGCAAGAACATATAACAAAGTCATTTCTAACTTCAACATCACATAACCATAATGTGTTCCACATCAGTGTTAGAGAATCAAGCTCGCTCAACGTACTCTGGCGTGGCTTAGAGGTATGTCTTCTGCAATCACATATGACAAAAACGCTTTGAGCGAATCCGGTGGTGGTGCATCAAATTGGTTCTGATGCTGCTGTGATATCGTGTGTTGCTTCTTGTTGTGACAATCTTGTTGTGATTGTCCGTCGACATCCCTTGCTCTACGTTCTGCATTCAAGTTTGGGAACTTGAATGGGGCATCTAGTCCACTAACTTGGCTCCCATTGGTGTCGTAAGACAAGGTTGACAAGAGGTCGTCTCTTCGCTTTCTTGTCGTCCAAGCAAACCCGCTCGAGGCAGAGATGGCTGGTGCTGGACCGGTGTAAGCCTGATGCTGATGTTGTCGTTGTTGTTGTTCTCCTTTCTGCAACCGAGTTGGTACCACGGTTGTGTTTGACTCCATGCTCAGCTCTCTACGTAGCCCGATCCCTCCTCCTCTTCGTTGGCCTACGTGTGGATGATTCACGTTCACCTTGGTAAAGGATGGCTGGTTGTTGTTCTCCTTCACTTCCTCTTTCAGGATGAACTTGCTGAGGCTGCCTCCCCTGTGATGAGTTGCTTTTGGCCTCTTTAGTACTGATTCTCGTGGCTTCAAACTACTCTTCTTCCTGCACAAAGGAGAAAAGAAAGAATATGATTCAGTAACTAAAAGATAAGTTATTCTAGCAACCTGATAATGAAGTCAATTAAATTGGATCTAGACCCATTTTTAGTGAGTTACGTGGAGTGAAATTTGTCCCAACTCGGCGTTAAATCAATCTAAAATAGCTCTTACCTTCTTCTGTCCTCCCTATACTTGGCATCCATTTCCTTGTTAGGTGGGTATTTTGGCAAGGTTGATGGATCACATGCATATGGTTCCGAGTTAATGAACTGCATAACAAGACAACCAAAATCAATCAAACTAAATTGAACTAAACCACAGTAAATACACACAACATATACGAGTAGTACCATAGACATAAGTGCAGAGGAAGCAGAACCACGCTTCTCAGGGTCAATAGAGATCAAGCACTCCAACAAATCCACTGCTGCAGGTGGGAAATCCTTACACCTCTCCCTCAATGAGCTCTCATATGGATGTTGCGGTCTAAACATAGTGGCATTTGGTAGATAATGATACTGCTTCCAGAACTCATCCGGAGGCGACCCACAAAGTTTGAAGATCTTATGCAATTGTTCCACCTCCGTCCTCCCCTTTAGCAATGGCTTGCCAGTCAAAAGCTCGGCAAACACACACCCCACGCTCCACAGGTCCACCGATACGTTGTAGCTTGTGGAGCCCAACAAAAGCTCCGGCGGACGATACCTATTAGAGTATGAGAAGCATGAGTCACAGAAATGTAATAAATTTCTTAACCAATCCATGAATTCAACAACAGTTTTCTTAACATTCAAATCCATTTCATCCATAACCAATACATTGTGATTTAGCGGTCCAAGGTTGATGGTGTTTTTGTAAAATTATTATTTTATTCACATTCAAAAACTAAGCTTTGATTTCTTACCAATATATATATTTTTTGCTTTAGAATCAATCACGTTCGATAACTAAAGTTGATAGTCTAGCAATTTAATCCCTAAACTTGTAAAATTTTACAAACTGGTCACAACATTATATCCACCTTTCATTCTGCCAATTTAGTGATTGGATAACTCCTCATGAACCCAGGAAACAATATGAACGCAACTCATAAGTCCACTAAACAACAGGAATAAACTATGCTACTATGTATAGTAATCTGTACCATAGCGTAACAACGCGGCTGGTGAGCCTCTGCTTCCCGCCGGAAGCGGCAAGGACGTTGGCCAGGCCGAAATCGGCGAGCTTGAGGATGCCGTTGTTGTTGACGAGGATGTTGGACATCTTGATGTCTCTGTGCATCACGCCGCGGAGGTGGCAGTGCTCGACTGCGCGGAGGAGTTGCTTCATGTAGCACTTGATTTGGGGCTCGGTGAGGTTGATTTCAGGGGAAGAGGACAGGCCGGCGAGGTCGTGTTCCATGTACTCGAAGACGAGGTAGATGGAGCTGGAGAGGCGGGAGGTGATGATGCCGTCGAGCTTGATGATGTTTGGGTGGTCGAGGCGGCGAAGGATCAGGATTTCTCGGGCCATGAATCTGATGCTCTCCGGTTGGTAGTTGTCGAATCGGACCTTCTTCAGGGCCACCATTCTTCCCGTCTCCACTTCTCGTGCTTTGAATACGCTGCTGTACGTTCCTTGCCCAATCTGAAAAATTATACATTCATTGTTATCACATCATATTTGCACAATCTGTTCTTGATTCGGGAAAATTGATGCTTGATAGGAAAGGGGGGAGAAAAAGATCATACCTTTTCTAATTTCTCAAACGCATCGGCCTGAAGAGGGACCCAACCGTTAATGGCTTCACCGGCGGCGGAGCTAAGCCAAGAGGGCCAACCGGCGGCGATCTGCTCTGCTCCAACAAGCCGTCGTGACGGCTGCGGCTGAAGAACGTCGCGTTTAACGGTAATCTCCCCAATTTCCCCAATCGAAGACCTCCGCTCCAACTTCTTCCTCTTGGCCTTCTTCTCCACATTATCAACCGCAGTATCGATCAGGTAATTGATCTCAGCCTGAATCTCCCCAACTTTCTGCAGCTGCTTCTTCCGATCAACCCTCCTCTTCCCTTTCTCCCCTTCCCCATCCTCCCCCTCCTCTTTTGCCTCAAGAAGATCGCCGATATTCCTGATCTTCCCGCTCCTCTGTTTCTGCTCGACGACGGAAGGAACGAGGATGCCGGAAGGGTTTCTGGAGGATGCGCGGGAGCTGGGATCGATGTAGGAGAGGCGGTCGTGGAGGACATTTGTGGAGGCGGGAGGGTAATTGAGAACAGGGGATTCGCCGCCGGCGGCGGAGGAAACGGCCCTCTTGGAGTTGACGCAGCCCATTAAACCCGAATCGAGGGGCAGGGTGGGGAACCCGACCCAAGATTGGGGATTAACGGAGGGAAGACAGACTCGGGGGCTTCCTATCTAAATTCGGGGAACAGTAAATAAAATAATAATGGGAGATGGAAATTTGGGTTCTTAGGTTTGTTGAATCTTCTCCTTCTTCTTCGCTGCATCTGAACCAATGCTACTGCCATTGCCCAAAAAAAGCAGGGGAAGAGAAAAGCAGGGGAAAGCGAGGGGTTGATTTTGGTTGGAAAGAAACAATTAGACAGATGGTCAATCAGACTGGTTTTCTTTCCCTTTTCCTGCTTTTTCTTTTCCTCTTTTGGGTGGGCTTTTTTTCGGGTAGCTGTGATGTGAATTTGAGGTATGGTGGGAGTAGGGTCGGGGGTCGTCGTTAGAGTTTGCGGTTGCAGATTCTCTTCCTTTTCTGGTGAAGAAGAGAAGAAGAGATGTTGCCGTCGGTCGTCTGGTGTAGTGCTTTGCCTTGGTTTTGAAGCCATTTTAAAAGAGGACCACGGGTTAATGTTGTTTCTGTGTCATCAAACTTCTTGTTGTCCCCTATTTGTCAATCTGGTTACCTGGGTCCTATGTAATTTTACTACGTTGGGTTCACCCCGGCGGCGACTACTGTAAAGATTAGTAGCGGCAACAAGGGCTTTAGCTGCAGGTGCAGTTGTAGGAATGACCCATTGTGAGCAATGACGATCTCAACGCTTCTTTTGTGTTTCAGATTGGTGGTAGCATCTCCGGCAAAACAGAGCATGCTTTTATAGGCTAAAATGGCAGAGCCTTCTCTCGTTAGTTTCTCTCTCGATCTGTAGTTTTCTCCCTTCTTTCCTTTACTAGATAAATGGCCCGCGCTCCGCGGCGGTATCCTTTTGTGATGAACATGCACATGGTTTTTTTTGTTTAACCACACCCATATCGGGTACCTGATTTGAGTCAAATCACAATTTTTTTACAACATTGAGGTAGCAAATTTTCGTGAATCCTTATTCATAATGCGTTGAATGTAGTAGGCTGTTACTCGGACTTGGCGCATAAAAATTGAAGAAATATGGCACACTCAGAATACAGTATAATAGTTTCTAATATTTTGTGAATTCATAGCATAATGAAAGTTGTCTCACATACTCCGTAGAGCTATTCAAGCCAATATTCTAAATTATAAAATTAGTGAAAGTGAAATAACAAATACATAAGCACCTACATGTCCAAGAGATTATAAAGGTTATATCATCTTGGCATTTTATGGAACTGTCGCTTTGTTTTTCTTAATTGTTGATTTACTGGTATGGTGTCCTCTACTGCCAAAAGAAGTGAAGCTAGGAAATGAAAGTATGAATAAATTAAGATCATAAGAGTGAGGCAAACGACCTATATAAGAGTGAAGCAAACGTGATCCCAGTTTCCTCATGGTATCGCCGGTGGAAATCCTCCATTTTCTGCATGTTCCTAAGAAAATGAGCATCCCTGTATTCAAAGTATGTTCTTCCACACACCTTCCACTTAATTCCCACGTTTCCATCACCAGTTAAGCCATAATCACAAATGACTCGATCATCATGGTATCGCATTTGGAACTCCTGCGTTGTCAGCATGTTTCCTTCAGTTAGGAATTAGGATGAAACCCGGGCATTTGATTCAGCAATCTACTTCTGCCTTCGCTCATTTAAAAAAAAAAAACTGCAATTCAGCAACCCACTGGAGCTAGGAAATCATATTGTTTGCGACGGAGACATGGCGTGTGGCTTAGTTTTTGCAGGCTGCAGCCGAAGTGATGCTGACAGTATCCTGATGTGCTCAATCACACCCACCTTCACACATTTCGCAAGCACATCCACACCCCCCAAGACTGTACACTACAATTCCAATTCCACTCCCAAACCACTGTCGACTTCTAGCTTACGGAGAGACACAATTAATCACTAATCACTTATGCTTATGATTTATCTTCTAAAAGTAGCCTACATGGAGAGAAACAAAAGATGTATTGCTTTGCGAGCAATGCAAAAATACACTGATGATTGTACTATGATGACCAAATCAATCATAATATCTCAATTGAAGCATTCTGTTCTCTTCCCATTACCCCCTGCTGCAAATAAAGCCATCCAATAACTTTTTAGAATGCAGGTCCAAATATTGTTTTGCAACTGTACCATAACTATCCCATAAAAATTGTGCAGCAGAGGCTACTCTTCTTCAAAAGCCATGTTAGATTGCAATCTGGATGTGGTCAACCTAGGCTATCAATGGAAGTAATAACGCAAGCCTTCTTAAGTAATTTCTCTTAGTCCAACTGAATTCTACATATTTGATGGCATGTATAGGAAAATGAAGCAGTAGCTAATATTATTTTCACATTTTTCCTTCCCCAAATTTAACTGGATAAAAGACCAGACTTCACCATAACCTCAATCGTCTCTTTCATCCTAAGACTACTGCTGAGTAATTTATGCAGCATACTGCATTGCCATCCCAACCATGAATGAATGCTTTCCAACAATAGTGTAACAATTAAACTCTAACTACTCACTACATTCTCATTATCAATTGATCCCTATGTCGAAACCCAGAGCTTAAAGAACTTGGGACTGGCGAGAAAACTTATTAGTTCAATTCCAAGACGCTGCTCAAATTCTAAGATTGATGAATTGCAATCAATTACCAGGAATTTGTATGCAAGCAAAGCTAATTCATGGTAGTGACATGATCATTGTTACCTCCCTCTATAGATCACCCTCAGAATGAATCAAGCTGCTAATAAATTCAAGTTGTCGAGTCTGCATATCATTGAGAGTAATGTCACGAACATTGTGTTTTCCAATCGATGATCCGGCCCCTCCAATATGAAGCGAATCAGAGTCTTCTGTGTCAAGTGACAGACATGATCCTTCTTATTTACCTCTGCCTCTCTAGATCACCCAGAATGAATCAAGCTGCTACTTTCAAGCTGTTGAGTTTGCATTTCGTTGAGAGCAATGCAAAACTGAAATAGCAAACCAAAGCTAAAAAGGTAGTAAGCAGCGAGTGTCGAACTATAACTGAAATTTGGAATTGAGAAGATTGGTCATACATAATCCATCTTCATTGTTGAAAGCAAAATGCAGTAGCATAGTGTTTATACATTCCAATCCGCAACCATCTCGAACCTAATCATCAACGAACCAAGTCGGAATCTGCCACAATAAATTTTCACTTTTGTCAAAGAAATCAAACAAAACCCATCTCCCAAAAATCACCAAATTTCAACTGGAATCATTGTGCGATCCATCAAGGGCACCCGGAAGGATGGTGGATAGAGAAGAGTGCCCATTGAAGAAGGAAATCATAAAGATGGGAGTAGCCGCTAGCTTTGAAGCGATGTAAAAGAAAGGAAAAGTATTAGCCCCCACAAAATTGAAGGGTTTCGGAAATGGACACCGTATCGGCTTACTGAGGTGGAGCGTAAGAGGAACCGACGGATTAACGGAAATCGAGATGCTTATGCAGTGCGATGGAAGCCTTCTGTTGTCGTCATTGAAACTCAAATCGAAACCCTTGCCTGCGTAGATGAAGGAAATCGAAGACTTACCAAGTTCAACTTTCTCCACTTTAACCCTTTCCTCGCACACTATCCGATATCGGCGCCGGCGAGTAGAATCCCAACTTCCAAAGCAACGATACTAACCGTAACAGTCTTGGCCTATCGAAGGGATTGGCCGGATTGCAATTTCCGATTCCTCAAAATTCAAGCTATTTCCCTTTCTTCTTTGAGTCAATTGAACTATTGAAGACGACGAAGAATCGTCCACTTGTCTAGCCGCCACCCGATCGCCGTGGGGGATCGGATTAATGCGTGGAGGCGAGGAGAAGGGCAAGGGACATGTGGAGAAGGAGGAAGGACTTGAATCAACGGTGGAGATCAAAACTTAGAATATATGAACGACGATCCGCCTGGTCTGCATGATGCTTACGGTAGACCCACCCACTTTCCACTGGACCCCTAATGCAAATAGGCGCTATTTATTTCTTAATTAATTAATTTGTTTGGACACTGCCTTGGGGAAATCTGGAAAAACAGTCTTAGTTTGCCTCATTGAACCACATAAATACCAGTGTCGCAATTACTTTTCTAGCTCTATAATTTGTTCGCTCCATCTGGAACCAACTCAATAATGGAAATGTTATGAAAGAAAGTAAAGAACTCACCATTTCAATCAATCCATTAGCTGCAAATTCAATGAACCAGTTGTCTTCCTTTTCAGTTTTGCCAAATGCCAAGCGTATTGTCATGTTCTATACAGAGATCATACACATACATATTTGCAGAGGACAATACATAGAATGAGAAGTAATACAATACGCACACCTTCGACGTAGAGGGGAGTGGAAACTAAAAAAGAGTATAAGCAAAGCAAAGAGCACAAAATGTTTGACTACGTTTTGAAATTATCTATGAAGTTCTTCACATACGTGTTCTTTCTGCACTGTGTATTGGGCACAAGTCTCGTTTCGCCTTAAACGGCAACTTCCTCTTCTTTGAGCCTAAGAAGCACTGGTCTTTGCTACTCGTTATTGTTGTTCACAGAGTTCACACCTGCGCTCGTGCATTTGTAGTAGCTCCTGTTTCCCTAAGCTATTTAATTCCCTAGACAAACTATATCATGGTTGAATTATAAATGCTGGATGGGATGGGGATATGGTAGCAAAGCATTATTGAGTGCGTCTAACTAATTGTAGGTCATATATAGGTCAGACTGGTGTATTCCTGGAGTATAGTGTATTCCTATTCCAAGTACTCCTAGTGAGATATCTCTATCTAGACCATGATTTTAACTGAGTTTGGGGTATGGTACTATACCCTAACCTTTAATGGATAAACCTCAGGCCCTGATTCTCTAAACTCAAATCCGAAGTTCAATTTAATGAAAAATTATAATTGACCATTGAGATTGGTTGGAGCTCATCAAAGTACATCTAACGGATAGATCATGTGGAGTATACTATACTCCTGTAGTATAACAGTCATTACCGTCAGAATTCAAATTTGTAGGGTTATTAGTTCTCTATTTAAAGTAGACGATTGATAGAGGAAGAGATAACGAATTGAGTACAATCAGAAAGTGGTTTACACACCTAAGTGTTAATTCGGAAGATTGGTTTTACTCGAAAAAGTTTAGGGGTTATATGACAATTCAGATGAAGCTTTGGTTGTAAGGCAACAAAATGCCAAAGCTCTAGAGTCAAGAAAACTCTTGGAAAGAAGAAAAAGGGTAAGGAGGAGCAGACTGAGAAATCAACTGAGAAGAAGGTTTATCCTCCCTGTCCCATCTGTAAGAAAACCAATCACACTAAGAACTACTAGTAGTATAGACCTAATGTGCAGTGCAGTGTAGTGCAGGTCATGTAAAAGACTAGGGCACGTTGAAAAAGTCTGTAAAAACAAGAGCATCAGGGAACAAGTGGTCATTGCATAAGCAAATGAACAGAACAAGCAAGAAGGGATGTTCATGGTCACCTGTTTCACAGCTACAAGCAGAAGTGAGGACTGGCTTCTGGATACTGGATGTGCAAATCATATGACAAATAATGAGGAGTACTTAGACAAGTCCCACAAGTCTAAAGTGAAGATTGGGAATGGTGATTTGCTATCTATTGAAGGTAAATGATAAGTTTCAGTGCAAACTGCCTTTGGGCTTAAGGTAATCCCTGAAGTTTTATTTGTTCCTGCTCTAGCTAAGAACTTGCTTAGTGTGGGACAAATGCTTGAAAAGGGTTACTCTTTGGAAATGTAAAACAAGTCATGTGTTGTGTATGATTCTAAGGGAGGCAAACTGTTTGATCTTTCTATGATTCAAAGGAGTTTTGCCCTGAAATGAAAACAGCCAACATGGCTGTGGTGACTAGAAATGATCAGTCAACTTTATGGCATAGTAGGCTAGGTTATTTCAATCAACATACCATGGTTAAAATGGCTCGGGATGGTTTGGTAAATGATTTACCTGTTCTTGAGTAGAATGAAGGTGTGTGTGAAATATGTCAGCTTGGAAAACAACACAGGTTGCCCTTTCCTAAGAAACACACTTGGAGAGCTCATGTGAAGCTTGGGCTGATCCACACTGATATATATGGGTCTTTTAAGGTTTGGGGTGAAAGTAGGTATTTCTTGTTATTCATTGATGACATGACAAGATACTGCTGGGTTTACTTCATGAAGAACAAGTCTGAAGCTCAGTCCCTGTTTGGGTTCAAAAACTGTTCTTCTACCAATATGTTCTTTGCTAGAAATTACAAATATTGTGTGTTTTTCTACATGTGGTATCAGAGTCTGGTTGATCTTTGAGAGGGATCGTGAGACTTCTCTTTGGAGTGAATCAGTGAGGTTTTGTGAGGGTTGAGTGTTTAGGGGTGGGCAACGGGCGGATTTGGTGGATTTTGACTATAAAAGTAATCCACCCACTCATAAACGGATTGGCAAATTTCAACCCGCCACCCACCCACACTTACTATCCGGTTGGGTCGGGCGGATAGCGGATTATGCGGTTGGATTGTCGGATTCACCCACAATATAGTAAGTAATAAAAAAAAATTGAAACATCTATAGAAAATAAAATAATAGCAGCGGCATAAACTGGTTATACACGAGTGCAAATCTACCAGTAGAGACTTCAGGAAATTGAAAAACGCGATTGTACTCATAAAATTGGAATCTTCAAAATTGAACACGAGTCTAAATCCAAGATATGACTCATCAACAAGCTAAATAATAGTAAAAGAAAACAATTTGTACTCATATTTCAAAAACAGAGATGAAATTCAAGTAAATTATCAATTAGCAAGATTAACATCATTGATTAATAAAAGTGGTGATTCCTTAACCAACACATCCATTAAGCAACCTCTATATATATAATTATGTGTATATATATAAGTAAATTTTTATATATAGAATATGGTAAGAAGTCGATTGGTTTGAGTGGGGAAGTAAGAAATGAAGACGAGACCTAGCCGGCAGACTGCAATAGTGTTGTGATGTGCGGTGGTGATCGGGTTTGCGGGTGACCCGCGGATCCACCCGCGAACCACCCACCTCCTGCGGATCATCATTTATCCTATCCGCTACCCGCCCACTAAGCCGCCCACATAATGCGGATTGGGTCATTTTGCGGTCGAGTCGGGTCAGATCTACTGGTCACCAACCCGCATTCCCAGCCCTATGAGTGTTCTTATGTAGCACACACATCACTTCATCAATAGTAAGAGTAAGGCTGTCCACAGTTAGGTCAACTTTTAATTTTAACGATCAATCAAAATTTGCGTAATACAAATGACACTAATTCCTAATAGGTTGGAATATTTATTGAATTATTGAATTTTCGTAATACAAATGATAATGTCACTAAAGATTGGTATATTTATGGTATTAACCATAATAAAAAAGAGCAAATGCCACGTAGAGGAGGGATAATAAGAAAAACCCACATAAACCCGACTTTAGGGGTAACTCTCCATTTTGCTTTTTCTTTGATTTATTTTTTCAAGGATTGTTTATGTAGTAGCCTAATAAGGAGAGTTCATAAAAGAAAGGATCGATATATGTTTTGAATTGATGTGGTGTGTTACATATACTTTCTTCTTTTAATATATCAGAAATGGGTTATTGTTGATAAGAGTGATATCAAGAGATGAGTGGAAGGGTTATGTAGTAGCCTATTTAGTTCGGTTCCTAGAGCAACCAACAGTGTTGCCCATAGAGTGGCGTGTAAAGCATTATTATTGTCTATTCTAGAGTTAGAGTCTTTCAATTTTATTGGGTGGTTTCACTAGGGTATCGTTTGTGGGAGGTTTCTGGGTTGTTTGTTTGTATAACTCTTATCATCTCTTGATATCACTCGAAAATAAAAAAGACCCTAAGGGTCGGACTAGTGTATTCCTATTCCAGGTATGTCTAGTGAGATATCTCTATCTAGGCCATGATTTAACCGAGTTTGGGGTATGATACTATACCCTAACCTTTAATGGATAAACCTCAGGCCCCGATTCTCTAAACTCAAATCCGAAGTTCAATTTAATGAAAATTTATAATTGACCGCTGAGATTGGTTGGAACACATCAAAGTACATCTAACGGATAGATCATGTGGAGTATACTATACTCCTGTAGTATACCAGTCATTACCATCAGAATTCTAATTTGTAGGGTTATTAGTTCTCTATTTAAAGTAGACGATTGATAGAGGAAGAGATAACGAATTGAGTACAATCATATTGTCGTTTACACACCTACGTGTTAATTCGGAAGATTGGCTTTATTCGAAAAAGTTTAGGGGCTATGTTCTCGCTATTAAATTCCATTTTTTTCTTCCTAAAGCTCATTCGTGCAAAAGTGCACATAACACACTGACTCTATTATGGGAGCAATTTTAGCAAGCATTTGACATGTATCAAGAATGATTGTGCTAAACACTATAAATAAAGTGTTATCAAGGCCCTCGTGAATAGATTTCTCAGCAGAACACTATCCTCACTGAAATAGAATACAAGACAATGTAAACTAGATTCTCTCTACTGGATCGATATCCAGAACAAAACGGTGAATCATTTCATTCTCGTGCAATCAATTCACCACTTCTAATTGGCGATGCTCTCTTAACCCGATCAGGTATTCTCTATCCTAAGATAAAATCAAAAATCATAGGAATTTGATTAGGATTCATACAAACTCATGGAAAATGCAACAATTAGATATATATAACTTCTGAGTACCACGACATGAAATGATTATTTATCTTTATTGTTATGATTCAAAGAGACAAGCACAACATCAAAAGTATGTCTACTTAGCCAGTAATATACTCATTGGCACATACGTCATATTAATATTGCTGGAACTGCATACTGCACTCTGCATATTGAGCTGATCCTGTAGTAAAGGCGTCACATGGCTTCAAATACCTGAGAATATCAGAAAGACATTTCTGGCAATCACTACCTTTAACATGACAAATGGAGTTGCCTCGAGCGGCGCCGGGACTGATGCCCGGATAGAATTTTTCATAGTAGATATCCCCTTTATTGTTGCCGTAATGAGACGAGGCCGTATTTTGCACCAGATCGTCAAGGACATAATCTACGTAACCAGCAAACGTCGTCGGATCCGGATCAGTCGAGATATCGGTGCCGCAGATGTCAGCAGCTCCAGTTGAACCTGCCAAATACCCGGCGGCAACTACTGTGACGATTAATAGTAGCACAAGGAAATGCGCCATTATGAGCGATGAAATGATGATCTCACCGGCTTTTTCAGGTTCAAGATTGGTGGTAATTAATATGTCCGGCAAACTAGAGCATATGCTTTTATAGGCTAAAAATGGTAGAGAGGCTTCTCTCGTTAGTTTCTCCCTCTCCATTGGGTAGTGTTCTTTTAGTTTCTCCCTTCTCTCCTTCTTCTTTATTTGTTTGGCCACTAGCTTGGGAGAATCTGGAAAACGGTCATAGTAAATCTCCTATTTCGACGATGTTGTCCATGCATGTATTCTGGCAGTCTCTAAATGATTCCGCCGGCAACAATGGTATATGATTCATTCGGCTGATAGCATTGGATCTCAGACTTAGGGGGGCAATGCCTCCGGTCCAAATGGGATATAAGTGCTTTCTAGTTTTGACTTTTTTTTCCCCCCTCATTTCACTGAGGACTAAGGTCTAAGAAGTAACTGGCTAGCACACATTGTACTATTAAACCGCATAAACGCCGGTGTCTAGAGGTGGCAAATGGATTGATCCATGGATTTGTGGATTGGATTGATGGATCCATAGATCAAATGGATTGGTGGATTCATGGATTGGATCAAGTGGATTGGTGGATTATCCATGAATTCAGATGACATCCTCAACCAAGGATCAATATGTAAAATGTGAAAAGTTTAGGTACTAAATGTCATAATAAAAAATTTTAGGTACCAAAACGTAATTTCCAATAATATTTTTTTATAAAAAATTAAATTTTGAAGTACCAAAATGTAAAGTATAAAAAGTATAGGTACCAAACCATAATTTATCATTTGGATCCATGGATTGATTTATGAATCCATCAATTCAATTGGATTTAAATGGATTGAATTAGATGAATATTTTTAATGAATTAGTAAATTGGATTGCTGAGAATTATCACTGGTACTCAATTACTTTTCTAGCTCTATAATTTGTTCGCTCCATCTGGACCCAATTCAATAATACCAACGTTTTGAAAGAAAGCAAAATAATCACCATTCCAATCGATCCAGCACCATCTGGACCCAATTCCCAGGGCCTGATTATAAAAAAAAAAAAAAAAGTAGCTGCAAATTCAATGAACCAGTTGTCTTTCCTTTTCGGTTTTGCCAAGCGTATTGTCATGTTCTATACATTGATCATACAGCGTACATATTTGCAGGGAACAATACATAAAATGAAAAGCAATATAATAATAAGCACACCTTTTACATAGAGGGAAGTGGAAACCAAAAAAAGAGTATAAGCAAAGCAAAGAGCACAAAATACTTCACTCCAAATCTCAACCTTCAAACGACCCCTAAGTTTTGAAATAATCCATGAAGTTCTTCACATGCGTGTTCTTTCTGCACTGTGTATTGGGCACAAGTCTTGCCTCACCTTAAACGGCAACTTCCTCTTCTTTGAGCCTAAGAAGCACTGGTCTTTGATCCTCGTTATTGTTGTTCACAAAATTCACACCTTCAACGGGTGCAGCCTGCTGCTGGGGTTGAGAAACCGCCGTGCTTTGAAGCCTCGATTGTGCAGCTGTATTAGCGCCACTGTTTCTCCCTGCAGGGACGTCGTGATTGTGCTTCCCCTCGTACGTAGTTATAACGGCCTTGGGGTCGGCTGCAGCTCTCTCCACGTGCTTACGGACATTGCATCCTGCGCTCGTGCATTTGTAGTAGCTCCTGTTTCACAAACAATTCATCTCTTGCGTTAGCATCTGACTGCGAATTTTCTTCAGTAGCTTAACAAACAAGGACCCGGAACTGAAAATAATGAAAACCTTAACCAGCTTTAAGCATTCCCATGTCAACATAAGACTGAATTCGCAAGTCACTAGTAGGAACACACAGGATAGCTACATGTCCCATATATGAAGCATGATGATAAGAAAAATATGGATAAAGAGCAATAAAATACCTAGGATGAGGGTTCCCTTTCACAACTTTCTGGCCATACTTGCGCCACCTGAAGCCATCATCTAAAAGATCAACTTCACTTCTTGTCTGAACAATGATTTTTGCCTCTGTCACTGTTTTGTGAGATAAAGCTACCTCGGATGTTCCCACGTCCATTTGCCTGAGTAGTTTCACCATGAGAAACTTCTTAACAAATGCATGAAAAAGTAGCCATATGACAGGAGTAAGCTATGCAGACATCTTTAAGCGGACAATTGGATCAGGGAGTGCAGTGATGAAATTGGCTTTGAATTCCATCAGCTGAAGGAAATCGTTAATTCAATTGCATGTCCAAAAAGACTGATCTCAACTTGATGGAATTGGACAATCTCTCCTCCAAAATATCTCATTGGAAGGTAAGATTTGTTAATTCCATCAATTTAGTAATTTTTTACCCATATTTTACAATTTCTTCTCTCAAGTAGTCCATCCAACAACATTTTCAAAATCTATCATGGATTAAATTCCATCCATTAAAATTCCAAATATTTCGTTCATACCTCATTTCAAGATTCCAACATCCAAATGACCTCTTAGCTTAAAAAGTTACCTTCTCTTTGGATTAGGTGCATCATCCGCTCCATCTTGTTCAATTGCTATTGAATCGCCAGCAGCTTCCCCACAGCCACTAGGTTCAGGTTGTTCTGCAAAGTTCATTTGACTGGATCCTTTATCCCTACCATCCCCGGAATAAGGTGGTGCTCTTTGATCAAGTTTATTAGTATCACCAAGCTGAGCTTGTGTAACAGGTTCACTTTTAGCCTGTGAACTGATGGTCACATTTTGAACACTGTTGTCGCCCCTGGCACGCTTATTCGTTTGAGGAAGCTCATGATTATGTTGACCTTTATAGATGATTTCAGTTATCTGACCTTCTCTGGAACGCTCTACTTTCTTCTTGACAGGGCAGCTAGGGTGTGTGCATTTGTAGTAGCTCCTCGGAAATTCACTGCCCTTAATTGGCTTGTGCCCATATTTTCTCCAGTTATAGCCATCATCGCCAGGTTTATCAGCAGTAGCAGTAGCAGCAGCAGCAACAGGAGGTGGCTGATATTTCCTATCCGAATGAGAAACCTCAGAAGATGGCTCCACCGCAGTAGTTTGAGGGTTAGAAGTTGTGGGTGGCATCTGCCACTGTGAATCCTCAGCAGCAGCAGTATAAGATGGTTGGATTGGCGCTACTTGCAATGGAGTGGTCCCTGAATAAGGTTGATATTGGGCTTGCATGTGCATATGCTGAGATTGAGCAGCGAGTGCAGCTTGTGCTGTCACCTGTGCCAAAGCTTGTTGGTGTGACATCCCAAAGGGACTCTGCATACACATAGGGGAACATATATAAACACCTCGACACGAGTTTTTGTGTCCATGAATATTCTACATATCACGTTCTGAAAAAGTTCAAGATAGTAAATGATACAATCAAGTCCTAATTTCACATGTAACAAACATTGTTTCTGTTCTCACATGTCTGGAAGTCTGCATATTCCAAGTACAAACATTAGCCACAAGAAATAAACATAATGAAATATCCCATCCATCTATTCCCAGTAATAAATGATGGATAGAAGATATTTCATCTTAAGCTAAATTGTGCAAACAAATAATATAGTTATATAGCATCAGAACATGCTAAGCTAATTAGCAACTTCTAACTCCTCAACTTGAAACATGAAATCACAACAAGATCGAAGAAAACATAGGAGAAAAGAACAGAATGAAACATTGTTCTTAAAGGTTAAACAGAAAGACCATACATTTCCTAAGTTTTGGAGGCACGAAGTATATCTAACTACAATGTAGTACAATTGCTCCAAACAAAAGGGGGACAACTCCAGTTTCCATTAGCAGTCCAAACTGGTGGCCAAATTCTTCATTTGTGAAACTGAAAGATTCAAGCTTTAGATAAACTCGCCCTATTTCAAGAGTTATCTCAACAATAGAGGAACATGCCAGCTAACTAATCATCCCAATTAACTACCAACCTACAAAACCAGAGAAGAATAGCAGAAAAATTACCTGAGGGAAGAACCCAGGCGAATTAAGCAACCCAGAAGGGCTCAACCCAGGAGGAACCGTAAATAGAGGAGATCGAGGAACCACTAAATTCATAGGCCTGCTCTGCTTGAACCCAAACCCACCACTTCCAGCCGCAGCAGCAGCAGCAGCATCTTGTGTAGAAGACAAGCCGGCGGCGGCGGCTGTGGAAGGAGGGTTTTGGATAGAAAAGTCAGGGTAAAAGGGAGGCCTAGCAAGCGGAGAAGCCATAGCTCCAGCGAGAAGCTGGGAGAAGGACCGGCAATCTTCTCCACCGCCCTGGTAACTGTCGTTGAAGAAACTTGAGACCAAAGTCATGGGCCCCGGGCTGAGCCCGCCGGAGAAGAAAGTATCCATCGACGGCCTAGGAGGAAGGGTGATGGTTGTAGGCCGAGGCAAAGCCGTCGTTGATGCGGAAGAGTCTCGTTTCTCTGCCATCAAACTCCGCCAGATTAGAGCTATAAACCCACCAACTGATTTACTCTTCTGCTCCGATCTCAAGTCGTTTGCTTAGAGTTAGAGTTGTTCCGACAGCGTAATCGTTGGGTGCTTTTCTCTCAGGAATGGAGATTCAGATGAGGGAAAAGGGAAGCTTTTTCCTTGCCGGGTGTTGACTATTCAATCTGCAACTCGCAAGTTGTTTTTTATTTTTTGGGTAGTTATATAATTAATTAATTAATATCTCGCTGTTGAAGACGAAGGGAAGTCGGGATTGTTACTTATATTTTTGTATTTTAGGCGGTTTCTTGTTTTGTTTCTTCTTCGCTAATTGATTACGAATACGAAGTAAATATGGGCATGGAAATTGACGTTTATTGGGTTAAAACAATATTTATTTCAAAAACCACCACCGTAAGGTTGGACTTGTGCTTGTCTGAAATATTTTTTTTTTTTGATAAATCGCTTGTCTGAAATCAGTGGCGTAGCCAGGATTTTATGTAAGGTGGGTCCGAATTTTTTTTAATATCCATGTGGTTCATTGAAAATTTTCTTTCAACACTTGCAGTGTACTCTTAGTTTGAGTCTAAAACCTGATTTATTGAATTCATTATTAGGATAAAAAGGATCTAGTGAGTTTCAACAAAATGAAGCTTTGGCGATAGATAATGGATACATTAAGAATTTGAAGCTTGGAGGATGAAGTTATATTTTATGCTAATATTAATTATGTAGAAACTAAAATGTATTATATATAATGATGATAGCTAAATTCATGATATAATTATTGTTTGATGGTAGAATATTGATCAATATTGATGAATTTTAGGTGAAAAAACTCATTGTCACTTAATTATTGTATTAAAGAGTGATATGCACTACCTCCGCCACTGTTACGGAGATTTTTCTTATCGAACTACTAGTACGCTACGGTTTTTCACTCTTTAATACAATAATTAAGTGACAATGAGTTTTTTCACCTAAAATTCATCAATATTGATCAATATTCTACCATCAAACAATAATTATATCATGAATTTAGCTATCATCATTATATATAATACATTTTAGTTTCTACATAATTAATATTAGCATAAAATATAACTTCATCCTCCAAGCTTCAAATTCTTAATGTATCCATTATCTATCGCCAAAGCTTCATTTTGTTGAAACTCACTAGATCCTTTTTATCCTAATAATGAATTCAATAAATCAGGTTTTAGACTCAAACTAAGGGTACACTGCAAGTGTTGAAAGAAAATTTTCAATGAACCACATGGATATTAAAAAAAATTCGAACCCACCTTACATAAAATCCTGGCTACGCCACTGATCCTTTCATTACTTGTCAAGAGCCAAGATGAAATTGTTGATGGTGTCAAGATCGTCTGGAAATTGGGAGATGTTCGTTAAATCGGAGTCACATAATTCACATTTTTGTGACTAATACCGGTTAAACCATTAATATGCAAGTTGTTCGTTAAATCGGTTCATGTTCAGATTTGATTCTAAGAATATTGATTCTGAAGATACCAAGTTTGAAATTCTCAAATTAATTGATGAATAAAGGCCGGATATTATTATTTAATCGCTGCGTTTATAAAAACAAAAATGGGCAAAAATAAGATTGCTGAATAGTTTTGGTTAATTATTTATTTGTCAGCCGTATTTGTGGGGAGCAGAAATTGATGATAATTGATGTGGTAGGTGTATTTGTCTGTAGCCATCAATGAAAAAAAGTAAAACCCTCAACTTGTCATAAGATAATAAATAAATTAAAATATCCCACCCAATCCAATAGTTTCCCCTGAGCCACGTCTACTATAAAATTAAAATATCATCTTCCATATGCTCTCACTGTCACATGTATGTAGGGCTAGAAATGTATTGTTCTCGCTTATTGTTTTTGCGCTAGATTGATGGGATGTTGGAATAGATGGGATTAAAGGAACAATCTTTTGCTTAACAAATTTTTTAACTTACAAATTTGTCTCTCTGCAGCTAATTCTCTCCGGGAACAAAATTCTACTATCTGAGAAGAGCTAATTCTTATGAACACTGGTGTTGCAATACACAAGATATTCTAAGGGACATCCACTGTCAAGCTTCTTAACATGCCAACACAAAACACACCCAGAATCAAAGACCTAAGACTTTCGTTTCGGAAAAGTACGTAGATGATACTGCCAAACCTTCGACGTCATACGTTCTAACCAGTCTCTGTCTCTTCCCAGGAGATTCAAGCCAACAGAACTCCAGATGAAACGACTTGGATTCTGCAACGCTCTTGGCTATATCACAAGGGCAACCCATGTACATCCCTCCGGGCAACAGAGTTATCTGGTACCCTCCATCATATATGATCAGATTATCCACCAGGGTACCGCTCCAATGCACTTTGGTCGCAACGTTACTTGCTCTAGAACTCGATGTCATATCCTAATGACAATTTTCAGATAGGTATGTAAGATACTTAAAAACTTGAACTACCGGCCTGCTCACAACAGCTGGTGAGCAAAGCAAATGAAGCAGTCTAAAATATCCATAACGATCAGACAATCTAAATTCTCATGGCATGATGCAAACCCCTGGATGAGAAGGAATCCTGGAAAAGAGGATATGTGCTTTAAAGTAATGGTCGTACCTGGATGAGCTGACCCTTATCGTTCAGCTCAAGTGAAGAAACAGAATCAGCTTCAGTAAGTGTTGATCCATAAACACCACTTCGCTTCGTCATTGAATGACCTTCCCACCTACCAAGAAACGGTTCAACCCTACCAGCGCTCTCCTGGAATCAATGTAACCAAACCCTACTGTCAGAAAAAGAAAACCAAGGCCATATATCCTTAGATCAGTACAGAGAATTTCACAGTTGAGTGATTTTAACTTACACCAAGATTGGCAAGTGAAGGAGGAGGATGATTCCCATCCACTCTATCTTCCAGGAACACAAGAAGCATATCTAGGTCACCTCCGGGGTTCATAACGTGAAAGGCTCTTGCCCGCCTACTATCTATGTCTTGTGAATATAAACAATTCTCGCATACTATAGACGGCCTTCGTGAAGGAAGCTTAAGATTCCTGCAGATAGAAAAACAGTTGTCTCTTAGATAAAGCAATGTGCTTTATTTTGTTTGTCATGGCAAGTAAAGCAAGAGATGAGTGAAAGCAAGATCCTTTCACCTGGGAGACTCTTCTCCTGTGTCATTTTCACCCAACACACCTTGCCTCAAAACAGTCTCCAGCATGCCAGCGGTCTGGTACCTTAAGGCAAAAGCCCTTGTGTCGGGGAAAAAGCCGATCTGCAGACTAATCATTATGGACATTCAGTAGGAAACACCAATAGTATAGACTACAATATAAGATGTTGCAAGCACATGGTTATCAAATCATTAATTCAGTAGCATTTTGCTGTGAAGAACTAAAATGAACTCACCTGCTGATATCTGTCAACAGTGAACATATTGGTCTCTTTGATCTTATATTCTGCCCATTCTGGGTCTTCGTCAGGGTCTGAGACTGACAATGGAGGTTGTTTTATGTATAGCCTGATTAAAATTATGACCAGAGAAGCAATTAGATTATATTCACGGCTGCAGAAAGAACTCAGCGAATGAACAACGAGAAGCAAACAAGGAGCAAACAGGTGAAACTACGATCTGCTTAGTTATTTAGTTCACGTTGCAAACAAACGCTTGAACACTTGAGATTATCCTTATAGCCTCCATCAATTGGAGGCAAGATTCATAATTGAAACTCTGACATAACATAAAAAATATGTACACAGCAACTTATGAGTTATGACCGAATGTCTCCACCAAATCCCAGTGTCTTCCCCCAAACTAGATTTCTCCCAAGGACTACTTTTCAAGCAACCAACCAAAATTTGAAGGATTAATTTGCTAGAATGCAACGGAACAGTTAGACACAAAGAGCGGAAAGTAGAAGCACAATTCTAACCCAAATTGTTGCCTCAATCATATTGATGAGCAGAGCAGAGCCACTCGAGTAAATGTAAGAAAAAAGCAAGTTCGAGTTGCCGTCTATACATACGTTTGAATGAGGCTCATCAGATCATCTTCTCCATAGGTACTTGCAGAGAGCCGCGTACTCACCCTTTGAATCAACTTCCCATGAGCATTGAATTGCTGGAGGAAGGAAACCCCAAAGTAACGAACAGCCAACAAAAAAAACCCCCCTCTAGTCAGAGCAAGCAACAAAGAAGAACGAATTGAAAGCTCGTCCAGTATTCTCACGTAGAAGGAGCCGTGCCATTTGCCAACGCTGAGGTCAAAGAACCGGTGGAGAGTTTCGACGGTTATGGGCTCCGTGGCATTGGGCCCATCTCCGAGAGCGGCGGATATACAGGAGGATGATGGTGTGTTTGAACGATGGGGACGCGGGCGCCATGAATGGGAGTTTGGAAGTGGGTTCCGAGCAGAGAGCTTCGGGGATTGAGTTAATGGAAGGAAGGAGAGAGCATATGAAGAAGCCATGAGAGGAGGGTGGTTTTCCTTTGTTCCTTCCAATGGGTGTATTCTTTTCTTATCGGCAATGTGGGGTTCGGAATCAGATTAACGGCCCAACACTACAGTAGTGTAACCAGCAAAGAACAAGAGCGAATAAATAAAAGCCCAAAAGTTCAGTCCAGAATAAATCCATTATCAGTAATACATAGTGTATTATGCAGAAAATAAAACATAGTTTGAGCCCGATTTTGGGATAGGACTAACACAATATTTATTTTCGTCAATGACACAATTTTGACGGCTAATTTATTTTCTGGTCTTTGATGTTCGCTCGACTTTCATCTAAGAAATTCAGCTTGCTTTGTCGAATCCTGCTAAACCAAATAACACGATTATACAGTGTTAAGCCATAAGATAAAAATACATTAACACGGTATTATGCAGGAAAAAAATTTCAAATTATAATGTGAGACTAGTCTAGACTCTAGAACGAGTCATTTCTAAATTGACTCAATAAAAACCAACTCATTATGGCGCGAATAAATGTAGTGGGCATGTGCGCATTGCTTTGAGGCCAATCCATCAAAAGTCAAAACACAAGCAGATGTGGTCAACCATCAAATTCCAAGACCTACTATGAATTTCATTCTGTTCATAATTTGATTATCTACACCTCTTATTTTTCACCAAATTTTATCTTTTAATGCTAATCGAAGGCTTACATTATGGATTGTTTTGACGAGGCAATATAAAAACGAGAGTTTTCAGCTCAAATCAAATCGCTCAATTAAAATTTTCAGATATTTTGCCCAAATGACATGTTTGGTAATGGATCATGGATTTCAGAGAGAATATAAAAAATATATATATTTTTGTCCATTTCTTCTTTGTATTGTATGATTGTATCATCTTTTTCCTTCTAAATCTGGTCAATAGTTTGCTACTCCAACGGTGGGGATCCAGCAGAACAAGTCGATAGTGATGGTAGTAAACTAGCTTAAACACCAAATCCTTAAACCCTCTTCTTCTGTGCATAATATTTCTTCTTCCTCTATTAGAAATCAAGGTAGAATCTTTAAGATCATGATGAATCTGGTGGCGGGATGAATTTTATATTTTGTCAGGATGTCTGAGTAGAGCAATAAGGAGATGAAGAAGCGGTGGAGGGTCAGGACAGTGTCAAGAACCAGTTGATCACAATAACTCGAGTTGTTGGTAGAGGTTCAATCGTGGATTATATACCACAACACTAACACGCCCCCTCAAACGAAATCATATACCACAACACTAACAGACAGGAGGGAGGCGTCTGGAGGAGAGAAAGAATGAGATGAAGAAGGATTAGATATGTGTAGGTGAGGGCCGGTAAGTTCAGAATTTTAATAAAATCAAAAGGAAAATTGGAAGAAAAAAGAAGCAAATATTTAGGGACAAGTATTTTAGAAACCCAAATTTGGAAGTTTTTATGGAGTAAGTTGTTTTCCCTATCTCTAATCTTGAAATTTCTTATTTTATCAAACATGTTATTTGGTCAAATTCATCAAATGATAGATTTGGACGAAATTTTTCATTTAAAACCCTTATCAAAATGACCTCTTTGTGATTTCTCCAAAATAAAATTGTCAAAGATTTCCTTAATAGTGTTCGTTTCCAATTCAAATTATCTTACTCCACCTAACCAGTGGTATTTCAGTATTATTTCAGTGGTAACGAGATTCTAAATATAAGATATCAATAATGAGAGACTCATTATTAGGATAAAAAAGCTATCTAGTTTAAACAAAAGGAGGATTTTGTGGAAAAAGAGGAACAAAATTAAGAATTTGAGACCTAACACATAAAGTTTTATGTTGTTTTAATATTATTTATGTAGAAACTAGAATGTATTATATATATAAATTAATGATAAACTAAGGTCACTATTTAGCTGTAGTACGACGGTAGAAATATTTCGAATATCACAAAGATTCATGATTAAAATTTATCAACACGTAATAATTGTATTTATACTTACGCATGTTCTCTCGGACCGGGACCCACCTTCTATAACATTGTCTCCGCCAGTTCACCCAACGTCCCAACCCTCGTAAAATTGCAATACTCCACCCAATATGATATATCTAGGTGTGTGTGACCATGTCTAAATAGTAAATTCATCCGCTTAATTGTAGAGGAGTGAATTTGTCCATAAATCACTCACAATCCACCTATTACCCATTCCATTTGGTAAAAAAGAAGGAATATGGGAAGATTAAATGTTCTACTTACACGTGGGTGTGACAATCCTTGTGATCTGAGGAGATCGTGCTTATCCCAATATTAGAAGATCCGATCCATAACGGGTCGCAACTAATTCGAGCTAGGTAGTACCGGGCAGGGAATGCTTCCGGTTTGAGTCGTGCCCAAACCAGAATCACAACTTTGAACCGCAACGTGGGTCGCGTCCCATAATCCCGGGGAATGCCAGCCACCACGTCAACTCCTTCTGCTTTGAATTGAATCGAAAACGTCATATCGCGCCCGTCGAGCATGGCGTTGTCGATATTCAGTGTGGTGAACTGCCGGGTCGACGCGAGCGGGCGACGACCGTCGGCGTGAAAAATTGAGGCCTGGATTCGGTAGAGGTGCAGGGACGGACAACAGTCGCCGAAGTAGTTCTTGAGATGGAGAACAATGACCCAGTTGGTTGTTAATAATAACCGGCCCGCAGTGCCGGCGGTAAGCCCACTACTATTGTTGGTGTTGCTAACTGACACGAAGGCTGAAACGACGTCGGCTTGGGGGGAGTAAGGTCGCAATTGCCCATATGTTATGCACATGGCAGGAAGGCCTATAAAGATGAGCACAACGAGAAACACCAACAAAGCGGCTAAACAGCTGTGAACTTCGGATTCGGTTTTGTTGTTCGGATCAACGGCCGCCGGTAGGCTGTCGTCGGGAGCCGGAGAAGGCGGTGGCGGCGGCTGCGGATCATTGGTGGTTGTGAGATCGACGACTGCAGACGACGCCGACTTGTCATCGTGGTGATGTTGGGGCAACAATGGAGATCGGGATTGGGATGATGATGATGGGGATGAGCAGTAACACATTTTCAGATGGGGCACTCTGTATTAGCTGCTAGGGTTTTGAATCTTTAATCTAAGTGTGATAACAAATTGTACTATATTTGGAAATCGCCAAAGCCGGCGATCATATACAAATTTTTGTGGGGGGAGTACAAAGTGGAGAATCGATCTTGTATAGTTCGGATTTTTTGTACCTGACTAGCTATAAAAATATGATGTAATTAGTTGTTGTTTGGAAAAATTTCCGTCTTTTACATTCCCAAATAATCCGATAGTTTACTGAATGGTCATCGGCCATTTGAGTACCATCTGATCATTGCTTTGTTATTAAGAAGACTATATCTATTAAAAAAAAAAACCTTATTATATCATCTTAGTAACGATTTAGTGTGGGCGATGAAGTTAAAGGTTACATTTCCTTTGGTGAAACTTCCACTTCACATCAACATCTATTCTTTTCCGGATAAAAGTGGGGCAATTGATTGATTTTCAACAAGCATTGGCACAGAGCTCATCTTAGTCACTAAGTTTATTTAATTCATCTCATATTTGTTTATTAGTCACTAACTTTAATTAATCCTTTGTTTCATTGCTAATATGATCATTGGCCGGCCAATTTTGTTAAATTCATTTTTTTTTACTTTTGCATAAAGACTTTCAAAGTTAAAACTTTGGGAAATGGTGTATTAATTAAGAATGAAAATTGAGAGAAGTATTACATAGGTTAACAAAGACTCATGCTTCATCCTTGTTAAGATGTTGATATTCAGAGAGTGTGTTGATGATTGAGGATGAAAATAAAAAGGTGTGTTACATAATTTGTTAACAAAAGCAAGGTGTTACATTTGGTACATAACTTAAGGCTGAAAGAGAGGGAAGCACACAACCATCACATGCATATATAGTTTTGCTCAACTTTTATACCATTACATCAATATTTCGTGTATCTCTGTTTATCAAATGATATGTGAGAAATATAACAATATATTGCACAATTTAAAACTTACTCAGTGTTAATTTATTTTGCATTATTTTCCAATGTCTTCCTTGTCGGATTGATCATCCTCATCGTCTACCTTGTCTACCGCCCGCGGTTCGAGGTCTCTGACGTGACACTGAACGCCACGTATCTCGAAGTCGGATCCATGCTCAACGTCGACGTCCACCCACAACCCGATGCCCGCAAGCCACCTCCAACCTCAACTCGATCTCTATTGTTCGACGCCCTTTCAAAATCTACAACTGACGCTTGAAAAACCTTTGCTGCCCTCTGAAAATCCATCCATGTCGAGCTCAACTCTGCTCTAGGGCGCCGACGATGATTTCTAGGGCCTGGCGGTGTCGACGGGATGGAATGAGAAGCGGAGCAACTGCCGCGAGGAAAATTAGGCCGACGATGATGATTTCTTGGGCGCCGCCGCCATGCCTTCCGCGAGGAAAATTAGTGCGTGGATGAAGAAATGGATTTTCCTTCCGCCGGCGACGAGCAAAGCAAAATAAGGGATTAGGTCGGTGGATTGGGGGCGACTTTAGAAAATTGGGGGTAATCTAGTCTGTTTGGTAAATTTAGAGCAAAAATTTCAAAAAGTTAGAGCGTTAAACTAGATATCCCCAAGGACTACATTTTAGGCAACAAACCAAATCCAAAGGATCAATTTGAAAGAATGCAATGGAACTGTGAGGCACAGAGAGCGGAAAGCAGAAGCACAATTCTACCCAAATTGTTGCCTCAATCACATCAATGAAGCAGAGCAGAGCAAGCAAGTTCGAGTTGCCGTCCATACATACGTTTGAATGAGGCTCATCAAATCATCTTCTCCATAGGTACTTGCAGACTGCAGAGAGCCGCGTACTCGCCCTTTGCATTAACTTCCCATGAGCATTGAATTGCTGGAGGAAGAAAAACCAAAGAAACGAACAGCCAAAAGAAAGCATACCCTCTAGTCCAGAATAAATCCATTATCAGTAATACATAGTGTATTACGCAGAAAATAAAAATAAAAAATATAGTTTGAGCCCGATTTTATGATAGGACACACACAATATTTATTTCCGTCAGTTACAATAAATGTTCTCCATGAAATGTAGAAAATTGATTGACACAATTTTGACGGCTAATTTATTTTCTTGTCTTTGATGTTCGCTCGACTCTCATCTAAGGAACTCGGCTTGTTTTGTTGAATCCTGCTCAACCAAATAACATGATTATACAGTGTTAAACCATAAGATAAAAATACATTAACACAGTATTATGCAGGAAAAAAGTTAAACTTATAATGTGGGATTAGTCTAGAACGAGCATTTCTAAATTCACTCAATAAAAACCAATCCACTATGGTGCGAATAAGTGTAGTGGGCATGTGTGGGGTCGGTTAGCATGCTAACCCTCTAAGGGGGTTTTTTTTTACACCCCTTCTTTATTGGTCAATTTTTTTATTAATCATTAGACAAGTATTAATGAAAGTAGACATAATAAATGCAACTTGTAGAATTTAATATTGTTATTAAATACAAATTAAGAATTAAATACAACACATTAATTACTTGCATTTTTTAAAATCTAAACCTATGCAAAATGCAATTCTCTCTCCTATCTCTAATCCTTCTCTCTCCTATTTTTGATCCTTCCTTTTCCAGCAACCTCCGACCGACTCCTTCCCAAGCCCTTCTCCCGGTGAGTTTTCAAATTTCAGATATGATTTTTGTATCACTGCACTGATATTTATATCACTGCACTTATACTCAAAATATGGTATTTGTGTGCTACCAGTGCATTGGTAGTAGGGGTGGCTATACGGTCCGGTCCGGTTAAATTGGCCCAAATTGATCCGGTCCAGTCCGGGTTTTTTGAGAATATAAGGACCGAAGATTGGATTGGATACAGTCCGGTCTTGATCCGGTCCGGTCTTGACCCAGTCCGGTCCCAATTCGGTCTTGATTTTATATTGAGATTGTGGGAATTTGAGTGGCCTAAGACCTAAAAGGGTGAGGAGTTGGTTAAGTTTTGTACTAAGTGTAAAGGTTTGTGACCGTTTATGCAAATTACCCTTAAGTTTTGGGTGTTGAGCTCTCTTATCCGGTCTTTATCCGGTTTTTTACCTCAAATCTAAGCCCAAAGATTGGATTGGATTGTTTACTATCCGGTCCCGGTCCGGGTTAGACGGTCCGGTTTCCTGTTTTTCATCCGGTCCCGGTCCAAATAGCCAGCCCTAATTGGTAGCGATACCACTCCACTGGTAGCGATATCAGTGCACCAGTACAAATGTCAGATCTAAGTATCAGTGCAGTGGTACTACATATCAGGTGGCCGGAGAGATTCTGTCGGCGGGATTTTCACCGGCTAAGTGTGGTGGTCGGAGGAAGCTTGGTGGTCGGAGGCTGCTGGGAAAGGAAAAATTAGAGATAGGAGAGAGAATTGTATTTTGTATAGGTTTAGATTATAAAAAAAAGTAAGCAATTAATGTGGTGTATTTAATTCTTACCTTGTATTTAATAAGAGAATATTTGTATTTAATAAGAGAACATTTATTATGTTTACTTTCATTAATACTTGCCAATCATTAATAAAAAAAGTTGACCAATTAAGAGGGGGTGTCAAAAACTCAATCTCTTTGGGGTAGGCATGCTAACCTGGCATGTGTGCATTGCTTTGAGGCCAACTCCATCAAAAGTCAAACCACAACCATTTGTGGTAAACCATCAAATATGCAAATATTTGATTCTACCAATTTCATTCTATTCATAATTTCATTATCCACCTATCTTATTTTTCACCAAATATTATCATTTAATGATAATTGAAGGCTTACATTATGAGTCATTTAGATGAGGTAATATGCAAATGAGAATTTGAGCTCAAATCCTTCATTTAAAAATTTCAGATATTTTGAATATGGAATTTGGCCTAAATGACATGTTCGATAATAGATCATGGATTTCAGTGTGAAAATAAAATATATATAGTTTTGTCCATTTCTTCTTCGTATGATTGTATCATCTTTTCCCCCTTCAAATCTGGTCGATAGTTTGCTACTCCAACGGTGGGGATCCAGTAGAACAAGTCGTTGTGAAGGTAGTAAATCTAGCTTACTCGACAAATCCTTGAACCCTCTTCTTCTGTGCATCATAGTTAGGAACAAGTATTTTAGAAACCACATTTGGGGATTTTTATATCTCTATTCTTGGAATTTCTTATTTTATAAAAAAATGATATTTGGTCAAAATTCGTAAAATGAGAGATTTGGACAAAATTTCTCATTAATTAAAAACTCTCATCCAAATGACCTTTTTGTGATATCTCCAAACAATATTGTCAATATTTCCTTAAAAAGATAATAATATTTGTTTCCAATTCAAAAATTAAGATTCGAATTATGCAAATTGTCTTAATTCACCTAACCAGCGGCGTAATCAAGATTTTATATAAGGTGGATTCGATTTTAAAATATTTTTTTTTTTTGCACAATATAGACTTTTGTCTTGCGACGTATCCTCATGTGTTTGCAAAATCTGCAAGACACATTCATATGTTACCATCTCAATATATTCAATCAACAATTATTAAAGATTTTATTACTCATTCAATTTGAAGGTTGTGTTTCATGTAGCTCATTGCAAATGTCATTTCGATACATGTCAATGACCTTAATACTAAAAGTTCAAAAATTACATTTAGTTCTAGAAAACCTGCAGTCTATTCTCACAAGATATGTAATAGAGGTTGTTTTGACTTTGGATGGATTAATTGTCAATGTGGTATTTGTAAAGTCAAATAACTCATTAATTGTTCGTGTGGTATTTCAGTGGTAATGAGATTCCAAATATAAGATATCATTATCAAAGACTCATTATTACGATAAAAAGCTATCAAGTCTCAACAAAAGGAGGATTTTGTGAAAGAAGAAGAACAAAATTAAGAATTTGAGACCTAAAAAATAAAGTTTTATTTTGTTTTAATATTATTTATATAGAAACGAAAATGTATTATATACAAATTAATGATAAAATAAGGTCATTATTTAGTTATGGTATGGTGGTAGAAATATTTCTAATATCAATAAGACTTATGATTAAAATTTATCAACACTTAATAATTGTATTCATACTTCTCTCGGATTGGGATACACCTTCTATTAGGGCTGGCTATTTGGACCGGGACCGGATGAAAAACCGGAAACCGGACCGTATAACCCGGACCGAGACCGGACCGGGACCGGATAGTAAACAATCCAATCCAATTTTTGGGCTTAGATTTGAGGTAAAAAACCGGATAAAGACCAGATAAGAGAGCTCAACACCCAAAACTTAAGGGTAATTTGCATAAACGGTCACAAACCTTTACACTTAGTACAAAACTTAACCAACTCCTCACCCTTTTAGGCCTTAGTCCACTCAAATTACCACAATCTCAATATAAAATCAAGACCGAATTGGGACCGGACCGGATCAAGACCGGACTGTATCCAATCCAATCCAATCTTCGGTCCTTATATTCTAAAAAAAACCAGACTGGACCGGATCAATTTGGGTCAATTTAACCGGACCGTATAGCCACCCCTACCTTCTATAACATTGGCTCCGCCAGTGCACCCAATCCTCGTCAAATTGCAAAAGGGTTATAGGTATAATATGCCCCTCTACTATGACGTTTTATCAAACATGCCCTTCTACTATTTTTTACATCAAACATGCCCCAAGTACTTTATAAAAATGATCAAACATGCCCTATTGTTTAAATTTTCATCCAAACCGTTAACCAAGGTCGAACTTTGGTTTGGGCGGCACAAATGTCTTAAATATCCCTAATAGTTTCACTTTTTTTTTTTGTCTTTTGTATAGCCAAATAATTTCACTTTGAAGACACCGAGAGAAATACAACGGGAGATAAAACTGACATTTTCTCTCCTATTTGCCGATGTCGGGTCGTCTAAATCTCGGTTCGACCATGATTGACGATTTTTTCAATGAAAATTTTAAAATAAGGGCATGTTTGATAATTTTTTCATAGTACAGGGGCATGTTTGGTGTAAAATATAGTAGAGGGGCATGTTTGATAAAACGTCATAGTAGATGGGCATATTATACCTATAACCCATTACAAAACTACACCCAATATCAGCTTAGTTTGGCCCTGTTGTAGTTTTTGCATAAGCAGCTTCTGGCTGGAGCTTTTAGATAAGTGCTTTTCAAAAAAAGTAGTTTAGTGTTTGGCTGTAAAACTATTAGAAGTGTTTTTTAATATGAGCGATTGTGTAAAATGACTATAAAGGACTTATAATATAAAATATGAATAAAAATTCTAAACATAAAAAGTAGTCAAAATGGATCTTGTTAGATTTCTTTTATATTAAATAATATGGTTTTATAATTTATTTTATTTTTAAAATTATATAAATGAAGGAAAATTATATTTTCATAAATAAAATTAAAATATGGTAAGAATAATCTTGTATTTTCAAAACAGCTTTTCGCAGAAGCTCCAAATCGGAGCTTATGCTTTTATGTTATACAAAAGTGTTTTTCAGCTTTTCAAAAGCCGAGCTTTTAGAGGTGTTTGGCCCTGCTTCAACTTTTTAAGCCGAAAAACACTTCTAAAAACCGGGCCAAACATAGGCATCATATATTTAGGTATGTGTCGCCACGTTTAAATTCACCTGCTTAATTGTGGAGTGAATTTATGCATAAACGGCAAGCCCACCCCACACAATCCTATTATCCACTCCACTTATATAGTCTTTTAATGGTATGATCTAGTTCAAAAAAGAAGGAATATAGGATTGAATGTTCATACTTACACGTGGACGTGACATTTCTTGTGATCCGAGGAGATAGTGCTTATCTCTATATTAGAAGATCCGATCCAGACCGGGTCGCAACTAATCCGCGCTAAATAGTACCGGGCAGGGAATGTTTGCGGTTTGAGTCGTGCCCAAACCAGAACCACTACTTTGAACCGCAACGTGGGTTCCGTACCATCAAGTACTCCTCCTTCCGCTCTGAACTGAATCGAAAACGTCACGTCCCGCCCCTCACGCGCTGCGTTGTCCATGTTAAGTCCGGTGAACCGTCGGGTCGACGCGAGCGGACGATGATCACCGTCGGCATGGAAAAGTGAGGCCTGGATTCGGTAGAGGTGCAGCGATTGACAACAGTCGCCGATGTAGCTGTCGAGATGGAGAACAAGGACCCAGTTGGTTGTTGATAATACCCGGCCCGCAGTGCCGCCGGTAAGCCCACTAGTAGTATTGCTAACTGACACGAACGCCGAAACGACGTCGGCTCTGGGGGAGTAGGGTTGCGATTGATCGTATATCATATCCGTGATGGGAACACCAAGAAAGAGGAGCGTAAGGAGAAACAGGAGCAAGGCGACTTCCCAAGGGGCTAAACTGCTGTGAGCTTTGGATTCGGTTTTGTTGTTCGGATCAACCGCCGCCGGTAGGCTGTCGTCGGGAACCGGAGAAGGCGGTGGTGGCGGCGGCGGATCTTTGGTGGTTGTGGGATCGACGACTGCGGATGTCGACTTGTCATTGTGATGTTGGGGCAACAATGGAGATCGGGATTGGGATGATGATGACGAGGAGGAGGAGGAGGATGAGCAGTAGCACATTTTTCAGATGGGCGTTGTGTATAATTAGGGTTATGAATCGTTAATCAAGTGCGATAACAAACTGTTATATATACTTGGAAATCGCCATACACGGCTTTTTGTGGGGAGTAACAAGTGGAGAAACGATTTTATATAGTTTGGATTTCTTTTTTCCTGACTAGCTAAAAATAAAAATGAATTAGTTGGTGTTTGGAAATGATTATGTCTTTTACATTCTCAAATAATCTGATAGTTTATTAAGTGGTCATTGGCCATTTGAGTACCATCGGGACCGATCAGCTTGCTAACCCCTGAAGGGATTGTATTTTTGACACTCCCTTCTCATTGGTCAATTTATTTATTAATTATTTGACAAGTATTAATGAAAGTAGATATATTAAATACAATTTGTAGAATTTAATACTCTTATTAAATACAGAATAAGAATTAAATACACCATATTAATTATTTCCTTTTTTTAAATCTAAACCTACATTAAATACAATTCGCTCTCCTATCTCCGATCCTTCCTTTTCCAGCAGTCTCCGACCACCAAGCTTAATCCGACCGCCACACTTTTCCAGTGAAAATCATGTCGGCGTACTTCCTACGGGCACCTGAAAATGTACGACTACATTAAAAAGTTATACCACTATACTTATATGTTGTACCACTGCACTGATATTTGTACCACTGCAATTTAAACTCATATATGAGATTTGCACCAGTGCACTGATATCGCTATCAGTGCACTGATAGTTGTACCACTGCACTTAAACTCAGATTTGATACATGTACCGGTGCACTAGTAAGTTACCAGTGCAATTTAACTTAGAACTGATATCTCTACCAGTGCACTAACATCGCTACCAGTGCAGTGGTACAAATAGCATATCAGAGTTTAATTAATTGCAGTGGTACAAAAAATAGATCTGGAAAATCGAAAATCAAGATCTGGAAATTTAAAACTCACCGTGAGCGGGGGAGGATGGCGGCGCAACTACGGGGGATGGTGGCAGTAACGTCGGATGATGGTGACGGTAAGACGGAGGCGAATGAAGAGAGGAGGGTGGCGGCATGGAGAGGACGGACGGTGCCGGAGGAGGACATCAACAGGAGGAAGAGGTCGAAGAGAGGTGATGTTGGCGGCGGGAGGAAGAAGGGCGGAGAGAGGTGATGGCGGCGGCAGGAGGAAGAGGAAGATGATGAAGAAGAAGATGGTGGCGGCGTGGAGGAAGAAGTTGGAGGGATGGTGATGATGACGACAACAGGAGGAAGAAAAGATTAAGAAGAAGGGAGAACTTTCTATTGGGAACGGCGGAAGGGCTTTTCCCTTTCACATATTTATTATAGGGAACTTTCCCAATAAAGCATAATTATTAAAAGAATAACGGGAAAAAATGTTTGATTAATACTTACCCAAAGATGAATGACAGATGGAGAGCTGATGGAGGGGGTGTCAAAAACCTAACCCCTTTTGGGGTAGTCATAGTATCATGTCCCGAGTACCATCTGATCGTAGCTTTTTTATCAAGAAAATTATCAGAATTTCCAAATACTCAGGATCGACCCTCAATTCAGATTGAGGGCCCAACAACAACGTGGGCAAGGGAATATATACAAAATTGTTCTCAAAACCAGTCATTCTCAAAATTGTTCTTCAAACCAGTCGCTCTTATTAAGCATTGATACAGTCATTAAAGCAACCTAATTTCAATTTGGTTTGTAATATCTAACACATTAATTTTTGTCACGGGGAGAAATTCGTCAGATAGGACAAAATTTTAGGATAAAAAGTAAGAAATTATTAACACTGAAGCTAAGTAATGGGAAAATAAAAAATCAACAATAAAAGCCATGTACCGTACATGGCATCTGCATCAAGATAGCACTTTGGATCTATAGAAGAGATTAGCAAAATGATTGAAACTTGATTGACAAAAAGGTCGTCTTGAAACGAGACTGCTAATTTGTTTACTCATATTCAATCTTGCTCAACTCTCGATCTCCGGAACTTGGTTTGCTTTGTTGAATCCTGCCCGATCAAATAATACAATTGCACAATGTTAAACACCATAAACCAACTCACGGTTGGAGGCCAGACCGTGAAAAGGAGGCTCAAACCGTGAAGCGGCGACTTTCCAGAACGACTCGCACGCCTCACTGAAACTCAAAACGACCGTGAACTCCAACCCCAGATTGTGAAGATCATAAGCGAGACGGCGTGTTTTTGCTCGAGTTCACGGTCCAGAACGGATGTTCATGGCCGTGAACTGGGACAGTGAAAAGTCTGCAATCTGGGTATAAAAGGAGGCTTGAGTTGAAAGAAGAAAAAGAGAGCCTACAACGAGAGAGACTTCTTCTTCAAGATTCTAGAGAGAGGAAGTGACGAACCAAGAGGAGAAGAGAAGTTAGGGTTTCATCCAAGAGCTAGGGTTTGTAATTTCTTCCTCCAAGGTTGATCTCCACTACACAAGGAAGAAGGCTAGCATCTCAAAGATGGTTTTCTTTCTTCTCCTTTGTGTGTTCGCTCTCCTTAGCATGGAGTAGTCCTTTCCTTCACTTGAGTGTTTGTGAACCGTAGCTACAATTATGTGAATGTTTGTATGGATTGAATGTTTGGTGCGTGAGTGTGTGTTAATACAAGTTTGAGGTATTTTCAGGAAGATTGTGTTGTGCTTGTGCAATTTCAATTCTTATGCTACTTTGACCTAGGTTGAGGGAAATCCCCCTTTTCACTAACAGGCTTGTTAGAGTTGAAAT
The DNA here is from genome assembly GCA_946122785.1 of Linum tenue. Classification (NCBI taxonomy): domain Eukaryota; kingdom Viridiplantae; phylum Streptophyta; class Magnoliopsida; order Malpighiales; family Linaceae; genus Linum; species Linum tenue. Next base: position 2,943,497 of record CAMGYJ010000008.1, read on the forward strand.
TTCTTAGGCATTTGGTGCCACCTACTTGGGTTGAATTAGAGCAAACCTCTCATTTCGTATTAGCACCTTGGGTTGGTTATAATTTGGTCGTCCGAACATCGCTTCGAGGGAGGAGTTCTTGCAACTCTTAGTCAATAGGCCAATAGAGCTACTTTGGTAGCTTAGTTCGAATTTCCTTGGCCTAGATATCTAGAGAGTGACCCTTGTTCACTTGTTGCACCTTTTTACGGTTTACAACCACCCATGCCACACACTTGCATTCGATCCATCAAGTCATAATTGCTAGATAGGGGGAGCTATACCCGGGTAAAGCCTCTCAACTAGTGTTTAAACCATTTACTTTTCCAAAAACTTTAGTTATGAATCGTAGTTTTTACCAAAAACCAATTGCTAGATAATGTTTCAAACAATCGAAGTAGGGTACATGGACCGGTCCGGGTTGATATTTAAACATACTTTCCTATATTGCACCCGTTTAAGATTTATGTTTGAGCCTTGATCGGGATTTTTAGTGTGATATTTAGGACGAGTCAACAACACTTAACCATACAAAAAAAGGCAGCACTTCATCTCCTCGCATGGACGTCGCGCGACTGATTACTCCCACCCAGCTCCGGTACACACGCGTGTTTTCGGCGTCTAGGCATTTAGCCCGCCCAGGCCAACTCTCCACGTTTTCCCATCGTCGAGGCCTCGAAGATCCCAAAATCGCGTGTTCTTGAACACTGCCTGAAAACCCTCGCTCCCAACGCTAGGGCATTGGCAGAATTCAGCTATTTCAAGGATTTCGTGGAGATCCTATTCTGGATCCTTGAAGGCCTCGAAGTGAGGAAGAAAGCCAAGAAGTGAGGCAAGAGGTACGAACGGCCAAGACGATGGCCAAGAGGAGGAGGAGATACCCGTACATGTATGGCAATGAGGACGACGAAAATTCGGAGGCAGGAGAAGAAGAACCAGAGGACGAGGAGGCTTTGGTTCGAATCACCAAGAAGGCGAAGAAGTCCAATAAATCCGATGAGAGAGATGAGGCCTTTGCCAAGCCGATCGAGAAGGAAACGACGAAGGCGCTACACAAGGAGCGAGAGATTGCTAATGTGGCAGATAATTTATTTTTGTACTTTAATTAATTTTTATTAAATAAATAATATGATAAATCATATAGACAAAGCAAGTGGAATGATGAGGTGGAAAAATAAATTAACGTTTTTCAATTTTTTTAATTTCCACGCCATCTAGTTAACGGTCAAACTTTATAGTTGACTGCCACACGGGAAAAACTTAACAGAGTGTAACGGTCGTCGGTGACTAACAGTGAAACGATTCATAAAGTTAGTGGCGAATAAGAAAGACAAGGAATTTGGGTGGCACAAATGAAAATTTTGTATAATTTGAGTGACCAAACGTGTAATTTAGCCCGCTCCAAATACTAGATTTCTCAAATGTCGTAACCTGTAAGTCGATCCAGATTAAACATGGGATGAAGTTGGAGGCGGAGGCAAGGTAAAGAGAGATACCAAAGTTTTGGATTAATACTCGTAACTACGTACACTTGTCAATGACAGCTTGGTATGAAGAATTTTTTTGTGTGTAACACAAGTAATTAATTTTTAAGAGTTCATCCATTTTAATACTACTTTTGATCAAATATGTTCATACGTCACCATCTGACACAACCGCTAGAATACCCCAAACTTAGCGCCCACGATACAGAGACTTGCAGAAACAATGATAGTTGCAAAAATCAAGCTGCCAGCTACCCAACCGTTGTCTAACCACACTGGCTTGCTTTCTCGAATCCTGATCAACCAACATGATATTCTATTGTCAAACGCGCCACGATAAAACAATATTAAAATCTCAGCAGTAAAAAATAGAAAATATTTTTTACTTACACGTGAACGTTGCATTCCCGGTTATCCTTGGAGATCGTGCCCACAACGATACCAGAAGATCCGATCCAGAGCGGGTCACAACTAATCCGCGCTAAGTAGAATCGGCTACGGAATCTATCCGGTTTGAGCCGCACCCAAACCGTAATCACAGCCTTGAACCGTAACCGGCTCGGTTCCGCCGATTCCGTCCAATAATCCCTGGAAATGGCGGACACCACCCTCTCGCCGACATCTGCTTCTTTCGCCCCCAATTGGACCGAAAACGTGACGTGGTCCTGCCGTCTTTTATCTGGGGCGTTAAACCCGGTAAATCGCTGGGTCGATGCGAGCGCGTCGTCGCCATGAAAAACCGAGGCATCAACTCGGTAGAGATGGACCGACTGACAACAACGCCTCACGTCGTTGTCGAGATGGATAACCATGGCCCAGTTGGCTGTTAATATTCGGCCCGCGGTGGCGGTAGGCCCATTGCTGTTGTTGTTGGTACTATTGCTAACCGACACGAACGCCGAAACGACGTCGGCTTTGGGGGTGTAGGCCTTCAGCTCTTCAAAACTCGACAACAGAAATGCGAGAAACAGACCGGTGGGGACGCTGATGAGTAGCATGAGAATGACGCCCACGAGATTTTGACCCTTTCTAGGCTCATCCTTATCGTCCTGATCAACCGACGTTGTTTGGTTGTCGTCGGAAACAGAAAAAGGTGGTCGAGGAGGATTGGTGGCGGCGGCGGACGTCGTGGGCGAGACAGCGACGTCGTCGGCATTATTATTCCTGTCATGATGGTGCTGGTGGGGCAACAATGGGGATTGGAACTGGAATGGTGGTGATGATGTTGGGTAAGTGCGAGTACCCATTTTTAGATGGTGACGACGACCGGATCTTGAGTTAAGAAGGAAGGCGATTGACTCTCGTTTTTTTTTTGTGTGTGTATAAAAATAGCAAAAGTTAGCGGTCATATAGGGTGGGGCTTGTTTGTGCGAGTAAAAAGGGATAAACTGGTGATATTGTTTTGTTCTCTCCATTGTTGAATCCTTCCTCATTTGCTAATATAAAACTTCTCGTATTTTGCAGTCCGTTGAAGTTTACAAAAGATGTAAGAAAATAACAGCCTTGCAACCCAATCATAGACCTCACTGGTCATGTTGGGGTTTATTCAATTTTCATCTAAGGAACTTGGCTTGCTTTGTACTTTGTAGAGTCATGCACAACCAAACAATCGGTAACAGTATATAGCACCTAATTAAAAAAAAAAAAAGAATTTGTATCACCATTATAAAAAAAATTATTTCTAACATATCATAAACATATTTATTTTCTGTGCAACAAATACATATACGAGGAAGGTGGAGAAGACGGAGTTAGAAAACGTGTGCACGAGATTAGAGATCTCTCCAATTCAATTGGTCAGGGTGACGTTGGTTCTTGAGACCGTAACAATAACAAAGATACCTATTAGGAATGGCAATGGGGCAGGTCCGGGGCGGGTTTCTAGGTACCCAGACCCGCCCCGTGGCAGGGCGGGTCCAAGTCGGGTAATTGATCACGGGTCGCGGGTCGGGGCAGGTCGACCCAATGGGTATGCAATTTATATGAAAAACATTAGAAATATTCGTTATTTTTATTATAAGACTAAGATAACAAACAATATTATGACAATTGTAGTTAAATTATTGGAGAAATTGAGGTTTTCACTAATTTACAACTTTATTATAGCTAAAATATGATGCAATAAAGGAAAATTCAAAGTAATTTGACTAAGATTACATGTAAAATAGACAAGAACGGGTCGAGAATGGGGCGGGTCAGGGCAGGTCAGGTCGATGAGACTACCCATGCCCGCCCCGCCTACGGGGCGGGTCGGACCCGCCCCAAAACAGGTCAAACAAGTTGGGTAAAACGGGTAATGTCAAAATTGCCATCCCTAATACCTATTTCATGGCCAATAAACTTTGTAAATGGGACGAAGATGATGTTTGAGTTGACAAGCACCAAGATTTGGTGATTCCTCAAGGCTGATTGTATGCAACCTATTTCATATTAAGACTAAAGCATACAAAATTTAATATAAAAAATATTATAGTTCCCTGGTTGCTATCCTTCATCAATAGGCAAATAATGAAGCATGAGAACAATTTCATTGATCAAGTCACGCACATAGTGGATGTCAACTTTGTATGCTTTGTGCTGTCATGAAGAACAAGGTTGACAATAATCCGAATGCCACTCGTATTGTCAACAACCCAGGAAATAGAAGAAACAAAAGTAACATCGATCAAAGTCCAAAAGCAACTGTTGAAACCAAAATGGCTCCAAACTAACGTCTTTCATGGCATGATATCTGTCACCTACTCAGAGCTCGAGTTGTTGAGAGAGATTCAATTATGAATCTTATATCATTTACTGACACACATCCTCAAATGAAAGCGCACTCATATGAGCTTAAAATATGAACATATATTAGACACCATGCGCATAACAATGGGGGTCATTAAAATTCGAGCAAAAAACCTTTCGATCACTGAAGGCTCTTATACCAAATCAAGAGTCTAACATTTATCGAAATGTATGAGGATCAAAATGAAAATATAACAACGATACACGATATACGTGATATCCCATATTTTGAGACAAATTCAAGGATGAGTTTGCGTAAGAATAGTGGAACTTAACTACTAATCATGTTGTACTCAGGTTGTGTGTTTCGCCTAGCAGCTGTGTGTAACTTCCAGGGTCTGCTGGCTTTCCTTTGTTTTTTGCTGGTGTGGGCTGTTTGTTTTTTAGTGCTATGCTCTTTGTATTGCTTTTTAGCGGTCAGGACACTTGAACTCACACGTCCAATCTTGTGGAATGATGAGTTTTTTGTTTTTACAAAAAATAATCATATATTGATAGACAAAGAGACAGTTACATCTTGGAATTCAGCCAGACATGAAAATTAAAGAAACGACACGCAATTGGGTACAAAGAAATGGTCTTTCTATCCACCACATGAGCTACCCTATTATTACACTGACCTACAAATCGAACACTAAAACCCGGATGACCAGCCAAGATCTGCATAACTTCCTCCAAAACTGCTCCCATCCGGTTATCACCGACGTCCGCGCAGCTTCTCCCCCTTTTTTTCTTGTTTTTTCTTTAATAAAGTTCATCACCATTATAAAAAAAAAAGAAGATGAGTTTGCGCTCTCCGAATTGTGTTCTTATTCACCTTAATTTGAGACAAATTCAAGAATGAGTTTGCGCTCTACGAATTGTGTTCTTAACAACGATACACGATATACGTGATATCCCATAATTTGAGACAAATTCAAGGATGTGTTTGCGCTCTCTCCGAACTGTGTTCTTATTCACCTTTATCAATCAATGATCATCGCTATTATATATATAAGAGAATTTGAGGAAGAGAGGAATAGAAATTCCCTGCCACAACCCTAAGCCCGTAAATGCCACTCTACACATGTCATGGGCATGGGTTGAAAAATATTTCTGAATATACTTACTATGTACATAGTATTCAAGGTCCAAATACGTCAAATGTCATGTGTTTGTTAAGATTCTAGTTGTCCAAGGGTGTACTGATTAAGAAGGATAATTTAGAATGTCATGTGTGTGTTAGATATTGGTTGACAAATACAATTAAAACAAATTGTTCAGACGCAACACTAATTCTTCCAAACAACTATTCTGCCCCATTACATCAATCTTCTTCCGCATATGGCTTCATTTCTTACAAAATTTCACAATAAGATAAAATATGTAGTAATAAAAAAACCCGTTATGTAACTTGGAGCTTCTAATCTCAAGACATTGGTTTGGTTTGTGAAGTCCTGCTCAACCAAAATAATTCACATGAGATACGCGATACACATTAGTATTATGCATAATAGGAAAAGATTATCAACGCATGTTCGCGTATACTCATATAGTTCCGTCGCGAGTAGTAATAATTAGAAGAAAAAAAAAATTGTACTTACACTTGTACTTGGCATTTATTTGTATTCTTCCGGAACTCATTGCCTGTGATACTGTAAGATTCGATCCAAACCGGATCGCAACCGATACGCGCTAAATAATACCGACCGTTAACCCGTACCCAAACCAGAACCAATAATTTGAACCGCAACCGATTCTCCTCCACCGCTTCCATGACATCGGCCACCGCGTGTTCCCCAACATCTGCTTCTTCCGCTCTCAATTGAATCGAAAATGTGGTGTGGTCCTGCCCCGGTTTGGCGGTCGAACCCGTGAACCGCCGAGTCGAAGCGAGCAGATATTGGTGGCCACCACCGCCAGCTGATGATGACGAGTCGTTGCCGGCGGCCTGAAAAATGGAAGCCTCGATTCGGTACGGATGAACCGCCTGACAGCAAAAAGTGGAGCTATCGAGATGAAGAGTGACGGCCCAATTGGCCGTCAGTAACCTGCCCACATGACCAGTGGAACCGTTGTTCTTCTCGATTGACACAAAGGCCGAAATCACGTCGGCGGAGGGGGAGTATGGTTTGGATTCGCCATATGATAATACAGTCCAGAGACCGCCGAAAAAAAGGGCAAATAGGAGAATCGTGATCGAACATTCTGTACAAGTGGGATCTCTGCTCACGTTGTAGTACTGGTGGTCAACAGCCGATAGGGACGACCGTGGCGGCGGCGGATCGGTGGTGGTGGGATCGACGGCGGTGGCGGACGGCGAATTCACATTGTGATGTTGTTGTAGGGGCAATAGTGGAGATTGAGGCTCGGATGATGATGATGATGACGTCAAGGTGCCCATTTTTTTTTTTTTTTTTTTTGTGGATGCGTGGCTAAGAAGAAGAGACGAATTAATCTGATTTCTTTCTTTTGATGAATTCTGAATCCTTAATAAGTGTGATAGCAACGATCATTGTGGTCGTGCCTCTAGCTAGTTCTTGAGCGAGTCAAAGGGAGAGACAGTCATTAATGATCTGATTATCATTACTTTATATTTTTTGCATGTTTTTTGTAACTTACTTAACCACTAGCCTACATCTTCGGCAGCAATCACAAAAATTTTCGCTAATTTATCTATGTTTGGAGCAATCAGAGACTAGACTGGTTTGATGAAGTGGGGGAAAAAAAATAGAACCAAAGCACAATGAATTTATAACAATGGTAAAAAAAGACGTTTGTTTGTCGCTTTCTAAATAGGGAGCTAAAAATTTTACGTTTTTGAATTTGAGCAATGGTTATTGGGGGAGGGGGTTAATTAATTAAGAACCTTAATTATCAACTAATCTATTTTTCTAAATTTGTTGCAAATTTTACACATGAATTGATCTAAGTAGGGGCTATATCGCCTTCCAGACTCAGCGTAGCTTCGCCACTGGGTGTATAACATATATGCAATGAGATTAGTGAAGGAAATTTTGTGGTGTAGACATATGATGCAAGGTGATCAGGATAAAACGTATAACGATGAAGATGAGGAGCAACCAATAGAGTATAGATAAATGTTTTTTCGTTTTTCTTTTTGCGAATGAAATATAAAGAATATCATAGTTAGAAATATAGTTACCTACATTTGAAAGTTGAGTAGCTTGTTCGAATCACAAAATAGGATTGGAAGTTTAGATTCGGTGCTAATAGCTCTTCTTTCTTAGGTGTAGTTAAGTTCACTCTTTGTCTGACATATTATCTCTTTACAGAGGATCACTTGCTTTTGGCTACGCATTATACACTATAAGAATTCAGGGTATAAGATATCTCAAACCATTTCACAAATGGTTGTCGAAGTTTGGTTTATCGACAACCATTTACCACATGGTTGGTTAAGTTATGGTTTATCAGCAACTCAGTTACTAATAATTGCCGAAGTTTTCATCTATCGACAACTCTTTCATTCTTAGTTGCTTAAGGGTAGGGTATCTTCAACCATTTCAAAAAAGTTGCCGAAGTTTTGGTCTATCGGCAACCATTTACCCCATGCTTGATTAAGTTATGGTGTATCACCAACCATTTAACTAATGGTTGCTGAAGTTTACGTCTATCGACAACTCTTTCATTCTTAGTTGCGTAAGGGTAGAGTATCTCCAACCATTTCAAAACTGGTAGCGAAGTTTTGGTTTATGGCGATCATTTACCACATTGTTGGTAAAGGGTAAGGTATCACCAACTATTTTGCAAATGATTGTTGAAGCTTTGATGTATGGGCGACCATTTTACTACTGGTTGTGCTAGAGTTGGGTATCAGCAACCATTTTGTTAACAGTTGGCAAAATCTAGTTATAAGCAACTATTTTTCTATGGTCGCCAAGAAAATGATAGCTGAAAACCTTTTTTCTTATAGTGATACTCTTAACACTTAACCTTACATCTAACACCCTACACCTTGTGATAAAAAAAGAGTTATTATTTTTACTTTTCTACATTCACTTAATAACATTTTGATTACAACAAAATGTGTAATATATTCCATTAATTATATGTAAGTCTCTTGTAATTTGATTTTGTAGCTTTTATACCATAACCCATGTTATTCTCTAGTTTGTGGATTAATAAAAATAAAAGTAAACTCTTTCGTCAAGTTAATATATTTTGCTTACAGTTTGATGTGATCCCACCAATGCATCCTCAGCCAAATATGGAAAATACATGATCGGGTGTTTCCAAGGGGAGACCGGGTATTCGGATCAGAAACACCCCGGACCAGTGACATTGAATACCTGACCGGGTATTTGGACAGGGTTTCGGGCTTGGCCGAGTTTGGCCTTCCTTTTAGGTTTAGGTTTTTCTTTTTTTGGGTTTTTGATTATTTTGATTATTATTTTGGGTTTGTTTCATTTTCTTGATAAATGAGAGTGGTTATTATCGGTACATAACTTATTTAATTTCGTTTGACAAGTATGTATAGCAAAATAAAATTTTAAATTTTAATTTGTATATCTTGTAAGTGAGACAATAATAATTCATGTAATATTATAGTTCAAACTTCAATGTTTTGTTTATAATAACTTCTCAAAATCTCTAAATTAAGCTAAAATTTGTCCTGGAAGTGATTATCATGCATTCTATTAAATGAGTTTGTCTGGTACCAAAAATTTGGTACAAAACATGAAAAAGGAAAAAAAAAAAAAGAGTATGTATCTTAAACATCCATTTAGAATACATGTTTGCCAAACAAACCTCTAAATAAATTATCCATCTAAGATCCTCAACTCCTTACCATAAGATCAAATCCAAAAACCAACATTTATCTCCATATTTACTCTACTCTTACAAAAGTTCAGACGTAGTAAAAAGTAAAAAACAACACTTGGGCAACTCAGAGCTTCACTTCCCCGCTACTAATTTTTACTGTTGTAGCGTTGAGTCTTGTTCGATTTTGGTCCAAGGAACTTGGGTGGCTTTGTTCAATCCTGCTCAACCATAACATACAATTACACATTACATATATATTGACAAATCTGGCTTCCAATGCAAAATCAAAGTAGCAAAACCTATAAAATTCGGTGTTTTACGACTCCCGATCACAATTTTACTAATATGATAAGAATTTTTATATACTTACACGTGGACTTGACACTCCTTATTGTCATCGAGGGACTTGCCCGCAATACTAGCCGAACCGGTCCAGAACGGATCACAACTAATCCGAGCCAAATAATACCGGCTTCCGAAGTTATACGGTTCGATCCTCACCCAAACCAGAATCACAGCCCTGAACCGCAACCGATTCTGTTCCAATTCGGCCAGATCCCTATAAACGGCCGCCGTCACATTCTCCCCGACGTCCGCTCCGTCCGCTCCCAACTGAATAAAAAACGTCAGATCGTCCACCTTCGGGTCCACGCTCAACCCCGCAAACTGACGCGTCGACGCCAGCACACGCCGGTCACGGGCCGGGCCCCCACCGCCGTCGGCCTGGTGATAAACGGAAGCCTCGACTCGGTACGGGTACACGGCCTGACAGCAAGGGAGCGAGTTGTCGAGATGGAGAGTGAAGGCCCAATTGGCTGTCAACCGGCCCGCGGCGGGCCCATTACTGGTGTTGGATTTTTTTATTGACACGAAGGCCGAAACGACGTTGGCTTTGGGGGAGTAGGGCGCCAATTGGTCTTCTATCACGTAATAGATGGGAATGCCGATGAGCAGGAGTACGCCGAGGACGGCGGTGACACGGAGACATCGGGGTGAACATTCGAATTCGGGTTCTGGTTTATGGCTGTTAGGATCATCGTTGTCAACCGGCGGCGAAGGTGGAAGGGATGGCGGAGGCGGAGGATCGTCGGTGGGTTTGGGGAAGACGACGCCGGCGGCGGCGTACGTGGGTTTCTTTATGTGGTGTTGGGGCAACAACGGAGATTCGGGCTGGCTCCCCATTTTTGAGATGGACAAGGTAGAAGAGAGATGAATGTGGTTACTTGAATCATTAATAAGAAATTAGTAAACGGGGGCGATAGTAAAGGAGAGGGCTTCTTTGTGCGAGTAAAATGGGAGAAATGATCTTCCTACATCTTTGGTAATACTAATATGTGTAAATTTTTGTCCTCTAAAGCTTAGAGTTTTTCTCGTTCGTGTTTTAATTACGATTTCCCCCAAATTTCTGGGAAATATTTTGCAACTCGAAATTTTGAAGAACGTAATTAATACTCTTCTTAGGAATGACACATCTAGTTATTCGTTTCTATTTAGATTAACTGATATTTGAGGTGGAATCGATAATGTTAATACCTATATAAATAAAGTGATACTTAATTAGATGCTCATTCATTGAAAGAATTACAAATGGTAAGAAAGAAAGAATTAAACAAACAGATCAACACAACCATACATACATAAGTACCATAGTTTTAACAGAAAAACATTAGAGATATTCATTTATCAATAAAAAATTAATAAATAAACTATAATATGATAAATATAGTGAAATTATTTGAGAAATTGATGTTTACACCTCTTTAAAACTTCATTATATCTCAAATATAAATTAATAAAAATAAGATCATAAATAATTTAAATAAAATTAAATAAAATTTAGGTAATAACGTATCGAAATTGAAGCGTGTTAAGACAAATCAGATCGAATACGATACATATACTCATTCAAAACAAGTAAAAAAATAAAGCAAAACGGGTGACATTGAAATGGCCAAATATAAACAAATTTTGTACACTCAATCTTCATATAATGGGAATTAAAAATGCCATTGCAAAAAAAAAAATAAATAAATAAAAGCCATGCTCCCCATTTCCATCTCGCAATCAAATATTGATCAACGGAGAGCGTTGTGTCGCAAAACTAATCCAAAGGTATATATTTCTCGTTATCAGTACCCCGGATTCACCGTATTGCAGCCTTTCCCTCCACGTCTGCTCACGAAAATCTTTGTGGGTCCCGCTCTCGTACGCACCAATAACCGCCTCTCCCCGTCAGAAAAGTTCTGCAACATTCTTTTCTTCTACAACCAAAATCGTGCTGAGAAAGAAATCCCAAAGGAAAAGGACAGAGCAGATTTCCTCGACCCAAGCTCTTCGTTTCTTCGAGTTCTTTCTTCCAATGGCGTCGCTGCTTAGCTTCCCAACAAGTTTCCTCTCCCCCCGGATGAATGAAGAACGGAGAAGTACTCGGTTGATACTTCCCAACAACCGAAAGAAGAAGACCAGCGCTCTGCCTGGGCAGGAGAACGGAGTGCAGAAGGGGCTCGACGGAAGAAGAACTTGGGCATTCTCCATGTCCAAAGCTTCAGCGGGTGCATATTTCTACGAGGCTGACGTTGAAGGTGATCCAAACGTGGAAGATTCAGAGCCTCCTGATCCTTTGGCTGGAGAGAATGCCATGAACGTCGTTTTGGTTTCTGCAGAATGTGCTCCATGGTCCAACACAGGTAATTCAACGAATCCTCTGCGTTTACATTGAGATTTTCGCTGATCCTTTTTTCTCAATCACAACTGAAGGATTAATGGTTCTTGCAGGCGAGCTTGGGGATTTTGCTGCTTCATTGCCAAAGGCTTTGGCTGGACGTGGACACAGGGTTATGGTAAAGTCCTTTCTTGTCCTTCAGATCTGTTCTTCTTGCTAGGATCTTGATTAAGTGAACCGATCTTGCTAAGCATTGGATATGAAGGTGATGAGTAATAGTAGAGAAGAAGATTGACTGCTGCAGTCTACAAATCACTATTGCCATAGAGTCCTGATTAACTGAACCATTCTTGCCAAGTATTGAAAATGAATTGTGTTGAGTAATAGTAGAGAAGATGATCTACTGCTTCAGTCTGTAATCAGTATTGTGTCATAGCATCTTGATTAACTGATCAATTCAACAGTTGATTCTACAATGTAATCTGTAATCATATAGAATGGGTTTTGAATCATGATTACTTATCTCTGTTCATAACAGAAGATTACCTACATTGTCATTTAGGTTGTTTCACCTCAATATGGTGATTATGCTGGGCTTGAGCACTCTGCAGTAAGAAATATGCTTAAGGTGGATGGTGAGGTGTGTACCCAGATGCAGCAGTTGAATAGATTTATACAGTCATCTTCTTCTGCGTGTCATTAATGGGGATCTGTATCTGTAATGTTACGTTTCAGGACATAGCGGTCACTTACTTCCAAGCCTACATCGATGGCGTTTGCTTTGTCTTGGTAGACTGCCCTTTGTTCCGTCACATAGAGAGCAATATATATGGAGGACAGCGAAGGGTATATAATATTTGTTCGTTTTGGGTCATCTTTATGCTTCTTCGTTATCACCCTTGACCAGGAGTCTTACCTTACTGGTCATGAAATTATCTCTGCAGCATCTTCTGAAGCGCATGGTGTTATTTTGCAAAGCAGCTGTCCAGGTACACTTAATAACTCTGTAGTATATCTTCCTTTATATCTTCCTGTAGTGCTAAATACAAAGTTATTACTTGGGTTCATGTTCTGCTTGAGTGTGAAACAAGTGACCGTGTTGGTTTCCAGGTTACTGGGCTTTTCCCCTTTGCTGGTTTTTTCTATGGAGATGCAAACTTGGTGTACATTGCAAACGATTGGCACACAGCTCTGCTTCCAGTTTATCTGAAATACTACCGCGACAAGGGGATCATGCGCTCAAAATCCGTTCTCGTGATTCACAACATAGCTAAGCAGGTCCGCATCTCTTTATTCACATTCCAATCAGAGATGTGTTTGTTTTTTCCAGGCGGGGGTTTGTACTTTTTGTTTCAATGGAAGGATGACTAACCAGTGATGCTCTCTGCTTTGAGCAGGGTCGGGGCCAGATGGAGGATTTCCGGTACGTGGACCTGCCGGCAGAGTACTCGAACCTCTTTACATTCGACGACCCAACCGACGGCGGAGAGCACTTCAACATCTTCGCCGCTGGTCTGAAGACGGCAGAACAAGTGGTAACAGGCAGGCACGGAGAGTCCTGGGAGCTGCAAACACCGGACGGCGGGCAGGGCCTTGACACCATGATAAAAGAGGTCGAGTGGAAGCTGAGTGGGATAGCAAACGGCATTGACATCCAAGAGTGGGATCCACGTCGCGATCATCACCTGAATTCCCACGGCTACAGCAACTACTCACGGGAAACATTTCGAATTGGAAAACCAAAATGCAAAGCGGCGCTTCAGAGAGAGCTTGGTTTGCCCGAGAGGCCGGGAGTTCCTTTGATTGGCTTCGTTGGGAAGCTGGATTGCAAGAAGGGCGTCGATCTTATAGCCGAGGCTCTTCCGTGGATGGCAGAGCAAGATGTGCAGGTTGTGTTGCTTGGCACAGGGAGGCAAGACTTGGAGCAACTGTTTCGAGAGTTGGAGCGCGAATACGGGGACAAAGTCAGAGGGATGGTCGGGTACTTCAGTGTGGAGACGGCGCATCGAGTCACCGCCGGCGCGGATATCTTGCTGTTTCCGTCCAGGTTTGACCCGAGTGGGTTGAACCAGCTGTGTGCGATGATGTACGGGACGATCCCTGTGGTTCATGCCGGTGACGATGGGTCGAGAGACACGGTTCGGACGTTCTTCCCGTTTAACGATTCCGGGTTGGGGTGGATGTTTGATTCCGCTGAATCGAGTAAGCTGGAACGTGCGCTGGGGAATTGCTTGTGGGCGTATAGAATGTTCAAGGAGAGTTGGGAAGGGTTTCAGATGCGCGGGATGAGCCAGGATCCGAGCTGGGATCACGCGGCGGAGTTGTACGAGGAGGTTCTTGTAGCCGCTTGCGGCCGTCAGGCGTCGTCGTCAATCGAGTATGGTGATTGGTGATTTTTCCTTCTAGGTCTCTGTTTTTTACTGTGAGATAAAAGAGAAAATGTAAATAGCGATGTAGGAGTATGAGGCAAGGTGTTAGACTAACTAGTGGGTGCTCATGTGAGATGGCGTAATTAGAAGAAAGTAAAGACGTGAGCATTGACTTGCTTGCCCAACCAAGATTTGATTAGGCAGGATTTAATGGCTGAGCTTTGCTAATTTTGATCCACGTCAGCTTTTTTGTCCTCTCAGCGTTTGTCTCTCTCTCTTGATTTTTGTTATTTTATATTTTCTTTCCCCGTGTTATAATTGATATTGGGAAGAAGCTGTCTTCCAAATCCCACCGAATTTCTCCATTCCATTGGTTAAGCTTATTTCTTATTTTCTCAAGAAAAACTAAACTCATTTTTACCGAAGAATAATAATCACAAAGAATATAATTATTAATAAAAAAACAACAGTACAATTGAATTAAATATATTTATCTAATACAATCATTTTTTACCAATTCCATTGGTAACTTGATGATAGATGCTTTGAAGACTCGGTGGGAAGGCCCTTACTTTGCGATTGTATTCAGTTGTTGAGATCTTGTTCTTCTTGTATTCACTTTAGTTCGGTCTCGATGAGATAGGGTCCTTTGATTTTGTAGGGTGCCTTCACTAATTATCTCTTTGAATTTTGGGTAGAGAATTTAACTATTGTACTTTGATATTACTAGGAAAAAAAAACTGAAATCAAGTTATTATTAACTTATTATAGTGTGCTTCCCTTATATTTCTATAAAGTTAAACTATACAAAAGCTCACGTAAATTACCGTGGCATTCTTCTTTTTCTCTCCCTATCTAAAATATACTGTTTACCGCCGGCGAGGCGCCACCGGGGTCTTCTCGTTTGCGTCACAATCTGCGAACTCGACAATGGCCGCTTCTCTTACGCGATCCTTAATTTCCCCCCTCACGAGCCGAACCCCTGCTAAACCCTCGCGCTCCGATCAAGCGCCGCAGATTCTACTTTGCGCAAGACGGCGCTCCTGCGTGTCGGTACGAGCCTCCACATTCGGTAACAACAATTCGTCTGATGGAGCCGCTGTTTCCTCTGCATGCAATGTGCTAACCCAGGATTCGCTTCCGAGTAGGGATTTTCTTACTTCAGATTTGGGTTTGATTTTCTCTTTTGTATGGTATTCGTTGGAGGAATTCAATTCAATTGTTGTTCTACTGCCCGTTTTCAACAGGGCGTTTGACGTCGGCGCCAGTGCCTAATTCAGGGTCCGGTGGTTCTCCCCTCCGCGTTGCTTATCAGGTTTGCTGTCGCTTTCTGCATTTCGATATGTGTTTCTGATATTAAAAAAAAAATGGTTTTTCTCTACTTGATTTCCTGTTTTTACTGAAATGTAAATTTGAATGCAGGGGCTCTGTGGGGCACATAGCGAATCTGCTGCCCAGAAGGCATATCCCAACTGTGAGCCGGTACCTTGCGATCAATTCGAAACTGCATTTGAAGTAAATTTCTCTTCTTTATGATGTTTCTTTTACTGGGATGTCCGATTTTTCTTTGATTGTTCTATGTGACGGAGAAACTTGGAATTTATCATGATTTGAATTAATACCGAGGACCTCAAATTAGGCTCTTCTTGCTCACTGTTAGGCAGAGCAACACTTTTATTTGCTATGATTGGGAGTTGGAATTCAGTTTTCAGTGATGCGGCAATTTTAAGTGGCTTTCAGTTGTGCTACAGTGAAGTGTGGTTGAACCATTAGTTTGAAATCGCTTCACAGATTTTGTTATTTATTGATGGAACTCCATGACATCAGAGTCTTAATTTGTACATATGTGTTTTTCTCTGTGGATGTGATTGTGCACGGCCTTTTGACATTAACCTTTACAGGCTGTTGAAGGCTGCTCTGTGGACAGAGCTGTGTTACCCATCGAAAACTCTTTGGGTGGGAGTATCCACAGAAATTACGACCTCTTACTCCGACACAGGCTACATATAGTTGGAGAAATAAAATATGCTGTTCGTCATTGCTTGCTAGCAAATCAAGGTGTTAAAGTTGAACACTTGAAGAGGGTTCTAAGTCATCCCCAGGTATGTTACTGAATATATTGTTCATGGATTCCTTCTCAAGATATTCAACTCAACCAACTGGAGGATTTACTGGAACTTATTTCAGGCACTTGCTCAATGTGAACATACGTTAACCAGGTTGGGATTGGTTAGAGAAGCAGTGGATGATACTGCTGGTGCAGCAAAGGTAAGATGAGATTTTACGCGTGTCAGGTTTTGGTTGGTCTGCACCATCCTTGCATTTATGTTTAGGATTGTATCGTTGGAACCACATTGAGTGGCTAATCTAATCCCGGATTCATTTTCCTCTCCCGGTTTGCTGGGATTGAACTCCCTGATTTCAGCATGTTGCACTCAAGAAATTGGAGGACACAGGAGCTGTTGCTAGTTCCGCTGCAGCTGAAATCTATGGCCTAGATATATTAGCAGAAGACATTCAGGTTTCAGCATTGTTTGTATAAATTCCTGATGATGTTTTATGTTGATTCTAGAACGGTAGTTCGTAACTGTGATCCTATTCTATTAGGATGCCTCTCTCAACGTTACAAGATTTCTGATGTTGGCGAGGGAGCCCATAATTGCAGGCACTGATCGTCCCTTCAAGGTTAACATGACAGTAATTGTGTTGCTAATCACTGTTGCCTGACTAACTTAACAGGTAGGGATCATGATAACATTGTTTCTTTGGGTTTCAGACAAGCATAGTCTTTTCACTTGAGGAGGGCCCTGGAATACTTCACAAGGCTCTTGCAGTTTTTGCAGAGAGGCAAATCAACCTAACGAAAGTAATTTTCTTTTTGGCCCCTCATTCCCAGCCAAAAACTTTCTTATGCTATTTGCATGTTCATGATTTTGGTCCCTTTGTTCTGAACAAGATTGAGAGCCGCCCTATGAGTTGGAGTTCTGAGAGATTTCCTGGACTAGATGCCAGTGGACTTCAGAAGTAAGTTATTGACAAATAGCTGGTTCTTCGTTTATATCCCCTCAATTTAACTCCTCTATCTTGTTCATGCTGTAGCTAAGACAGTAGTAGTATGGTTTTCTGCAGATGCTTTCACTATCTGTTCTATGCCGATTTTGAGGCTTCAATGGCTAGTGATGATGCTAAAAGGGCCCTACAAGATCTAGAAGTGTGTCTTGTTTTTCCTTCACAAGCTTTTCCGTTGCACAATGATTTTTCTTCCTCATTGCATGTTGGACTTGCCATGAAACGTGTGTTTATATCCTTTGTTTGCAGAAGCTTGCAACATCCTTGCGGATTTTAGGAAGTTATCCGGCTGATACTACCATGCTATGACGAAACTCCTGGAATGCAGTAAGCATTTACCTGATTGATTGCTTTGCATATGCTTCATTTCTTCCGTTCTTAAGACGGTACTGGGTAGTCCATTTCCCACCACCTTAAACCTTCTCTGGTTCTGGTTGCCAATGCAGGTGATGACCGGCCATGAGGAGAAACATGGGTGTTTCGAGCCGCGACCAATCCTCCCTACTTCTGATTTTGCGAATGTTTACCAGCAGTTTTTGCAGAGATGATTTGATGCACTAGTGTGATGGATGGCCACCACCATGCTTCGTACGTGGCTAGAGGGCCGGCCCAAAAAGCCCATCAACGTAGGACTACTGCTGCTGTCATAAGATAGCTTTGATAATTGTTTTTGGTAGGATCACTGTCACCCTAAGTGATCTGTTCTTGGTTGATTCTTAGGTGAAACGATCACCTAAAGTGATCCCTGCATAGCTGTTAGGTGCGGACACCATTAAGTGATTCTTGGACTAGCCTTTGAGAGTAGAGATCATCTTAGATCTTAGGAGACTGGACAGTATCTTCAATGCAGTCCGATCACAGTCATTAGATTTTCTAGAGCAGATGACTATTAAGCAGAATCGTGTTACAAACTGGTCGCTAGAAAAGAACATCTGATCCAAAGGTTCCAACATAGTAGCAAACTGTAACTCTGTGTTCTTGCATACATAGGTTGAAAAACTTAACATCGAGCACAATCTCGATATAAAAAAGGTATTATTTTGTTTCTGGGGGAAAACATCATAAACAGACAAAAGAAAACATATCTCAAATAATGCTACTACAAAATGGTGGTAGCTAGTCGCACTCATGGCATTCTGTCCACCAAGCACTGCATCCACCTTATCTTGTAAAGGACACCCAAAAACTTACTTCCTTCTCCTTCTCACGAACCAACCAATCCACACCATCATCTTCAAGAAATGTTACTGATCAAACCAATTGGCTCACCAACGGGGAAATGGGTAGTAGCGCCAGCAGCAGAAGGTCTCTTCCCAGACCTCAAACACCTGCAGGTGACGGCGATCCAAAGACGGCCCTCAACAATCCCAAGTCCAACTACTGCGGTGAGTATGAATTCATTACACAAATTGACGGAGAAGGCCTATGGTCCTTGTACTACTACTGCCGCCGCCGCAGCCGGCAGGAGGCAAGCGAGATGGGACAGCATCGCCGATGAAGAGGACGACGGGGAGAACAACGAAGACGAAGAGTACAATCAAGAAATCGCGGTGCTGGAATTCTACACTCAGAGTGCTAGAGGTGAAGCTCTTGTTGTTCATGCTTCTGTGGATGGCCGGCTTGTGGAAGTCCTCATCTTCAGAGTTAAGTAATCAGTCGATTATTAATTGGTTCCCTAATTTCAATTTGTAAGCAATTTAATCAATTGTGTGCTGTTAATTATATATTCAGGGATTCTCGTCGTGCTTGAATTACGGGACGGCGGCGGACCCGTCAAAGAGCGTTATTCCGGCGAGGGCCGTGATTAAATGGGTAGACAGGATTAAGGGGCCATTTGATCCTTCCAACATTGAGTACTTGGAGAAAGAGATCAGTTGGGATTCATTCAAGGCACGCCTTGCCTCTTCCCCTGTTCAATAGTTGTGTAATTTCCGACCTCATATATTACTGTTTTCGTCACTTTCTAATTAACATAATAAAACCATTACAGTAAATTAACCACCGATCATGGGTGATTGCACAAAATAGTATAAATTTTTAGGCTTAATGATAAATTGATAAGTAAAGGATGGGATGATTGATTATATACCGGTGTGGTTAATGCTTCCAATCTGATTACCTTGATTGTGCCTACTCGGAGTGTAGATGGGCCGGATGACAAGCGAGGCCCAAAAAGAGTAGAGATTTTCAGCCCAAACTGGCAGCAGCCTTTAAAGCCCGGGTATGCTTGATCAGGCCAGCAGGGAATGCTCATATATTCGCTCATTAGCTGCCTACTGCGTAACAGTAGTTTGTCAACTCTCGATAGTCAACGGTAATGGCTGACGTAAGATGAGAAATAAAACAATTTGGATCAATATTTGTTAAGCCAAAAATAATTGTACGGACCATTTAGTTATGTGCTTGTTGAGGGGAGTAGTTGGGATGTGTATAATTAATTTCACCGAATGTCAACTAGCTAGTTTGGTGGGTTTAACGAGATAGGCTTGAGAAGACTCTTTTATTTCTAATTTCTGCGTGAGAGGTTAAAAGGTTTAATAAATTATTTTCCAATAATTTGAGTTATTGAGTGGTTAGTTCGCTAATAATTTGTAAAAGAATTTCTACTAGATTGAGAAAATTTGAAAATAATTCTGGAGTTTCGAAACCATGCTTTAAAAAACTTTCTAGTTTTCTATGGATCGTTTTGTTTCGACGAAAATTAATTTTCAAAAGTTAATCATCATTGGTTTGTATATTGTGTAGTCATTTGACCTTAAAACACAATGAAAAAGTTCTAGAATTCGAGAAAATTGACCGGAGTTCTGACATCATCCGACCGCCTTCCTTCTATTTATTACCGGCAAATTGTTCAGGTTCCAAACTCAATAATGACAAATAAACACAAGGATTGCGCCCAATCAATCTAAAAAATACAAATTCAATAGTTTGAATCATTGCATAGAATCAGTCGAAAACAAGTCCAATAATGCATGCCATTGGCGCACAGTGGTGGTCGGTGTTCTCTTGTAATTGGAATTCTCAACGTTGTAGAAGGAAATTTTTACTTTCACTGCCAGAGGCGGACAAATGCATCCCACAGAGCTCCGATGGCGAAAACTGCAGGCCGGACTCCGCGCCGGCGGCAGAGAATGGTCGAAGGAGCGTCAGTAGTCTTAATTACGGGCGACGCCTT
This sequence comes from Linum tenue, assembly GCA_946122785.1. Classification (NCBI taxonomy): domain Eukaryota; kingdom Viridiplantae; phylum Streptophyta; class Magnoliopsida; order Malpighiales; family Linaceae; genus Linum; species Linum tenue. Next base: position 2,963,828 of record CAMGYJ010000008.1, read on the forward strand.
TTGTACCGGAGGCGGCGGCAGGTTCTCGACGCGGAGGGCCAGCTTCATGCCACCAAAACAGAACCCTCTCCCGCTGACGAAGTAGTAGTCTCGCGTCACGTTGAGTGGAACCACATCTCTTCCAGCTCCTCTGGTCCAGTTCTTGAGCGGGTGGTCGGCATTGCAGCTCTCGTAGTCAGCCTTGTTCACCTCCAGCACGTTCATCTGGTTCCTGTCGTACACGAAAACTGCAAAACACAAAGCACAAAAGACTTTCATTTGTCGTATAATATTCATTATGGAACCTCTACTAAGAGCTCGAGTCATCGAGATCAATTGATTTATTAGGTTTATTACATAGTACCAGAACATGGTTTGGCCAAGTGGTTATGTTTTCGAATTTCCATGATATCCAGTATCAACAATTGATTAAAGCACAATATATGGTGGGCATGCGCAAACTTTAAGGCCGTGAATTGACTTTTGTTTGAGGGGACGTGTGAGAAAGTGGTATAAGTCTTTCCCAACAACTCGAATTATTGGTATCAACTGGTTCGTGACAGATTTATACGTTACATTGGAAAATAGCTAACAAAAGAAGAAGTAAGGGTATGTAAAGATCGATCTGAAGTTCAGCTAACGAGAATGAAAGATTAGAAGTAGGAGGAGGAGAAGGAGGGACTTACAGAGCCAGTCGCCATTGTAGAAGTGGAGATCCTGAGCCCAGAGAGTGTAGTTGACTTGAGTAGTCCACCCCATTTTCCCCACGAGCCATCTCTTAGCAGACACTTCCGGTACCACCGCCACCATGGCGAATAACACCGCCGCCAAGGTCAGCAGCCTCTTCTCCATTCCTGCTTCTGTCCTTCTCTCTTTGTACGGTGGACAGGGAACAAAATTCTGAAGAAAGGGAGATCGAGACTAGAAATATGCAGAGACGTACGCATTTGTAATTGTAACTGCCGCTTTTAAAACGAAATGAGAGAGTCGTGGACTTTGTTTGTCCACTCTCATTTGTTTTTGTATACTATGACTAAGAGAGTTTACTATATATATAACAATTAAAAGCAATAATAATATATATCGAAATCATAATACTATTCTCTGGGGAAACCCCATATATATAGTTTCAAAGAATAAGAAAATAGCTATATATATATCATATCATTTTTGGCACCTAATCAACATAAATTACCTAGAATCTTGCTCCTAGAGAACCATATGTATATAGAGACATAGATATCTCATTTCTCTGAAGGATTGGGTTATCATCAATCCTACTCTCTTGTTTGTCTAATTGAATCCCAAACCATGAACATGAAGTGCTTCCGCATCTTTGTCATCTGTAAATACATACTTTTATTATATATGCGCTTCGTTGTCCAATAAAAACTCATGGAACGACGCAGCACAGGCTGAGGCTGATGGAACGACGTAACAGCCAGCGTCAGCAATTGTGGGCCCAAGACAGAGAACCGGCCAATTAGAGGCCAATGAATAGTATCGATGTGAGTAGGTGAACAGCCCATTGAGTCTTGGGCTACAGGGATTGGGCATTAGTGTGATTAACTCTTTCTAATGTCTTTCATCATGAGTTGAAAATAGGGCAATGTCAATGTCACGTAGACTAACTAGAAAGAAGGAATTAAGAAGACACGTTAGGAGGGCGCCATGATCAAAACCTAATCACTGTTTAGGCACGAGGATGGGAATTTATTTTTGCATTGGTTATGATGGAACAAACCATTGGAGTATCATATGGAAATTCAAAATAGGCATCATATTGTAAAAAAAAATACATTTCTTAAGCTGCCTATGGCATTATTGAATTTGTTTGATTGGTGGAAGTTAGGGGTGGCTATACGGTTCGGTCCGGTTAAATTGGCCCAAATTGATCCGGTCCCGTCTGGTCTTTTTGAAAATATAAAGACCGAAGATTGGATTGGATACAGTCCGGTCTTAACCCGGTCCGGTCCCAATTCGGTCTTGATTTTATATTGAGATTGTGCGGATTTGAGTGGCCTAAGGACTGAAAGGGTGAGGTGTTGGTTAAGTTTTGTACTAAGTGCAAAGGTTTGTGACCGTTTATGCAAATTACCCTTAAATTTTGGGTGTTGAGCTCTCTTATCCGGTCTTTATCCGGTTTTTTACCTCAAATCTAAGCCCAAAGATTGGATTGGATTGGATTGTTTACTATCCGGTCTCGGTCCGGGTTATACGATCCGATTTCGGGTAAAACCAAAAAACCCGGACCAAATAGCCAGCCCTAGTGGAAGTCCCCCCACCCACCCCCCGGAATTCTTTGTTTGTTCGCCTGCCAACTCCGGCTATATATGGGCCGGACAACCGTTGGGCCCAGAAGGAGTAGATAATCTTTTGAGCCCAAGCAAGCAGTAGCCCTAGCCCGTCGGAATAAGAGAGGCGCGGGCCTCATTATACTCGCCTCTTCGGTCACCATGGCCCTTCCAAAACTCCAATTCAACTTGTTCCTCTCCAACCCCAACTCTGCCAGTTCACTCCCCGAAAACCCGTTCACCGTTCAGTGCCGGCAGGCCGCCGTTCTTCCTCCTTTCACCGAGAAATGGAGCGTTGACAGTTGGAGAACGAAGAAGACGTTACAGCTGCCGAAATATCAAAAGCAGACAAAGGACATTGAAGAGTTCCCCCCACTGATCACCCCGGTGGAAGCCAGGAGTCTCCATGACAAACTGGGAGATGCTGCCTTCGGAAAGGCTTTCCTTCTCCAAGGCGGCGGGGACTGTGCAGCAGAGAGCTCAAAGGAATTCAATGGTGATCGTATCAGGGAAACTTTCAACATCTTGCTCCAGATGGCCACTGTTCTCATCCTAGGGGAGACTTGTACTTGTGATGCACAGGTGAGTGACAGGATGGATCCAAACGAGCTGGTGAAACTGATTGACATCTTAAACCCTGCCAACCTCCCGGGGAGAATAACGATCATCAGCAGAATGGGTTCCGAGAGACTTGAGAGTCAGGCTTCGGGAATTGATCAGTGCTGTGCGTGGGTCAAAGCAAATCGTGACATGGGTCTGCGAGCCCATGCATGGAAACGTCAAAGTGCTATGTGGAGTTGTGGACTGAAGAGTGCTCGTCCGTTTGATCATGTTTTGGTAAGTACAGTCGACGATGAACTGAAGAAGATATAATTTTTCACCAAATCTTATTATTTGTCGTCTCTGTATATCAGGCTGAAGTAGGTGCATTTTTTGATGTTCATGGCCAAGAAGGAAGCCATCCGGGAGGAATCCACCTAGAGATTACTGGCGGTCAAAATGTAACAGAGTGGACTGGAGGATCTTGCACGGAAACTTCGTACGATTTCAGTTCTCGTTACCGTACCCATCAATATGACCCTAGGCTGAATGCTTCTCAGTCTCTGGAGCTCGCTTTTATTGTAGCAGAGCGACTCAAACATAGGAGGTGTCGAGGATGTAGCCACCAACACAGCAATTAACCCTCCTCGACACTGCGGAGATGGTTAGCCACATTGTTCACAACGAGATTTATCTTTGATTATCATTCAATGAGGTAATCTTTGTATATTGTTCTCTTAGATTATTATTCTTCTTTAAATTTGTAGTGTTTACCCTATACTTTAATTACCTCAAGCATATTTAAGAAATAACTTCACTTCTGACTCGATTCGAGATTGAAGAAATGTTTCTTGAATTTGTTTCACAGTTGAAGATTTATTTATTTTTTTTTTTCAAAAATTGTAAAATCGTATTGGAGGTTGTACCACTAGCACAATAGGATTTCATAAAACACTGATTTTCCAACTTGATTGTGCCACTGCCAGTGATTTAGCTCGTAACAACTAACCATTAAATGGTAAGCCACTAATTTATTGGTTTAATTATCCGGTCCGGTTCAACAACACAATCATAGAAAACTCAGCAAACAAATTTTCAACTTTTAGTAGTCAATGGTAAAGTAATATATGTTGGGAAATAAAATAATGGGAGGAATATCTGTTACAATATATGATTCTATAGGAATAATTTGTCAACACGAGTTAGTGCTTTCATGGGGAAATTGTGGGGACGTGTATCGTTTTCATAAGGATGCCCCAGAAATGGAAGTCAATCTTATCTTTAATCACCGCCCATGATAATTGCTAGCTATCCAATATGTGAACCCCATCGCTCCATAATCCTTCCCGAAGGCGGAGACCCTACACCAGACGTGAAGGAAGCTAACCATAATCCAACAGGGATCAATAATGGAGACAGGAAGAAATACAGAATCTTCCAGTTGGCAATATTGGTGTACTGTATTTGGTCTGATAGCGACTACCCATGTTCCAGATTTTGTGCTGTAATTGCCAACCAAACATTCCTTTATTGGTATGAAAAGCAAAAATGTTAGCTTGAGGAGACTTTTGATGTTGGTGAGTCTTGTTTTGTAAAGAATGTGAACTAGCTTGACCAAATTTGAAAGAGTGTCGGGTGCCTTAAAGTCGTGGTTAAACGAAATTCTGAGTCTTTCATCGTTTTGACAGCAATTTTGCATGTTAAGGATCGCTCTTTGATACTAGGTCAAAGGCTTGATGTCGAAGAAAAGAACATAGTATCAGCAGCTTTGAATGGGACACAGATTCAGCTAAAACAACTCTGATCCCTTCTCTATAGTCACACCCATGATCATTCATGAACCTCCATTGCAAGCAAATTTCAGACACATCACCATAATCAACAAGAACCCTACTACAACGGCAAATCAATGTTGATACCTAAATGGCCAAACCAGAGTTGCCCTGTATTCAAGTGACAAACCAACAATAGTTCACAAACACCAGATCATTAGCAGGGTGAAGTCAATTAATCCACAACTCTCATACAAAACACACAGCAGAGCAGAGAGCTCAACTAGAACATCAACAAAACAGATCCTGCCTTTCAAGTCAGTGTACACCATAAATAAACACTAGACACAGCATCACCCAGATAAGTAACAAAAAGAAGGTTGAAGTAAACAAATTAAATAATGCAGAGGAAGTGCTCAAATTTCACCACCAATGCCATTTCATCAGTGATGGTGGTGGTGGTTGTGTTGTTACATCCTCAATGTAGGTACTGCTAAGAAAGAAGAATAAATTTACTTCACTACCAGAAGTGGACAAAAGCATCCCACATTGCTCCAATGGCGAAAACTGCAGGCAGGACATAGGGCCGGTTGAGAATGGAGGAAGGAGCACCACTCTTGACGGGTGAAGCCTTTGGTGGAGGAGGCATGTTCTCGACACGAACGGCAAGCTTCATGCCTCCATAGCAGAACCCTTTCCCGCTGATGAAGTAGAAGTGTCGAGTCACATTGAGTGGAACCACATCTCTTCCAGCACCTCTGGTCCAGTTCTTGAGTGGGTGGTCGGCATTGCAGCTCTCATAGTCAGTCTTGTTCACCTCCAGCACGTTCATCTGGTTCCTGTCGTACACGAAAACTGCAAAACCAAGCACAAAAGAGTCTTAATTGAAGACTCAATTTTCCAATTGAAAGACCAAGGAATAGGAAAGACGTGTTTTTTGTCCACGATTCATGGTGCACAAGGGAAGAATTAGTTAGAAATAGTAGCAAAACAACCCACAAGAAAACCCTCTGATGGCAACAGCTAAGGGTAAAAATCCGAATTACTTTGATCCTATGGATTCGTCAGAGTATTTACGAGACCGGGCAGCTATGTCTCAGGCTCCCAAACGGGTACCAAGACATTGCTGTTTATGGGGGAGTTGCAGATCTGAAATTTGGCCAAGGAAGTGAAAAAAAGTTCTTAATTTGAAATGATTTGAAATGGAAATGCCATGAATACTGAAAAAGCCCTCAACTTTATGTTCCAATTCAACACTCTCAGATCTGTAAATGCGAATTCCCGAAATGGGCAACAATCTTTTAGCAGAAAGTATGCAGCAGAGTCTTTGGACTGGCTTTACGATCTGAAGGTCAATTAACGAGAATAAGAAATTAGAACCAGAAGGAGAAGGTTTAGAAAGAGAGGGACTTACAGAGCCAGTCGCCATTGTAGAACGTGATATTCTGAGCCCAGATAGTGTAGTTGACATTAGTAGTCCACCCCATTTTGGATCCAACAGTCCATCTCGTAGCAGAAACTTCCGGCACCACCGCGACCATGGCGAATAGCACCGCCGCCAATGTCAGCAGCCTCTTCTCCATTGCTGTTCTTGCCTTCCTCTCGCTACTGTCTGACTTGGGAACGCTCTTATCTGGGCAGAGGACAAAGGATTTGAGTAGACACCAGAAATATCGGGAGACGCGGTTGTAACTGCTGCTTAAAAAAGGAGAAAGGAAAAGCCGAGAAAGGAGAGAGTTTGTCCACTCTGTCCTCTGGTCTGTCTGGATCTACAACGCCGTAAAAGGAAGCAAAAGGATTATTATGAACGTTGTCTTTTGCCGTTAAGTTAAACAGAAATGACAAACCTAGTCAAAGCAGGCCTGTCATGACAGAGACGACGACGGTGGTTAAGTAATTTCGGTGTAAAATATCAATTTGGTCACCGAACTAATGATATGTGTTCCATCATCATAGGTGAGTTGATTTTTGAAGCAAAGAAAGTACTCACTCGATCAATCTAACAATCTTTACTTCAAATGACTCATTGTTTCTTGGTTGATATGATAATTACTACGAATTTATGAGAAGCGTAATTACTGTTTTAGAAAGATAATGCATCTTGTACAAGAGAAAATTCGCAATCACCTTCTCTTACATTTCCCGGATTGACAAATAATCGGTAACTACTAATAAATAATCTTAGGATCTACCTTTATATCATGGAACATCATAATCATCTAGTATATTCTTCTTCTTTTTTTTTTTAGATTTTCTCTTTAACAATCAAAAAGAAAAAGTGATAAAAATGCACACTTTTATATCTAAACTTTCTAAGAACATATCATTGAATCGGAAAAATGCAGTTGTTTATCACTTCCCGGTTTAAAATATCATATGAGGAATCAAGTTTTTTCTTACCGTATTAAGATAAGGTTACAAAATGTTGACTAACGATGATTCATTCGAGATAATGTGATGTTTTAGGAGTTCACCACCACCAACAAAACTTAAGCTCCTTATGTGATACTTGCTTACGAGTTCAGTGACCAGATCAGCATTTTTCCTCCTCTCTACCAGGCACCAGCACCATCGATTTGTCACGGTAAACGCGGCTCCAATCATGGGGCGTATCCCCTTCTTCCCCTCCCTACTCTGTGCTGTAAAACTTATAAGACCTTCTGTCGGGTTCAAAACTGAGAAAGTCAATCATCATTCATTCCACTTTCAAATGTCGGATGCAGAGTTGACTACTGCTAGTTTTTGGTTCATCCTCGCGCATCCAACTGATACAAGGCATATTGATCCCAATCAATATCTCAAATGACAAAAAGGGGAAAGAAAGAGTCTCATCTATCGAATACCATTCATGAAATAAACTTCATTGCATCCTCACACATACTGATCAATCGAAAATCAAAGGAGTAAAGAGGAAAGAAGAATCTCGTCTATTGAATATCATTTATGAAAACCAATATCTGCATTTTCATAGTATATAGGGTTTGTTCCCAATTTCCAGATCCAGTAATTCCTGCTCGTTCAATCTTTACATTGGAATTCTATCAAATCTCTCCTACCGTACAAAACATTCAGAAACGAACTCGGTTCCACATCCTAATCCAACCTTCTCAATAAGTACTCAACTTGGACTTTCTTTGTGAGTGGCATGATCCATCTCCCATAGAGATCAGCAACCAAGTGTGGCTCAATCTTGTATACTGTTTCAGATTCAACTTTGCCTTCTTTCATTGTCACTTCTAGAGCAAAGGTCCTGGCTTTCATCTCGACTCTCTCTTTTACTCTCTCCTCCACTTCTGGGTATGTCAACAAAGCCATCAATCCTTCCCTGTCCTGCAAAGTTTCAGAAATCCATCCAAAGGCCAACATAGTAAGTATTCAGAGAAAAAAGTATCAGGGAACAAAACACCACGGTTAAGGACCTACTTGCGCTTCAATAGCAGTTTTATATTCACTTGGGTTTGCTCGAAATTTGGACTCGGCTACAAATTTCCCATAATGAATTCTTTTAGAAAGAGCCTGCAACGTGAAAACCATATCATGTGAATCCACCATCCAGGTGTTCAAGGATAATGCAGGTACAGAACGAGGTAAACTGCAGAGCAACAATACTTATAGCATTTCAAAGAGTACAGAATTTGGAGCCGGCTGCATAGTGCTCCAACAAGGCCACAAAATGATCCTATGTTTAAAGATCCGTAGTACCTCAGTGATATTGCATGGTTTCATGAAAGAGTAAATTATGATTACAATGTCGTCATCAAACTAAACATTTGCATCACAATTACATCACTGGTTCCGTTAACTCCTATACCAAACAACCACTTTTCATTGCAAAAATACCACTCTTCTTCCAATTCTAGTATTCCAATGATACTGCATGGTTTCATGAAAGAGGAGTAAATAACATGATTACAGTGGGTCATCGAACTATACATTTGCCTCACAGTTACATCACAGGTTACCTTAATTCCTATACCAAACAACCACTTTTCATTTCTAAAGTACCACTCTTCTTCAAATTCTAATATTCTAATACCAACAAAGCAGTAGGAAGTCTAGCTCAATCAGAGTCTTCTGGGCAACAAGACAAGAAGGGTCGATTTAGAAACCTGGTGTGCGCAAGTTCTAAAGACCTCACACCAGATCAGGTACTGCCTCATAATGTTAGGCAAAACATTTTCACTATCATGACAGTACTACTATCGTGCAAATGATGACAGACATCACTGTCAGTCAACAAACAGAAAATGTTTGGAAGAGGAAGTGATTTTTCCCCACGGCATTAGCTGGCTATGGCTACTCTAAAACTGTGTCTATGGCTTTCCAACTTGATAAATGCTTTCTCAAGTTTCTCGTTTCCCTGTAATAACTATCCAATTACGTTCTCACAAGACATATTTTTGTACAAATCTCAGATTTCCACAAAAGAGAAGTCATCAACAAGTTCAAGTTCAATGTGTCTGAAACCGGGAAGGTAGACAATAAGAAGAACGCACACCTGGAGGCAGATTGTATCACATACTGCTGAAGAACCACAATTTCCATCATTTCCTAGCTTCACCAATCTTGGAAGTAGATCTTTAAAGTACATGTCCCACACTGTGTTGTTAATATTAATCGATTCAGCAACTTTATGTAATACCTGTTTGAAAAAGTAAAAACTAACTCAAATAGATCCTCAGCAATTTATAGAGATACCAGAGACCAAGCTACTTGCATCTTAGGATAGAAATGACAAGACAAAAAATTCCGCAAACTGAACTTCGAGCACTTGTTCATGAGAGTAGCAAACAGCAAAGCTCCTAATATTATTGTCAATATAAACTCGAAAATGGAAAACAAATGATAGTTCTAATGAGACAGAAGGCACTCACGACTTCACATATCATACTGTACCTTGGGGTATTGCATTGGTGGCAATAATGGTTCGGGTAAATCATTGGGGAAGAAAGGATATTCGTCGGGACTTTTGTATCTACCAACCTGTTTTCCAAAATAGTGAAAACAGCACATCTTACACACTTGATGTATTCATTTCATTCCAAGGTTAATAGTTTAGTAAAAAAATGTACCTTGGCATGAAGCTTTTCAGTTTCTTTAAGGATGTATTCAACTAGAGAACCATGAAAATCATTCATGGAAAAAACATCGGGATTATAGGTATCCGCATTGTAACAGTATTGGGATCTCTCCAAAAGGTTGTATATTATACTGTCTTCTTGCCGAATCAGGGAAAGCCTTACGCTTTCTAGTGTCAGAGTGTCACTTTCGTCCACCCTTTCCTTCTTCTCCAAACTACAAAGAAAGAACCCTCATATCACCAATAGGTTATGGAATCTAACCATAACCCATGACCCTTTGAAACAAGAAGCAAAATAGCAAAGCAGTAGAAAGATATTTGGGAATTTTGGACCCAAGATTTATTCAGATCAAGCCGTGATAAATAAATGGTATCTCTAAAGAGTCAATTGTGCATACTATGACAATCTCCTTTGTGAAGCATGAAGCTCACTTTTAATTACCAATCATAGCTGACTGCTGACGGCACAAAACAGACCGCAGGACACCCCAAAATCTTCCACCAAACACACACACATATATATAGCTGGAATCAGAAAACCACTGGAAAAGGGCAATCGGCACTCTATCAGTCAAAAATTCAATAGCAAACAAGAGTCGGATTGAGCGCCTCCATCTAACTTTTTCTCCATATACGGCACCAAACTCATGAAATCAACGTGCATTGCACAAAGAAGCAAACTTTTTCAGTTCAGGCCTAGTCTAACTGTCAACGGTAGCAACCAATATTGGGGAAGAGATCAAGGCTGACATACCCAGCTGAGGAGTTGGCACAGAAAATGCGATGTTTGGCAGGACTTGATGAGGAAACTGAAACCCTTCGTGTACCAAGAGAGAGACGGCGGCAAAGTGGGCTGGAAAACTTGAAGGCATCTGTAGTCGGAGGAGCTGCAATTGCAGGCGGAAAGCAAGCTCTGGTCAGAAGCTTGGCCTCCATCTCAGTCTTGGAGGAAGGAGAGATCGAGGGAGGAAGGAATGCAAACTTGGGCGCGAGAGATGTGATGGGTTTCTTTGGCCTTTTTCCCGGTGAGATGGGATTTTCAGGGCTGGCTTGTGATTGGAGTTGGTGGCTGAGCGGGAAGGAGGGAGACGAGAGGAGAGGGGTTAGGTGAAGTAGGTGATGACCGCAGATATTGATGCGAAAGAAAGGGGACAAGGAACGAGACTGAAGAAGGTATCCGTCGGGCAGCACCGCGCGTCCACTAACATTCGCGCTGTCTGCGATTTTATTGGTCAATTCCTTTTCTACCCGAAAGAGAAAACATAATTTCTATAAAAGAAGAGAAAACAGAATCATAAGAAACTCTTATGATAGTTTTGAGTAGTTATCACACAATTTGTCAATTAGTACAAAATGGTTACTAAACTTTATTTTTTTACATTTTAGTAAAATATCTTTGAACGAATACTAAATCAGTTATTCCGTCTAATTCCATCTAAAAAACCATCAATTAAGTCCAGTCAATCAACTATAACTAACAAAATCTCTAATGACGTTAAAGTTTTTAACAAAAGTGGCTAAATTAGTAAATTTGTCAAACATGCTTCTAAAATATGAACTTTTTGTGTATTTATGAGAAATTGGCTATTATTATTACAAAGTCCATAATTATGACTATGCAAGTGAATTTTACCTAGAAACAATAAGTAGATAAATAAAAAACACACACAAAAATATTTCAATAGGTTACAAAAAATTCTTAACATACAAAAATTTAAAAAAGAAAAATACCTATCCAAAGTAGGAATGACAATGGAGCAGGTCGGGTCCAGGTCCAGGTCTAGGTCTGGTAATTTATCATGGATCGCGGCGGATCGGGGCATGTCGACTCAATGGGTACACAATTTATGTAACATCCCGTTCCCTTTAGTGCGTTACAAGTTATGGTTATATCACTAGTGACGTTATTATAATATTTTGATCGATTTTAAAAATTAGCAATTGATTTCAATTAACTTAAATTATGGTTATGGATGAGTCTAGTTAAGTTGAGCTGATGGTTAGATCAGTAAGATCACTTAACCTAGAAACCTTGGTAAGACCCACCCATGGTTAGACTTAAGTTAGAAGGTTTAGTGGATGGGGTTTTGATTGGGACAAGTGGTCATTTAGGGGTCGTTTGCTTCATGGATTTAAAAATGAGGGTTTTATAATTTAAAAACCCAAGGATTTATCAAGGATTTGAGGCATCATGGATTTGTAACAATCCTTTGTTTGTTGGGATATTTTTATCATGGATTTAAAGGTGTGAGATTTACTACTTGAAGTCAAAAATTACATTACTGCCCTTTTCTATATGTTTGACATGTTTATGATATATACACAAAACAAGGATAAAACTTCAAAATTAGCTTACTATCATTTTCTATATGTTTAACATGTTTATGATATGTACACAAAACAAGGACAATACATACTAATAAGCATAATGTTGTCACATGGACAATAATAATAAACGAGAAAATTTCGTTTTAACTTTTAACGTGACATAATCAATTACCAACTCTTTGTCCTCCTTTTCAAAAGTGACATATAACAACATATATTAGAATCGGGAGAACAAAAAATTACACGTTCCATGAAAAGGTCAAAGAAAACTAGAACACAAGAAATGATATAAAAAATCTAACTCATGTTTGCACATTAATTGAATGTTTATATTATTCATTTATTGTTAATTATAATGTATAATAGTTAAATTTAAGGGCAATCTTGGAATATTAAAAGTGCATGAGGGTATATGGGTAAAATCCCATCAAGGATTTATGCCATATTCCAAATCCCACATCAACATGTGGGATTTATAAGTCCGTGGGGTCCACGGATTTGGACCCTTAAAATCCGTGGGCCCCACGGATTTGGTCTCCAAAAAAGGTGCAAGCAAACAACGGATTGTACCTAAATCCTTGATAGTTGGTTTTTTTGTACCAAATCCATGTACCAAATCCTTGAAGCAAACGACCCCTTAGGATTGAAGGAAGGACGGGGAAATTTCTAGAGGATGGGGAAGGCAGATTTTTCTGTGACTTCTCCCCATTCCTTTGCTTTTCTTCCCCTTCAATCTTCATCCTCCCACGTCCACCATCTCTCCACTTTCCACCCAAATTTCCAGCAAGATAGAGAAGCAAAAAGTAATAAATCAAGAGAAGTAGAGGTAGGAAGCTAAAAGAGGAAGAGCATCTATGAGGGTTACAAGAGCATCAATGAGGGGTGTTTACCAACCACCCTTCCCAGCCGTTGTGGTTTTCAGGGTATTCCGAGTCGAGTTAGTGGCCGGATCTCTATTTTACTGGTCCGATCGAACAGCTCGACTCGATCTTGATAACCCTTGACCTCCCATCCAGAAAACAACACAATTACCACTATGCGGCTTATATTAACATATCAACTCTTGTAGATGTCTTGTCTTATTATGTTACCGAAGTTCCCCGGCCGCTGTGCTGGCCCCTGATGTAGCAGGTACCAAATTTTGTATCATCCCTACTTATTGTTGTAGGGTTGTAAATGAGGCCGATCTAGGTTGAGTTTGTCTCGTTAATAAATGAGTCGAGTTAGAATTCGGTTTGCATATAAAAAAGCTTGTGTTTGATTCGAGTTGGGCTCATTAATGAGCTCACAAGCTCGGCTCATCAATTAGTTTGTAAGGTAAGCTCGAGCTCAAATATCATATCATTTAGTTCTTAAATTTTATTTTTTCATATCGTGTTATTTAATAGTAATTAATATACGAGAAATTTATGATACATCATTTCTCTTTTATATTATAAATGAGACATATTTTGAGATGGGCTCAAATTCCTAATCATCATTATTTTGTGAGATATATAATCTAACAAACATATGAACTATCAACAAACCAACGTTAAGCTATTAATCGATTCGCTCATAAGCTGTTGGTTGAAGTGGCTCGCTAGCCATATTGTCGAGTCAGCTTATAAGCTCAAAACAAACTAACTCGCAAGTTAAGCTTGACAAGCCACCGAGTCAAGTTGGCTCATGAGCCTTGCGAGACGAACACAAATTAGCTCAAACCGAATATCAAACGAGATTTTTCCGAACCGAACACCGAGCCGCTAACCAACAGTTTGGCTCATTTGCGGAGCTAATTGTTGCTTTGCATTTTACTTACCTCGTTCTATACTTGCATTCTTCTTGAACATATTTCCTGGTGGATTCATATGACATTGAGTTTTCACATTGCAGGCGCTTTCTAAAAGAATTGGGTTAATTGCATGGTTGGTCACTAAGATTACAATAAACGTTCATGTTTGGTCACTGAAAATATTTAAATCTAATCTTGGTCACTCAAATTAGTTAAATGGTTCAAGTTTGGTCACTCTCCGTCCAACTCCGTTAAATATGTCTGATGTAGCAGTCAACCCTCAAAGTTGACCGTTAACTCGATGACGTGGCAATTAAAAAATAATAAATAAAATAAATTTTAATCTTCTACCATTTCCATCTCATTTTCACAATAAAGTAAAATAAAAAAATAAAAAACAAAATGTCAAGGTTCTTCACATAATCTCTGCATATCTCAAGCTTCCCACAAATCTACAAATTATTACCAAAAGAATTCTTCTTTTTTATCAGATTAGCTATGCCCCTTCTCTTTCGAGCAGAAAGATCGAAGAGAACGCAAAACCAAAAACAAAAAAGGGAAAGGGAAACCAAATCAGTCAAAAAGTAAATAACTTTCCCCTTCCACTGAAGCTAGCAAAGCAACCTCTTATTAAGGACTCTTACAGGCGTAAATCAGCAATAAGAATTCAAGTCTCTGTTGTTGCTGCTGCAACTGATTTCTCCTTCTGCGCTAATTTCTCCTCCGGCCACAGCCTGCTGTCCAGCCCACTCCTCGTCCGGAACATAAACACCGCCGCTGCAGGAGCCGTCGCTGTCGTCGCCTCCGGGTGAAAGAACCAGTCATGTACATCCCACATCAGATCCACAAGCAACCCATCAACGAAAATCGTTTGGTTCCCTCTGAAATTCCACTGCAACCTCTTCACCCGAATCACAACCTTCTTATCGATACAGACGGAGAGAACAGGGTGGTGATGCCTCTGCTTCAGCCCTTCCTTCTCCCCCTCGCGCCGCCGCCGCTGCATTTAATCAGCAATTTCTTGGACAGAACGGCGGATTCGTCGACCAGGTCGCTGAGGACGAGGGCAATTTCGGAATCGACCAAAACGATGACGTAGAACCCGTCGATGGGCTCCGGGCCGGAGTCGTAGCGGGCGGAGGAGAGATCCCAATAGACGTCGAATTTTGAATCGGGTTCGCCGGCTTCGATCGAGCGGCTGCCCTTCTTCTTGCGGAAGAGGTCGGAGCTGGTGTTGAGCTTGAAGGTGGACCGGCCGTTGGAGATGGTGAGCCCCTGCTGAGCAGCGGATTGGAAGCGAGCCCATGTGGATAAGAGGAGGGGCTTCTTGTGGGAGGAGAGGCTGATTCGGTAGAGGGAAGAGACGACGTTCTGTACGGAAGAAGTCGCCGCCGCGGAGGGAGAGGCCGAGGAGGAGGAAGAAGAAGCGGCGGCGGTGATTAGGGAGGAGACGACGGCAGCGGCGGAGGAGGAGCAGGAGAAGGAGTACTGATGGTGGGGTTGTTGGGTAGCCACGTTAATGGCGTTCTCGCTGAAATAGGACACGAAGTCTCTCATCGTTATAGAGGGGAATGAAACTGTGGGATTGGGTTTTTGGTTTCAATGTGGTGTAGAGGTTTGGTGAGAGAGAGAGAATGTGGGATTTTTTATATTTTTTTTATTTTACTTTATTGTGAAAATGAGTTGGAAATGATAGAAGATTAAAATTTATTTTATTTATTATTTTTTAATTGCCACGTCACCGAGTTAACGGTCAACTTTGAGGGTTGACTGCCACATCAGACATATTTAACGGAGTTGGACGGAGAGTGACCAAACTTGAACCATTTAACTAATTTGAGTGACCAAAATTGAATTTAAATATTTTTAGTGACCAAACATGAACGTTTTTTGTAATCTCAGTGACCAACCATGCAATTAACCCTAAAAGAATTCATTATGGAAAATTTGTAGCCGAGTCTAAATTTCGGACACACCCAAGTGACTACAAAACTGTTATCAAAGCGCAAGTAGGTTTTCAAAACCATACACTAGTACAGTACACGATCTCGCAATAATTTTCTCTTGATACTTGATATGTTGATCTTTGGATGAACTTCTGAAACTCTGCAGGCAGGAGAAGGATTGATTGTATTTTGACCAAGGGTTAATACCTTATTTTGGTCCGAACTATGACCATATAATCAATTTTGGCTCGTGGTTTCAGAAATTAACATCCTGACCTCAACTATGCAACATATAGACTCAATTGGCCCGACACATAGTTTGACCGTCAATTTGGACGATCAACTCCGCGACCGTTAGTCAACACGCCATCTCATTGCCTAGTCAGCCTAAAAATCATTAAAAAATTTATTTATTATCAAATTAACGAAAAATAAATTATAAAAAACATAAAATAAATTTATTTTTTATTTTTTGAAAATGATAAATTTTATAAATTAACCAAATCAAATAGTTTTATATTTTTAAAACTTCCCAAAAAAATATAATTTATATCATAAATTTTAATACATAAAATTTAATTTGATAATTTTTGTTTACTAATAAAATTTATCATTTTCAAATATCCCAAAAAAATTATTTGATAATTTTTTCAAATTGACGGTCAAATTATGTGTCAGGCCAATTGAGTCTATATGCTGCATAGTTGAGGCCAAGATATTAATTTCTGAAACCAAAGACCAAAATTAATTATATGATTATAGTTTGTACCAAAATAAAATAAGTATTAACCCTTGGGCCTTGACCAAATACAAACAATTAATCCTACTTATTCGTCTCATGTCACACACTAAGGCCCAAGTTCAAGCTCCTCTGTAATTGGAGTGGACTTTTACATCAACAATCAACATGGTGCCATGGCCCAAAGCCCAATTGACCCAAAACAGGCGCTAACGACAACTTTGTTTGAACTGATAGTTCGCGGACCTCATTCTTCGGCGAAAGCGAGCCGTATCACTAATCTCCGGCGATGCAATTGCGACCAGCCATCTATGGCTAACTGCGGTGCCCAAATATCGACCCCAATTAGAGCTCCGGCATGGTTCTCAACGAGAAGACTGTTCGAGCAGAAGTTACAGGAGCTTCACAAATGTGCAGACTTAGCCCACGTAAAGGAGGTTCATGCCCAGATAATCAAGCAAAATCTCCACACAGACCTCTACGTAGCTCCAAAACTGATATCGGCATTCTCGCTTTGTCATCACATGAAGCTCGCTCTCAACGTCTTCAACCAAGTTCCGCACCCCAATTTGCAACTCTACAACACTCTGATTCGAGCTCATGTCCGCAGCTCCCAACCTTCCATGGCGTTCGCTGCTCTGCTCGAGATGCAGCAAAATGGAATCTTTCCTGATAATTTCACTTACCCTTTTCTTCTGAAAGCTTGTAATGGAGAGCCCTGGTTGCCGGTTGTGCAGATGATACACGGCAGTTTGGAGAAGGTTGAATTTTTCGGTGATATTTTCGTGCCCAATTCGTTGATTGATAGCTACTCCAAGTGTGGTGCTTTAGGAATTCAGTCTGCGATGAGGCTGTTTAGGAGTATGGACAGCAGAGATGTCGTTTCTTGGAATTCTATGATTGGTGGGCTGGTGAGAGCAGGGGATCTGGGTGGTGCACGTGAACTGTTCGATGAAATGCCTGTGAGAGATGCGATTAGTTGGAACACGATACTAGATGCATGTGTAAAGGCCGGAAAGATGAACGAAGCGTTTGAGTTGTTTGAGAAAATGCCTGAGAGGAATGTTGTGTCATGGTCTACGATGGTCTCAGGTTACAGTAAAGCAGGGGATATGCAAATGGCTAGAATGCTGTTTGATAAAATGCCAACCAAGAATATGGTTTCTTGGACTATACTCATATCTGGGTATGCCCAAAAGGGGCTGGGGCAGGATGCAGTAAGTTTGTATTCTCTAATAGAGAAATCTCGACTTATGCTTGATTCGGGTGCTGCTGTTAGCATACTGGCTGCCTGTGCAGAATCTGGTTTGCTTGGACTGGGGGAACGAGTTCACTCCTCGATTGCAAGGACTAGATTAATGCACCATGCTGATGTGTCTAATGCATTGCTTGATATGTATGCAAAATGTGGGAGAGTAAAGAAGGCGTATGAAGTGTTTGAGCGAATGGCAGAGAGAGATGTAGTTTCTTGGAACTGCATGCTTCAAGGGCTAGCCATACATGGGCATGGAGATGAAGCACTCATGCTCTTCTCCAGAATGAAACAACAGGGTTTCAAGCCCGATAAATTCACTCTAGTAGCAGTTCTTTGTGCTTGCACTCACTCCGGCTTCATCGACGAGGGCCTCAGGTACTTCAACAACATGGAGAAGGAATATAGGATTGCTCCCGACATCGAGCATTACGGCTGCGTGATTGACTTGTTGGGCCGTGCTGGACGTCTCAACGAAGCAATTAGGCTCGTGGATTCCATGCCGATGGGACCAAATGCTGTCATCTGGGGTACCCTTCTGGGGGCCTGCAGAATGCACAATGCTGCTGAGCTTGCTAAGCAGGTTCAAGATCACATGGCGAGATTCGAGGAGGCATCAGAGCACGGTACTTGTTCGGTGCTGTCGAATATTTATGCAGCTGCTGGGGACTGGGTGAATGTTGCTAATGTGAGGCTCCAAATGAAGAGTGCTGGAATCCAGAAGCCGTCTGGTGCCAGTTTCATTGAGGTGGGTGATAAAGTCCATGAATTCACTGTATTGGATATGTCCCATCCTGACTCTGGTGAAGTGTATGAGATGGTCGATGGATTGGTTCAGGAACTTAGACTGTTTGGTGATCCCTCAAATGATCACCACCACACTTACTGAATATACCCCATACTCTCATTCAACTTTTGGCATTCTTGTGTGTTCTCTGTAAATATTTATAGACAACTAATGAAGTTGATAAGGGAAGCTCACTGCGACCACTCTCAAATCTCTACTCTCGACTGTTACAATTGGGAGAAGATAGCTCCTCCCTTTCTCCTCTCTCTCGGATCCCATGTGTAAGGGTGGGCAATCAGTTTGAGTTTATTGAAAGAAAATTTCCAATAGGGGAGAAAGGGGATCAGTTCCTTTCTTTTACGATCTAAGCTCCTATTTGTCAGCCGTGGGGAACTACTGCTTGGTCGGGAAGAAGGGAAAGGTTTGGGCCTACCTATCACGATACTCAACCAATTGCCCATCACTAATATGGGTACTCCATCATATGCGACTCAACCATCTCATCCTTGTGAATGCATCCGATGGCTGATGTATAATCCAACATATAGATCAACCCTCTCCTACAGATTGATTAGAGCCAGCCTAGATAGTTGTGGAGCCGATCCAGCTCTCAAACATAATTCACTTTATCTTAGCATAAGGCTGAGAAAGGTATGGCTCCAAACATAGAGAAATATTGGTACATTTTACGGATATAGTCCAAGCTCTAAGAATGTGATACATTTTATGTAAGAAAAAAATACATATCTAGAGAAATAGTGGAGGAGAAAAATGCTCCACGCAAGAAAGAACTTCCAATTCTCTTTTTGTGTGGACATTGTGCTTACTCCATGGCTACATATCAATTGGGCTTCATCAGCATGAGCATGGGCTCCTGTTGTTTGGTGGCGCGCTTTTGCCGTGTTAGCAGAATCTGATTGGCCATTTCCAAGTATAATTGGACGAGTACTATCTCTCTACAGTCTTACCCCTCCAAGTATTATAACATTTGCTCTACACTACACGGGATAATGTGACTCACTGAGTGACTTCATGTGGTTCTCAGCAATCCTCACGTTCGCTATAAATACTTCTCCCGAACCCACCCATTCCAAACAGACAAAAACAGAGGGAAAAAGCTTGGATGATCATGGATGCCAATTGCTTTCTCAGTTCCTCCAATCCCTTCACCAAAACTACTACTGCACTAGAATTCCCCACTCCTTCATCCAGATCCCTCCACTTCCCTTGTTCAAGAAGATGCTCCAACGGATCACAATTTCAACCCAAAAGAGTTCGCCTTTCCTCCTCCATTACATGTTGGTCTCTCAACTGACTTCCATCATCTCTTCTCTACGCCTTCGATTTCGTTATTCAGCTGATTGTTTGCCGCCAAAGTTTTGATTTTTATTGCATATGGGTAATGGGTAACAGGCTGTCAATCGGCGGAATCGTCCGACGATCTGCAGCAGCACGCCGAATCCTTCCTGCAGGCTGATTGGAGATGGTTCAGGGCGAAAATGGTCGCTAACGAGCAAGCCTTTATGACCGCGAGCACCGGGAAAAGCTCGCCGGCGGCGGATCCAGACGAGAAGCGTACAGCACAACCGCCGCCGCAGCTGGTGACGGTGGGAGATAGATGGGCCCACGCCATCCACGAGCCGGAAAGAGGGTGCCTGCTCATCGCAACGGAGAAGCTGGATGGGGTCCACATCTTCGAACGGACGGTGGTCCTTCTCCTTTCAACGGGCCCTGCAGGCCCATTGGGCATCATCCTCAACCGCCCGTCTCTGATGTCCATCAAGGAGATGCGAAACACCGCGACGACGTCGTCGTCTCTGTCTGTGATGCCTCCAGAAGCGTTTTCGGGCCGGCCGTTGTTCTTCGGGGGCCCATTGGAGGAAGGCCTGTTCCTGGTGAGGCCCAGAGGTGGGTACGACAAGGACAGGCTGGCGAGGAGCGGGGTATTCGAGGAGGTGATGAAAGGGTTGTACTACGGGACGAAGGAGACGGCGGGGTGCGCGGCGGAGATGGTGAAGAGGAATATGGTCGGCGTCGGGGATTTCAGATTCTTCGACGGGTATTGCGGTTGGGAGACGGAGCAGTTGAGGGAGGAGATTGATGCTAGGTATTGGACTTTGGCGGCCTGTAGCTCGAGTGTTATTGGGCTGGATAAGGAAGCTAGTTTTGGGCTTTGGGAGGATGTCTCCTGGCTTGTTGGGCCAAAAGCGGTTTCTTGACCGGAGAGATTAATCAATGTACTGGAATTTTATGTGGACTGAAATGTGATTATCTATTGGTAAACTTGGCTCAAGTTATTGTAAATGATCTCTTCTTGGACCTGCCAAAGCTCCTTGGATTACTAAACGTTTCCCGAAGGACGATGAAAAGGAGAAGGCATTTGAATTTTCCAGTTCCTATATAGAGCATTAGATAGAGCTCATTAACTCCTACGGTTTTAGGCCTTAGCTGTTCAGCATTCCATAATGAATGAATATACTACTTTTTTCTTGGGAATTTGCATGAATGAGAAGTTGGAACGGTTATATTATCTCCCCATAACCCTCTACAGTCACTTCACCACTTTGGAAGCTTGGAACACCAGAAAAGAAAACCACGGGTTGGTCTGCCTAGGGGATTTCGATATCGAACTCCTGCTGGTCAACCCAGTGTTGCCGGGGGAGAAACGATTTGTGAGCTTGGAACGTTTCTTTGACTGCGATACTGATACTGAAGATGTGAAATTAAAACGTGTCTTGGAGTGGGATAGTGATTATGATTATGAGAACTGCTCGGCTTTTTCGTACGAGTGGGTTGGTTATGGATTTGGATACGACGAGGTAGCTCAGGACTACAAAGCCGTTGTACTGCTAGCTGATATCTGCAGATTTGTCGTCACGAAGTCCTACATTTTAACTTATTGCTTTAGGACCAGATCTTTTAGCCTCTGTCCCTTACATTATGACTTTCGTCATTCCCCCATAGAAGATCATAGCATGGGCGTGCTTGTTGGTGGCTCTCTGCATTGGATTTGGGAGCCAAATGTGATCCATTCGTATGATCTTGGTTCTGATGTGTTTGGAGAAATCCAGCAGCCAAAACCCAAAATACGCAGCACAATTATCTTCCTCCTCGGCCGGCGTTGGGGTCGTGGATTCGTGCCTGTGCGTTTGTGCTACTTATGCTGAGGGGAGTGCTGTGGGTGGGGGAAAGCTTGATGTTTGGGTGATGAAAGAGTACGGGAATGAGGATTCATGGTGCATTCTCCATTCTGTAGTTGATAATCCTGTTTTCGATCAACCTCCTCAAGTGGTTCGATGTTTGGGAATGTTGGATGGCCAGATTCTAATGCTGGTAAATGGTAGTGGGCTTACCTGGGTTGATCCAAGGAATGGGAGGGTTGAGGTTGTTCCCATTCCTGGTTTTACTAATGCGTCCAAGTTCGAAGCAGTTCTCTGCTTAGAAAGTCAGGTCAAAACCTTCCCGGCCGAGGATTATGAGACACGTGACGATGACATAAGGTAATACTACTACTGGCTACTACTACTCTTTCCTGCCGGCATTTTTATGTTTCTGAAATCGGTCGGTGGTCTGAGTTGCTTGTTAATTTAGGATTGCTAATGAAGTAGAGAAACAGGGTTGTAATTGCAAATCCAACTCTTTTTATGCTTGTTTTCCTGCCCGTTTGCCTTTGGATTTGAGTGTTCCCAATCACCCAACTCATCTGAAGATATCTTCTGTATCTCCAGGACCGAGACCTCGGAAGCAGAATCGTCGGAGGAATGATGACAGCATCGATCATTCTGATATTTGGTTGCAGAATTTTAAGCACTAGTGCGCAGTAGACGTTGGCAGGTGCATGCAGTATGGCAGACGTCTGAGTTCTTCACTGTTTTTTTTTTTTGCTCGTTTTTATAAGTTCTTCATTGTTAAATTGGACATGCTATGCTATGCATTGAGTTCTCTTTTGATGAAAGAAATAAGGGTAAATAACTTAGTTTGGCCGTGACAGTTTTTGCCCGAATCACATAGGAATGTTCTCTTCTTTTTCCTTCTACTAGTATCAATACCCGCGACTACGCCGCAGGATATTTAGTTGCATTGGGCCAATCAAATTACCCCTTGTATGTTGTAGGAAAAAAACTCATGGGAGCTTTTTTTTTTTTTTTTTGACAACATTCATCATTCATTTCATTCCAAACCCAAACAAGGGGAGCACAACGATTACAATAATGGAGTTACAAGGTCGGCAACAAGAAACCATTCAGGAGGAAGGAGATCAAGGCGAGAGTTCCTAGCGATCCAATCAGCAAGCTTATTGAGTCGACGAGGGACAAACTCAACCGTAATCCAAGGAGAAACACAGAGAATGGAAACCACACGAGCAAGAAATGCCCGACACTGCCAGGGCCAAAGACTCGGATCCTGCCTCAACGCAATCGTCAACCTCTGACAATCGGAACGGACACACGTTGGTACAGGGTCCTGGGCTGCCCAGATAACTGCATTAAGCATCGCAAACGCTTCCGCTTGTATCGGAGAAGAACAAAAGAAACGCTCAGCCTTCCCGTCAATAACCTGACCGTGGGAGTTTGCAATAGCAATCCCATAAGCCGCCACCTGTGCATCAGAAACAAAGGAACCATCACAATGCACAACCTTACAGAAAGGACCAGGCGGTGATAAGGTCGAAGATCGAGAACTCCCAGGCTGAGAAGACAATCCAGCTGGACGTGAGGGCATATGAGCTGAGGATCCGATCCTAGCTTCTTGGACGTTTAACATATCACGTTCGGCTAAAATTGCCACAGAGGGCGGAGAGAACGCCCGACTCTCAAATACCCACCCATTTCGAGCAATCCAGATATTCCATAGTGAGCACACAATCCTGGTAATCTGGCCAACAGGGGCTCTATCCTTGAATCCAAAGAACCAATCCACAAAGCAAGAGTCAGCCCCAGGCAGCACATTCTGCAGTCCAAGTTGAGTCCAAGTCTGAAGAGCCTTTGGGCATTGAAAGAAGCAATGCAAGATCGTTTCTTCATGGTCCTCACAGATTGGGCACAATGGGTTAGGGGCACACTTGCGTCCAAACAGCCTCGCTCGTGTTGAAATAGCATTTTTACCACACTTCCAAATGAAGAAACGAAGCTTAGGAGGCAACTTGAGGTAAGATGCGTCTTTTGCCCTTGTTTTGCACTCTTGGCCACTGCCACATATAAGTGCATGCCTTTGGTAGTTTCAAGAATTAGTAGCAAGGTACTCACAGGTAATTCATGTATCTTATCTCTTTGAGCAGTTTTATGAAGTAAAGTCGTCATGAAGCCAGAGAGGGAGGATTAAACAAAGTCTCAGATTAATCTGGCAAGCTGACTAATTAAACCAAGACTTAATTTGAAAAGTGGTCGTGGGTAGTAGGATCGGATTAGTGGGACTAATTGAACAGGCTTGCTACTGTGAGCTGGGAACCTGCCATTGTTAACGCAAGATAACACTCGCTGCATTTGTTTCCATTTAAGACCCCCCTTTGTTAGTTGATTAGGGGTTGACGGCAAATTATTCTTGAAGCTTGTAGTATTTGTTTGTTAGCTGGCAATTTGCTACTGACTACTGTTGTTACAGATGGTTTCCTGTGAAATGTTATAAAACAAAAGAGAGAGTGCTGAAATTACTAACTATTGGGTGGTTTGTCAGGATTTACAGCAGACTTGAGGTTGTTAGGTTTTCTTTTTCTAGTCAACAAATAGCACATCCATATACATTATGTTGCAGAAATCTATCGTTGAGAACACATGAACCCATAAATGACAGGAAATTAAGCAGGGTCTTGGAAAGGAGAAATGAAAAAATAACACAGTTTACTGGAGTTAACCATATCAATTGAAAATCAACTACACACATAATTTTCTAGATCCTGTTAACTACAATTATGAGGCAAAGGTATCCATCAATTGTAGAGAAAGAGCATTACCGGAAGAAGGTTGAATGTAGAGGAACTTAAGAAGATCAGACAGAAATGTCAAATTGAAATGGTAACGGCAAACCAGAGGGCAAACACTGTTAAAATCAATATTTAAATCCAACCCATTGAAAAGCATATGGACTGCGCGTGTGACATGAAAGAGGATTCAGCTTACTGATCGACATGTTTAGCAGCTTGTCTGTCGGTTACACAATCTCGATGACCATTGATGATGAGAAATTATAGCAGGTCCTTAATGTCCCTTACTGATGGAGAAGCTCTTGATCCATACTCATGAACTGAACAAACCTATCATGCTATGAGAAGAGTTTTTGAAGCGCACTATCCTGGAAATTTCTACATATAATCAGCAAGGCAAAAAGGAATAGAAATTGATTACCTATCAGATCATGACTTCTCACAGCAAATCATATAAAGTAAACTTAATATGGATTCTGAAAAGTGAGAATCTTATACCTGACCATCTTTCAGGTAGGATTCAATCAATGCCTGATTGGTGATGGTGTATTTCTTGCCTGATGGGAACTAAGAGAAGTTTTAATTAGAGCTTGTATAAAATCTTGAAAAAGTTAGACTACGAAACAATGACAAACTGATCTAGAGTAAACAATGGGGAAAGGAACAACATGGATTCACGAAAATGGT
Source organism: Linum tenue (assembly GCA_946122785.1). Classification (NCBI taxonomy): domain Eukaryota; kingdom Viridiplantae; phylum Streptophyta; class Magnoliopsida; order Malpighiales; family Linaceae; genus Linum; species Linum tenue. Next base: position 2,988,926 of record CAMGYJ010000008.1, read on the forward strand.
TGACATCCAAACACGAATCCATTTAATTGAGTATTTAAACATGAATTAAAAAACACATAATTTGAGCAACAAATTCATGAAAAGGGTTCACAAACTTACATTTAGTGATGAACTGCAGTTCCCGAATGGTTAAGTAGTAAATCAATTACATTCCAAAGAAATAGCGTTGTAGCAGCAACAAAAGCATGCTTTATACTACTGGTCCCGACCTGTAAAAGCAAATGATGGTAAATGTATAATTAGGTTATATGTAAGCTAGACGGCCCAGCAATGAGAGAACTCCAATCAATTTGGAAGAGGTTCTGAAACTCTGAACTGCAGAAAGATCCTGCAACTCCTCCAGGACCCTGTACTGAGCAACAATGATGGTAATTTTGTTTAAATGAAATAAACAATAGATACAGCAAGCACACAAAGTCTCATATTATGTGAATGGTAAATAAATCATTGAGCATATCAAGAAAATCAATAGAGAAGTAAGCACCTTTCAACCCATCTGTGAAGAAAAGAAGATTAACACCTATCAAGCCATTTTTGTTCTTGGTGTCCTGAAACTAATCTAAACACTTCTAGCCCTGCAATTTCCCCTATAATTTGGCATCTCCATCACCTATAATCCTCTCCAATTTCAGCAGCTCATTCATCAACAGCTTGTTAAAGCTGAAAACTTCATTTCCTCCTACATTCCCACCTATACTATTTACTGATTCAAGAGTCCAAATCTATAAGAAGCAACCAGGTTTGACATTCGGATGAGAACTGGCAAATCGAATTACCTACAACCAATGGAAGAATATCAAAGAGAAAACGGCGAGGCAGTAGACTTCAAAGCTGATCTCGGAAATGGACCACAAAGATTTCTCCATCTTGCCATTCTTTCTCATCTCAAGGAAGCGCTTCTCCTGGCCAATATGGGCTTCAAGCAGAACCATTTTGGACATGTCTCTAACCCTGTTATATCCATGAACGCGTTGGAATACCTTTCTTTTGTCTTTGTAAATCAGTTTTCGGTCTTGAGAGTGTAGGCAAGTTGTTCCAGTCAACAACTTCTTCGGGCTGGAAAAAAAAAACCAAATCAAAACTGAAAAGAGTGTAGAAGGGGAAAAAAGAGAAGTGGGGCTTGCACTTACAGAATGAGGCTTGAGAGTTGATGTTGAGTTGTAGAACCCCAGGTTGCTGCTGGTCTGCTACCGTAAAAAGAATCATATTATTGTTGTTGACTTTCCCTCGACTGGTCGTCCCTCGTTATGTATATCTCTGTCCGCCCAGCACTGAACCACAGGCGGCCTACTGAGCCCAAAACTGTGATCCAAACACGACAGGCGAGGCCATCAAATAGCCACCGGAGCATTGAAAACTCCAACGACGGAGATATGGAAGGAAAAAAAAAAAAAAAAACAAAAGTCCAGGAAAGCAAAAAGGAAATCAATCGTACGAAGTGAAACCTGTATTGATAACTCTGCGGCCATTGCTGAGAGGTCAAAGGGCCGACACCTTCACCGCCATCGGCATTCTTCTCCTCGTCGTGACCTTCCGCGTTCTGAGTTTTTGTTGCTGAAGCTCGAGGAGGGAGAGTAGAGTGTGGTCCGAGAAACTAATTGGTGCCATCTCCGGCATCATCGGCACCGTCGTCATTGTCATGTCTATCGGAGTCATCTATAGAAATTTGCATGTGGGAGACCGATATCAATCATGCTTGGCCATCTACACCGACGATGCTGCTCTTATTGAGGAAGACGTTAACTGGGAGGGAGTTAGGTTTAGGAGGCGGCAAGAAGATTAGGGTCTTGTAGACCCGAACAGGGAGAGTGGACCTCTTCTTCCCACCACCTCGCCCGAGGCTCCACTCGAAGCGGAGAGCATAGAACGAAAAGCAGCAGAGTCTCTTTTGGATGAAGGGGTGGAAGATGTATTTGGCAGGGTAAGCAGGGGAAGTTATGTCGGTACTGTAGAAATCATGGTCGGTAGCGTGTAGGAGTAGTTGCGAGATGACAGAAAAGACTAAAGTGGTGGATTGTGATTGTGGATTTTGGGGTGAGGTAATGAGGTCGTGAAAGGGATGGAGGACTGGAAAGAAAGTATGGCCACCCTGTAGCTGATGAGTTGATGTACCGGAGACGGAAAAGGAAGGGTGGGGTGGTGTAATGGTGTATTGTCAATTGGGAAGCCCTTTTAAGCGCAGCCCACAAAACGTCAAAAAATGAAACAGTAATAGAAGTGTTGAGCTAATAAAGTGTACCCAGCTTTCATGTTCTATATAATAATGGTTTGTTAATGTGATTTCTTTGCCTACCAAATGGATGCGTTGTTTTTTTTATCCAAGGCAAGCTCAAAGGGCATGAGACAAAGACTCAACACAAATACAGGACCGACTTAAAACCAACACATTAGTCTGTATGCAACCAGACTACGATGAAAGAGCCTGAAAAGCCACTACTTGGGCAGCTCTGAAGAAGCTCCGAGGAGCAAAGACACGACACTAACGGGAAAAAAAAAAAAAAAAATGGATGCGTTGACTGAACATAGTAGATGTTAGTTGATGCTGCAATTTACAGAACAAAACACACCACAATCGCTTCCTTATTTCCCAAACGCAATATAGAACAACAATGGGTAGATGTCGACCCAGCATGATACTTTAGAATACACGTCAGCACACAATATCAAGAACCTGGCTTCAAACTTGTGATTGTAGAAGGGGAGAACTGAGGCTGCTGTTGTTCCTGGCATACTGAACTGGCAACAATGCTGGATCACGGTATGCGGTAACTAATTTATCGTAGAACTCAGCCATGTTCGGCCGATTTTGGTCTTCTTTATCTTTTTTCACGATACTCTGCAGCACAAGGACGCCAGATATGTCAAGGATACTGTACAGTAATCACATCTGTGAATGCTTAACTCTCACGGTAAAAATGTGCTATATGAAAATAGAGAATGGAAGGAGAGTGATTGCGTACCTCGGTTGGATAGTATTGAAATAGGGGTACGAATCGTCTGCGGCAGTACTCATTGAAGAGAAGTGTGAGAATGGGGAGCGGCACAGTTAAAGTGGATGCTAAAGGAAGCTTCTTCAGCCCAAATATTCCAATGGCAATAACATGCATCAGGATCAAGGAGAAGATTGTGGAACCATGTACTATTGGCCAAAACCTTCCATTAGTTTCGTACTTCGGTTCATATACGTTTAGTAGCTGGAGCAAAGATGAGGAGGTTGTTAGATAACAGGTAGTGAGGATTATGTACCTTATCTATGAAAGATTATAGTTCAGTTACCTGGTTGCGGAAGGTGATGTATCCAATGCAGAAGTAGATCAAGAGAAATGGAAGGATTAATGGTGCGAGGAAGAAGTATGTTGTGCCCAGGAGTCCAAAGAAAAGGATTCTCGGAATTTCGCTGTGGTAGGGCAGCTTTGGGACCTCGATTTCCTCATCGTCATTACTGGAAAACACTCCAGTCACATAACTCCAGAGCAGAGAAGTCAGCTGAGAGATTTCAGATGATAATTTCGTCCATCCAGATGTTACGACGTATGAGATAAAGAAGGTTGCCTGCAGCCAGAATGAATTTGCATTTTTCATGAGAGGTCACATAACCGAAAATCAGGAGAATTCCCTCGAGTTAATCCACCTAATCCCCAGAAAATGTTGACTCATTCTGCAGATGTTATGTACACATGACAGATGTTGCTTTGTTAAGGTATGAAATGGATCATTACCTGACCTGGAACAGCTTCAGCTAGTATTTTGGGAATATTCTTCGGCTCAAGGAAGATATTCACCTGATAGAAAGCTGAACCTGATAGTACATTTGCAAAAAAGATGTTCCATATTGTAAACCACAAAACCTTAGTACATGCGCTTTTTTCCGTGCTGCTAGATGAAAGGTATCCCTCCATTGAGGACAACATTAACATAACAGGTGGCACCAGATACAGGAACAGCTGCAGAATGAGACTTGGTAAATATCCAGTAACGATTTGGCTGACAATGGTCCTGCAAGTCAAATGGTACTGCACATCAGTACCCAATAAAGTACGATTATACAGATGAACTACCTTTTAAGAACACATGCTAAGAACTCGATGTGATACAAATAAGTGTCTGCCTCAGTCGTAAGGCTTGATGTATCAGATCATCATGAGCATAGCAAGATATTATTACAGGAGCTAAGGACACTAACTAGTTCTCTAAGGAAAACTACTGCACTTCAAGTGACATCAAAGAGAACCTGGAATTAAATTTTGCCTTTGAAAAATACAATTGAATATACAAGACCATGTTCACTTACAGATCTAGAATGCCTTTCAGGAAAGGAAACCAAGTTTCCAGCTGCTCCAGATTAGCCAGACCTTGCACTAAAACAACTGGAATAAGGAAGAGAATTGTGAGGGCAACACACGCAACCACGACAACTATCCTGCTAATCCATCTTTTCATGAATGAAGAAGAAAAGGACGACCAATGGATGTCACGAGGCTCAGGAGCTTCCTCTGTGAGCCACTCTGTGGGATCGAGACCTTGTTGCATATGAAGAGCTACTGCAGCACCAAATCGTGACTTGAATGACACAAAAGCAGCTGGAACTTCCTGATGAATTTCATATCACGCAAAAGTAGAGATTTAGATTCTACCCTCTTAAACGGTCAAAGGCGACTTCTTTACAAAATGTCTAATATGCATATACATGTGAACAGTGGAATGAGCACATGGGTAAAGGTGGCCAGCCTTCAATTCTAGACGAACTAAGATGTGCAGACTTGACCATCTTGTCATTTGTTCTGTGATCATTGTCACAATGAAATAGCACAAGAGGCTCTGGCTGACCGTATAGTAGCTTTTCTGAAAAGAGGTTCGACTTGTATCTACTGGAGAATTTCAGTGGGAAAAGAGCTATAGACCACGATAACCACGTCATTTTATGTATAACATTGTCTAGTTTGTCCCCTACTGTTTAAATTTCCCAGTGAAAGCAGTTTAGCAGATCAACCAGGAGATTAATGACTGTTACACTTGTGAAATCAAGGTAGAAATGGTCTTACAACGCTGGTTTTAGGCAACCCCCCAGTCAAAGAATGCTGTTCTGTTCTCACATTTCTCTCCAAATCTTCCAACTTTTGCTCATAATGGCTGACATCAGTATCCCTGCCCTGGAAGAGGCCCAATAACCTATCTTTTTTATTTATTTGCTGCGAACTCTGTGATTTCGCCCGGGCAAGAGTTCTGTATAGTTTCTCTGCATCTTTCTGCATCACAAAAGAGCTTAATAATCAATGGCATTGCATAATATATGAAAAATAATCGATGCTTTAAATTAAAAAAGGAATGCATCTCTACTCTCTAGAAATGATGTATAAGGGAAATGCTCCCCAATTACTGCATTATGGAATGCTTGTACAAATTATCTGCGACAGTTTGTTGTATCATAGTAACGCACGAGACATGGAAGTTGAGACAGTTTTGTTCCACAAAGTATTAGCCATTTGCCTTGAAACTTCCCTAGCTTCTTCTCATTAGCTACAACCTTCATTGTGCAACACCCTATCATAAGCTTTGAAGAAGTGGTTCACAACATCTTTAGCAATAACAATATAAGGCATAAGCTCATTTCAAGGTGCAAGGACAAGCAGATGGAAAAAGATTCATAGAGCAAGCTGACCCCATGCAAGTACAATCGAACAGATAAAGAGGTCTTTAATTTAACGAAGCAAAAGGAAAACATCATCACCGTAGCCTCATTTCTAATGAATCAATCTGCAGTCCACCCCAAAAAGCTTACAATGAGACTTCGAATTTTGCTCGTACGATGAACCACCATGTGCGAAAGATATGTAGATGGATGATTATCAGTAAAAAACGCCTGGACAGCTTCACTAAAGCTTCTTCCTTCAGAAGATGGTATACCACGGACAACAATCGTATAGTGACGTGGCTGAGGTGGAGACGAGTGAAAAGAAGCAATCCTTCTCAGGGAGATGTGGTTATACTCCTGCAAATTGTACAAGCATTCAAGTCGTTCCATTGACACAACTCAGCTTCATAGATGGGAGAATGACAACAGAACAGCAGAACAGCAGAACAATGATTTCCATTTTCACTTACATAATAAAGAAGGTAGCAGACAACTCCAGTAAAGATGTAGGCAGCCGAAAAGTGAACCCATAACCTAGATAAAGCGAAACACTATCATCAAGTATCTTATTGCCGCCATGGACTGGGAATTAGTAATTACTTAACAGTTCCTAAAATCCAGATTCTGCAATTGGAGCTAAGTTACTCAACCTACAGGTTCTTTACTCACCAGAAAACTCACGGATCGATTACAAAGTATGACTAGAAGTGAGAGGAGGAGGAGGAGGAGGAACTCACCAGTTTGATCCATCATTAACATTCGATATACTGAAAGTTTCCAGATTCTTGTTCGGCAAATCATAGAAGTCGATACTCAATTGATTCCCCAAGTAGTTCACCGGAAGGAGAACGAAAATCCCAATCGCCCCGCCGATCGCGAACACTCTCGAGCTGCAATTTTTTAACCAGCAACACAGACGAATGAGTAAATATAGCGAAAAAGGAAAGAAGAGAGCAACTGAAGTAAGAAAAAAAAAACCTGAAGACGAAAATGCGTATGAAAACAACAGCATCGAGGCCGGAGCGGCAGAGCAACTCGTCCTCGGAGACCTGCCACGCGCGTCGCACCCAGCCAGCGGAAGGCAACAGCATGTCGAAGTTGAAGAAACCATCCTCCTCCTCCTCCTCGTCGCCGCCGTTCTGAGATTTTCGTCTTTGCTTAGCGATCTGGCGTGGAGCGTAGACGGCGCTGTTCCATGGCTGCTTCCGGAGCACGGAGTAGAGAGTGAAGAACAAGAAACAGAGGCCGAGATTGATTCCAACTGAAGTGAGCAGGGCCGAGAGAATCATATCCCTCTCTCTTCGTCTCTCTACTTCCAAGTGGAAGGAGAAGTGGAGATTACAGAAGTAGGTTGTTGCAGAGTGGAAGGAGGGGAAGGAAACTGCAGAGACGACGACAGTCGACAGGTAGTAAAGGAAGTGAGATTTTGGGTTCTGAAAAGAAGAAAGTCGGATGAGCAGTGACTTAAACTGCAACTAAAAAAGCTTTCTCCAAAAGGGGGAAAAGAAAATTTGAGCGGCAATTTAGCTATTTGGTATCTTTTTGGGGGGGGGTTGTGGCGTCATTATGGGGAATGATTAGCTGGGGTGCTCCCTAGGGTATTGTCGACATGATCGTATGGCTTAATTACCATAATACCATTCTCCAATTGAAAACTGTACTGTGCAAGTTGAGTACTTAACTGATGATTATCCACAATGATGGTGTAAGTATATTATTCGTACAAAATGATCACCTGCTTTTCAATTTCATCTGAATACTTTTTAATTTTCAGTTTTTCCTCATCAATAGACAACATTCCCTCTCATCAAAAAATTAATTTAGAAGAGGTTAGAATCTGCATCCAAACTAATTCTTTTAGTGTGTATCTCATTCATGTTTGACTTGGTAAAGAAAACTTACTTATCCTCAATTGGATTTCAAATTGTCTCCAGTCTCTCCCTCCTATGCAAAAATTAGTGAGTTTCGTAAAAAAAATCGTTCCTAGAGTATGCACATCAATGGTATTTTCTCAATTGCATATCGTACATGGCACTCAGTATGCAATTGCAAAGAGTATTGCATCAATGTAGTGTGTAATTTCAAAGATGCAAACTTGTATTAAATGAAATTCATGATGAAAGCCACATAGAAAAATAATAAAACAATAATTTATTTTCTTTCTTAATTTATTTACTTTTATTTACTATAAAGTCACTTAAACCTTCATATGCAATTCCAAGTGAATTGCATTGATGTAGGTGTAATGAAATAAAGTTGAGTTGGATTGCATAAATTTTGAGATAGCAATAAAAAAAATTATATGCAATTGATTTTGCAATTGCATTGATGTGGATGCCATTATGATTTTCTTTCTCAAACTCACCTTCATTTGATCTCTCAGATAACCCATTTCTATTTTTGACTTTAGTTACTTAAACTTATGTATTCCATTGGTTGCCTAGAAAATAACTTATTTCCCCCAACCAACCCAATCTTATAATTCTTTCTGATATCAGTCCAAATTCATTAGATTTTTGCATTCGTCGTCCTTGTTGGATGGATTTTGTTAGAGATTCATCTTGGAGATGACTTCTAGATAATCACTATTATTAGCAATGACTACTCTGTCAATCAATATTGATGATATTGTGAGTGAGATATGAACTGGAAACATCCACCTAGATTTTTCATTTATATGCGTTTTGTTGTTTGGTTTAGTTTATATTAGTTGGTTCAGTTGTTTAGGGTTGGATACTTTGATTGTGATCTGATATTACCTAGGTAAATTTTGATGTTAGTTGCAATCTTTTTTTTTTTTTTTTGTTAAACAAAAGAGTAATGATCAAATGAACGAAATTTTAGAAGAAAATGAAAGAAAGTGGTCATTTTGAAAGAACACAAAAGTTACCTCACCATTTCAACAATTGAAAGCAGGAAACAAGAAACAAAGCAGCACACTAATGGCACGCAATTCAAGTTGGTGAACGGCTTCAACGGCAAAGAGAAAGAAGGAACCTCCTCTAAAGCCTTTGTTCCAACCGCCCGGCAAATTCCAATCCAAATCTGCAAATCATTTTCCGGCCATGGAAGTCCCCAGCACCCACCAATCTCCTCCTCCTCCGTACGATCTCATAATCCTCGGAGCGTCCGGATTCACCGGCAAGTACGTTGTTAGAGAAGCTCTCAAGTTCCTCAATTCCCCATCTTCCCCTCTCAAATCCTTCGCCATCGCCGGCCGAAATCCTTCCAAGCTCTTCGAAGCCCTCAAATGGGCCGCTCATCCCAACTCTCCACAGACCTCCATCCCGATCCTCTCCGCCGACACCACCGACCCTGCTTCCCTTCGCCTGCTATGCTCCCAAACCAGGCTGCTCCTCAACTGCGTCGGTCCATTTCGTCTCTACGGCGACCCTGTCGTTGCCGCCTGCGCCGAGACCGGCTGCGATTACTTGGATATCTGTGGGGAGCCGGAGTTTATGGAGAGAATGGAAGTCAATTACCATGACCAGGCGGTTGAGAAGGGCTCTCTGATCGTTTCCGCTTGTGGGTTCGATTCGATTCCGGCTGAATTGGGGTGGATGTTTAATTCCAAGCAGTGGCCTTCCGCTGCTGTTCCGAACCAGATTGAGGCTTACTTGAGCTTGGAGTCGGAGAAAACGATTGTTGGCAATTTCGGGACTTATGAATCGGCCGTCCTGGGTGTTGCCAACATGGACAAATTGCAAGAGCTTAGAAGATCCAGACCCAAAAGACCTAGGCCAACGGTGAGGAAACAACTTTTTGTTACATTGTGCTACTTTTTTCAACACTCCGTAGTTAGCTTGCTGAATTGAACTGAGAGAGTGGAATTTGCTGATCATTTAGCTGACTGTCCATTGATGCTAGAACGGTCTAACCCCATTGGTAGGCAGGTTCGTTGACATTGCTCCGTCTGTAGTAGACTTATGCTGACTAATGCAGTGACTTAGCAGGGTAAAATGATTTGCTGCTATGACTATAACATTTGATGAATGGAAATTTTCTTCAATCATTAGGTAAGTCAGACTGTTATTGGTAGCAGTATAGATTGAAATCCATGCTGAATCACGCCAGATGTCTAGATATAGTTGTCTAACTGGATGCCAGTCATGCTCTTGAAGTCTTTGATATGTGAGAGTAATGTATTGCTGCTGTATTACTTTATCTCTTTTCATGCTGATAAATTGATAATAGCTACTCCTCCCAAGGACCTATCATGGATCACCATTACCACAGTGTTGACAGTTAAGAGAGATCATAGTTGCTGCATTACAATGTTTTGCAGATTCCTGGGCCCTATCCTCCTAAAGGGCCAATCATAGATCAGCAAAAGGAGTTTGGTCTTTGGGCTATAAAGTTGCCGTCAGCTGACTCCATTGTGGTAAGAAGAACGCTCTCAACGCTAGCAGAACATCCTCATGGCCTTCCCGGGGTCAATGAGACTGACGAGCAGATTGAGAAAAGGGAGAAATTCTGGTCGGTGATGAAGCCAGCCCATTTTGGGGTGAAGCTGGGATCCAAGAGCCTGTTGGGTGTATTTCGGATCATCACTCTAGGCGTGTTCATGGGGATCTTGGGTAGAAGCTCCATTGGTAGGTGGCTGCTCTTAAAGTTCCCGTCGTTCTTCAGCCTTGGATGGTTCAAGAAGAAGGGTCCTTCCGAGGATGAGGTTGACAGTGCTTCATTCAAGATGTGGTTTGTTGGACGTGGTTACAGCGACCTGAGTCAAGCCTCAGCAGGGGACAAGAAGAAGAAGCCAGATGCAGAGATCATAACGAGAGTGATGGGCCCTGAGATTGGCTACTTGACGACGCCTATTGTGTTGCTCCAATGTGCTCTTATTGTTCTGGGACAACGTGACAGTCTCCCCAAAGGAGGAGTCCTCACTCCTGGGATTGTGTTTGGTTCGACGGATCTTCAAGAACGGCTCCAGCAAAATGGGATTTCATTTGATGTCATTTCGAGGAAAAATGTTCCTACTTAGTGGCTGGAGGCTCCTAATCATATCGAATTTGGGGTATTATACCATTACTTGATTCTCTAAACCTTGTACCCTATTTCTCTAAACTCTAATGGCACATATGGTTCGTTGGATATATCTCGACAAATCAGAATTATCGAATATTGTTCAGTGTAATTGATCATATTGTTTAAGGTTTAGAGAATTAGGTTCTAGAATTTACTAATTTGAGTTTAGGGTCTATGACTCACCCTTTCAAGAATTAGGGTTTCAGATTCACTGAATGAGGGTTTAGAAATGTACAGTGATCAAGTATCTTCACTAAGAAAATCTCTCAATATTTTAAAACCAATTAAGAACACAGAGCATTGTACCATATAACATAAGTAGATAACAAACCAAATATCTTGATTCTTAAATCGTGACATAATTAATATCTTACAATGAGTACACACCTCCGGTGAGGACACGAGTCAAGATGAGATAATTGAGTCTCATTAGTTGAAAAATGATAGATGTTAGGAACTTTTAACTTTATAATAATTAATAAGTTTAAAAAATCGTCTATATTTATTGACATCGTGGTCGAGAAACTATCTTTTAACGGGTCAATGTTTCATTAATTTGCATTAAACTTCCAAGAAATAGATTAAAAAAAATATTTTTGAAAGTGTGATTAAAACAATATAAAAGAATCGAATACACAAAACAATTTAAGTCGCAAGATAAGTTGATTAACATAAATAATAATCAAAACTCAACCGCCCAATAGATCGAACACAAAGCTAGTTGGTAAAGATGGAATAACTCAAGAACTAGAAAACTCAAAACAAATTCCAACATATTAGACTGTCAACCTATCCGGAATACTTAAAATGGGCACGACTAAACTTGGAGATAAATCAATTTCTCACACAGCTTCAAAGGCCCAATTAGAGCACCCATCACTTAGTAGAGACAACTCGCCTTGAAATGACATCAAAAGAAATCCCATTATGCTCGAGACGCTCTCGGAGATTAGTCGGACCAAACACGATCCCTGGAGTGAGAACTCCTCCTTTGGGCAAGTTGTCACGTTGCGCGAGAACAATCAAAGCACATTGCAGCAAGATGATAGGGGTCGTCGAATAGCCCGCATCAGGACCCATGACTCTTGTTATGATCTCCGCATCGGGCTCCTGCTTCTTGTTCCCAAACTCTGTCGATGTCCTTCGGCTCAAGTCACTGTATCCGCGTCCGACAAACCACATCTTGAAGGAAGCGCTCGCGACCTCGTCCTCAGAAGGACCCTTCTTGCTGAACCATCCAGCGCTAAAAAATGATGGGAAGTTGAGGAGTAGCCACCTTCCAATAGAACTTCTACCCAAGTAGCCAATAGAGACGCCAAGAGTAATAAATTGGAAGAGACCCAAAAGGCAATTAGAACCCAACTTCAACCCAAAATAAGCAGGCTTCGTCGCCGACCAATATTTCTTCCTCCTCTCAGTCCGGTCGTCACTCTCTCTAACCCCCGGAAGACCTTCAGGGTATTTTGTTAATGTCGCAAGCGTTCTACTTACAACTGCAGTATCCGCCGATGGAAGCTTTAGGAGCCAAAGACCAAACTCCTTTTGGTAGTCTATGGTTGGCCCTTTATTAGGATATGGCCCAGGAATCTGCAAAAAAAAAAAAAAAAAAAATGAAGCATCAATATGGTCCAACACCAACTTGAATAATTGTTCTGAAATATAAAATTGCAGTGTGTTTGTCTATCCTTTAACCCCATCTTATTCAAGGTGAGTTTATAACTTATTTGACAAACTAACTTCACATGTTTTACTTGCATGATTCACATACTATTGAATAATCTGTCTCATGATCTATAATATTGATTAATGCACACGGTGACAATAATTTACTAAATTATCAACATGTACACTGAATAACTATAGAACGCGAAATACGGCAACCTAACACCAATAAGCGTTAGAACTTAGAAGTGTGTTTAACCCATATTGTATTATTTGATGATACATGAGTATGAAAAAAAAATGTTCAGCAAAAAATATTCATAATGCAATAGAATGTTAGAAAAGATGATGAATGCATGTCACTAACAGAAGTGACTTGCTAACCTTGGGCTTAGTCCTTCTGGGTCTGGACCTCCTCAACTCTTGCAACTTGTCCACGTTGGCAACACCCAGAACCGCCGATTGGTAAGTCCCGAAGTTGGCAACAATGTTCTTGTCCGATTCCAAGCTCAGGTAAGCCTCGATCCGGTTTGGCACAGCCGGGTAGACCCACTGCTTCGAGTTAAACATCCAACCCAGCTCAGCCGGGACCGAATCGAACCCACAAGCCGAAACAACCAACGAACCGTTCTCAACCGCTTGGTCGTGGTAACTGTATTCCATCCGCTCCATAAACTCCGGCTCCCCGCAGATATCCAAGTAGTCGCAGCCGGCCTCGACACAGGCGGCCACGACAGGGTCGCCGTGGAGGCGAAACGGGCCGACGCAGTTGAGAACGAGCCTGGTCCGGGAGCAGAGCAGGCGCAGGGAAGCAGGGTCGGCCGTGTCGGCGGTGAGGATTGGGATGGACGGAGGCGGAGAGTTGGGCTCGGCGGCCCATTTCAGGGTTTGGGTGAGCTTGGAATGGTTTCGGCCCGCTATGGCGAGGGATTTGAGAGGCGAAGATGGGGAGTTGAGGAACTTGAGTGCTTCTCTCACGACGTATTTGCCGGTGAATCCGGATGCTCCTAGGATTACGATGTCGTAGAGTACTGGAGATTGGTTGCTGTCGTTGTCCATTTTTTGGGAAATGATTTTGGAGAATGAGGCTTAGAGATGGTTCATATATATAGCTCTGGAGTTGAACGGCATGCCATTTCTCGGGCTGCTTTGTATAGTAATTAGGGGTGGCAGTCGGTCGGTTTCGGTTTAACCGAAAACCGAAATCCCGGTTATCGGTTAAACCGAGCCACCCTGCACACCTGCCGACCACCGACCGTGAGAGTGTCACGGTTAGCCGGCCAACCGACCGGTCGGTTTCGGTTTTAGGCTCGGTTAGCCGGCCAACCGGAAATTACCTTTTATAAAAAAATAAAAAAAAATTTAAAACCCGAAAATTCTGCACCACATACTTACCCCTCGGCCCTCTCTCTCCCCCTACTCTCTCTCGAATCTCTCTCCCAATTCTCTCTCCCGAAAATTCTTCTTCCTTTCCCAGAGAAAAACTCAAAACCCGAAAACCTATCTTCTTCCTTTCCCAGAGAAAAACTTAAAAACTCAAAAACGAAAACCTCCCCGAAATCGCCTCCCTCCTACCTACCCTCACCTCTCTCGTTCTGCCCTCTGCCTCCCCGTTGACGGCGACGGGAATAGCGGCGGCGACGGACGCGGGGCGCGGTGCTGCCGCGGCGACGAACGCGGGGCGCGGCGCTGCCGTGGCGACGGGCGCGGCGACTGACGACGGGCGCGGAGACTGACGACGGCCGCGGCGACCTGGCCTCCATGCAGAGGAAGAAAGAGAGAAGAAAGAGGGTGAGGGTCAGATCTGCTGTAGGAAGAAAGAGAGAAGGGTCGAAGGAAGAAAGAGAGAAGGGTCGAAGGAGTTGCGAAGAGTCGAAGGGCCACAGAAATAAATCTTTTTTATATTTTCGGTTGTGGGTCGGTTGGCCGGTTAGTCACGGTTAACCGGCTTCGGTTACTCGGCTAACCGGACCCCTGATTTCCTCTACCGACAACCGACTGCCCTCTCCTTTGTCGGTTTTTCGGCTAGCCGAAAATCGGTCGGTTCGGTTGAAACCGACCGGTTAGCCGCTAACCGGAAAACCGTCCGCCAGCCCTAATAGTAATTAGTAAATAGTAAGTGATATCACATTCACATGCTAGAGGCCTAATGTGGAATTTTACCACAACCATGCTTCAAAGATACGAGTTCAGTTTGTACTATAAAGAGTTAATAGCATTTCGTACCCCTTTACTATTGCGAATTAACGAACGTACCCCTCTTTTAATTTTTTGCACAAACGTACCCCTCTAGTATTAAAACGTAACGAATATACACTTATGTTAAATTTTCTGTTAAATGACCGTTTAATGAGCTGTAAAATGACCTAATTACCCCTCATTAACTCTTAATTTTTATTGAATTGTTTTTTATCCCTAACCAAATTAATTAAAAATTAAAACCTACCGACTCCTAATTTCTCTTCGACGGCCGGACGTTCCGTCTTCCTTACCTCGCCCCACTCTCCTCTGGACTAGAGAAATCTTGTGCCCAATAAATCCGGCACCTGTCAGACGGCAGCTTGAGTAGGTTCGGCGGGCAGGAGGGTTTGTACGCGGCCTCCTTCTCGACACAAACACACAGTTGGTGATGCGACTCTTCTCCCACGAACAACAATTGTAAACGCGAGGGGTACATTTGTGCAAAAAATTAATAGAGGGGTACGTTCGTTAATTCACAATAGTAAAGGGGTACAAAATGCTATTAACCCTACTATAAATGAATTGTATATAGAAAGATATAAGTACAAATTGAATTTGTACGAATATTTATGAGCATAGCAACGGAACTCTTGTCCCAATGCATCCTAGTAGCCGCCACCTACCAGTGCCTATTAGCCGCCCCTGCTGGTTGTGCTTTCTTCAACCAGTACGGCCGTACATTTATTAATTGGGAAGTGTGGTTAATTAGGCGAAAACAGAGTGATAACTGATCAGTGATCAGTGAACATGTGTTGTTCATCGTTTTGGAAGACTCGTACTGAAAGTCATCCTAACAGATCACTTTACTGGCCGCCACTATGCTCCTGCTAATTTGTTTTGGCTTGATCTCTAGATCCGCCGCCACCATTATTAGATTCTGCATGGCTCGTGCTCCTGTTCTCATGCTTTATTATATTTTTGGTAGCTTTAATTTCTTCCATATTGTTGAAATTTATTAATTGGGTTGGGGGACAATGGACATGGTGGATAGGCGGAAACAGAGGAGTGAGCACGTATTGTTCAAGGGCTGGGTTCAGAAAATCTAAAAGTTTTAAGAATAATTTTGGACTATACTAACAATGTAGCTTGGCGTTGAAATCCTATGCATTCTATTGTTACTAGTATGCTTTATAGAGTTATGATACACATTCTAGTGTTACTAACATGCTTTGTGGACTCTGTTATGCGTTCTTGTGTTTCTGACATGTTTGTTACGTTTGTGGCACTACAAGAAAATTGACTTTTAGCGGCTAAATTATGGTGGCAAATATTGTAAATGCCTCTAAAATTATCTTTAGTGACAAATACTCAATTTGCTTCTTGTTGGGCATGTGACTCGGACCTAGCTGTGCAAGGCAAGACACGCTAGCAGAAGACGCACGCGAGGGTCTAAGGCGCGCATGCAGGCTCAAGAGCGCGCTACTGCGCGTGCGTCAGCGCAGAGAACCAGCGCGCGAAGACCCAGAGCTCCTCACAAGCCGCGCGAGAGTGGAAAGCATCAAGGCGCAGAAGCTCAGGCGCGTTGTAAGACACTTAGCCACAGGGAGTTCCACTCACACTACCCGAGGGTCAGCCGCGTCGGGATCAGTGACACAGTCGTAGGTACACCCCTGACATGTCCTAGGTAGGGGGATGGCCTAAATCCCCGACATGTCAGTGGTCACATCAGAGTCAAGGTCCCATCATGTAATCCATCCACTCACCCACCACCATGTAGCCTATAAATATGGCATTTACTCCGGTGGGTGAGGGGATCGCATTTTTCATGACTCTCTCTCTACAATAACAACTTATCTCTCTAAAATCCCTTCTCTTGTTCTCACTCAACTCTCTAGTCTCCGACCTTCCGATCAAACCCATCGCTTGCACTTCTTCTTGACCCAAACTCTTACTCGAACCTCACTCCTACACCCAGTTAGGTTCAAACAATTGGCGCCCACCGTGGGGCCAAGAAGAAGCGCAGAAGAAAACCCACCAATGGCAGAACGCAACCACGATCAACCTGACGAAGCAACGCCCATCAAGGCGATGACCGACCCAGGGGCGTTCGCAGAAGCCAGCAACCTCAATGCGGTGCTTATTGAAGAAGAAGAGCCCGAACTGACAGCCAAAGAAATGAGGGAGCTAGTGACAAAGCAAAACAACGTCATAGCCGACATGCAGAAGCAAATGAGCCAAGTCATCGCGCTCATGATGAGCAGGGAGGCCGCGCCAACAACAGAGGCAACGGCGGTCGCGCCTCAACAAGCCGTGGGAGAAGCGTCCGGAACCGCTCAACCACCACGACACGCGCTAGCGGAATTCCCCGCGGGAGAAACGCAGGGAATTGAACCACCAGGGCGGGCGGACCTCAGCTTCTTGGAGCAACACCTGTCTCCGCAATACCGACCTAACCCGCCCAAGAAGGTTCTCCACCAGCCGTTGAGCGCACAAATTATGGCGGAACACCTAAGCGGAGCGCCACCCACCCTCCCAACATACAATGGCACGACCGACCCAGAAGACCACGTGAGCACCTTCTGCTTGCGCATGCAACTCCAAACCAACTCGAATGCGGCGCTGTGCAGAACCTTCCCGTCAACCTTTTCGGGAATATGCCTCGACTGGTACAACCGCCTCCCGAACGGAATCATCCGCTCGATCGAGGAGTTCATACTTCTGTTCACAACAAAGTTCGCGTCCCAGAAGCGGCGCCCTCTTCACCTCAAGGCCCTGATAGATATCAGGCAAAAAGACGGAGAAAGCTTGAGAGCCTTCTACGCCAGATGGTCCAGGGTAGCAATGGCCGTCCGCGACCTTACCCCCGAAACCGCCGCCCATCACCTCATGGAGGCCACCAACAATATGGAGCTCAAGCGGGCGTTAGCAAAAAGGCCCGTCACGCTGTCAACAGAGTTGGAAATGAAGATTGAAAAGGCAATCACGTTAGAAGAGACCCTGGGGGCGGGATCCGTCAGACGCTTCGAACCAGCAAAAATGCCGCGAGAGGAACTGGCGCGTCGACAGCCTCCAACCCCAATCCCACGAGACCAATTGCTACAGATGCACAGTGGCCCGAAGCGCAACCCTCCTCCCCCACCAGAGCAGGCGCATCGCGGGCGATCGCCAGACAGGCGCGCGTCCAACGCCTACACTCCCCTTAACGACTCCGTGAGGAACGTGTTCCACGTCCTCCGCGAGAAAGGCTACAAGCTCAATTGGCCTGCCCCGTTGAAGTCCCAACCCCACATGCGCAATCCAAATAGGCATTGTGAATTCCACAGGGCAACGGGGCACCAGACGGAAGACTGTCGAGAGCTACGGTACAAAATAGAGGGCCTCGTACGGCGAGGATTGCTAACCGAGTTCACTCACGTGAAAAAAGAGCAGGTTGAGGCCTCGCAGCACCCGCCCCCACCCCCACAAGCCGATTACGACGACGACACAGGTGCGTATGTAGTGCGCAAAGAAATCGGGGTGGTAACGGTTGAAGGAGATCGCCCCAAGAAAAAGACCAAGCGTGAGCGCGCGACGGAGTGCGCGGCTGTCGACGCACCGACAAAGTTCAATCTGAGCTTCGATGACGCGGAGTTCCCACAAGGAGTCCCGTCAGAGGAGCCACTCATCGTGACCGCGCTGATTGCCGCCTGCAAGACCCACCGTCTCCTGATAGATGGGGGTAGTGCGGCTGACATCCTCTTCCAGAGCACCATTAACAAAATGGACATCGACCCGCGCCTAATCAGGCGCGCGCAAGGCAACCTGGTCGGTTTCTCCGGAACCAGAGTCCCGGTGATTGGGGTGGTCACCCTCCCAGTGGTAATCGGCGACCAGGAACCGCGCGTCTCCAAGCAAGTAGAGTTCACAATCGTCAATTGTGAATCGGCGCACAACGGCATCCTGGGCCGACCTTTCCTTGAGAAGTTCATGGCCCTCCCGTCGACGTGCCACCAGAAGCTCAAGTTCCCAACACAGAGAGGAGTTGGGGAAGCACGGGGAACGACATGGGAAGACCGCGTTGCGGCGCGTCAAACCAACATAGTCGACACAAGAGCAGAAGAACCCCGACCGGAGTCCATGGATTCCGATTTCGAGGTCGCGCTGGACTCCGCCGAGCCGACTAGGAAGATACGCATCTCCACTCACGTCGGCAGCAACGCAATCGAACCACTCGTGACGTTGCTGAAAGAGTACAAGGAGCTGTTCGCGTGGTGCACAGAGGACATGCCAGGGGTGCCCAGAGAAGTAGCTCAACACAGCCTCGCGGTCCCAGCCAACGCAGAGCCAAGGCAACAAGGGCGGAGGACCTTCACCGGCGATAAGCTGAAGGCGATAGAAGAAGAGGTGGCGCGCCTACTAGCAGCCGGATTGATCCGCCCTGTAAAATATCCAAAGTGGCTGGCAAACGTGGTCTTAGTCAAAAAATCGTCAGGAGCCTGGCGGATGTGCGTCGACTACACCACAATCAACAAAGTATGCCCGGGAGACCCTTATCCCCTACCACGCATCGACCAGCTGATCGACGCAACTGCCGACCATGAGACATTGTCTTTCCTAGACATGTTCTCAGGATACCACCAAATCCCGATGTCCGTGGAAGACGAAGAAAAAACAGCGTTCATGACACCGTTCGGGAACTTTTGCTTCGTAGGGATGCCGTTCGGATTGAAAAACGCGGGCGCAACATACCAGAGAATGATTGACACTGTTTTCTCGCGACAGATCGGGATGAACATCGAGGCGTATGTGGACGACCTCATTGTCAAAACGAAGGCGGGCAAGTCACACCTGGAGGACCTGCGCGAGACTTTCGAAGCCCTCCGCAAGCACAGCCTCCGCCTCAACCCACTCAAGTGCGTCTTTGGAGCGGAAGCGGGGAAATTTCTTGGGTTCATGATAACTAAGTGCGGCATAGAGGTCGACCCAAAGCAAATCACCGCGGTCCAACAACTACGGGCGCCTCGGAACGCATTGGAAATCCAATCTCTGAATGGCAAGATAGCGGCACTGGGGAGATTTATACCAAGGTCCGCTGACAAATGTGCGCCCTTCTTCCAGACACTAAAGAACGGGACACGCTTCACATGGTCTACAGAATGCGAAACAGCATTCCAAGAACTAAAGGCATATCTTGTATCCCCCCCTGTACTGACTGCCCCCAAGCTCAATGAAAAACTTTTCTTGTATCTCGCTGTGTCGACAAGGGCCGTGAGTGCAGTGCTGATATCCCGAAGAGATGGAAAAACCGAGCAACCGGTGTATTACTGATAGACCGATAATTATACATGTTTTCACCCCTATTCTGAAGTCGTTTGTGATGAGGAATCTCGTATTTTAAGCCGATTTTACGCTAGGTTGTGTGTTTGTGTCATATTTCAGGTCCCGACGTTGGAATCGAGGCGGAGAAACGAGTTCTGGGTCGAAAGGAGCCGAGTTGGGACTAAGGGGGCTGCAGGAGGAAAATACCCGGTCGGATGGCAAAATACCCGACCGGGTATTTATCGTTTTTGGCACCCGTGAGAAACAGAAGGGGGCCCGGGCGAAGGCCTTAAATCCCCGGTCGGGGATTTTGGTGGTAGACCGGGGATTTTCGCCTTTAGTGGAACGGTGCGTTTCACAATACCCGGTCGAACCATAAAATACCCGGCCGGGTATTTTGACCGGGTATCGCGACCAGGCAGCTGCTAAAAGAGGAAGAAGGCCAATTTTCAAAGGGTTCCGAGTTTTAGAGAGATAGAACGATTCCTAGAGAGAGAAAGCGACGAACAAGAGCCTCCAAGTGCCCTAGATCGATCTTCAACACCATTGGAGCTTGGTTTGAGCTTGGAGAAGTGCCGATTCAACGTCCAGGAGCAGAAATCCATCTTCACAGTATGATTTCCGCATCTGATTCTGCTTTTGCTTCTTTCTCCATGGAGTAGTTCTCCCATTCATCTGGGTGTGGGAAACCCTAGTTCTGTATGTTGAGATTGATTGTATGAACCCAAGTACTGATTCTGTGATTGATTATATTCGATTGAGGTTTTATGATTGAATGACTTGAATCCTGATCAAATTCCTGTTGTTTCTGCTTTAACCTAGAACGAGAATATCTGCCTAGGTTAATAGAGTATCCTTGATTGAAGGTAGGGAGTTGGTGACTTTAGTCGAGGAGCCAACTCACTATTCTGTACCGGATTTACTCCGGTAGTGGAGGTTTTGTTCTTAGGGCCTCAATCTGTCGACTCCGGTGGAGGTTAGTCGCCCGCTAGAGAGTCAGATTGAGAGGGTCTGAAGACCTTTAGTCGAGACTTCAGGCTGTTTAAGAACCTTCCGCAGTATAATCTTCATAGAAACTGAACTTGGTAATTACAATCTGACTTAACTGCAGTCTAGGGGAAACCATATCCGGGTGACCTCTCTTGACTTGACAACAAACCGTTTACTTGTTCTGTGTTTTGTTTGCTTGAGTTTCACTAAAAGTTCACTGCTAAATAACAAGAATTCACCGAGTAGTCATCACATCTAGGACCCGGGTTGACATTAAAACCCGACCCGCTATACTACGCTTTAGGAATTGGTGATACTTGGCCATTTTCTAGGGTGACAGTAGGAGTGAGTCAAGTTTTTGGCGCCGTTGCCGGGGACGGCTAGGTTGTTGAAGAAAAGTGATTTTTGTTACTTTAGCATTTTCATTTTTGCATTGAGTTTTTGCTTTGTCCCACTTGTGCCTTCACGGGTTTGCTTGCTTGAGTGTGTGCAGGTAGTGCATGACCCGTAGCCAGTCAGGAGGTTTACTGCCGTTGGATCCAGAGCTAGAACGCACTTGCCGCCAACTTAGGAGACAGCAGCGAGCTAGACTGGTTACGGGAGAGCGCATAGACGGCCACTTGACCAGCGATTCTGAGGAAGAGTACGAGATGGAGGGCGAAGACATCCCACAACCGGGGAATGCTCGACAGGTTCCCCCGGTGAATCAGCATCCACCACCACCGCCGGGTCCCACCTTGGAGTACTACTACACTCCACGGATTGCTGACATCCGCCCGGTCATCCTCTATCCGCCCATCCCAGCAAATAACTTCGAGATCAAGCCAGGCTGGATTCAGCTCATCACATCCTCTATCCAGTTCCATGGCTTGAAGAATGAGGAAGCCCGGGCACACCTTTCCCGTTTTCTGCAGCTGACAAACGGTTTCAAGCTGAATGGTGTTCCGGATGATGCAATCCGCCTTCATCTCTTCCCCCATTCTCTGGCGGGGAATGCTAAGAGGTGGTTGGAGACCCAGCCCCCATTGTCCATCACCTCTTGGGACGATCTGGCTGACAAGTTCGTGCACCGGTATTATCCGGCATCGAAGACCACGGAGATCCAGCGGGAGATCACTCACTTCCGCCAAGAGCCAGATGAGTCACTTCGTGATGCATGGGAGCGGTACATGGGATACTTCTGGCAGTGTCCCCATCATGGCTTCAGCGATGCTTTCACAGTGGGGAACTTCTACAGTGCCATCACCCCAGACAGCCAGAGGGTGATCGAGTCTCTATGCCCAGGAGGGGATATCCTTACTAAGACTCCACCCGAGCTGAACCAGATGATCAGTACCTTGGCCGCCCGCGATCATTCCTGGGGGCAGAGCAGTAGAGGCAGGCACTCCCGGGACCGTGGTGTGCATGCTATGGAGGCCAGATCCGGGTTAGAGCAGCAGGTGGCTGAGTTGGTGCAGACACTGAAGCAGCCTAACAGTCTCCTTCCGGGCCGAGGTGTAGCTGCGCCTCCAGTAGTTCAGTGCCAGTGGTGTGAGAGTCCAAACCATCTGGTGGAGGACTGCCAGGCTATGCGGGAGTCCTCTACTCCCCAAGAACAGTTGGCCTACATCGCCAATGCTCGGCGCCTCGATCCATACAGTAACACATACAATGAGGGATGGCGCCAGCATCCCAACTTCGCCTGGAGCAACAACACCAACAAACCACCTGGTTTCCCAGCACCAGCAGGTGGTTTTCAGCAGAAGCAGCCCTACCAGCCTAGGCAAGGGCAGCCATTCCAGCAGCCCCAGGGCCAGTTTGCTCAGCCTCCAGCAGCCGCAGCTCCCGATAATCAGATGGCTGATCTGAAGAACATTTTGGCGACATTCATGACCACCAGCCAGGCGAATTTCGCAAGGGTGGACCAGAGCATAGCTTCTTTGGAGGCAGGGCAGAGGAACCAGGGTGCTATTTTGCAAGATCTACAGCACCAAGTCGGTGTCCTAGCACGCCAGCTTACTGCTCGGGCCCCGGGGACTCTACCTGCCACCACCATCCCCAATCCACGGGACCCGCACGAGACCGCACATGCCATTTTCACCCTGAGCGGCAGGCCTACATCAGCTGATCCTGCCCCGACCAGGCAGGAGGAACCATTACCTGCTTCAGCACTTCCAGCCGGTGATGCAGAAGTGCGGGTGGAGAAGGAAGCCCCTGCTCCCACGCCACAACCAGTGGTGAAGGAGCACGTACCCCAGCTTCCCTTCCCCACTCGCCTTCACAAGGACAAGCTGGAGACTGAGTTTGCCAATTTTATGGCAATGTTGAAGCAGCTCAACATCAGCATACCATTTGTGGAGGCACTGTCGAAGATGCCCAAGTACGCTAAGTTCATGAAAGATCTCTGCACCAACAAGAAGAAACTTGGGGATCTCTCGACAGTGCTGCTGAGCGAGGAATGTTCTGCCATCCTGCAGAACAAGCTGCCCGAAAAGCGCAAGGACCCAGGGAGTTTTACTATCCCTCTTACTATTGGCAGCATGCATGTAGGAAAGTCCTTGGCGGACCTAGGCGCTAGCATAAATGTCATGCCATACAAATTGTTCAAAAAGCTAGACCTAGGTGAACTTAGCCCTACTAGGATGAGCATTCAGCTAGCTGATCGTTCTGTGGTGCATCCTAGGGGTATCATAGAAGATTTGCTTGTTAATGTGGGTGCATTCACATATCCTGTTGATTTTGTTATTCTGGATATAAATGATGATGTGGATGTGGCTTTGATTCTAGGTAGACCATTTCTTGCCACCGCCAAGGCACTGATTGATGTGCATGATGGTAAACTGCTCTTGCGTGCTGGAAATGAACAGACTGTTTTTCCTGTGACTGAGTCTGATCATTGTGCTATGATTTCTGTATCGCCTGTGCATGCTATTTCTGACCAGATACACGAGCCTGTCTAGAGATGGCAATTTCGACCTGACCCGTTTTACCCGACCTGTTTGACCTGTTTTGGGGCGGGTCCGACCCGTCCCGTAGGCGGGGCGGGGCGGGCATTGGGTAGTTTCATCGACCCGACCTGCCCTGACCCGCCCCATTCTCGACCCATTCTTGTCTAAATCACATGTAATCTTAGTCAAATTACTAAGAATTTTCCTTTTATTGCATCATATTTTAGTTATAATAAAGTTGTAAATTAGTAAAAATCTCAATTTCTCCAATAATTTAACTACAATTGTCATAATATTGTTTGTTTTCTTAGTCTTATAATAAAAATACCGAATATTTCTAATGTTTTTCATATAAATTGCATACCCATTGGGTCGACCTGTCCCGACCCGCGACCCGTGATCAATTACCCGACCTGGACCCGACCTGCCAAGGGGCGGGTCTGGGTACCAAGAAACCCGCCCCGGACCTGCCCCATTGCCATTCCTAAGCCTGTCGTGTATCCTTCTGCACCTCTCATTTTGCAGGACCCGCCTATCATTCCTCCGCCGCCACTCCATCCAGCCTCGCCTTCGAACAAAAAGCTCAAGGAGGAGTGGCGGCCGAAGCCGCAAGTGGCTAAGCCTGCACGGAAGAAGAGTGGAGACCACTACGAGCTGGTCCCACCTCCTGGATCACGACCACCCTGGCCATCCGAGTACTCACTCGCCTGCATCTTGCCGGATGGCCAGGTCGAGCTGACCGATGCTGGTGGTTGCAACCGTCGGGTGCACGGTCATCACCTGAAGCTGTACCTCAAGAGCGATGTGGATCCGCTCTTGGAGGCACCTGTTCCTGCACCTCCCTGAGTATCCACCATGGGCGTCCAGCTAAAAGACGGTAAAGAAGCGCTTGTGGGGAGGCAACCCCACCACGGTTTGCCTTTCTTTCTTATGTTTCGAGTCGGATTGCGATTTGGTTTTGTTTTGGTTTGTTTCATTTGTTCTGGATGATGTCTTTCTGGGCTGACATCGGACCTAACATATTATGGTTGAGCTCTTCTGTTCCCCTCGAGTTGTGCTGTGTTCCCGACTGGTCCATTTCCAGTCTTCTGCGGTCCGTGCATACCGGTAACATCGTTCCCCTTTCCTTCCCTCTTCTCCATTGAGGGCAATGTCGATCTTAAGTGTGGGGGGGATGTTTATCTTTTGACTGCATTAGCTCTGTTTGTGTGCTTGGAGCCTAGTCCACTGTCCAAATTTTTAAAATTTGAGGGCTCCAAGTACGTGTTCCTTGCAATTGCCTGCTCAGTATGCTTTGAATTGACAGTCTCTGTAGTGATTTGCAACCTAGGGAGGTAGTGTAGCACTATGGAGGATGTTGATGCATTTAAGAAGTCTCATTTCTTCTTCATATTGTGTTGGTTGATTGAGTAAATTAGTGATCTTAGGACCCTTGAATTGTGTGGTATTGTGGACTCTCTGCCTGTCATGGACTCTTGTATCATGTTCTGAATGTAACAGGTGCTCGAAATGTGCTTTGAAATAACGTCTCCCGTGCGAATAGGGCGAAAGTGTGTAAGGGGAGACGGGAATCCGTTCCCAATTTCCACCTACTACCTCCAGCCCCCTTACATGTCTTTCCCCCGCACGAGGCTCGAGACACCCGCTCCTGGCAGGGCCGGTAAGAGCCGGGCTCCCGCAAAACCTTTGCTAGGTGGGAGCCCTCATTTTCTGCAGAAACAGGTTGGAACCCGTGAAAAAAAAAGGAAAACAGAAAAACAAGCAAAAAGAAAAGAAGAAAAGGGTTCCACCCATGTTCACAAAGAAAATCGAGCACCTTGAATGAATGTGAGTCCATGATCTTTTGTTCGTGAGAGTCCCCTCATCCACGATTCATTTGTCCTCTGTTCACTATTTGCCATGATATTGACTCGAGACTAGTGCTCTCGCCGAAGAAGGGCCGTGAGTGCAGTGCTGATATCCCGAAGAGATGGAAAAACCGAGCAACCGGTGTATTACTGATAGACCGATAATTATACATGTTTTCACCCCTATTCTGAAGTCGTTTGTGATGAGGAATCTCGTATTTTAAGCCGATTTTACGCTAGGTTGTGTGTTTGTGTCATATTTCAGGTCCCGACGTTGGAATCGAGGCGGAGAAACGAGTTCTGGGTCGAAAGGAGCCGAGTTGGGACTAAGGGGGCTGCAGGAGGAAAATACCCGGTCGGATGGCAAAATACCCGACCGGGTATTTATCGTTTTTGGCACCCGTGAGAAACAGAAGGGGGCCCGGGCGAAGGCCTTAAATCCCCGGTCGGGGATTTTGGTGGTAGACCGGGGATTTTCGCCTTTAGTGGAACGGTGCGTTTCACAATACCCGGTCGAACCATAAAATACCCGGCCGGGTATTTTGACCGGGTATCGCGACCAGGCAGCTGCTAAAAGAGGAAGAAGGCCAATTTTCAAAGGGTTCCGAGTTTTAGAGAGATAGAACGATTCCTAGAGAGAGAAAGCGACGAACAAGAGCCTCCAAGTGCCCTAGATCGATCTTCAACACCATTGGAGCTTGGTTTGAGCTTGGAGAAGTGCCGATTCAACGTCCAGGAGCAGAAATCCATCTTCACAGTATGATTTCCGCATCTGATTCTGCTTTTGCTTCTTTCTCCATGGAGTAGTTCTCCCATTCATCTGGGTGTGGGAAACCCTAGTTCTGTATGTTGAGATTGATTGTATGAACCCAAGTACTGATTCTGTGATTGATTATATTCGATTGAGGTTTTATGATTGAATGACTTGAATCCTGATCAAATTCCTGTTGTTTCTGCTTTAACCTAGAACGAGAATATCTGCCTAGGTTAATAGAGTATCCTTGATTGAAGGTAGGGAGTTGGTGACTTTAGTCGAGGAGCCAACTCACTATTCTGTACCGGATTTACTCCGGTAGTGGAGGTTTTGTTCTTAGGGCCTCAATCTGTCGACTCCGGTGGAGGTTAGTCGCCCGCTAGAGAGTCAGATTGAGAGGGTCTGAAGACCTTTAGTCGAGACTTCAGGCTGTTTAAGAACCTTCCGCAGTATAATCTTCATAGAAACTGAACTTGGTAATTACAATCTGACTTAACTGCAGTCTAGGGGAAACCATATCCGGGTGACCTCTCTTGACTTGACAACAAACCGTTTACTTGTTCTGTGTTTTGTTTGCTTGAGTTTCACTAAAAGTTCACTGCTAAATAACAAGAATTCACCGAGTAGTCATCACATCTAGGACCCGGGTTGACATTAAAACCCGACCCGCTATACTACGCTTTAGGAATTGGTGATACTTGGCCATTTTCTAGGGTGACAGTAGGAGTGAGTCAAGTTTTTGGCGCCGTTGCCGGGGACGGCTAGGTTGTTGAAGAAAAGTGATTTTTGTTACTTTAGCATTTTCATTTTTGCATTGAGTTTTTGCTTTGTCCCACTTGTGCCTTCACGGGTTTGCTTGCTTGAGTGTGTGCAGGTAGTGCATGACCCGTAGCCAGTCAGGAGGTTTACTGCCGTTGGATCCAGAGCTAGAACGCACTTGCCGCCAACTTAGGAGACAGCAGCGAGCTAGACTGGTTACGGGAGAGCGCATAGACGGCCACTTGACCAGCGATTATGAGGAAGAGTACGAGATGGAGGGCGAAGACATCCCACAACCGGGGAATGCTCGACAGGTTCCCCCGGTGAATCAGCATCCACCACCACCGCCGGGTCCCACCTTGGAGTACTACTACACTCCACGGATTGCTGACATCCGCCCGGTCATCCTCTAGGGTGACAGTAGGAGTGAGTCAATTACACCTCGCGCACTCTCGTCAGCGCGGAAACAAGATATTCCCCGATCGAGAAGGCTGCCTTGGCACTAGTAAGCGCTTCACAGAAGCTGCGCCCGTACTTCCAAGCGCACCAAATCACCGTCCTGACAAACCTCCCACTAAAAAAGATTCTGACTTCAATGGAGGTGTCGGGGCGCATGGTCAAATGGGCTGTCGAACTGTCGGAATACGACATTCATTACGCGCCAAGGCCAGCAATAAAGGCCCAAATCTTAGCGGACTTCATCGCAGAAGGGGTAACCCTCGAAACAACGCCGGAGGGCGTTTGGGAAGTCTACGTCGATGGAGCGGCGAGCAAACATGGCGCCGGAGCAGGGGTGGTGGTGCGCACACCTGCCGGCGTGATGCACGAAATCGCAATCAGGTTCAGGGCGTTGAAAACAAACAACGCCGCGGAGTATGAGGCCATCTTGGCGGGGATGACGGCCGCTCACGACTTGGGAGCAAGAACGATACGGGTACTCTCTGATTCCGCCCTGGCGGTCAATCAGCTGAATGGTGCGTTCGACGCCAAGGAGGACACACTGGCGCATTACATGGAGCGCGTTAAGCTGAGAGCCACAACATTCGAAGCAGTAACATATGCGCAAATACCAAGGGAGGAGAATGCGCACGCTGACGCATTATCCAAGTTAGCAACGGCTACAGACTTCGAATCCACGCGCCTTGTGTCCGTCCAAAAAGAAGAAAAAGATACCTCCCCCGAGGTAGCAGTCAACACAACCCAGCTCATGTCAAGCGAAGACTGGAGACACCCGATTATGAAGTACCTCCAGGATGGGACCGTACCAGAAGACCCCAAGCTAGCTTGGACTCTAAGGCAAAAGGCGGCCCGTTGCACACTTATCGAGGGAGAATTATACCGGAGGTCATACTCGGGCGTCTACCTCAAATGCATCGGGCAAGAAGAGGTGCGCGACTTAGTGCGTGAACTACACGAGGGGCTGTGTGCCATGCATGCTGGGCCACGCAGCATGGAGCGCAGCATCCTCTTGCATGGATACTACTGGCCGCGAATCAAGAAAGATACGAAAAGCTACGCAGACCAGTACCACAAATGCCAAGTCAACGCGCGCCAACATCACTTGCCAGCCACCGAGCTTCAGGGCAACTTGAGCCCATGGCCTTTCGCGCAGTGGGGTGTCGATCTCTTGGGCCCCTTCCCAACGGCAAAAGGGAAGCGCAAGTACATAATCGTGGCAGTAGACTACTTCACCAAGTGGATCGAAGCCGAAGCGCTGGCATCCATAACGGCGCAACAGGTAACACGTTTCCTGCGCAACAACATTTTGTCGCGCTTCGGGGTCCCAAATGCACTCGTTTTCGATCACGGGAAGCAATTCGATTGCGTGGAGGTGATAGACTTCTACGACGAGGTAGAAACCATTGCAAGATTCGCATCGGTGGCTTACCCTCAAGCAAACGGCCAAGCGGAATCCTCCAATAAAGCGATCTTGCACGGCCTCCACACCCGCCTGAATGAGGCCAAGGGCAATTGGGCGGACGAGCTCAACATGGTGCTATGGGCGCACCGCACTACATACAAAGTGGCAACGGGCGAAACCCCTTTCGCTCTCACGTATGGCACTGACGCGGTAATCCCCATCGAGACAACAACACCGACCTATCGGATCACTGAGTACAACGAAGAAGCGAACGACGAGGCGCGCCTATTAGAGCTCGAGTTGTCGCAAGAAAGGCGCGAGTTAGCAGCCATCAGGCTAGCTGCAATGAAGGAACAGGTAGCCAAGTACCACAACGCAAGGCTGGTCCCACACAAGCTAATCCTTGGCGAACAAGTACTACGGCGGAACTTCCTCCCCGACCCCAGGCACGGGAAGCTCGCCTCGACATGGGAAGGTTCTTACTTAATCCGCGAAGTAGTAGGCGCCAACACATTCAAACTCAGCGAGTTGGGGGGCAACAAGATTCCAAGAACATGGAATGCGCAGAATCTAAGGAAATACCACCGTGCAGATTAGCGTGTACCACGTTCGCAACAGCGCATTAGCGCAATAAATAAAAAGACATGGTTCAAAAGAACAAAACTTAGCAATAGTCCAGCACTATTCGCGTTCACTCAGTTTGAAAAAGAACAAAAAATTAGCAATAGTCCACCACTATCTGCGCTCGGTTCCACGGAACAAAACTTAGCAATAGTCCAGCACTATTCGCGCTCACTCAGTTCGAAAGAACAAAAAATTAGCAATAGTCCAGCACTATCTGCGCCCGGTTCCACGGAACAAAACTTAGCAATAGTCCAGCACTATTCGCGCTCACTCAGTTCGAAAGAACAAAAAATTAGCAATAGTCCAGCACTATCTACGCTCGGTTCCATGGAACAAAACTTAGCAATAGTCCAGCACTATTCGCGCTCAGCTCCGTTAGGATAGTCCAGCACTATTCGCGCCACGATGTTAGTAATGGTCTAGTGCCACTCGCGCCCAGGAAGTTCACCAAAATCGAAAGATGTATAGCAATAGTGAAGGAGCGAAGGCGAAAAGCAAACGAGAAAATGCATTTGGATTACTTGACAAAGGGGAACAAAGAAAAGCAACATCTACGCGCATAGCGCCATCAAAAGCAAATAAACAAAGAGGAACAATCGACAAACACGCCAACCCACTAGGCTTGCCCTCCTTCATCAGTATGGGACCGCGCTATGACGGCCTGCCCATCATCCCTGGTGCCACCGGAGCCCTCCTTACCCGCGTCCTCCTCATCCGCACTCTCTTCCTCCCCCTCCTCGTCATCCTCCGACTCCGACTCGGACAAGGACTTGTTCTGACTTATCCACATCTTGACGTGCTCGACCATCGCGCGAGTGTCCCAACTGATACCGGGGTTCTCAGGTCGGACTTTCTTCCCAACCGCGATCACAGCCTTCGTCATGGCGTCCGCCATAATCCTCCCAAAAGGCTGGGACGACTTATATTGGCCAATCGCCGCGACCCGGGCCTCACGCACAGCCTCAGCCTTCGCCATATTGTGGAGTTGGACCAAGTCATCCTTCTCCTTTTGAAAGTCCTCGCGGGCCTCCTTCAGCTTTCCTTCAAAATCTTCTGCCAGCTTCTTCTTCTCCTCAGCGAACTGAGTTTGCAGCTGCGCCCTAATGGCGTCGCGCTCCTCAGTCCGGACGCGCTCCTTCGCAGCCTCCACAGCAGTCTCAAGCCGGCTTTGCCATACGCCCAGCTCAGTCAGGGCCTTGTTGGCCTCGTGGGTGGCCTTTTCCGCACGGCTCTCCGCGCCGGCGAGCTTTCCTTCCAGCTGCACAATCCGAGACTCGTCCGTCTTCAGCCTCGCGCGCGTGGAAGCACGATCCTGCTGGGCGCGGAAAGTCGCCAGCAAACCCTGCACAAACGACACTTTACAACTTAGAAAAAAAAGAGGAGGAGGAAAAGAAAACAAAAGAATTGTGAGCCAGAACAGAATAACCTTACCGCCCAATGGATCTGAGCCAGGTCCACAAGAGGATCCGACTTCTCGAATCGGGGGGGGGGGGGGGATGCTAAGCACAGGGCCAACCGCCCGCAAAGCAGCCTGCGCGGTTTGACTATTACACGCCGCGCCGGTGTGCAGCCGCACGTCGCGGTAATAGTCAACCCCCGGGACGCCCCCCAACATGTCGGAGAGCTTCAGTTGCCCAGTGGCCCCAGAGCTGCTGGGAGCCACCACCTTTTCCGGACGCGGGGAGTTGCCCACCCGTTCCTCGGGATCGACGATGACCAGAGGATGCTGGCGCACCTCTTGCATGCGCGCCTCCGGCACGGTAACAACTCGCGCCTGCGGCTCCACGACCCGCGCAACCTTCTTCGGGTTCCCATCAGCCGGCTCCCTCTCCGACGCCGACTCCTTCCTCTTCCCGCTACTCGCGGGAGCACTGCTGGGCTGCCCCCGGTCCTTCCTCTTGGCGCTGGCAGCTGGCGCGTTACTACTCTGCGCCCCCTCTTTCTGCTTCTTCTTCCCCTTACGAGAGGCTTGGGGCGCCTTTGCAACGTTGTCCACCGACATCATGCTCGCGAGGTCGGCGAAATTGACACCTGCACCAAAATATCGTAAGAAACCAGTTAAATATGACAGAATGCAAAGGGAAAGGAAAACAACTAACCATCAGCGAAAAGCTCTTGCAAAATGGCCTCGCGAACTCCGCGCGTATAGAGATTCATCTTCTGATCTAAACACGCTTGATACTCATGATCAAGCCCGTCATACGCGCCAACGCGAGACTCAAACTTCTGGGTACTACCCTTCTTCCACACAGTGGGCTCATCCACGTGCTCACTCGCCCACTCCCCCGCCACCGGCTTAACATAGAAGAAGCGCTCAAACCACGTCTTCTTAAGCTTGGGGGAGCCGTAGACGAACCCATCAGGCCTGTTATCGCGTCGCTTGATGGACAAACAATCACTCGTCTTGCTGGGCTCCTTGATCTTATAAAACTTGCGGAACAGCCCGTACGTGGGCTGGATGTTAAGCCGCTTACAGGCAAGGCGCAAGCACGAGACGTGCATTATGATAGACGGAGAGAGGCGCCCGACCGAGCAGTTGAGCCGCCTGTATAAAGCGCACAGCAGCGGGTCGATGGGGAACTTGAAGCCCATCACTCAATACTCGCTATATACCCCGAACCACCCTGGGGGGCAATTACCAACTGTGCTCCTAACAGAGGGCACCGCGTACTCCCAGTGCGGAGGCAAACCCAACCCGCGCACGATTTCTTCAACGTCCTCGCGCGAGTAGATTGAAGAATGGTCAGGTCCCCGCAATAAGTTGTCATGCGGAGCCGGCTGGTCGCCCCACATCTCCGCCCAATCAAGGACGGTGTAAACCGCGCCCATGCAACGAGGACCAAGGCGACTCATCGCCTCGGTTACGCGCACCACGTTGACGGGCTCGGCGATTATCGGCGCCGACTCCGTATCAGAATCTTCGCGCTCGGCCGCGCTCGCAGTACCAGTACCCTCCGCGATCCCGGACATCCCACCGTGGTCGCGTCTGATTATTAGGACGCCCTGGGGCCGCGTACTCGGTCCCTCGCCCCCGGACACCACTGCATCTTCATCGGCCTCCGTCTCTCTGAGGTCGAAATCAGGATCCGAGTCGACTCTGGTCGACGGCGTCGACGGAACTCCGCCGTCACCGGACCCACCGCCGTCCTCGCCGCCGGAATTCGCCAATTCCAGCGACGGATCAGAAGAAATACGTGAAAGTGGGGAAACATTACCTTCTTCGTCTTGTACGATCTCAACCTCGCCGACGTTGGTGTTGATGTTGTCCATGACAGCAAGAAACAATAGACAAGAACAACGATTGGGGATTTAAGATTGTAAAAGAAGGAGAGGAATCTCGGCGATAAACCAGAACACGAGAGAGAAAGAGCAGAGCTCAGATGTGAAGAATGAGGCAGAATGAATCCCACTCCCCAAACGGGTCGATACTTATAGTTATTAGAGGAAGGCGAAGGGTTAAAGTAACCTCGAAGATCCCAACCGTCAGACGTTTCGAATTTCAAAATTCGCCCGCCCAAACGAACAAACCAGGCAAGGACACGTGGACACCTATTCGAAGTAGGTACTAGCCGCTGACGTAACTAGTTACGCACAACGCCTGGGGGGCATGGCACACCCGCGAGGAAAAAGAAAAAATCTCGCAAAGATCGCGCACACGATTCAGAATCCCGGACCCCAAGGTCCGCGCTCTATCAGGCAACTACAACAGAGCCTCTCGCGCAAGTTACGGAACACGCGAGGAACAATCGCAGCCGCGACAATCACGCTCGATCAATTGCCGCGCCATCGATGATTCGAATCCCACAAGGACCGAGCGCACGCATCTCGAGCGAATCAGAATCCCCCGGAGATCGCGCGCTATCAGGCAACTACAACAGAGTCTCTCGCGCGACTACGGAATGGCAAGGCGTAAACGAGAAACCCCGGACCCGCGCCCAGGCCCGAGTCAATCAAGCGAAGACCTCACTCCTACACTCAGTTAGGTTCAAACACTTCTAAAGTTATCAAAATCTGTCGCTAATAACTTAAGTTTTTTCAAATTTTAATACAAAAGAAAGTATATTATTATGTTTGGCAACAAATTCCTATTATTGCCTTCTAAAGTTTTGCCTCATCTAATTTTTAACGTAGAAAATAAATTTTTTAGAATTAGAGGCAAATAAAAGTGGTGTTATTGGCTTATTTCCTTTTGATTTATAGTGATTAGTGATAATATACTTCATGCGACAGATAATGAATGTGCCTCTAAAAATGTGTTTTCAGTTACAGCAAATTAATCTGCCTCTGATTTCATTACTATCTATTTTGAAAATAAAATTAGAGTTTACTTTAAATGAAAATTGTATCTACATTAATTATCATTTAATAATTCTATAATTGCCTTAACAGAATGAGAGAGAGAGAGACATGGCCAACAAACTCGGCCCATCACCCGTAACCTCAGGGTGAACCCAATCTTTTCCTCAAAGGGACTCCTACTAACCCTTATTTGCGAATTCCTAATCTCCTCATTGCTCCTGCAACCATGTTCTTTATTCTTTTTCCATAGCAGTGCTGCGGCCATTTTCGTTGGGACGAAACAGGCGAATCATCAATATGCACGAGAAGTGACACTCGCTGCAACCAATGATGGTAATATAATATACTCTTTACCCTCCTTGAACTCCATAGCTTCTCTGGTATCCCCTTCCACCATCATCTGGTACGACTTCTTTTGGGGTTTTCTTTCTAATTTTGCTTTGGGCTTTCCCTTCCAACATCATGGAGTTATGATTTCCACTCCTGAAACTGGTTCCTCCCTTTCAGGGACTAGCGTGAAGAGATCGCATCTGAGGCCATTGCATCATGAACGGTAATTTAATTACCGATTTCTAAATACTTTGTTCCCACTTCATTTCCTTTGAAGCTACTCCGTAATCAAAATCAATTTTTTTTTATTGAATTTAGGGTGCCTGAATTACCCTAAATCCACATCGAGAACAGTATCCGAAGAAGGCTGCAATGGTGACTACATTGACGATGAGTATCATGAGCGCTTCATTGGATCAATTCAAGGAGATTGCTAATTAGTACAAAGGTTGCCCTATCTGAAAATAATTGAAGCAATAATATGCAAAAATTTGAAGTCTGCTACGTGACGAGCTTTTTGGAAGAGAGGACTATTGAATCTAGTTCTTCTTCTTATGGGAACCAGTATTTTTTTGTATGGTTCCTTATTGTTTGTATGTTTTATATGTTGAGAATTTTGTTTGGTTTAACCAATGGCTACACGATAGCCGGTAGTATACTACTTAAGAGAGAGATGAATTAACCATTAGAGGCACATAGCCATAAACTTATTTAAAGGCTTATGCAATTGTCCCCAAAATGAACTACGGCAGTAGAAATATATGCCGCTAAATGTAAAATTAGTAGCAAATATTTGAGCTACTAAAGTGAGGGAAAAAAAATTAAATTGTAATTTAAAATTTAAATGAGCTGCAAAATAATCTGTCGCAAATTTGTACATTAGGAGCAAATAATATTTGTCGCTAACATCTGCCGCTAAAGAGATTTAGCGGCAGCAGTATTGACAGCACACATTTATGTGCTGCTGTATGGCTATCGAGGCAAATAAATGACATATCGTGACAAATACATTTAGCCGCTAAATGTTAATTTTCTTGTAGTGTGGTATGCATTATGCATTCAAGTTTTTTCAATATATATTCCTCAGTTATAAGTATATATAAACTTAGTTACAAACCATATTTCGATGATGGGAAACTGAAAGTCATAAATTTAAAATATAAAATATTTAAAGAATTAGAATTAATACAAATTTGATTTATTAATTAGTGTGTGTTTTTCTCCCTATCAATATCCTTTTTTCTATTGAGAATTATTGGTGTTGGCATTATTAAACACTATAGGTGTTATTATACTATCTTTTCTCGGGGGTTCTTCCTACTGCTCATTAGCCAACACGTGAAATCCAAGATATTTAATCTTTAACTAGACAAAGTATATATGTATTAGGGCTGTCAATTCGGTTGCCGGTTAGCGGCTAACCGGCCGGGCTAACCGTTAACCGCCGGTTAGCGGCTAACCGGAAACCGAAAATAATAAGGGTCGGTCGGTTGGCGGAGGCTTTCTATGGTTAGGCGGTTAGCCGATTAACCGACGCCAGTTAACCGGCTAACCGACTCTAACCGACCGACAGTACGACCCCGTTTTGGCAAGCTGAAACGACCCAACCCTAGCATCCTCAGAGGCCAGAGCCTCTCCTCGAGCTTGGCGTCGATGAGATCAGAGCTGCCGCTGCTCATCGAGCTCTTCTCCATATAGTATATATATATATATGAAATGATAGTGCTACGACGATGGAGAAACGGGGAGAGAGGAAGAAGGTGAGGGAAGGGAAGGGGAGAAGAGAGAAATGGATCCCTGGTTTCTCCTCTAAAGGGTTTTCCTTTCCATTTCCTTTGCTTTGCTCCCAACTTTAATTGAAGAGGCGGCAGAGAGGATAGAGAGAGAGAGTGAACAGTGGAGAAGGGATTGGATTGAAAATAGAGGAGAAAGAAAAATTATGAACTTTGCACAATCTCTCCCTTGGAGGTGTAAGCACACTCTCTCGCCTCTCTTGGCAACCGTGCTGGGTTCAGTAAAATATGTGGGTACAGCAAAATATGTGGTGGAGAAGGAAGGATAGAGCAACCCAACGCAGAGTTCCCAAGATGATCCCTCGTTCCCTTCGCCAAAGAAAGAAAAAAAAATTTACACGGAAAAAAAAAAGAAAGAAAAAAAAAGCTGTCAGTCACCTCGGTACGTTTTCCCAAAACCAAGACAACACTGTCTCAACCTCTCTAATTATTGGGGTCTTCGGTCGGTCAGGACAGCAGACCGAACCGACCATTTCTTTTGCGGTGCTGTCGGTTTAACCGCATCTTAACCGAAACCGCCCGTTCGGTTTACGGATAACCGAGGCGCCAGGGTCGGTCGGTGGGCGGTGTACCTGGTCAGGTCTCGGTTTAGCCGAAAACCGAGAATTCGGTTTTCGGTTAAACCGAAACCGACCGGTTGCCAGCCCTAATATGTATAGCTAAAGCTTCACTACAAGAATTCCCTCTTGTAGCTACGAATTATTAGCCATAAATGATAATATTGTAGTTAAATACAAATAATAACCACATAAATTATATACCGTAACAATTAACGGAAGATTTAGTCACAAATGTGTTTACCTGTAGCTCGTTTTGGTATTATTCTTTACATTTTGAATACTATAGCAAGTAGTATCGTTTAGCCATAAAAGTTCAAGCTATGTTAAACCATCGTAGCATATTATTTTATTTAGCTACGAAAGTCACCTGTCTGTGACAAAAGTGAATGTAACATTCAACTTTCAGACATATAAAGTAAAATGGTAACTACTTATTGTGATTAGCTAAATATTTGAAAGTGGTGTAGCTAGTAGCTAGTAACTAGAATGTCTGATGTACCACTATATCCATCTTTGTTCATTTTTTTAACAGAATCAGAAGTCTTGTTAACACCATTAACGACAAATGGAGGCGGACTCCATCTCGACTCTCATGATTGTTCGAGATGGAATAATTCATGAAATACAAATCTAAAACAAACTACAACACATTACATTGTTGTCAACCTATTCATATTACTTAAAATGGAAAAGACTAAACTTGGAGATAAATCGATTTCTCACACGACCAAATGTTCAATTAGAACACCCATCATTTAGTAGAGCCAATTCTCCTTGAAATGACATCAAAAGAAATTCCATTTTGTTGGAGTCGTTCTTGGAGATCCATCGGGCCAAACACGATCCCAGGAGTGAGAACTCCTCCTTTAGGCAGTCTGTCACGTTGACCTAGAACGATCAGAGCACATTGTAGCAAAATAATAGGAGTCGTCAAATAGCCCGCATCGGGACCCATAATTCTTGTTATGATCTCCGCATCGACCTCCTTGTCTCCAACATTTATTGACGTCCTCAAGTCACTGTATCCACGTCCAACGAACCACATCTTGAACGAAGCGCTCGCGACCTCATCCTCGGAAGGACCCTTCTTGCTGAACCATCCAAGGCTGAAAAAGGATGGGAAGTTTAGGAGTAGCCACCTTCCAACAGAACTTCTAGCCAAGAGCCCAACGAACAAGCCTAGAACAATGAATTGAAAGACACCTATCAAGCACTCAGAGCCCATCTTCAACCCGAAATGAGCAGGATTCACCATCGACCAAAATTTCTTCCTCTTCTCAATCTGATCATCACTCTCATCACATCCCGGAAAACCATTAGGGTGTTTTGTTAACATTTCAAGCGTTCTACTTACAACTGCAGTATCCGCTGATGGAAGCTTTATGACCCAAAGATCAAATTCCTTTTGGTAATCTATGAGTGGTCCTTTATGAGGATATGGCCCAGGAATCTACAACAACAATGAAGCATTAATATGGTCCAATTTGAATAAATTTTGTTTAATGGTATCCATAATTTAAATATTTGTTCCGAAACCTTAAATTGACCATCTAGAAAAAAAATCAATCATTAGGCGATAACATGACACCCACATTGATGTGGTTAGGATTTTACTTAGCATGGATACTAGGTAAAAATAAAATGCATAGAAGGAACTTCATAACCAGTAACGTTTTTCATATTTTGATAATTTTCTAGAAATTAAATGGGACAAGCTAGTGGAGATAGTCGAAATTTTCAAATAAATCATAATGAACTTGTTCCTTTTATACAAAAATTTCAAAATTCAAGTAAAAAAAGAAACCGGTACATAGTAGTACCAAAGTGGTAACATATGGTAGGAAAAAAAATTCTCGAAATATATTGAAAATTGATATTCATTTGTATATCACAAGAAGCTCGTTCCATCTGTACAAAATTATTTGAAATTCTAAGTTAAAACAAAAAAAAAAAAAAAATCAATCAAAAAATATATGAAAAAATATAAAATCTTACAATACCCACCCATTATATCTGACTCCACTTAAAAGCAATAGTACATGTATCTAATTATACAGCACCCATCTTGAACATGTTAGGACCGTATCCGAGTATGATAAAATACTAATATCAATATATTAGAAAAATGTCATGACAAAAAAGCATAATGCAACGTAAAGTACCGAAGGTTTCTTCCTCACCTTTGGCTTAGACCTTCTGGGTCTGGATCTCCTCAGCTCTATCAATTTGTCCACGTTGGCAACACCCAGAACCGCCGATTGGTAAGTCCCGAAGTTGGCAACAATGTTCTTATCAGATTCCAGGCTCAAGTAAGCCTCGATCCGGTTCGGCACAGCCGGGTAGACCCACTGCTTCGAGTTAAACATCCAACCCAGCTCAGCCGGGACCGAATCGAACCCACAAGCCGAAACAACCAACGAACCGGTCTCAACCGCTTGGTCGTGGTAAACGAACTCCATCCTCTCCATAAACTCCGGCTCGCCGCAGATGTCCAAGTAATCGCAGCCGGCCTGGACGCAGGCCGCCACGACAGGGCCTCCGTGGAGACGAAATGGGCCGACGCAGTTGAGAACGAGCCTGGTCCGAGAGCAGAGCATGCGTAGTGAAACAGGGTCGGCGGTGTCGGCGGCGAGGATTGCGATGGACGGAGGTGGAGAGTTGGGCTTTGCGGCCCATTTGAGGGCGTCCAACAACTTGGAATGGTTTCGGCCCGCAACGGCGAAGGATTTGAGAGGTGAAGATGGGGTGTTGAGGAACTTGAGTGCTTCTCTTACGACGTATTTGCCAGTGAATCCGGATGCTCCTAGGATTATGAGATCGTAGGGAGGAGATGGGTTGCTGCCGTCGTCGTCCATGGCCAAATTGAGTTGAAGTGCGTGCCATTTCTGGGGCTGGTTTGTGCGCAGGTAATATGGGGGCATATGGCGGATGGCCTAGCTAGTAGGGCTACCTTTCTGGAGAATGCTGTGGCATTAAAGTTCTGGCAGCTTATCGCGAGCTCCATCACCAATAATCAATCCTCCATGGCTCCCGCGTCAGTTCTTGTTTCCTTGTTCAGTGGCTTTCTTCGATCTGACATTTAATTGGGTAGAGGGGAGAAATTGGGTAGGTGGGAACAGAGCAGGGAGCATGTGTTGAACGTTTCCCAAATTTACCTCCATTTTTCACCTTTTCAGGTGTACTCTCTATATGTTTAGTTGGATTGTAAAACGGTATCGGAAACGTCAGTCAATCGATCGTAGAGTATTTTTATGTTGAAATCGTGGTTTAACAGTGGTTCAATCATTTCATACCGTTGAAAACCATCTACCTATTTAAACTCTTATAGAAGGTTTTCTTAGTCGGGCCACTGATACGTTGTAGGGGATTTAGAGCAAATGTAATGGCGCACCCAACTCCGTTGCCTGGTGCTTTCAATTTCCAAAATGTTGTAAAGGCAGACAGGCAGTCAGGGGCGGAGACACAGTGTTGGCACACCCTTGGGTCGGGGCTAGAACATTAAAAAATAGGGGTATTAATTTATGCTATAGCTAGGATTTGAACATGAAACCCCCTTACTATTAGCTTTGACATCTTCCACTAAACAACAATTACTTACATGATACAATAATACGTTCTATTGCATATATATAATTTACCATTTACAAATAATAAGTAAATTAAATTAAAAAACCTCATAATTACATGCTTATTCAAGAAGTAAACGAATGTATTTTACAGACTTTTCAAAATATGAAAACCCGTCGTGGATCACTATAAAAAATTGATAGTCATTTTAATTTTTTTAAATTGGCACCCCCTTACTCAAAATCCTGGCTACGCCACTGCAGGCAGTGGTGACCGGTGATGTCTGCCATCTCCCACCTCTGCCTCGGTGCTTACCGTCAGTGTAGTCAAAATCGCGCTTTAAAACTTAAAAAACTTACGATTTTACGTTTCTATGTCACTAAAACGCTTGTACACAAAATCTCAATCTTTATAGCCTATGCAGTTAAAAACTCTGATTAATTAAAAACTTACGATTTTACGCTTCTAGATCACCAAAACGTTTCTACTCAGAAACTCGCTTTTGACTACATTGCTTACCGTAGCAGTGGTCACTGTCGTGGAACACACCAAATTGCACGAAACCGCGGTAAACGATATCTCCAAAATTAGTGTCCGGAGTACCTTAGAATTTATTTTCTATATATCCTATCCTTTTGTACTTAATTAAGTAAACCAGATTTCCATGGAACTCATCCATTGGAGGGGGTAAAATCTACATTTCGATGGAAACACTAGTACTCATAAAATGTGTAATTGTATTTCTTCGGATCGATCATCATAGGTAGAGTCCCGCTATTTATTTAATTTGCTCCAACTCCAAGTATATAATGTGTCAGCATATGGCGGGAGAGCTTCATTTTCCATAGAGGCTTAGTCTGGACAAAGAGACAAGAAGCTTGTTGAAGCCATTGCAAATCAGGTGAGACATATCCTGCATTTCATTTTGCTGCCTTGTTATGAAAAAGTAGGGATGACATTCTTAGATATATATAAGTTTACATTCTGTTTACTTTGCTGCAAGGGTATCTCTGCAATGCTGCAAATAAATGGTGTTTCTGTAAGGATGCAAGTTAATGAAGGAAGTTGATATGTTGCTTTATCCTTTGAACAAGTTTGGCCAACAAGCAGGGATATTCCCAGAAGCATATGTGAACCTTACAATGAAGGTGAGTGATTTAAACAACAGAAAGGGTGATTAAGTGAATTAAACTTCTTGGATTAGCACTAATTATTGGGATTTCACTTCTTTGGTATGTGTTTCAGTGCAGGGTGTTTAATCTAGAACTTCATTGTGTGGAAAAGCCTGTTCCTGATTACGTCCAGGCAACAGTATCCTGTATCCACAGTGCTTCCGATTCATGATCAGGTGATCTTATGGATATAAATGAAACTTATGGTCTCTAGTTGAGGCAAATCACTCAAGGTGTTGAGATTTCTGTTTATAAATGTCTGTGTGCTCTGTGTATCATAAGAATAAGCTTTGTTAGATAACTGGCTAGACAAATGGGTGCAACCTATAATCTACTAAATATGAATCTTGAATCAAATTCAGACCAAGGACCTTTGACAAATGGGACCAAATAAAGCCATATATTGCTAGTATCTGCATCTTCCTCGTCTCCTCATGTCTTCCTTCCTGCAGCTATTAATCTCAGATCAACCGACTTAGTGTTAAATTTCCTTTTGGTTTTGAGTCTACTATTCATCTTAATTTTCCTTTCATGTAGGGAGTCGGTGTCAGCAATACGGATAGATCCAGAACTGCCATGGGGCATCAGCAAACAAACAGGTAACAACTAAATATAATACCAAGACTTGTATATTTATTTTAGTTTATGCCCGATGAAGTGGGTAAAAGGTCAACATTACACATGTAATTTACTTGGGAAGACTTTTTTTTACTTCCAGATTGTGCTTATGGTTTTTTGGTATAATAAGGAACATATTTTTTGTTTCAGAAAGAAGCAACTAGGTTGATGTAATGAACGTGAAGCTATTACTTTGCTGCCTAGTCTATGTGTTACTTGCTGCCTAGTTCTTTGTGTGATATCATGAATACTGGTAAACTGAAGGAGCTTGCCCCTTATACTGCACTTGAGCTGGTGGGTTTTGAGAGATGAAAGCTCAAACGACTTGCAGGGGAAAAAAGTGATCAAAATGATATTTATGTAGGTCTAAATGTGGCAACAGGTCATTATAGCTTTTTACACTCTATAGATTTTCTTAAATGATCAAGAACCATTTTCTAGTTGTTGTACAGGATCCAATATCAATTATGGGGTGAATTTGTTTTTGTTTTGGCAGACATGCAAGACCTTGTGGATAACTGGTGGAATTGCTCTCATAATATCTTGACCCTCGTGGCTGGCTACCAACTAAGTAGGTTCTATCTACTCCCTTTCTTAATTATATGATGCTATAATCTTGATTATTCAGTGTGGAGTGCAACTCGTCGATAGGTTTCTACTTTATGTTATGGGTTGCTGGTCAATTTTCAATTTGAACTTGCTACTGCAACATGTTGCTACTGCATTGTGTGACATTTAGTTTCTCTTCTATTATCAATATGAAGAGTAGAAGCCATTCTTAATATGAAAAGTAGGCATGTCTCTTACAAATATAGTTTACATTCTGAGTAAGTAAATGTACCTAGCAAAATAGCTAAAAAGGTAGCTAATCGTAGTTTTACATTCTTCTTCCTTACCTTAGAATTGTGCATTGCTGAACGGCTATTTCTGTTTTGATGGATGAAGGGTTGTTTGCAGGTTTGTCAGGGTTCCAGTTAATTGAGGAAGCTGATGTTCTAACTTGCACTGTGCTGGATTTGGTGGTACAAGGACCTAAGAAGGACCGTAAGTGAGAGTTTGGTGGGTTAATAGGACTATAAGCAACTTGTTTAAGTTCAGTTTTGAGTTTTTGATAGAATGTTAAACATGGAACTCCTCAGATTTTGAATTGAAGGAATGTTGATCGATGGTTTATTATTGTTGATTTGGTAATTCCAAGTTAGATTGGTTTTAATAGTTGAATTTGTTAAAGGGTTGTGACAAAAAAATATTACAGCAGATTTGGGGTGTGATCATAGATCAGGGAATTAAAAAAAAAAGATAGCTTCATTAGCGACGGTCTCTTTCTTTTAGCGACGGTTAGAACTGTTACTAAGTAATTTGACCCTTTTTTTGAAATATTATTTCACGACGGTTCTGTTAGAGAAGACGACGGTTGATAGCGTCGCTAAAGTTTGCTGACGGTCAAGACGACGGTCGACCGAAAGTGTCGCCAAAAAATTTAAGGACTGCTGGGTCAGTGACGTTTGGTCAGCCGTCATTAAATTATTTAGCAACGGTTTTGACCGTCGCTAACAATAAAAAAAACCGTCGCTAAATCACTGTTCTGCTGTAGTGTTTGCTCCAACTCCAAGTATATATGGCGCCTACTACAACTATAGGGGCGTGTAGTTGGAGCTGGCCGGCAGTAGTATAGTAAATACTCTGTTTATATGTATTTCATTCGTTTAAAATTTTCATATTCGTATTAA
The DNA here is from genome assembly GCA_946122785.1 of Linum tenue. Classification (NCBI taxonomy): domain Eukaryota; kingdom Viridiplantae; phylum Streptophyta; class Magnoliopsida; order Malpighiales; family Linaceae; genus Linum; species Linum tenue. The sequence goes on from CAMGYJ010000008.1 coordinate 3,032,558, forward strand.
TGTCAAACTGTTTTATTTATCAAGTTCATTGTATGTTTTTCATACTGAATACGTATAAAACTCGTGGAACATAATCGTACCGTATTTTACTAGATTAACCTCTGGTGCAGACTATCATAGGGAGATTATTGCAATCCAGATTTGGGTTTAAAGAGAAGAGCTCCTCCATTGTGATGCCGACTCTTTCCACCAAAGACCTGCACGTGTCTGTTGGAGCCACCACTGTTACTCCTGTACAATACTCCCCATGGGCAGCTATACGTAACACATACATATGTACGTAAGTATTATACCGTACGTAAATCAAGTTCAGCACATCATCAGTAACATGCTAATTGAAAATAATTAACAGCAGATCGAGAGAGGGATCGTGGAGGAAATGAATTAATGAAATTCATTAAACATGCATGCATTATATATAATCACCTGCAAAGATTGGAGATCGGCCAACATCGGCGTGGAGAAAGAGTACTGCTGCGGCAATTACCATCACCAGAAGAAGAAGAGATGGGGTGATTCTCCTTCCCAACGTGGTTCCAGACTTCTTCATCATCGTCGTCATCGTTCTATATATTGTATAATTGTTTTAAGAAATTATGTTTTTATTTTCCCTCTGTTTGATAAATATGACCCGATCCCGCCGGCCTTATTTATAGTGCATGCTCAGGCAGAGTGGCACGACCCCTAAAATTTGAGCTTATTAGGAAATTCAATAATAAAATGAAGAAGAAGACAGTTTTGTTAGCCATGTTCTCATTTCTCTCTCAATTCTGTCCTTTGTGCTCATTTAGCCCGGTCGTCGGCCGGCATTATCCTTCCGGCGATACCTTCCTTCTTTATTCCGGCATATCTATGATAATAATAATTCCCCTCAATTATATATGTCTATTTTTTTCCACTACTTCCCACATAGAAATCCTACTGCATGCCGGAAAATGATAGTTTATTCGTTTAGCACTTTAGCTAGCTAGCTTAATTATTAAATCTTGGTCAGACTGAGTATTTGACAACCTCTTTCTATCTCATTTTTTTAAATCCTAGTTCTCACATCAAAGCCCTACCTACCTTCTGCATAATGCTGGTTCTTGTAGCATTAAAGTTGTGGCTCATCGTCATCGCTAGCTGCCTAGCTCCACCACCAATCAATAATAGTCCTCCATGGCTCCCGCGCCAGTTCTTGTACGTTTAATTTCTTTGTTTTGTGGCTCTCTTCCATCAGACATTTAATTTAGTGCTGGCTATTTGGTCCGGACTGTTTGGTTTTAGCCGAAACCGGACCGTATAACCCGGACCGGGACCGGACTGGAACCGGATAGCAAACAATCCAATCTCATATTCGGGCTAATTAGATTTGAGGTAAAAAACCGGATAAGAGACCCAAACATCTAAAATCAAGATCTAATTGGGACCGGACCGGGTCAAGACCGGATTGTATCCAATCCAATCTTTGGTCCTTATATTCCCGAAAAAACCGGACTGGGACCGGATCAATTTGGTCCAATTCAACCGGACTGGACCATATAGCCACCCCTAATTTAATTGGGTGGTGTACGGAGAAATTGGGTACGCGTATATGTGTCAAAAAAAAATCTGACCCAACTAATCTGTCTGATTAAACCGACCCGCAATTCGAATGGATTAAAAGTTAATCACCCGTAACTCGCCTGTCCAATGACCCGATTGACCCGTGATCCGATTAATCAGTAACCCAAATACTACGTAGCCCAATTAATCCGAACCCGATTGACCCGCAACCTGATTAAACACGTAACCCGATTGGTCCGAACCCGACTAACCCATAACCCGCCCGATTAACTCAAATAATTATTATATTATATATTATATAAAATTTCAAAATGAAGTTTGTTTGTTGTAAAACTAAGTAAAACTAGTTTTCATTTTATAAAAGAAAGTTCAAAAAATGATATTGAGTTGAAATTATGTATTTTTAATAATAGAAATAAGAGAAAGAAATAAGGGGGAGATTTGATGCTTTGGTTTATAGGAAGAGAAAGAAGTGGGAAATTTTGGTGATTTCAATTTTTTGGGGTAAAAGAACATGGAAATTTTGTGCTTAAATTTTTGGAAAAGAAAGAAGGGAGGGTTTTGGTCTTTTGGTTTATAAGAAGAGAACAAGTGGAAAATATTGGTGTTTTCAAATTTTTGAAGAAAAAATATGAGGAAAATTTGGTGCTTATGTTTTGGGAAAAGAAAGAAGAGGGAATTTTAGTGCTTTGGTTTATAGGAGGAGAAAGAGGTGGGAAATTTTGATGTTTTCAACTTTTTGGGAAAAAAAAGAAGAGGAAAATTTGGTGTTTCAAGTTTTGGAAGAAAAAAAATGAAGAGGGAGTTTTGGTGCTTTTAATTTATAGGAAGAGAAAAGGATGAGAAATTTTGATGTTTTTTATTTATGGAAAGACAAAATAAGGGGAAAATTTTGTATTTTAATTTTTTTAAGAGAAAGAAGAGAGAAAGTTCATCATAATGTTTACATATGATGGTTTATGAGTTCAATTAATTATCAATTTGATTTATCACAATGTTTACATATGATGATTTAGGAGGCAACATTTAGTGACTAAAATACTGTCCATACTCTATAACAAACTTTACTATAGCTATAGGCATGACTAATTTGATATAGTAGATTTGAGAACACATAAAAAGTTATCCTATCTCAAAAGCATATTATTTTACATTTAGATTGGAAACTTAATCTTACTCACTAATTCTCCTACCAGATTTTCATTTAGGTGGGAAACTTTCCCCCTCTCATTTTTATATTGTCAGCCCAACTTTTCACTTCTCCAATGTTTCCCTCCCCACTTTTCGTTCTTCCCATTTTGCTTTCCCTCTTCAATTAGTCCATACCAAAATGAAAATCTAATGAGGGAAAATTCCCCCCCCCCAATTCGACCCACCAACGTTTCAATTCCTTTATTATTAAGCTCGATTTCCATCTCTCATAAACTGTTGTTAATAATATTAGTGCACTTTCTAGATTTTGCATATGGATATAAATTAAGATTATTGATTGACAACGAATTGCAAAACATTTACAGGAACCTTGATTCATATATATTTTTGTTAAATAAAAAGTTTATATTTTACTGAGAATTAGCCTTGTAATTTATTATATATAATTCATGTCTTTTTTTACTTAATTTTGCTTCCCATTGCATTGTCGGCCAATTTTCTTTTTGCTTGATATATATTGCCGCCCAACTTCTTCATTCCCGCTCCAAAAGGCCGCCCAATTTTCATTTGGATTGATCTATATTGCCGCCCAATTTCGTTTCGATTAATCTATATTGTCGCCAAGAAATGTTGAGATAAAAAAAAGTGTTTTTCTTCTTTTTTTTTAGAGTGGTGTTTTGTTTGGTTTGCTAATAGTAAATGTTGATATCGCCATTACTGTTAGCTAGTTCACTTTACTAATTATGATTAATTACATGACAAGTTTGCAAATCATACAAATTGATTCAACATTTTGACTAATTTTTTCTTTTAACTCGATGCGTTGCCCCGAACAACCCGCAACTCGATCCGCCCGCAACCCGTCCGACCCGAAACCCGACTAACCCGCAACCCAGTTGAAACCGAACTCGATTGGACCCGAACTGATGAACCCACAACCCGACAACCCGAAACTCGACTAACCCGCAACCCAATTGAACCCGCCCCGAACCCGCCCGATTGACATCTATAGGTACGTAGGTGGAAACAGAGAAGGGAGCACGTGTTGAACATTTCCCAAAATTACCTCCATTTTTCACTTTTCAAGTCCTCTCTTTCGGTAGGTTTATATAATACCATTTGTAATATCGTACTAGAAGTCATACTAGACTCGTTGGTGGTAAGGTATTTTATGATACTACAGTTGTTCAATCATTTCGTACCAATGAAATACAATTTGAGAATATTAAGATATTCTTTTTGTGAAAAAAGTAAACCACAGTTATCGTTCAGGAGTAATACTGGAATAAAATCGAAATATATCGATATCTAAAATATTATATATTCAAAGATGACTATGAAGAGTGGCGGTGCCACATTGTGTTGAACTTCCTACTATGTCAGAAAGACATGAAATTCTACTCATCGTTTCTCATACGCCTAATTCAGTCTATGTAATATTTTTTATAGGCTGGTATTGTTATGAGAAATAAGAAATTAGATATATATGGATTCAAATAATTTGTGGATTTATAGATTCAAGTGACATTTAAATTAATCTTGGATCATTATGAAAATTTTAAAAAATTTAGGTACCAATAAAAATTCATTATAAAAATAAGTACCAAACTCTAATAATTGTATTGGCCCATCAATAAATACAAGCCTATACTTGGTCTTCAAAATGATCCTAATGCTTATAAAAAAATAATGATCCTAATGAATTTAGCTCACATTTGGTAATTTGTCATTTACAACTACAAAAATGGTGGATTGTACTAATTAAATTCCCTTTTTTCTATGTAGTTTTGCTTTTTTAGCTAAATGATACTGAAGAGATTCGACTAGATTATCATTAGAGTTCAAGCCTATACTTGTAATCAATGAAGTAAACCAGACTTCCATATATGGAACTCATTCATTGGGGGAAAAAAAGTAGATTATTACGTTGGATTGGAGAGACAAGTATACTCATTAATAAAATGCTAATTTTTATTTCTTGAGATGGAAGAACCATGGCTACAACAGTATTGTAGCTGTTTATTTCCTCAAACTATATATGGTGACTACAACTTTAGGAGGTCTAGCAGTCGTCATTGTTAAACTAGAAACTGTTACAGAGGTACGTAGGTACGCAATGTCTGCATGCATGCATGCAGTAACATTTAATAAGTGTAACATCATATAGATTAATAGATGGTTCATTAATTTAATTTTAACCCGTGGTGCAGATCGTCATCCCGTAGTGGATGTTGTCGCAATCCAGATGCGGGTTTAAACGGAAGAGCTGCTTCATTGTGACGCCGCCATTTCTCGCCACATCGCAGCACGTGTCCGTTGTACTCACCACTGTTACTCCTCTACAGTTCTTCACAAAATGCGCAGCTATACACACAAGCAACACAAAATATGTTGCGATCGATCGAGTTCAGTTCATCAGTAACTTGTTAAACAATATCATGGAGGAAAATGAAGGAAATTCATCAGACATGCATATATATAATCGATCACCTGCAAAGATTGGAGATCGGCCAACATCCGCGTGGAGAAAGAGTACCATCGCCAGAAGAAGAAGAGATGGAGAGATTCTCCTTCTGATCAACATGGTTCCAGACTTCATCATCGATCGTTCTCGTTCTATATATATATTGTGTTTGTTTAAGAAAAAATGATGTTCTTTTGTGTTTTGATATATGATCCATTCCAGCCGGCCTTATTTATAGTGCTCAGGCTGGAAAAATTAAATTTGAGCCGGGCTAGCTGCCGTACGTGTGGAGGAGAATTTAGTGCAGCCTTAGGAAATTCAATAATTAAATGAAGAAGACAGTTTTGTTAGCCACATTCTCTTTTCTCTCTCAGTTCTGTCGTCTTTGATGTCTCTTTAATTTGTAGATGTTTAATTAGGCCGGCCGGCCGGCATTAATTATATTTCCGGCGATACCTTCCTTCTTCATTTCCGGCGATGCCTTCCTACTTCCCACATAGACCCGCGAAAGAAGACGTACTTCCGGCCAGGGGCGGAGCTACACTTGGTATTGGCCCCCAGAATTCGAAATGTTACGTATAAATTATATTGGTGTTTGGAAATTTCGTATAAATTGAAGTATTTGTATAAAATTGTTCAATATGCAATTATGTTAGATGAGGGTTGGGTAGCTCAGGCCTAAGTGAATGAGAACTTTTTGTTTGTCCTCCATATTGTGGGTTTGAAACCCAGTGAATGAGAACTTTTTCTTCTCTCCCAAACTTCTTGCCAAAGACCATTTTCTTCTTCTTGATCATTTTTCTTCTTACACAGACAACGAACCTCTGCCAAACAGATCGAGGCTTCCTTTTCTCTCGTCACACCCTTCGTCTTCTTCCATGCAGTTCTCTTCCTCCTAAAAACAACACAGTTAGAAACACAGACATAAACACATCCACTTCCTCTCTTACCCACAAACAAAATACAAAAAAACTTCCACACTTCCTTGTCCTTTCCCCTGAAAATTGAAAAACACCATACCAAATGTCCTAACAATAAACAAACAGTGCTTTCTTTTCTCTTACCTCACAGACTGCCAATTAATTAACCACAAAGGACATAAAAGAGACGACTGTAAGTCCCAGTTCTATTCCTTTCTTCTTCTTTCACTAGCCACACACACGAAATACATATATACACAACAACAAAAGAAAGAAGCAAAGACAGCAGCTACAATTCTGGAGACAGGGAGGCATAATCATCTCAACATCGATCAAGGAGTCGGATGTTCAAGTTAGTATGATGGTGCGGTCTAGGGATCGATATAAAGAAATCAAGGTGACTGCAGCTTTGGAGGGCTCCTCCTCTAGGTGCCTTTTTCTTACCTTTGTTGAAAAATCTAGGCGCCTTTTACAGGTTTCTTATGTGGAACAGCGAGAAAGCAAGTGTGGGAATCGGAGGTTGGGGATTACTGGATAGACTTGTGTGGCAAATGTGATGTCGAACTTGCTTAATTTCATTGCCCAGCTCACCATTTGTTATGAAGATATTCATAGATTGATCATAGATTGGATTTAAATAATTGGTGGATTCATAAATTCATGTGGCATCTAAATTTTGGATCATTACGGAAAAAAAATTTAAAAAAAATCGGTACTAATAAAAAGTCATTATAAAAAATAGGTACCAAACTCTATAATTGGATTGGCCCATGAATAAATACAAGCGCCTATACTTGTTCTTCAAAAAGATCCTAATGAATATAGCTAGCAGTTGGCAATTTGCCATTTACAACTACAAAAATGATGGATTGTACTAAATTCTTTTTTCTATGTAGTTTTTGGTTTTTAGTCAAATAATAGTTAAGATACTCGACTAGATTATTATGAGAGTTCAAGCCTATACTTGTAATCAATGAAGTAAACCATATTTCCATGGAACTCATTCATTGGAAACAAGAGTAGATTATTTCGATGGAGATGTTGGGAAATCAGAATACGGTGGAAACTGTTGTGTATTATTATAACACTACAAAGGGTTTATATAGAATACAATGACTGACTCCTATAATAACTCTAGCACTAATACGACAATTACTTAACTTCTACGACTCTTATAAGGAATATAACACTGACCAATTACATAACAGTACTGGTAGTATAACATAATACTACTCGTACTACACATACTCTAATACCCTCCCCAAATTGATGGTAATTACTTACCAACAATTTGAAAACCGAAACAAAAACTAACACAAAAAGAAAAAATATATAGCAAAGACACTGATAACGGCTGCTAATCCCAAATTTTGCGCCGTTGTTGAAGAAAACCACGCCCCACAAAAACATTGATGGTGATGACGATATCTCTTACCAAAACTGCCTTGTTGTTCCAAACCCTCGTCCTCCAAAGAAGTTTCAGAAACTGACTGATCATGAAAACAAACCAAAGATGCTCAGAGCCTTCTGTGACCGTGAGGTCTTCTGTTCGAATCCCGGTGACCCCAACTATTTCTGTTAAGCACATAGTGTCCGGACCTGAGCCTCTGCAAACTCCAAGCCACTCTGAGTGGCTTCAGTTTGAGGGAGTGTGTTAGTAAACGGTATATGATCCTCGATTAAACCTCTCTCAACAACTCGAGTTATTGGGACCAACTGGTTCTTGACAGGAGAGACGATCGAGTAGTCATAAAATGCTAATTTTATTTCTTGAGAGAGAAGAGAACTCCATGGCTACAACAGTAGACAGTGATGTTTATTTTCTCAAACTATATATTGTAACTGCGACTCGAGGAGATCTAGTAGTGGCAGCTTGCCAGCCGGCAATTCTGTAGAACTAGTGTCTTCTTTCTAGAGCTAGTCGTAGTCGTCGTTAAAGCAGTAGCAAGAGAAACTGTTACAAGAGGTACGTAGACAACACAATGTCTGCATGCATGCATGCAGTGACATTTGATAAGTTAGCATTATACGGTTCATCAATTTTAACCGCTGGTGCAGAGTGTCATCCCGTAGCGGATTTTATCGCAATCCAGATGCGGGTTTAAACGGAAGAGCTGCTTCATTGTGATGCCGTCTTTTCTCACCACATCGCAGCACGTGTCTGTCGAACTCACCACTGTTACTCCAGTACAATGCTTCACGTGCGCAGCTATAACACACAACGTATTATTACGGCCGTAAAGCAAGTTTCGGTTCATCAGTAACTTGCTAATTAACATATAACATGCAGTAGAGAGAGGAATTATACATGGAGGAAAAAGAATGAAATTCATTGAACATATATATAATCACCTGCAAAGATTGGAGATCGGCCAACATCGGCGTGGAGAAAGAGTACTGCGGCAACCATCGCCAGAAGAAGAAGAAATGGGGAGGTCCTTCTTCCCAACATGGTTCCAGACTTCATCATCATCTTCGTACTATATATATATATATATATAGTATTTGTTTAAGAAATTATGTTGTTTTTTTAATTTCTTCCTCTGTTTGACAAATGATCTATTCCAGCCGGCCTTATTTATAGTGCTGCTCGATCAGGCAGAGAGGCATGAGCCCAAAAATTTGCAGCCTTAGGAAATTCAATAATTAAATGAAGAAGACAGTTTTGTTAGTGATCTTCTCTTTTCTCTCAGTTCTGTCTTTGGTGCTCTTTGTAGATGTTTAGGCCGGCCGGCATTTTATTTCCGGCGATACCTTCCTGCTTCGCACATAGACACGCGCAAGAAGACGTATTTCCGGCATATGATAATTATTCCCTACCTAGCTAGCTAGCTAACTATACATTCGTCAACCTCATTCTCTCTCATTTTAACTCCTAGCTCCCATATTGTTTTCTGGCGAGAAAAATTTGCGCTGAATGAGAATTGAATGCACCTTGATTTCTTTGGACAACGATGACAACGATAAGAAAACTTGCGTTGAATGAGAATTGAATGCACCTTGACTTTTTTGGACAACGATCACTAAACACGGTTCACACCTCTTCAAACACAGTTCGAACGAGGGTGTTCGATGTTTACACGACTCTCGAGACATATCTACATTAAGTTACTCCTACTCCTATGGAGGTTTTGAGAGAGCTCTAGATCTACGAATACTGATAAAAATTGTAGAGGAAAGATAAAATTGATAAACTTGACAAGTGGTGTCGAGTGGTGATTTTTGCGACCCTTTCTCTGTCAACTCCTCCTATTTATAGCCTTGAAGTGGTAACTGTCGTAGAAAAACCGTTTGAGAGTAACTTCCAAGAAAGAACTGCTCCCCTTCTTCCTCAGACGTGGCTGACGTGTCCTTGCACGTGGGATAATCGACAGTTGCTCTGCTAACTGCCTGCTCTTTATCTTGGAACTGTCGTCTTGTTACTTGCCTCTCCCACATGGCTTGCTTTCTTACTTCCACCTTGTTAGTTTAGATCTTGGACATGGTCTAGACTCTAGACTCACGGTGTGGTATATATCTCGCGGCCACGTTGGGCTCCAAATTTTAAGGGTGGGCACGTGAGTGGTTAATCCGCGGATTGATATCTATCCACCCGCAAATAACCCGACTAGCACGCAGTGGGTGATTGATGTGGGTGGATTGCGAATTGGTAAATCTCCTACCCGCACTAATGTGGGTGGATTGCGGGTCACTCATATGACCCACATCCTATTTTTACATGAAAAAATGTTGTTTCTTATAGTATCGAATATTCATTATATTTTCGAACTGCATTACAGTCTGACCATATACTTAAAAAGGTGAAGAATAATTAATAGTTTTGACTACTATCATTGGTCATTGTGTTGTGCAATATTCATTAGATATTGGATATTGGTATGCAGATTATTGTTAATAACCATTAAATATTGGGATGCAAACTATAAATTATTAATTGTATCAAAATCACAAATTAATGATACAGTCTTACTAATTTTGCTTTGAACTTATTATAAATGTTAATCAAATTTCTTAATGGCTAGTTGAAGAATTGCTTTTGCGGGTTGACCCGCGACCCAACTGCACCCATTCACCACCCACCCAACCCAACCCGCAGAAGTATGTGGGTGGATTGCGGGTCACAATTATTTCAACCCGCTAGTAAGTGGGTGGGTCAATTTGAGACCAAAACCCACCCAACCCGCCCATTGCCCACCCCTACCAAATTTGACGCCAACGTGGTCTAGATCTCGCGACCACGTCGGGCTCTAAACTTGACGCCAACGCGGTCTAGATCTCGCGACCACATCGGGCTCTAAACTTGATGCCAACGCGGTCTAGATCTCGCGACCACGTCGGGCTACCCAACTCGCGGAGAGACTAGCTCCTTCTTGGAGACTTAGTGATTTGGGCTTAAAAACTAGTATCATGAGGCCAGTTCAAGTAACATTAATTGTCATTAATGATCTGGCCTTATAAAGACAGTTAATGCCTTGTAAATAATCAATGTGGTACAAGATTATTTTTTGGGTGTAAATACATATGATCATATAGGAGTCCTACCACCGACATAAGAAGTTCTACTGTCCACACACGAGTGTTACGTGAGACGTTACAACTTACAAATCTTACGACCTAGAGGTGAAGTCAGAATTCGGGTTGAAATCTGCTTATACATTATTCCTAAGAAGGAAAAAAGCAAAATAACTGTATAAAGTTTTATATTTCTATTATTTAAGGATGGAGGGAGTCAATGGAATGCTGCGCAAGCCCTCAGCCTCCGTAATTTTGTCCAGAATTTGGGCCTTCTTGACCCTGGGTTTCAGGGGGACCAATTCACTTGGACCAATAAACGAATGGGGGCGACCTGTGTTAGAGAGAGACTGGATAGAGCCCTTTGTTCACAATCTTGGCTTGACCGCTTTCCTGATACCTTGGTCAAGCACTTTACGGATCAGGGATCGGATCACCGGGCGCTCCTCCTTTCTGATAAACCCTATGTTCGGAATAGTCGCCCTCTATTCCGTTTTGATGCTCGATGGGCGGACAACCCTGAAGTGAAGGCCATGGTTTCTTATGTTTGGCAGGAAGATATCCAAGGCACCCCGATGTTTCGCATTTGGGAGAGCCTTAAGAAGTTGCGTCATTTATTGTATGATTGGAGTAGAGCAGGAACCACTAATTCCCTGCGTAATATCAGAACTCTCCAGAGCGAGATTGAGCGGCTTAAGCTTATTCACTCGATTGATTGGGATGCGGTCCGTTGCCTTGAGGCTGAATTAACAAGACAGTGGGATGCGGAAGAAGTGTACTGGCAGCAAAAATCTAGAGTTCACTGGTTGAAGAAGGGAGATAAAAACACGTCATACTTCCACATAGTGACTAGGACGCGTCGTAAACGGAACTTTGTGACGGGTCTAAGAGATGAGAATGGCGAGTGGATTACTGATGAAAAAGGTAAAGCGGATATTGCCACCAATTTCTATGGCCATTTGTTCACTTCGGAAAATCAAGTTCTTAATATGTCGCCCGTAGTGTTACTCCGGAAATGAATGCTGGCCTGACGGCTACTGTCCTCCCGGAGGAGGTGCGGAAAACTGTCTTCACGATGGGAGCTAAGCAAGCCCCTGGGTCTGATGGGTTCACGGGCAAATTTTTAAGGCCTTTTGGGGTATTGTAGGGGAGTCGGTGGTTGACGCAGTCTGCTCGTTTTTTATGACGGGTAGGATGCTCCGTAGCTTCAATCACACCTGGCTCACTTTAATCCCTAAAGTGGGTAATGTTGAATCCATGAGGCAGTTGCGCTCAATCAGGTTATGCCAATTCGTGTATAAAATCATAACTAAGATCATGGCTGAACGATTATCGGGCCTCTTACCTCACATTGTATCTTCAGGCCAAAGCGCGTTCATTCGGGATCGCCAAATTATTGAGAATATCCTCCTTGGGTATGAATTAATGCATTACTTGAAAATCAAAAAGCAAGGCAAGAAGGGGTACATGGCTCTTAAGGTTGACATGGAAAAGGCCTATGATAGAGTTGAATGGCCGTTTCTTCTTGCAATTTTGAACAAGATGGGTTTTAGCTCGGTTTGGCAGGGTTGGATACATGAGTGCCTCCGGTCGTCATCTTTCTCTGTCCTGATGAATGGTACTCCATCTGGGTTCTTCAGACCATCGCGGGGCTTGCGGCAAGGAGATCCCTTATCACCTCTTCTTTTTGTGCTCTGCACTGAGGGATTTGCGGCTCTCTTGCGTAAGGCGATTGGGGATAAAAGGCTGGCAGGGGTTAAGGTGGCCCCGCGTGCCCCCCGTATCTCGCATTTATTTTTTGCCGATGACTCTTATCTGTTCCTGCGGGGCACGCTGCAGGAGTGTGAGAATTTAATTACGGTACTAAATGAATACGAGGAACTAAATGGGCAGCGCGTCAATTTGGATAAATCGGCGGTTTGTTTCAGTAAGAATATTACTCTGCCCGACCAGGAGTTCTTAGCGGCGATTTTGGGAGTTGGAGCTGTTGGGGTGCAGGATAAATATCTGGGCCTCCCCACTTTGATTGCTCGTTCTAAAATGGAGACCTTTCGGTATTTGGAGGAAAAGCTGTTGGAAAGGCTTCAGGGGTGGAAACGAAGGACCTTGTCTTGGGCAGCGAAGGAGACACTGATTAAGTCCATTGCCTTGGCTTTGCCATTGCATGTAATGTCTTGTTTCAAGATGCTTCTCTCGTTGTGTCGCCTATTGGACAAGCATGTTGCTCGCTTTTGGTGGGGTGATGAGGAGGGACATTCGAGAATCAGGTGGATGATATGTGTAAGAGTAAACATGAGGGGTGAATGGGCTTCCGCCGGTTTGAGCATTTCAATCAAGCCCTTTTGGCCAAGATCAGTTGGAGTATTTTAGTTGAGCCCCAGTCTCTTCTAGCACAAGTCTATAAGGGTAAGTACTTCCCTTCGGGGCATTTCCTTAATGCTAAAGCCAGGTCGCGCCCATCCTGGGGCTGGCAAAGCATTTTGTATGGACGAGATTTATTGGAGATGGGGCTCAGATGGCAAATTGGGAATGAGCGCTCGGCGTCCCTGCTTCGGTCCCCCTGGATTCCTCAGCTGCAGCTTGATCCTCCGAGGTATAATCCGGTGGTTCTACCAGAGGGGGGTGACCCTAATGTGAATGATGTAATTTGTCAAGGGGAAGGGCGCTGGTGTGATCTCAAGCTCAGCCAGTGGTTTGATCCACCTACTTGCCGTATTATAAAAACTATTCCCCTTCCTCAGCAGAACCTTGCGGATAAACTGATATGGCATTTTACTCCTGATGGGTGTTCTCGGTCAAGTCAGCCTATCATCTGGTTGTCTCCCTTGATAGGAGGAGGAGGCGGTGGAAGGCGTCGGCTAGTTGGATGGATAGATCCAGTTGGATTCGGTTGTGGGAGGCGAATATTCCCCCTAAGCTGAAAGTCTTTGTTTGGCAAATTCTGAATTGAATTCTCCCCACCACGGAAGCCCTAATTGCTCGAAAGGTCCCTGTCCTCCCTCGTTGTCCGGTCTGTTGGGGGGGCCCGGAAACCATGGAGCATTTGTTTCTGAATTGTCCGGTGGCGTGTGCGCTCTGGGGGAGTTTGGGGCTTGAGTACTTAGGGGAGGGGTTGCCTCGCCATACTTTTCCTCTATTTCTTAAAGCGTTAATTCAACAGCCAACGCTCCTCATGGCAGTAGTCTCTGTCCTTTGGCGCATTTGGCGGTCGAGAAATTGGGTGATGTTTGAAGGAAAGCAATTTGGATTCCCCGCGTTGATGAGACAGTTTTCCCAACAGTATGAGGAATGGGTGGGGCTACCGGTGGATGTGCCCCCATGCCTTCTCCCCCGATGGTTCCACGATCAGGTGGGCCGGGTCCGACTGCAGGGTTTACTTGCTAGTGGGACGGGGCTACCAGGAAGGGATCACATTCAGCAGGTGGCATGGTTCTTCTGTCTCCCTCGGGGGATGTTCTTATGGCTCACGGGATTCAGTTTCAGGGGATTGACGACCCTGTGGTTGTGGAGTTGCTTGTGCTCCGGGAGGCTATTGCTTGGTGTGTGGGTCAGGGTTTTACAGGGATGCGCTTCGAAGGGGATGCTAAGATCATCATTGATAAAATCAATTGCAAGGATGCTAGGGACAACTGGATGGGTGCCGTTTTGGAAGAAGTCTTACACTATTTTGGTAACAGCCCTGGGTTTAGTGTGCAGTTTATAGGTCGGAGTAGTAATAGGATAGCACATGTGGTGGCTAGAAAAGCCCTCTCTTTGTACCCGACTGTGAGTCGCTTCTTTGATTTTCGGACCTGGCTTGGTTCCAGGGTGTAACTATCTATGTTTTGGTATCAATATATGATTATCTTTTGTCAAAAAAAAATGCACACCTCGTTGTTTGAGATAATGAAAATCACTACAACTTGAATTTGAATTTCTACTATGTTTAATGGGTAAAAAAGTATTTATGCATAATATAAGTATTACTGCATAGTATGTTTTTCAATGTCCTACCTGGAAAATGAATGTTCAACTTTGTAGTATTTGAAAAAAATAAAGTAATCAAGTATATACAAAATATTATTTTCACAAGTGAGATTGTCCGAATTTAAAACTTAATCGATAGTTTGAAGGTAAAGGACTTAAAACATAAAATATAAAAGTTAAATGATTAAATTGAATTTTGGTCAAACAAAAAGTATAAGTAAAAAATTCATCTGAATTTTGCTTCTTTTATGGTTGTCATAATTAAAGGTGACAATTCTCAATCAAATCTACCAATTCAATCCATCAACTTAAATATAAACTAATCTAATCCATTTAACTACAATTCATTCTATCCAAATCCAATTGGATTGGTGGTGTATTTGGGGGACTAGATACTATAACAACACTCCTTTTGTTGTTATTGTAACAACACTAATCTCCAACCAATAGAAAGCTAGGGTTGTGATGAATTTTTATTAGTTGAGTTGACCTAGTGCAAAATCAAACCAGGGGTATAATTGTCATTATGAAAAATATGTTTACATAAATTCCCTTGCCCAAAATTTTGGTCGCCGGAATCTTGTCACCGGAATATGCTTTTCGTCGCCGGAATATGCCACTGTCTCCGGAATATGCTTTTCGTCGCCGGAATATGCCACTGTCTCCGGAATATGCTCACAGTGGTCGAAATATGCTTACCGACGTCGGAATCTAGTCACCGGGGCCGGAATATGCCTATCGGCGCCAGAATCTACTCACTGACGGTCATCGGAGTTTGGTCAACGATCACCGGATATAATAGTATGCATTGTGAGATTTTTAGTTTGGTTTCTCATATTTTTGTATGCCTTTTGTGGTTTGCTTTATCGTGTTTGTGGTTTGCATTAAGAAGTTTCTAGTTTGCTTTATCGTGGTTGTGGTTTGCATTGAGAAATTTCTGGTTTGCTTTCAAAAAATTTGTGTTTTGCATTGAGGGGTTTGTGGTTTATTTTAGGAGATTTGTGGTATGCATTAGAAGGTTTCTGGTTTGTTTTTGTGGTTTGCTTTAACGTGTTTGTGGTTTGCATTATGAGGTTTCTAGTGTGTTTTTGAAAATTCTGTGGTTTGCTTTGTGAGGTTTTTGGTTTGTTTTAATATATTTTTGGTCTGCATTACGACGTTTCTTGTTTGTTTTTGTGGTTTGCTTTACGGTGTTTATGGTTTGCGTTATGAGTTTTCTGGTGTGCTTTCAAAATATTTGTGGTTTGGTTTGTGGTGTTTCTGGTTTGTTTTTGGGAATTTGTGGCATGCATTGGGAGGTTTTTGGTATGTTTTTTATGGTTTGTTTTACCGTGTTTGTAGTTTGTTCTATGAAGTTTCTGGTGTGCTTTGTGGTGTTTTTGGTTTGTTTTAGGAGAGTTATGGTTTGTATAATAAGGTTTTTGGTGTGATTTAAAAATATTTATGCTCACTTTGTGGTGTTTCTGTTTTGCTTCACGAGACTTATGTTCTACATTAGGATGCTTCTGATGCATCATAAAACCAAAAAAAAAATGATAAACTTTGTTGATCGTAGGGACAATTGATCTCAAGTGATCAGGTATCAACCATTACATTGTCAGAAAGCTATCCATATATCCTCCACTTGTTATCACCAGTACTCTTCTATCAATTTAATGCAATAAACAAGGTGGGAAATGAAAAAAAAATGAAAATAATTTGGTGATGACAACATTGGAGAATCCGTCAGCGTGGAGGGAGAATTCATCCTCTTCTCCAGACCTTGGAAATCAACCCATCAAAGCAGGGGAAAGAAATCATTCGGCGTAGAGGTCCCCTGAATGGAGGAGAATTCGCCGAGCAGATCCCGAAACTCCTCCGCCTCTTTTTTTTTTATAAAGCCCACTGATGACTTTTTCCCTAGATAACCAAACAGAGCAGGCAAAATAGAAACTTGAAAGCATGGGAGGTTCGTGATGTCATATTCCGAGAGTTGGGTATAGTTTTTGAATAGTGTATTCAATATAATCTTTTGTGTAAGATTAGAGAAGATTGTTGAAGCTAAGGAGGAAGTCAAGGGTAATCGAACTCAAACCTCCGCTTCGAGAGCTCTGTGGTGAAAGGCTTTGAGGGTTTCCCGAGCTTCGCTTCCAGTGGTAGAGAAGGCGGCGACGCGGGACGGGGAGAAGAGCTCAGTGGTGGTGAGGCGACGGAGGTTGCGCCAGCGGTCGCCGTAGTTGTAGGCGCTGATGGTGGTGTGGTTGTAATGGAGGTGCTTGGCGCCCAGCAGGAAGCAGGCGCATTCATCCACTTATGGCGCCACCCGGTTCCCAGACGTCTGTCGGTCTTCCCTTGCCAATTCCGTCGCGTCTCTCCAGAAATCCCCTACTCCAATCGACCTAATTCAGTCGGCGATTTCAGTTTCCTCTTCCAATCTCTCGATCGCGCAGTCGATGGTGAAGTCGATTCTGGGATCCTCCTCCAACAACAACAACCGCGCTATCTAGTCCACTGCAGCCGGAGAAGCCCTTCGCTGTGGGGAGGAGGAATCAAGGACGCGCGGTCATGGGGAGAAGATTGAGAGTGATAGAAATTGGGATATCTTAATTTAATTTTTATTTTATTAGATATATGAGTATATTTACCCTTATACCCTTAATGAATCATGTTGTTAGTATAACAACACTTAAGGTGTTGTTATACTATCCGGACCCGTGTATTTGGTCCATGGATTATTGTCAAATTACAGTTCAGTTAGTGGCGGATCTAGGGCTGGGCCACCCCAGGCCACGGCCCAGCCCTCCTCCGATCGAGAGCTAGTATAGTACGTATAAATTTTTCGATTTTAGATGTTCGACCTAGTAATATTTAAAAGTCGTCCAATGTTATTGATAATATGGTTTTGTGTAACTTGAAAAATGGTCTAGATGAATATATCCAAACCACTATTCTAAATTTAGACTAAAAATTTAAGCTCCAATAATTTTCATTTGAAAATAATAAAATAGACAATGAAACCTAAAAGCCTTACACGTAATAGACTAAAAGTGTAAAGTTTCATTGAAAGAGAAAAAAAAACATGTGGGAGGGACACAAATCTTATCAACATATTCTACAAGAAACATGGGCTCAGAAGGTTGCAGGAAAAGAATATTTTGCTATTAGACAGAAGTTGTACATACTCAAAAGTGAAGTACTCCACAAGTTAAATAAACATTCATTTACTGACATTGGCACTAGAGTTAAAAACAAAGGTGAGGAGGTCAAGTCTCTACATCTCCAAGTTTTGCAGAATCCTTATTCATTGACTTTTGCTGCCAGAAATGAGGCTATCCAGGCTTATTCAATTCTTCTCAAGGCTGAGGACGCTTCCATAGGTAGAAATCCCGCATTCGGTGGCTCACACTAGGAGTAGGGGTGAGATTCGACCGGTAAACAGTAAATTGTTTACCGAATTTACCGGTTTCGGTATATCGAAGTTGGTCAAATTGGTTACCGATTACCGATACCGGTTTGTAACCGGTTTACCGATTACCGAATTACCGGTAAACGATTACAAACCGGTATTACCGAAATACCGTGAGAAGCGATTTCGGGCGGTTTTTCGGTCGGTTTACCGAATATTTACCGAACCGAATTTCTGGAAGTGGGGTGATGTTGTAATATTTTTATTTATTTTTTATTTTTTTCATCATTTTTGTAATTAATAATTTATTATTAACTCTTATTTACAATATTTTTGAGGCCTATCCTTACTTACATTCATGTATGTAATATTTTATATTTGTGAATAATGATGTATATGTTATATGTTAGTGGAGTAGGGAGGGGGGATTTCGGTATCGGTATTACCGATTTACCGTCGGTATTTACTGATACCGTGTCCGGTAAACCGACTCCCTCAACTTCCCGCTCGGCTGCCGATACCGCCGGTAAACCGTTTACCGTTTACCGCCGGTTACCGGTTCGGTAAAACGGTAAACCATTTACCGGATTACCGTTTACCACCCCGAACTAGGAGAACAGAACTCTAGATTCTTTCATAAATCTGCTACAATCCGAGCTGCAAGAAAGAAAATAAGGAAGCTCATTGTAGATAGTGGTGTGGAATTGACTAACACTCAAGATATTGCAGATGAATCGGTCAACTTCTATAAGAATCTTTTTAGTCTTATAAATACGGATGTCAAGGTGAATAGAGACACTATCAAAGGTTGTTTACAGAGTACCTTGAGCCTGGATGCTCAAACTTCTTTATGCATACTAGTGACATCTCAAGAAGTTAAAGATGCACTATTAGCCATGGATGGATCCAAAGCCCCTGTATAGGATGGGTGGACTGCAGGCTTCTTCCAAAGGAACTGGGTTTTAGTTGGCTTTGATATAATCGAGGGGGTTCATCATTTCCTCCAGTTCAAGACTTTCCCTCGAGGTTTGAACTCTGCATCTCTTACCCTGGTTCATAAAACCCTTAATGCTGATAATCTGGGTGCATATAGGCCCATTGCTTGCATTAATATTCTCTATAAGATAGTGGCAAAGGTCCTCTCCAATATACTCAAGTCTGTACTTCCTTCAGTTATTAGTAGGAATCAATCCACATTCATTCAAGGAAGAAGTATCCTGGAAAATATACTCATGGCTCAGGAAGTTGTTCAGAACTATAAAAGAATGCAGATTTCTTCTAGGTGTGCAGTGAAAGTTGACTTGAAGAAAGCTTTTGATTCGGTCAATTGGGAATACCTTAACTGTGTAATGCTACAAATGGGATTTCCTCAGCTTTTCCTAGATTGGATTCTGGTTTGTCTCAATTCTGCTAATTTTAGTGTGTTCCATCCATGGTAGTCTATTTGGATTCTTTCAAGCAGCAAAGGGAGTCAGGCAGGGGATCCCCCTATCCCCTTCCCTGTTCACCATCGCAATGGAACCATTAACAGGTCTCCTAAACCAAGCAACAGCTGCAAATCTGATCCCTTTCCATCAACAATGCAAAAAGTTCGAGCTCACTCATCTATGTTTCGCAGACAACCTTCTGATCTTTCCAGAAGGTTCTATCAGGGCTTTGACTGGAGTTAGGCAAACCCTGAACACATTTTACCAACTGTCAGGTCTGCAATGCAATCCTGAAAAAATGCGAGGTTTTCTTTGGAGGGTTTGCTCACCAATAAAAACATATAGCTTTACAAGTTTCAGGCTTCAGAGAGGGACACCTACCTGTGAGATACCTTGGTCTCCCTTTGATCTCAGGTAAACTTTCAAGTCTTGAATGCTCTCTGATCATTGACAAATTGACAAGACGTGTTAGAAGCTGGAAAGCTAGCACTCATCCACAACTTTTTTAGGGGGGGGGGGGGGGGAGTTACAACTTATTGAATCACTGTTATACTCTCTCATCCACTACTGGATGGCAGTATTTTTTCTACCCAAAAAAGTTATTAAAGCTATCTAGAAAGTTTGCTCATATTTTCTCTGGCATGGGGACAAATCAGGAAGAGTAAAGGTGGCATGGGAGCACATAGCCTTACCTACACAAGAGGGAGGTATGAGATTGAAAGATTAATTCTCCTGGAATGTGGCATGCATTGCCAGATTAATATGGCTTCTTCTCATGAAAGGGGGGAGCTTCTGGGTTTCCTGGGTTTACTCTCATCGGTTGAAAGGAAATTCTATTTGGGAGATAAAGATCATTGATGCAGGCTCCTGGATCTGGAGACAAATGCTAAAAATCAGACCTTGGCTTCATTTTAGAATGGATGTGGATAACGATGGCTCTGTCACTTGGCAAGGGTGCAAGTTCATACGAGCTTCTGTTTCCACGATCTAGAAAACAATTCGCATCAGGAAACCTACAGTTGACTGGTGGAAGATTATCTGGGGTAAATTCACTCTCCCTAGATGTCGACTCCTATCTTGGCTTGTAATTATGAACAGGATAACAACACGGGACATGCTTAAGAACTGGGGGCTGCTGATTGATGATAGTTGTCCTCTATGTGCAGCTACTAGTGAATCTCGACAACATTTATTATGCGAATGCTCCTATACTTGCGAGTTTCTTTCTGCAGTACTCAAGACTAATATTCATTTGCCTAGAACCTGGGAAGAGATGGTTTTACTAATGACACATAGTACACAAAAAGATGACAGCAGAGGTAAGATTGAAAGTACTATTTGGCGTTGATGCATTTCTTTCATATGGAAGGAGAGGTGCAAGATAGTATTTGGCAACAATCCGAAGCAGACTGCAGTCCTTGCAGCCTTGTTGCAGGAAGAAGTGTTGCTATTTAGCAAAGGTAATGTGGAGTTCAACACCTTTCTCAGGAGTATCCCTAATTTACACAAGATTATTGACTCTAAGTAGGTGTTAGTGTCTACGGTTTCTTTCCCCAGATGGGAGTTAGAGTGTTGGCAAACTTTGTTTTGTCTTGTATTTTTTCGAATCTTGCAATTTGCAAAGAGGGTGCTTTAATGAAAGTTATTAATTATCGGGGGAAAATCTCTAAACTACATCTCACACTTCTCTGTCCGAACTTAAAAATTTCTCCCAAAATACAAAATTAGAATGAGGAGATGAACGAACCCAAAATGAATTCCTCTGCTAGTTCGTCAGGCGCTGATTTCTTTCCATTCTTTTGATGAAGAATATTTACAAACTTGTTGAGTCGTCATTTAAATTGCTTGAGTGAGTGGTATACTAGATCCTAAAAGTTCTTTCAGGTTTTTTTATGAAGAAAATATTTATAAAATTGCTCGAGAGTTTATCCTTGAGATTTTGAAGGCTATTAGATGCATTCTTTGAAGAATGATCTACAATATTATTCCGCTCATGTGGTGCATAGTCATGAATATGAAGTTTCTTTCCTTGAAAAATTACTAGAGAAGCGGGTGGAAACAGAGATGGATACACAATACAAAATAGATTTGTCGGTTGATTCGTCTAATGTTGACCTAGCTCGTTTCAACGGCTACTACGGAGATAACATTTTCTGGAATGAAACATGTGAAAACTTATTTGTGCAACAAAATGAGCGATGAATTTCTCGTTGATTGATTAACTATTTTTTTTTTAGATAGAGTATGTTATTGGTATGGATGAAGACTCCATGATTAGATGGATTCGCTAAATTAAAAGACCGTCATGTACAATTGACATTGTAATGACAACTATAGTCATCATTTATTTTTTGTTTACGGCCCAGTACTCTACTATGTCCTGTATCCGCCACTGAGTTTAGTACCTACACTTTTTATATTTTATATTTTGGTACTTAAAATTTATTTTTTATACGGAAAATGTCATTGGAAAATCATATTTTGGCACATAATTTTTTTTACAGTGACATTTTAGTACCTAAAATTTTCAAATATTCATTTGGCTCTAATGCTTTGATATCATTTGGATCCATGGATCAATCCACCAATCCATATGATCCAATCCACTAGATCATGGCTCCACTAATTCAATTCATCAATATATGGATCCAATCCATTTGTCACCTCTAGTCATTATATTACATGTGGAACCTATTTGTAATTTTATACAGTAACTATAAGGTCATATGCAATTTATCATAATTTAAGATAGGGCTAGTTCGGCCTTGATGTAACTTTTGCAAAAAACTGCTTCTGGTTGGTGCTTTTAGAGAAATACTTTACAAAAAAGTAGTTGAGTGTTTGACAGAAAAACCATTAGAAGTGCTTTTTAATATAAGAGGTTATGTAAAATGAATATGAAGGATTTATAATATAAAATACGAATAAAAATTCTAAACGATCAAAATGGATCTTGTTAGATTTCTTTTATATTGAGTAATATGATTTTATAATCTATATTATTTCTAAAATGATAGAAAAGAAAGAAAAATTTTCTAAAAAAATTAAGATATGGTAAGGACAATCTTTATTTTCAAAACAGCTTTTCGCATAAGTTCCAAATTGGAGTTTCTGCTTTAATGTTATACAAAAACATTTTTCAACTTTTAAAAAACCGAACTTTTAGATGTGTTTGAAACTGAAACCATTTCTAAAAATCGAGCCAAACATAAACATAATATTTTTACTTATTATGAATAGATTTGAGTAATAATGCGATAAAAATTTGACTAATAATTAACGTTAAGCATATAAATTATTGCGATAATGGTTGTCAAACTCAAAGCTATTCTCCGTACTAGCATTGGGCCCGGCCGTTGGCCGGTGTCTTGTAAAATTTTGAAGAATAGAAAAAATAAGTAGCATGATCAGCAGCTATTGGTTCAGCTTAATCAAATTTTGAGCTTATAAAATTGTATTCGTCATAGAAAACTCAAATAGCATCGACATAAAAACATTATCACCTACATAAAAACATCCATTGTAGTTGTAATTACCATGAAAAAGTAAGAGCAATCAAGAAATACTTGATGAGAAAGTTAATTGAAAATGATTAAAGTAATGCATAGATGGGCAAATCTCCCTACAGCACACGATGATGGACTCAAGAAAACAAATGATTTTAATATAGCAGACCAAGTGTGTTGTTTAAGTAGTAGGAGGAAGTTTTAAAGCACAGCCAATCTGGAATCAATAAGCAGCAGAACCTTGGCAACAGTATTTCATTCATAACACCATCTATCAAACTATCTAAAAAATGCAGCAAGCCTGGTCAGGCAAACAACCTGCATACTGTCCACAACTCAAATTGAACAATAAAGGACAATCCAAAAGGGAATCAACCTAGAAATAGACGTTCAATATAAACCTGAATGAAAGATAATACTAAACACTCTGTAGATAAAAGCAAACTGCTAAACAGAAGCATGACAATGTGGCCCTTAACTGCATGAAGTTGCAGCAATACTACTTCTCATCGTCAAGGTCACCAG
The DNA here is from genome assembly GCA_946122785.1 of Linum tenue. Lineage (NCBI taxonomy): Eukaryota > Viridiplantae > Streptophyta > Magnoliopsida > Malpighiales > Linaceae > Linum > Linum tenue. Next base: position 3,055,960 of record CAMGYJ010000008.1, read on the forward strand.
CAGCCTGTTTCCTTTTCAACCCAGTTAAGGTTGCTTCTCCAAGGTCTTCAGGACTTGGAGTCTTGGTCAAATGCTGCAATCAAAGTTTAGAAATAAGATAGGTATAAACTATGATAGTAGTCTGGTACAGTTTAGGCAAACTGAAGTGATGTGCAGCTTAAATGCATCTACGCGTGCCTGAAGTGGATCATGATCAATGCTCACAACAAAATACTTAGCTTCAGGGTTCAAGAAATTGAACTGAGTTAGTTTAACATTGAGTTTCAGTGTCACGTTAACAATTTGTTGAATCTGAGGCATAATAGGTTCTTTGTTCCTCTGGTTTGATTGGAAAAGCACATAAGCCATTACTCTGAAAAAATTGCAGCCCTTCATGCTCCAAGATGGCAAAATCAGCTTCTCTAGTATCATCTCGCAACAGGAATTTGACTCTATACTTAAGGGGAACATGTAATGAAATACAACGAAATCATAAATCTGCATTGCTCATCCATATGCTGAAGTAACATATTAATTTAACATCAAACTGATTCTGCAAAATGTGCAAATTGTAGGATGTACATAGCAAGAATCTGATTATCTGCTCACTTGGCTTTAACAATGGAAATTGGTACGGCTGGCCAGTCATCAAGGACAAAAACACATAAACCACTCTAATTAGTTAGCAATTGCATAGATATCTCTTTGGAAAAGGAAAAGAAGGGTCATCGCAGTACAGGTTGGGCAAAGACAAATCCGGTTGCTATATAGTGTTTTCTAGAAAACATAAAAGAGGGGGGAAAGTGAAACCAATCTAAACCAGAAAACTGAAAAGCTCCGAACATGAGGGGCTGCTGCAAAACCCTAATCCAGAGTTCCCTCCCTTCCCTTCACAACTCGAAACCCTACTACATCTCCAATTCCAACCATGTCTTCCCCTTCCTCCCCCGTGCTCTCCCTAGCTTCTCCTTCAATTCTACGTCTCCCAGAGCCAAACTTCCCCACACCTTCCATATCCACTCTTCCTCTTCTAATTCCAATTCTTCAGCAGCACTAGAACTAGCAATCTCTTCGGAATCGGCCGAAGATGAACCCCAAGACGACCCGAAGAGGGACACCGTGGAGCACTTGCTCACCAACCCAGACGACATTTCCAGGCTGATGAAGATGGAGAGGCGGCAGCAGGGCGATTGTGAGAAGCGATGGTTTCCTTACTTGGATGCGTTCAAATGTGGGAATGGCGCGTGCTTGAGTAGCGGAGAAGTGTTGGAAGCAATAGCGCCGTATATGATGGAAGAGAGGAAAGAGAGGTTCAGGACCGCCGTGAAGAACCGGAGTTACTCTGTTTGTCTGGTGGTGGAAGGGTTGAACGATTTCGGGAACGTTTCTGCTACGTTTCGTTCTGCTGATGCGCTCGGGTTTCAGTCCGTTCATGTCATCAACCCGGATAGCTCGAAAAGGTGCTTCGTGGGTTGAGGTGAACCGGATTCAAAATCGTTTCTTTTTTTCTTCTTCTGAAGTACATGTGAATCTTTGGCTGTGTTAAAGTACGTCTTCTAGTTTTCTTTGTAGAATCTCTTGTTTGGAAGGCTGGAATGAGGTATGGAATAGTGAATTGACGGAACTATATTACCACCTCTACCTACTCTGCAGGTATAGAGATAACCGCCATGTTAGCATGGGAGCTGAGAAATGGTTGGACATTGAGTTGTGGGACTCTACTGCAGAGTGCTTCCAAGTTCTCAAGTCTCGTGGATATAGAATTGCTACAACGCATGTTGGAATGGATGCGGTAAGGAATCATTACCTCTGCATTTTTGGGTTACTTTTCTACTTTGCAAATGATTATGTGAATGCCATCGATTTGAGTTATAATATTTATGAATCACCTTATGCAATTTTCAACAGCAGATTTTGAACCGTTGTTGGGATTTCTGTGCTATGCCAGGTATCGATTTATGACATGGATTGGTCATGCCCTACTGCAATAGTTGTTGGCAACGAACATAGGTATGTATCCCTCAAGCTTCGCCATTTCTAATCATAAGTTTTAATTTGAATTATTCCTTTTGGATGCGGAGAAAAGTTTGAAACTACCTAAGAGAGTTCCTTGCTATCCTGTAATGAGAACCCCGGTTAATGCTTCTGATGTTGAGAAGTTGTTTTTAGAACTAAGATGAGATTATGTCTTCTCACAAGGAGGCTTATCGTCCAATTGCACCTCCTCAATTGGATATCCCCACAAGCATCTATATATTTGTTATCACTGTTTTGTTACTGCAGAACTAGATTGCTGACAGAGGTTTTTGTGTGCAGGGGGATAAGTGACCAGGCACTTGGACTTTCAGATCTGCATTGCAGTATACCAATGAATGGCATGGTCGACTCTTTCAATGTATCAGTTGCTGCTGGCATTCTCATGCACCATGCTGTTTGTGACAGAACTTCTCGTCTGGTACCTTTTTCTTATGGCTGGTAGTTTATGACAATCGATATTGGTGGAAGGAGTTACGATATAGTATATACCCCGGATAATGTGTAAAATGCAGGGGCGGCATGGGGATTTAACAGCAGAAGAAAGTAAGATACTGCTGGCTGAGTTCTCACTGCGCCATAGCAAGAGCGCGATAAGCATCGCCCATGAATATGCAAAGAGAAGTAAGGCTTCCACGCCTGTACCAAAGCTGTGATGCAGACGGTAAGAAAAGCAAAGAAACATCTGCAACGGGCAAATTTGCGTTGGTTTCAATTTCATGAGAGGCAAAGAAAAAATCACACAGTTAATTGGTGCTTGCCGGGAAACAAGTGGAGGTGACGTGCTTTATCAAGTGCAGGCTCTAAAGATAGAACTCAAGCAGGTATAGATACTGATGACTTAGATTCCTTACGACTCAAAAACATTGTACTTGTTAGATCCTGCATCATTTTGATAATGGAAAAGGCTAGTTGATATTCAGAACCTCCCCTTATAATTGATCTCACTGCTAACCCTGCTAAAACTTGAGATGATTGAGTGTTTCAGAATGTTGTGGTGATGCCACCTAAGTCCATCCATTGATTGAAATCCTGCCAACATGATTGGAACTGATAGGGTGCCTGCCTTTCACAGAGTAACCGGACCTGACTGATGTGAAACACCCAGACCAGACGCATACAGTGCTCGAACGGGCTGGTCGAACCAGAAATCGTTCTTAGCATTTGTTTTAAACTAACTACCCAGAAATCAGTTGCTCATAGCTCTGTTCGATTTGATTTTTAGACCAGTTTCTTTAGAGCATCTAATTGCCTCAAAATCAAGGGCTCAAAAGAGTTTACCCTAAATTTGATCTGTCCAAATTTAGCAACAGAATATGCAAATTCCTTCAAGGAATTGTGTTAACTTTCACATAAAAACCAAATCATCATTTTTCTCTTATCCTCTTAAGAAACTCTCTTTTATCTCTCGTTTGAGTTTTCCCTCCTTTGAAGGGAAAAGCCTTTTCTAGGGTTTTCCCAGATTAAAGATCTTGTGATTTTTTCTCTGAGTTTGCCCTAGAAATTGCTTTGGTTATTGATGAACATAACTTAGTCTACTATAGATTAATGGTCAATCCAGGTACGTACACCTACATGCTTGCAATGCTCTTATTTGTGTTTGTCCATGATAATAATTAGGTTCAAAATTACTCTATTGGGTAATTGTAATTTATGGGAGTTCTCCTTCCCACGGCGAAATGATTTCTCGGCAAAAGGGAAAAATTATTTATTTTACATGAAAATTGACAATTCACATATAGCTTTGACTTACAAATGTGTTTTCTTTTTGTTCTCTTTCGTTAGGATAAGCCTATCACCATTTGGCAAGGAGCTGATCACTGAACTAGCCAAATGGGTTCGAAGATATCAAAGCAAGGGTCATTGAGAGTTGCAAATGCAACTTTGCAAAGTAGCACTCATGATTCATTGATTAGCTATCTAACCACAAGTAACATTTTACGTAACTTGGTATCCAAGCATCGGCGCCGAATGCTCATCGCCGGTTACGATCTCGATATGTCTTACATCACGGATCGTGTACTCGCGATGTCGTTTCCAGCCGAACGTATGAGAGCCATGTATCGTAACCCACTCTGGCAAGTCAAATCAGTGTTGGATATGCGGCATGGTGGACACTACAAGGTTCTTTGATTCCCAACATCATCTTACATTTGGGTAGAAATGTCTACAGATTCAATCGGATGAACGCGTTGATTTTGCCTGGTCTCATTATCTATCCATAATGACATTTTTTGTAAACACTTATAAAATTATCTTCATAGATAAAAACACGCTTAGGCGAACGATCAAGCGGTATTGAGTCACGCATCTATCCAATCCTATCAACACCATAGCCGAATTTATACGTACTTTGATATGTGCTTAATTGTGTTGGTGTACATTGTAGGTGTATAATTTATGCATTGAGCAATCGTATGATCCATCACACTTTCACTCTCGGGTCGAGGCGTTTCCCATCGACGACAATCACGTCCCAGCTCTCCCCATGATCAAGCTCTTCTGTGAAAATGTTGATTCCTGGTTATCTCAGGATCCTAAGAACCTTGCTGTTATACATTGCATGGTAAATTTTGGTTGCTAGAACGATTTTTCCTTTCGCACTCTGTTCCAAAGACTCCGAAATAAGCGTGCATGGATTCAATTGTCTTGGCCACTCGATTTTATAGGCTGGCAAAGGTCGAACTGGATTAATGGTCTGTGTTTACCTAGTCTACTGCGGCATGACAGCAGAAGATGCTCTCCAGTTGTATGCGAGTAAAAGGACTACCAACAACCAAGGTGTAAGTTTTAAGAACCGTGCGAAGGTTAATTCGACCCTTGAACTTTCTTCATTCGACGAATTCGGTGCATAAACTTCGAATCGAGTCAAGTCAAACCCCAGAAGTAGCAGGATTACCAAAGTTTTTCTGTGTTTCCAATTGTTGCAGGTGTCTATACCAAGTCAGCGACGTTATGTTCAGTATTGGGCTAGTGCACTTTCTTTTCCTAGGGGAATCAACAATGGCCCTCCTGATGTGAATTTGCCTCCATCATGTAGTAGAGAACTGCGACGAATCCGGCTCTACGACATTGTTAACACAGATTCTGTCTTCTTTGTGGTCTCAGAGTTGCAGGAGGTGAGTAAATTCCCAGTTCTGAAACTTGTTTCTCGCAGGCTGAATCTCGAGATAGTTGTTGTGTTGATCCATTTAGATATATCCACAGATTCCTGGTCAGTTATATCGACCATCGGTAGAGGTTGCCAAAGGTAGTTGTAGGCAAGTTAGGCAAGGATATCATAGGACTTATAGTCCTAGGTATTACATTTCTTTTGTGGAAGATGATGAAGATGGGAAGACATCAGATTCAGATCATCAGGAACCTCATGTTGTTGTCCAGATGGATACTGAGAGTTCCATCATCTACCAAAAGACATGTCTTGATCATTACTTTGAGAAGCCAGTAGAGGTAAGTAGCAAACATTTCTTGAACCAGAGTATTCATGATCAAAGATAAATCATGAACTTATTATAGAGTTTTTCCTGTTGTATATGAAATCATGCCGAACTATGCAGTTAAGTGGAGACGTTCGAATTATATTCTACGAGAAGATGATAGGAGGGAGACTCTTTTACGTCTGCTTCAACACATCTTTCATAAAGAACAGCTTGCTACAAGTACTACTGATAGAGAACCCTGTTTCCCTCTTTCTGTTATATCAAATTCAAGATTCTGTGAAATACAGTAGTAATTTTTTGTTCTTTGTGATGCTGTTGTAGTTTACACCTGGAGATCTTGATAAACTTGGGAAGAGAGGCAGGTTAATGTGTGGCCCTTCATTTTGCTTGGAGCTTACGTTTGGCCCTGCAAACTCAAAGTGTTCAGAGTTGCCCTTTGTTAGCAATGTTGATTTTAGTGATGGACTAGAAGAAATGTGACCAAGAACTGAGAAGAGCAATGTGATCCTCCTTTGTAATGTGGTTTTCGCCCTTGTGAGAGAACATTAATGTGTATCACAACTTCTTGTTGTTGCATAGCCATAGTTTCTATATCCATACTCAAAACTGCAATGAGCATTGAGATATAAGGAAAATCATTTATCTTTTCTTTGGAAGATATAGAAGAAAATGATTAATGTTCGGAGGAACTCATTTCTTCGGTATTTGATCGAGCATTTTTTATCTATATGAGAGACCATATTTTATGCTTCTATAAAGTCATTGCTCTGTTCTCGAAAACACATTCATCCTCCTTTACAGATAATATCAATAGGGGCGATTTCAATTGCACTCCTTGATTGTATGAAAAATGAGATGGTGCATCAAAATATCAAATGACATATTTACACAATGGATTCAATGATTCATTGTTTTCCTACAAGTATGAAAAGAGATCGAATAAATGAAAGGGTCAATCTTTCCATATGACGAGAGGAGTGTCTATATATATGAAATCAGGAAAATTGTAGAAGTTCCTATACTAGGGAGAGTAATTAGGTGGCTAAGATTGGATTCACCAACCAACGTTTATGGGTGTTTTTCTTTTCATTTTTACTTTCTTACATTTACACACTATTGTCAACTTTCAATACAAATCATTATTCACTCTAAAACTTACAAATTCGTTATATCTAAAATTTACCTCCAAAAAAATTTCACTTGCCAACTTTGTCCTTTAAGAAAAAAAATATTCTTGAAGTTACATTCTTAATAATTATTTCTCACATTTCAATAACTATTCTACTATTAAACTCACTATTCACCATCTCATAAAATATATTTTTTATAATAAAAAATATTCATTTTCCATCAACTTTACTTTTTATAAATTCTTACCAACCATAATTTCTTTTAAATCTTCGAAATGGCGAACACTAATTAATGAAGTTTCAGCAGATTTACGATAAAAAAAAAACTTTCAGAATAAAATTCATCAAATTAAAAAAGAAGTACAAAAAAACCTTTATATTTATTTGATTCACATCGGTTATATAATCTTTCGCTTCCTTGGATAGATTTGATCTTGTAACCAGTTACTGTCCATCATTTTTTTTTACCATGTTTATCATGTCAAGAAAAAAAAATTGTATCTTTCATTTTGGTGTGGCAAAAAATTTAACAAATTATGAAATCTGTTAGACCAAATATTGAGGCACATGGGTCCCAAGCCCACGAAGTCACTAAAAGCCCATGAAAGGTAAAGCCCACCCGAACGGGGGCATAAGCAACTTCGAAGGCGGTTCTCGGCGGGCCTCGGATGGAACCGCCCGACACCCGGACCTGCCCAAAGAAGAAGACCGCCCGACAAACCGGTCTAACGGACTTCTGTCCTTTGGGTACGGAGTCTGACAAGAGACATGACCAGAGCGAGCATTTAATGAAGGCAGAGGCGACCTCGAACGCCCGACAAGCTATTAAATGCGCATAACACCCTCAGAACTAGTATAAATACCCAATGATAGAGCTCATTTATGGTAACTTCTACCAACTCCATTCTCTCTCTTATTTACTTTCTCCTCACTTCTCTCTCTAACTTAAGCATCGGAGGAGGTCCCAGGAACCCCCTGAGGACCTTTCTGCAGGGTTTCGAAGACCGCCCCCGACCATCGAAGCCGCCCAAGGCCAGTGGAGTCTCACAAACCGCTTGGTACATTCCAGGCACAAACATTTTGGCGCCCACCGTGGGGCCCTACTACTTTGTGGCGAACAAGATGGGAGACGATTTCGAAACCCCCCTCAAGGGGATGACCGAAAACAACACCCTTCGAGGCTTATCACCGAGGGTGGAAGATGAGCCCGAGTTGGAAGAGGTGGTCAAGAACCAAGGGATGCAGATTGCAAGCATGCAAGACAGCCTTTCCCAAATTCTTCAACTCCTGAAGACCCGAGACGACCCCGCCGAGGGCTCGAGGGGAAAGGCGCGCGACGAGAAGCTGAAGGGCGTTCTCGTCCTCGACAGCCCTGCTCGGACAGAAGGCGGAGGACTAGACGCCGACGACCTGGACCTCAACTTTCTAGAGGAACACCTGCGGTCAACCTTTGGGAAGCACAAGAGCCCGAACGTTCTGCAGAACCCACTATCGAGAGAACTCTTCAAGACTCCGGTCCCCCCGAACTTCTCCTCTTTAGGACTTCCAACCTATGGTGGGACGTCCGATCCCGCCGACCATCTTTGCGCGTTCATGTTAAAAATGCAACTCATCAACGCGACAGACTCGGATCTGTGTCGTGCGTTCCCGGTTACCTTCAGCGGTCAACGACGACCGAGGTCAGCAAAGCCGCCCCAGAGGAGACGCTTCAGAGCGTGGATAACCTCGGAGGGGAAGGCGGTCCCCGGACCGAAGGTCGTACCGGAACCGGTACCCCGACCGAGAAGGAAGAAGAGATGTCCTCTCCACCGACAGAGAAATGGGAAGGGACCGAAGGAAAGGCGGAAGGAGGCACGAGACGTCTTCCGTCCAGGAGCCGCAAGAAGGAAAAAAGTGGTGCGACTGGCACCAAATCACGACCCACGACACCACGGAGTGTAGAGAGTTCAAAGCCACGCTCCGACATCTGGCCCCGGGAGACCTCAGAAGCAAGTTAGAAATGAGGCGGTCCCACAGAGAACACTCGGCAGAGGAGCGGGAGGAGTCCCCAAGTCCCGAGCAAGACAAAACGAGACGCTCGAGAAAAGAAAGATCAAGATCCCGCTCTCGAAACAAGGTCGCCTCCCCGAGGCAATCTCCTCCCTACAGAGCCCCTCGAAATGAAGACGATGGGATGGAGGTCATAACGATTGCAGGAGGCCGGAAGCGCCCAAGAACTGAAGGAGACCGCATCGCACATTGTCTTAACGTGCAACGGAGAGCTCCGACAGAGGTCGCCTTCCTACCGTCCGAGTTAGCCATCGAAGAAAACTCGGAAGACCCCTTGGTCATTTCTTTTCGAACCGCCAAGTTCAAGGTCACTAGAGCCCTGGTCGACAATGGGAGCTCGGCGGACATACTATTTTACTCCGCGCTCAAAGGGATGAAAAAGAGCGTCCAGGATCTTAACCCTTCCACCACCAGCTTGGTAGGGTTCTCGGGCACCAAAGTCCGGGTCCTTGGCTCGATCACGCTCAAAGTCACCATAGGAGAGGGAGGAATCACCAAGACCAGACCCGTAGAGTTTCATGTGGCGGATTGTCCTTCGGCGTATAACGCCATTCTTGGACGCGGATTCCTGGCTTCGTTCGAGGCGGTAGCATCCACATGCCACCAGATGCTTAAGTTCCCAAGCGGAGGACAGACCGGACGCGTTTGAGGTAACCTACAAGAAGCTAGAGAGTGCTACCAAGCCACCATTGAACACCTTGAAGTCGATCTGGTTGACACTAGAGGTGACGTCCCGAGACCGGAAGCGGTCGAGGGAGATGTGGCGGTCGAGCTAGACGCAGAGCGGCCAGAGAGAACAGTGCGCATCTCCGCACACCTCGCCCACGAAGAAGCCCAGAAACTACTTGTACTCCTCAGAGAGTTCCAAGACCTCTTCGCATGGGGGCCAGAGGACATGCCCGGAGTTCCCCGAAAGGTCTCCGAGCACCGCCTCTCAGTCAAAGCCAAGGCGCGTCCCATACAACAGCGAAGAAGGCATCTGTCAGTCGAAAAGCAAATGGCACTGGAAGAAGAGGTGCGACGCCTCCTCAAAGCCGGATTCATCAGAGAGGTCAAATACCCCACTTGGCTCTCAAATCCGGTCTTTGTACGCAAGGCTGGAGGCGCTTGGAGGATGTGCATAGATTTCACCAGCCTCAATGCGGCCTGCCCAAAGGACGCATATCCTCTTCCCCGCATCGACCAGCTCATAGACGGGACCGCCAATCACGAAGCCCTCAGCTTCCTGGATATGTTCTCCGGATACCACCAAATCAGAATGGCGGAGGAAGATCAAGAGCTCACCGCTTTCATGACTCCCATGGGCAACTTCTGCTACGTAGTAATGCCCTTCGGACTGAAGAACGCGGGAGCGACCTATCAACGGATGGTGGATGCGGTTTTCAAGGAACAAATGGGGCGTAACGTGGAGGCCTACGTCGATGACGTACTTGTCAAAAGTAAGAAGGCGGCTGACCACCTAGCTGACCTAAGGGAAACGTTCGAAACACTGAGGAAAAAGAATCTAAGGCTCAACCCGCTCAAATGCGTCTTCGGCGCTGAAGCGGGAAAGTTCCTAGGGTTCATGATCACAAAACGAGGGATAGAAGCCAACCCGAAACAAATCGAGGCCATACGCGCTCTGAAGCCGCCAAAGACCATCAAAGAAATCCAAGCTTTCAACGGGAAAATGGCCGCGCTCGGAAGATTCATCCCGCGGTCTGCCGACAAATGCTCTCCATTCTTCCAAATGCTGAAGAAATCGGCATCAAGGCTCCAATGGGGGGCCGAGTGCGACAAGGCCTTTCAGCTGTTGACAGACCAGCTCAGTCAGCCGCCCGTTCTGAGCGCCCCCATGAGCGGAGAGCGACTCTACCTCTACCTGGCGGTCTCCGAGCAAGCCGTAAGTTCTGTCCTGGTGAGAAGAGCGCAAGACGGCTCCGACCGACCTGTCTACTACGTTAGCAAGGCGCTTCTTCCCGCCGAAACGAGGTACCTGCCCGTCGAAAAGGCGGTCCTCGCGGTCGCCTCTGCGGCAAGAAAGTTACGACCATACTTTCAAGAGCATCCGATCACGGTGCTATCTCACCTCCCGCTCAAAAGCATCATGAGAGGCATGGACGCCTCAGGTCGGTTGACTAAATGGGCAATCGAGCTGAGCGAATACGACATCGAGTATGCACCTAGGCCCGCCATTAAGGGGCAAGTCCTTGCCGACTTCATTGCCGAAGGCTTCTCCCTCGAAACCGCTCCTTCCGAGGAACGCAATTGCATATGGCGACTGTTCATAGATGGCGCCGCGGGAAAGACCGCCTCAGGGGCAGGGATCGTCATCGAGTCCCCCGAAGGAGTGGTGCACGAAATCTCGCTGAGATTCAGAGAGATCAAGACCAACAACGTCCCTGAGTACGAAGCGCTGATCAATGGGCTTCGGATACTGTCCACCCTAGGTGCCACCGACGTGCAAATATTCTCCGACTCCCTCCTGGTCGTCAAACAGGTTCTGGAAGCGTTCGAGATTAAGGATGAGACGCTAGCGGCATTAGCCATCAAAGTAAGAGATGCCCTGTCTCAGCTGAGTTCGTGGAAACTGGAGCATGTTCGGAGAGAAGATAACCAACACGCCGACGCGCTTTCCAAGCTCGCGACCGCCATGGATTTCGAAGGCGACCGACATGTCACTGTCACCAAAGAAAGTGAACCCACCGAAGAGGTCATGGACATGGAGGAGGCCGTGGACTGGCGAACCCCCATGATCCAATACCTGGAACACGACGTCACCCCACAAAATCCGGTGGAGCGGAAGGCACTCAAACGAAAGGCGGCCCGGTATTCGATGGTAGACGGTCAACTCTTTAAAAGATCATTCTCCGGCGCCTACCTAAAGTGCCTCGGGGTGGAAGAAGCCAAGTGGACCTTGAAGGCAATACACCAAGGAACATGTGCTACGCATGCCGGACCAAGATCGCTTGAAAGAACTGTTCTCCTACAAGGCTACTACTGGCCTACCATCAAGAGGGACGCCTCAGACGTCGTCCTCAAGTGTCATGCATGCCAAGTTCACGCATCCAAGCATCACCAACCGAGCTCCGAGCTGCAGAGCGTGGTGGGACCGTGGCCGTTCGCCAGGTGGGGACTCGACCTCCTGGGACCTTTCCCCACGGCGCCCCTCGGAAAGAAGTACTTAGTGGTCGCCGTCGACTATTTTACCAAGTGGATAGAAGCTGAACCGCTGGAAACCATTACTAGTGCAAGAGTGCAGAAATTTGTGTTCAACAACATCATGATCCGATTCGGAGTCCCTCATTCGATCATCACCGATCATGGGACGCAGTTTGACTGCCGTCTGTTTGAAAATTTCTGTGCAAGAAACCGCATCGTATGCACCATGGCCTCGGTCGCTTACCCGCAGACCAATGGCCAAGCAGAAGCTTCCAACAAGCTGATCCTCCAAGGATTGAAGAGGCGCCTTCGAGAGGCCAAGGGGGCATGGACCGCCGAACTACCCCACATCCTGTGGGCGCACCGCACGACTCACAAGACAGCCACGGGTGAAACTCCCTTTGCATTGACTTATGGCTCCGAGGCGGTCGCCCCAGAAGAAATGAACCTACCCTCACTCCGAGTTCAGGCGTACGACCAGGAGCGCAATCACGAGAAGCTCTTCGATCAGCTGGACATGGTTGAGTCGAGGCGTGACGCGGCCATGGAACGCATCATGCACGAAAAAGCGAAGGTCGCCGCGACATACAACAAGAACTTGAAACCACGACCTCTTGAAGAGGGGGACATGGTTCTTAAGCGCGACTTCCAAAAGAAAGACGAGCATGGCAAGTTGGCCGCCACATGGGAGGGCCCATTTCTCGTTGGAGAAAAAACTGGCCCCAACACGTTCCGACTCGCAACCATGGAGGGCCACCCAATCTCCAAGACATGGAATGGCATGCATCTACGGAAGTACCACACAGATGCGCTCTAGAGTGATCTGTTTGTCAGTACAACAATGTACGGGTAGCGGTTAAGCACCCGCTTTTGAATTTCTTTGGTGGACAGGGCAGTGCCCCCACTTGTAACAGTGTAAGGGTCGCTATCACGCACCCACTTTCCCTTACGTAATACACTGATATCTACTTCGGCTAACACTGTGAAACTTGACACTCGCGTTACCCAAGCTTAGGTCAGGAGACTCAAAGTCTCGCGCAAAATAAGAAAAAGGCATCACGGCCGCCACAAGTCCCCCCAACTTCTTGTGAAAGGCAAACCACGGTCAAACACCGTACCGCCACCGAAACCTTCAACACAAAAAGCGAGAAAACACAAAGCTTAACACCAAATGTAGAGCGGCCTGTGCCGCTGGAGCTCCTCCTACGCACTTCGGCCGCCAGAGGACTAAGCCCGCCAAACACATCCTGTTTCGGCGCTGTCCCAACCGCGCCCATGTCAACAAGAAAATGTCCGTGAAATCTCCTAGAGTAAACGATTCGACTTTAACCAAGTCATTCAGGAAAATACTAAATATCCCAGGCCAACCGAAACGGCCTTAAAATAGTAACACAGATCGCGTTCATAATACGCCCATCACAAAGCGCTCACCCGCACTAGAGCGCGCACGCTCCCAAAAGATCATTGTCTATGTAGAAAACATAACAAATAAAGATAAAGGCACGAGGAATGTGCAAAACATGACTTATATTAAAGGGGAAACATCACCCCCTCCTTCTTCTCCACGAGGAACCTCGACCTCGTTTCCCGCTTCTTCCTCCTCGGACTCATCCGCCTCCGAGTTAACATCAGTTGCTAACCATAGACCAATCGCATCCCAGACGCGGTCCGAGTCCCACTCGACATCGGGGGCGTCTTCCCTGAACAAATGAAGAATGGCGGCCACCACGTCACCAACCACGGTCTTGTACTTGGCCTTGTCAGCAGCAATGAACTCGGCTGACTGCAGATAAGCGGGTCCCGCCTCAGCACGAGCCGCTGCAAGCTCACCTTCACGGCTCGCAGTCAGAGCGGCCTTCTCGCTCTTGAGGGTCGCCACCTCTTGACGAAGCGCCTCCTGCTCCTCCAGCAAAGCTCTTTCTAGCTCCTTAGATTTAAGGGCACTCTCCTCAAGGCGATTCCTAGCCGCCAGCACCTCCCTTTCCTTCTCGGCCAACTTGTCGGAAAACTCACGTTCAACCTCGGGCCGCACCTCTGCAACAATGGCCTCCCGCTGGCTGCCCACGCTCTTTCGAAGATTGGCAATCTCGACCGCATTGTCCTCAACCGTCTTCGACAGGCGGTCATTCAAAAGGATAATTTGAGAAAATCCAATCTGGGCCTGCATAGACATACACAAAAAGAAATGAGTTAAGCAAGAAAGCAATAGAAGCCGAGTAAAAAGGAGGTTGCACACAGAAGAAGAGAACACTAACCGCAAAGAAGAACTGGGCAGCGGTTCCCGCGAGACGCCTGTTGTTATCCTCAGAGGTAGAGGTATACTCGGTTGGCATGGCGAGCCAGTCGCTGATGGTGTGGAGACCATGTTCGGCCGCCTCCGTATCGGTTGCAGCCAACTGAGACAAGGAGATGGAACCTCCCTGATCCACACGCTTCCCGGCCGCTTTCGAACGAGGGGAGCTTGTCCTCGTCCTCTTTGCTGCCGCCTCCGAGGCGGGAGCCTCCACCACCCTTTTCCCCCCTCGCCGGGTCAGAGGGGCAGACGGTTCGACATCCGGTCCCGCCAAGTCTACGACTGGCGGGACAGTCGACGATGGGGGGTCAGAGGCCGCCTTGCCAGCATCGGTCCCCGGGGCAGAAGAGCTCCCTGCCTTGGTATACCTTCCTGCCTTCCTCTTCTTAGGGCGGTTCGCGTCCGCCAGCTCACGGAGTCCTGAAAAAGGAAAGCATAAGTGAAGCACATGAGAAAGAGCGGTTCAACATTAGCCAAAAAAGCGGCACTAACCATAAAACGCACGAACGTGCTGATAAGCGCTCTCGGGACCGCTATGCTTCACCCGGATCTGGATCCCGTTCACGAGACGCATAACATGATCCTTCACCGATTGAGAGAACTGCGAGGGAGCGCACCACTCATCTTTCTGCCCTGCCGAGTAACCCGTCCGCGGTTCCACGTCACCAGAATACCACTTCCAGGAGGGACGAGCGAAGAAGTACTCCTTATACCATGGGGAGTCAAGCTTAGGCGCTCCCTTGACAAAGCCGACAGCGTTCTCCCGCCTCCCGATGGACCAACCGTTGGGCGAGTCGCGGATATTGTATATCATCCGGAACGCATCAAAAGAAGGAGTTTCCTTCAGGCGGTCACACGCCCAACGATACATGACTGAATGGAAGATAATGGTGGGGGAGAGGCATCCAAGGGTGCAGTTGAGCCAAAGCAGGACCTTCGTCAGGATGGGGTCCAACGGGAACCGCAGGCCAAGCTTTACGTGCTCGACATGGATGGGAATCCAACCGTCGGGGCAAGATCCGGAGCGGCTTCGCTCAGAAGGAGTCGCATATTGCCAGTCTGGAGGCATGCGGAGCGACTTCAGGCGGTACAATACCTGATTGGCCTAAACACCGCCTCATGTGCTGGACCGCGTGAAAAAACCTCCTCTGGCACCTCCCCACCATCCCACATCCCAAAGTGCAAAAGCAAGGTATATACAGAGTCGGCAATAGCAAGAGGAAGCGGTCTTCCCTCTGCGTCCTCCACTACCTCCAAAGATGACGAAGTACTAGGAACCGCTTCCGAGTGTACCCCATCACTCCCAGACCCATCCTCTATGTCCAAGGAATCGCTACCTAGCCCTACCCGATCCGATTCACCCAGATTATCCCCAACCGCCGAAGAGGTGGCCACAACCCCAACTGGCACAGGGCGGGTATCAACATTAGAATTTTCTAAGTCTAAAGAAATTCCGACAAGGCAACTGTCCAGTTCAAACGCATTTCCTACATATAATTCTAAGCCCGACAGATCAAACACGCATTCAGACGCGCTTCGTGTCGGGGGAGAATGAGTCATACCTTGTGAAACAGACGCAGCTCCAAGGGCGGCCGCCTTAGCCTTCTTCTCGGCAGCATGAGGAGAGGAAGCGGCCGCCGGATCCCGCCGATCCTTCTCCGCCGTACCCCCCGAAGAAAAGCCAGGGGTCGAAATCGCAGGGTCCGCCGTCGTGATCGGAAGCGCAGCACCGTCGCCTGACATCTGCGCTTGGCAAGTTGAGAGGCGGAGAGCGATTTCCGCGGCGGAGAAGAAGATGATCGACGATCGAAAAAGAGAAAGAAAGGGATAGTTAGCGCAACTAAGAGAAGGCGCACGCCGCGAAATACAAAGGGTAGAGCACTCACCGGAATGGAAGTCGCAATTTATACCCGTCGGAAGAAGCTCCAAGCCTTGCACAGCAAAGGAAAAAGAAGAAGAAGACGAAGAGGTTTCCGAAAACAGAAATAAATGGCAGCAAAATCCCTCCACAGACCCCTCTTAAACTCAAAAAGAGGAGGGTTCAAAAATCGGGGGATGCGCCGCGCGAAAACCAAGGCGGAAACCCCCCTGAAGTGACGTCCGCCCTGCTGCCGTCAGAGCTCCTCGCCCGAGGTGCTGACGCGTGGCGATAAAGCAGAGGGCCCAGCCCCCCAGGCGTTCGCACGCTACGCTTTCGCAGCCAGGGGCAAATGGGGGTCCTACGCCCAGCGGTTCCGAGACCGTGACATGGGCTGGCGACCCAGGCCGCTCAATAATAATAAGTGACCTCGTTTAGCCGCGAAAACCTACCACTTCTCACGCCTAAGGGGCAAATGTTAGACCAAATATTGAGGCACATGGGTCCCAAGCCCACGAAGTCACTAAAAGCCCATGAAAGGTAAAGCCCACCCGAACGGGGGCATAAGCAACTTCGAAGGCGGTTCTCGGCGGGCCTCGGATGGAACCGCCCGACACCCGGACCTGCCCAAAGAAGAAGACCGCCCGACAAACCGGTCTAACGGACTTCTGTCCTTTGGGTACGGAGTCTGACAAGAGACATGACCAGAGCGAGCATTTAATGAAGGCAGAGGCGACCTCGAACGCCCGACAAGCTATTAAATGCGCATAACACCCTCAGAACTAGTATAAATACCCAATGATAGAGCTCATTTATGGTAACTTCTACCAACTCCATTCTCTCTCTTATTTACTTTCTCCTCACTTCTCTCTCTAACTTAAGCATCGGAGGAGGTCCCAGGAACCCCCTGAGGACCTTTCTGCAGGGTTTCGAAGACCGCCCCCGACCATCGAAGCCGCCCAAGGCCAGTGGAGTCTCACAAACCGCTTGGTACATTCCAGGCACAAACAAAATCAAACACATTACGACTTCTCCTCGTATCGTAGGAGTCTCCTAAAACATTAGAATCCCCTTCCCTTCCTTCGCCGGCTTCCATTTCTTACCCATTTCACTCTCCTCCATTCTCCGACCTTTTGCAAGCGAATATGCTTCCTCCCACCATGACTAAAGCCTAATCATTTCTCTCTCCATCCATCTCTTGTTCGAGCAGTCTTTCCCTTCCGTGCTGTTTACTCCCATCAGTTATGGCGACGCCGAAACCCCAGAGGTCCCCCGAGGAAGTCGAGGACATAATCCTCCGCAAAATCCTTCTAGTCACGCTCGCTACTCCTGCCCATGGCGCCGATCCCAGAATCATTTACTTGGAGATGACCGCTGCCGAGATTCTCAGCGAAGGTAAAGACTTGAGGCTTAATCGCGATGTCGTAGAAAGGGTGCTAATTGATCGCTTGTCCGGCGAGTTCCCTGACGCCGAAGCTCCGTTTGCTTACCTACTCGGATGTTATCGCCGGGCTGTTGATGAACTGAAGAAGGTCGCCAACATGAAGGACAAAACCGTCAAATCTCAGGTGGAGGTGTCCATCAAGCAGGCTAAGAAGCTGTTCGTTAGTTATGTTAGAATTCATTTGGGCAATCCGGAAATGTTTCCTTCGAATTCACAATCCCTCGCGGGGAAATCCACTATTTGCAGCCTCACGCCGTTGATTTTTGGAGCGGTGGATAGAAATGGGTTTGGTGGTGGTGGAGGGAGTCAGCCACCGCCTGCTGGATTTCTTGATGAGTTGTTTTCAGAGGCGGATTTTGATAGCTTGGACCCTATATTCAAAGGGCTGTATGAGGATTTGAGAGGTCATGTCATAAAGTTATCAGCTTTGGGGAACTTTCAGCAGCCATTGGCTGCACTGTTGTATTTAGTTAAGTTGCCGGCTGGAGCTAAGTCGCTAGTGAATCATCCTTGGTGGATTCCTAAAGGGGCTTACTTGAATGGAAGAGTGATTGAAATGACCAGTATTCTTGGACCCTTTTTCCATGTTAGTGCATTGCCTGATCATACCATATTCAAGAGCGAGCCTGATGTTGGGTGAGTAAGAAACTAGTGGAATTTGGTTGTTTGTTCAGCATGCTTCGCCGTGTCTGGTTTTATTGATAAGTCACCTGAAATTTTCTACAGACAGCATTGCTTCTCGGAAGCATCAACTCGTAGGCCTGCTGACTTATTGTCTTCATTTACTACTATCAAGACAGTTATGAATAACTTATATGAGGGTCTCTCCGAAGTTCTTCTTACTCTACTGAAGCATGCCGACATTCGTGAGCATGTCTTGCAGTATCTCGCAGAGGTGATCAACAGAAATGCCTCCAGAGCACATATCCAGGTAGGCGGTGGGCCGAAATGATCATTCAAGAATCTCCTGGTCATTACATCATATATAAACTAAGTGAGGGTTTCTCGTTGTGGTTTTTTCTGTCCGGGAAAGGGATGAAGTTAACATCTTTTTTGACATATGTCAGCATGAAGCTGCCATACTATGGCTTTTGTATCATCATACTTGATGTTATCTATTTTGTTCAGGTTGATCCCATATCTTGTGCAAGCTCGGGCATGTTTGTCAGTCTCAGCGCTGTTATGCTTCGACTCTGTGAACCCTTTTTAGATCCACATTGCTCAAAGATTGATAAAATTGATCCAGGATATGTGTTCTACTGTAACCGATTGGACTTAAGGTTGGATCCTTTGCACTTCTTTATTGTTAGCAGATTTTGCTACTAGTTAGTCTCATATCTCTAATTTCCATTGTTTTTATGCTTGGTACCGTCTTAATCAGAGGGTTAACAGCCTTACATGCATCATCAGAAGAAGTTGCAGAGTGGATTAAAAATGATAGTTCTGGGAAAGCTGATATAAATTCTGGATCTGGTGATATAGAAAACCGTGTAGTCCAATCACAGGGAGCCAGTAGTTCTGGTGCCAAGCCTGCATCAAGTGGTGATAAGGCTTCATACGCATTTATAAGTGAATGCTTCTTTATGACGGCAAGGGTGCTCAACTTGGGCATGCTAAAAGCATTTTCTGACTTTAAGCACTTGGTTCAGGTAATACAATCTTCTTTTGATAATCCTTATAATTTCCACAAGACTGCTCAAAGTAATGTAGCTTATTGATTGATTATTACACTTTTCTTGGCCATTCAAGGACATTTCAAGATCTGAGGACACTCTATCGACATTAAAAGCATTGCAAGAACAGTCACCTTCACCGCAAATGCAAATGGATATTGCTCGCCTCGAGAAGGAATTAGAATTATATTCTCAGGAAAAACTTTGCTATGAGGCACAATTACTGAGGGTACATGGTCTTTTCTGTTGTTGCTTCTGCTCTTTTCTCTCTCTATCCAACTGCCGGTTTAGATGTATGGGCATTTGATCAGTTGTTGAGCATGATGAATTCCCAAATGGTAAAGCTAAAGTCTCAATCTTTTCATTGGGCTTTAGAATAATTTAGATAAGGTTCTCATCATTTGTCGTCAGATTCATTGCTTTTATCCATTATCGTCTTTCCAGTCTTCATTCCTTTCATATCTAGTCCCAGGCTAGTGTTTCTCTCTCGTAACACCTTGTAGATTGCATATTCTAGCTGGAACTTTGCTGGATTTATTATTATCCTCACGCTCCTAAGCCTAAGCTATTGTTTGAAGGACCCTACTCTTATTAAGCAAGGGCTCTCGTTCTACCGATTGATGGTGGTTTGGTTGGTCAGCCTGGTTGGTGGATTTAAAATGCCTCTTTCATCTACTTGCCCCATGGAATTTTCATCGATGCCTGAGCATTTTGCGGAAGATGCGATGGAGTTACTTATATTTGCTTCTCGGGTCCCAAAAGCTTTAGATGGAGTCATTCTGGTATACTTGACTTCACAAAGGCTTTTTTATGATGTTTGCTCTCCTTGTTGAATAAAATATTGCATCCGTAACTGTTCTCATCTCTTTCCTTCATTGGGATTGCTGGCAGGATGATTTTATGAACTTCATAATCATGTTTATGGGAAGTCCAACACACATTAGGAACCCTTATCTCAGAGCAAAGATGGTTGAAGTGTTGAACTGCTGGATGCCCCGTGGGAGGTGATTATTGGCGTTTTAGATGTCGGTTTCTCCTCTTAAATGTGAATTATAGTAAATAACTTGTGCTGTTGTATCTGCAGTGGTTCATCTGCTACAACTAGTCTGTTTGAGGGACACCAATTAGCTCTCAAGTATCTCGTGAGGAATCTATTGAAGCTTTATGTTGACATTGAATTCACTGGTTCGCACACTCAGGTTATGTCTGAAAACCACTTCTGAATGTGAAAATTTTCATTCGTGTTTTAAGCAGTTAATGATTGTTTGTTTTTATATTAGACATGTGTTTTCTAGTTTTGTATGTGCTAAATGGATTTGTTTTTCAGTGTCCTTGTTTATTGTTGGAAGCAAGCACTTATTGCATTCATGAACTAGAATAGATGTGGTAGTACTTTGTGTACTGGTGCATGATGTGAAATTATAGCTGGTATTTTAGCTTCTTTGTTCTGTTTGTTTGTATGTGCTATGTGACTCGTTAATGATGGCTCTTCCCGTGTTTTGGCTTCTGCAGTTCTATGACAAGTTCAATATCAGACATAATATTGCTGAGCTCCTAGAGTATCTGTGGCAGGTCCCTAGTCATCGTAATGCCTGGAGACAGGTAGAATTCCGAGTATAGACCATTTAGTTTTCGATATCATTTGATTATTTGAAGTGTCAAACTCGAATTTGTGTCACCATTTGCAGATAGCAAAGGAAGAGGAAAAGGGAGTTTACTTGAATTTCTTGAACTTCTTGATCAACGATAGTATATATCTTTTGGATGAAAGTCTGAACAAGATTCTTGAACTGAAAGAACTGGAAGCTGAAATGTCGAACACGGTGGAATGGGAACGGAGGCCAGCTCAGGAGAGGCAGGAAAGAACCCGGCTATTTCACTCCCAAGAGAACGTCGGTGTCTTTCTGACTTAAAATCATCACATATATGAGTGAGTTTTTTCTCAGACGGATAGCTCTATCTTTGTGCAGATCATCCGGATTGATATGAAGCTGGCAAACGAGGATGTGAGTATGCTGGCCTTCACATCTGAGCAGATAACAGTACCTTTCTTACTCCCTGAGATGGTAAGTTCCTATTTGTATCAACTTCATTATCTCTTACAACTTGTAACTCGAATGTTACTTGTAGTTCAGAACTAGATTTAATATTCTGCAAAATCCAGTTACAGACCTTTTCCAACTCCTTTTTATATATTGAAATAACATGATTCTCTTGCATGACGCCAGAGTGTCTATGTTTGAAAGTTCTCATATTTGAAATCCTTGTCATCCTTAATAGTATTAGTTAGTCACTTAGTTGTGAGTTACCATGGATTTTGCAAACTTGTAAATCAGTAGGGTTTCCTAGCAACTCGAATTAGTGGGATTAGATTATTTTTTCTTGTCCCGTAAGATCTTATTCTTAACGTGCACTATTTGCAGGTGGAACGAGTGGCCAGCATGCTGAATTACTTTTTATTACAACTTGTGGGTCCTCAGAGAAAATCTCTTACTCTGAAAGACCCTGAGAAGTATGAATTTCGTCCAAAACAGCTCCTGAAGCAGGTTAGCTTAAATATGGAATTTGTGAATATTGCATATTGTAATCTGATAATGGTCTTACATTCGTGGTTTTCTTGTTTGAAAGATTGTCCAAATATACGTTCACCTAGCCAGAGGTGATAAAGAAAACATATTCCCAACTGCCATTTCAAAGGATGGAAGGTCATACAATGAACAGGTAAAATAGGGCATGTATGCAGTTCCTTTTCAATGGGAACGACAAAATTGAGTTGCTTTATTTTGTTCTATTGATGGGTGAAGGAACTATCTGAGGACTGAGGTTATATTTACTGCTGCAGTTATTTAGTGCTGCTGCTGATGTTCTTCGAAGAATTGGTGAAGATGGGAGAATCATACATGAGTTTGTTGAACTTGGTGCAAAAGCAAAAGTTGCTGCCATCGAGGAAATGGACAGTGAAGCTGCTCTTGGGGAGGTACCGGACGAGTTCCTTGACCCCATCCAGGTAATTTTAGGTTAAAACGTATCATAATCTGTAGGAGGGCTTAGTGCAGGAATTTTATTGCTGAAAATTTTCATCCCTTTCGCAGTACACTCTGATGAAAGACCCAGTAATACTACCTTCTTCAAGAATTACTGTGGACAGGCCTGTCATCCAAAGGCATCTCCTTAGTGACAGCGTAAGTCTTCTACTTCCTTCCCCATATAATTCCTCTGAATTAAGTTCATACAAGATAGTCGGATCATTTCCTGATTCGGGGCTTCTTGGTATTCGGGTTGTAAATGCAGACGGACCCCTTCAACCGTTCGCATCTTACATCTGATATGCTGATACCGGACGTGGAATTGAAGGCAAGAATCGAAGAGTTCATCAGATCTCAACACCTTAAGCGGCATAGTAGCGACGACTTCAGCATGCAGAGCAGCAAAGCATCCATGCAAACCACCGCAGGGGACATGTTGATTGATTGATAGGAACTAGGAAGGAAGGACAATTCGTTCAGGGTAAACTTCTATTGAATGCTTCAAAATCAGGATTTTCTCCTTCACTTTTGTAACTAAAGATGTTCCAAGTCCCTCAATCCCATTGCACATAAGTTTATTGAGGCCTCTTGTAGAAGTTTGCCTACCATTACATTACATTTAAGTGTTTGCCTGTTATGGCATCAAGAACCCTACTCCAAAAAGAACTAACTAATTTATCTTCTTTATTCATGGAGCTATCAATGAGAATACCCTCCAACATGATCATATAACATGAACATACTGGAGGATATGCTTTGTTCATAATCTGAAGACAAATGACAACAAATGAATAAAGACAAGAAAGAAAAGAAATAACAAGTGTCTACCAAAAACATAGCACTCTAATTCACCCATTTATCTGATTTCATTCATTCAAGGTGGTCATGTGGTCTGATCGACATGAACATGGCGGCATACCTTAACAACTTATTTTCCACATCCCCACCACTCTCCACCACAGGGTTCATCGGACCAGCACCACCGCCACCTTTGGTCCTCCGCCTGTACCGCCGCCATGCAAACTGAATGTTCACGGCCGCCCACGTCCTCCAATTCGAAGAGTAATACCTCGCCGTCCTCTTCAGCCTCTCGTTCGCAAACTTGTACCGGAAATGATCGGTAATGTACTTCAAGTGGTTGGCGTCGAGAGCAAATGCCTCCGCGGCTTCCAGACACACAAACGTCGCCGACGAAGCCGGAAGCCGTTCGTTGAATGGCCGGCGTAGGCACCATGACAAAAGTTCGTCGCCAAGGAAGCCTCCAGCTTCGAGCATGTTAGTTGCTACAACTCCCTTGCTTAGCTTCTGCGAGCTTTTTATCTTTCCCCGGACTAAGAACACCATTCTTGGTACCGGATCACCTTCTCTAATTATCTGGTTTCACAAAATAACATAACCTCAATTTACAGATACACGAAATTAAGTACAGCCAGATGGAAATATTAGACGAAAACGTTAAACGGATTACCTTCTCGTCCTTGGAGAACACGATAGGCTTGACCCTGTCACATATGTTGTCAAGAATCAAATCGTCCAAGTTATGAAACAACGGCACCTGAATCACACCTCAAAAACAATCAATCAAAGTAATTTCATTAGTACTCATGATGCCAAATCAAACGAACTAAACTAGATCCTCAATTGACTGATTTCACCGGACTCAATTTAATCTATTACCTTCTTGATGAGGTCGAGGCAGAGGTATCGTTTGATGTCCCGCCGTAGCCCTTCGGGCAAGTCTTTGATCATTTCCATCTCATCCTCACCTCCCATGGTCGTCCACCTCTGGCGCTCGTAGTGCCGAACTCTCTGCCTCAAGCGGGAAGGCAGCTGCCTTCTTCTCATCCACCACTCCATGTCTCTGCACCTCAGCTGCATCTTTCTCTTCGTCGCCATCACCGCGTGCAAGAACACCTGCAAACATCCCCATACACACTCAGAAATTTCGATACTCACAACAATATCAATTGGGAAATCCATTCATGTTTGTTAAAACTCACACACCTGAATGTTACCAATCAACAAAGTGAAGAGCATCAACCCACTAAGTACTAGGCATATGCTGAACATCACTTCCAACCAGTTACTGGTTGGCTCAAGATCATTCCCAAAGGTGCTGCATCCATGCACACAAAACCCCCATATATAGTCAATCAAACTAATCTCAAAACGCGGCATAGCTAGGTTGAAGTCAGGAGGAGCTATAGCCCCCATCAAGGTTAAATTAGATGTAAAATTCGTAACAACAAATTGAGGATACAGAGTAATCAGTAATGTCTAGTTAGTAGTTACCCCTCTTCCCGATTACTACAGTTCAAATCAGTCCCGTCATTGCCAATAATGTCGTACATAATTAAAATGGACACACAATCATGAGTAGCTAGGTAATCAATCTTAATTACCTGAGGGTCATTAAGCCCCAGAAAATGGGGTAAAGAATCTTGACAGCCAAGGAATCACTGGAAATGACAGGGAGAGCCCACTTATAGATCCCATACTTGAAACTGCCATCCATGTCCAAGCACATTGGAGTCCTATTAGTACTACTCGAGTTATTGTAACCACCGCAAGAGCCGCTTCCGGCCGCCAATGCATCGGGCAAGACAAGGCGGAAACAGAGCTCTTCGGAGCAAGACAGGGAGAGGTCGCAGTTGGAGGACAAGTTGCACTGCTGCTTTATGCAGGAGGCGGCGCGCTGGATGGCGAGGACATACCAGCACCCGCCGGCGACGTGGGAGGCGATGAAGTAGGCGATGAGGTTGAGGCCGAAACCCCACCAGATGGTGCCGAAGATGTAGCCGGTGACCTTCTGCATTCTCCTCATCAGGGTGAGGCTGTGGTATACTTTGGGCAGGAATTGGAACAGGAAGATGAGGAGCATTATTGTCATTATCAGCTTGATCTGCTCATCTCTGATCAATCTTGGCACCACCAGCCAAAATACAGCCTGTATGCATAGTCAACAATCATCTACAACAATTTCATAGAAAAAAAATCATCTATGTGCATAGTCACTTCAGAATATTTGTACATAGGGAAATGTTAGTGACGGAGTGTTGTTCTGGTCTGAGTCCATCTGCATGAACACTAGTAAGATTTATATTCGTGCTCCCAATAATTCGAGTTGTTGGAAGAGGTTCAATAATGGATCTTATACCACTCACTAACACACCCCCTCAAACGAAAGCCAGTCAGCCCATAAGGGCTTTCGTTTGCACATGTCCTGAACATGAATACATGTGCTTCACAAATGGGGTCACCGAGATTCGAACACAAGATCTCCCGGGCCCCGGCCACAACAGGCTCTGATACCATGTTAAGAACCAGTTTCTCCCAATAACTCGAATTGTTGGAAGAGGTTCAATAATGAATCTTATACCACTCACTAACAATATTGAGGTCAAATCTCGATTTAATCTGCATATCTTACTACTTCATCAAATAGGTTGTAGGACCGGGCGCTTCAAGCTTAATCATCGGCCGACTACTAAAGGCACCCTTTAGCAGTGGCGGAGGTAGCCCTATTGGGCATTGTCCCGGGACAGGGGTAAATTTTGAGAGGAACAAAAATACTTCATATATGTCTATACGAAGGATGGAACACAACACCATTGTACTTCGTTACTATATCACAACTCATTATTTATCATAAATTGACAATGAATTAATTGTTATACAATAAACGAAGTCTCTATTGGAATAGATCTCTTTTCTTTATATGCCTATTCGATTATTTGCAAGCAATCTTGAAGCAGTCCAGTGGCAGCGCCGATTCCACTAGTTTTGACGGCAAGTGACGATAAGATATTTTCAGTTTTGAGCTATCTGAAGAACGAACTTTGAAGTCGAACTCATGACCAGTTTGCTAATGGTTGTTTAGTGAGATCCATTGAAAATGACTTACTTAAGTGTGTAGACAAAGAATGTATTGTGTGTTTCTTCCGAATATGAAAACTCATCATGGTTGTTTATGAAAATACCGATTGTAATAGTAGATATTTTTTATAAGCGAAAATAATTTTTAGATATTATTAATTTAATTATATTAATTAAATATTTTTATATTTATAATACGAAAGAGGATAGGGATAGTTTCAAATCCTGCCTCCCCCACTGCCCTTTAGACAATCATTGGCTTTTTGCTTATTTAATTTGATGTTGTAATGTTGTTATACATATAGATGACACTATCATTTCGCAATCATCTATCTTTTGATGATCTTCGGCGACAAAGTAGAAAAGTAGGATCTTGCGTCGTTGGCAAAAGAAAAGCTAAGGGACAAACCGGAGAAGATGACAGAGAGCTGCTCCATTATGATGTGGTCGCCGTTTATGGACAACTTTTAGTGACCAGATCTGATCACTTTAATCTTTGTTGTTAGATAGACCTACTGATCGCATAATGAATAAAATATTATAGAACACAGCAGTGGTCTGATTACGGCTCTATTAGGCGGCGTCATCAGTTTCATATTAACTACAACTAATATCCTAGTTGTTGCCGCTGTTCTTGTAAAGATTAACAATATAAAAAAGGTAGTTCCATCTCCTCCACAAAATACAAGACAGAAGC
Source organism: Linum tenue (assembly GCA_946122785.1). Lineage (NCBI taxonomy): Eukaryota > Viridiplantae > Streptophyta > Magnoliopsida > Malpighiales > Linaceae > Linum > Linum tenue. The sequence continues at coordinate 3,082,600 of CAMGYJ010000008.1, forward strand.
CTATAGAACCATGATTGAGCGCCGTCTAATTTTTTTTTGAATAAATGGAGGCAAAATGCCGATAATTACACAAAAGGGACCAAACAAACTACAGAAACAGGGACAAGCGAAAATAGGAGCCCTAAAATTGCAGTCCCTATATCAGTCTTGCGTTCGAATGACCCTCCTGGGAAAGCTTACTCCCAAGCTATCTTCAATAAGAATCCTCCCCAATTCACTTGGTAGGTTCGCTAGCTCATGCGTACCGAAGGGATAGACGAGACTGTGCTTCGAGAGCCAGTCCGCGGCTCTATTCCCCTCTCTGTACGTATGAACTAGCTGCACCACCCAGTTCTGAGTCAGAAGTCCGCGAATAGCTGTCAAGATCGTCGAATGAGGATGAACTGGATCTTCTCTGTTCCTAATCAAGTCGATAGCTAACTTTGAATCTGTCTCAAGAATGAGGAATTGGATACCTTGATTCCGAGCCATGATCAACCCTTGATGAAGTCCCCAAAGTTCCGCGAGAATTGCAGAACCGGTGCCGATCTTATAGCAGAATCCTCCTTTCCAATCACCAGCACTGTCTCTAATAATCCCCCCTGCAGTGGCTAGTCCTGTACTGCGTTGCACCGCGCCATCCGTGTTCACCTTCATCCATCCATTTGGAGGCGCCACCCATCCCACCAGCTGATCAGCCCGTTCTGGTTTGTTGCAATTTTGCAGCTGCATCTCATCTTTCTCTCAAGTTTGGAGCCAGCTTGTAGCTTTAGTCCTAACATAGTTGATGAAGGATGATTCAGCTAGTCTATTCCCTTGAAAGATGAAGTCATTTCTGTATTTCCAAACATACCAACACACAAGAGAGAACAAGCTAGGCCAATGCTCATGTCCTTCCTCCTTATCTGCATCTTTTAAGTTCATGTGAAACCAGTCGGTGTGGCCTTTTGTAAAGAAGGAATGCTTCTTTTGTGTTGGCACCATCTTTTCCCAGATTTTCCTAGCTGCTGGGCAGTCCCGGAGGCAGTGTATATTTGTTTCGATTGCACTGGTGCAGATAGGGCATTTATCATCAGTAGTCAGATGTCGGAACTTGCGCTGGCTGTTGGTAGAAAGCTTTTCCTTAGTCGCTAGCCAAATAAAAAACCTGACCCTCTCCGGACAATGAAGTTTCCATATCTGCCGCCAGATGGTTGAATTGTGGTGACTAGGTTCTGGACAACTTGCTTTGAAGGCTGAGTTTGCACTAAACAGCCCGTTGGTGGTGGTCTTCCAGTAGAGAGTGTCGTCGCTGTTTGCTATTGAATCCAGCATGATGGCGCGGATCTTGTCCGTGACTTCAATAGGCAGGTACACTTCAAATTCTTGAAGTTTCCATCCATTATCTTTCTCCCAGTAGTCTGCAACCCATCTGTTTCTTTCCTCCATTGGGACCTCCAAAATAGACGCCTCAATTAACGGTACCTGCAACACCCAAACATCCGTCCAAAATCTGGTTAGCTTTCCATTCTTAACATTTAGGGCTGCGTTTTTGCGCAAAAGGTTAACAGTTTGAGCGAAACTGTTCCAGGCGAAGGAACCTCCCTTTCTTTTGCTGAGAAGTTGGAGCCCTTGTCTATTTCCTCCGTATTTGTTTCGCATGACTTTAGCCCACAGAGTAGTATCTCCGGTAGCAATCTTCCAAGCTCCTTTAGCTAACATCGCTTGGTTCGCTAGCTTAGTCGGTCTGATTCCAACCCCTCCCTGCTCCCTCGGTAAAGTGAGATGATCCCAAGCCACCGGATGGAATTTTGTTTTACCTTCCTCTTCTCCCCAAACGAACTGTCGGTTTATCCTGTCAAGATCTTTACAAACAGAGGCAGGGAGTTTTTCTGTAAACATAGGGTAAATTGCCATGGAGGAAGATATAGATTTCACCAGAGTAATCCGGGCTGCTACTGAGAGATGGTTGGCTTTCCATGATGCCAGCTTGCTTTGAATACGTGAGGTAAGTTGCTGGTATCTTTCTTTAGTAATCCTGCCGTTGATAGCTGATATCCCTAAGTAGCGCCCTAGATCATTCGTGAGGTTGATCCCAGCTCTCGTGCTCAGTCTCTGGGCCTTGTCTCTATGTACATTAGGAGAGACAAACATAGCTGACTTGTGGAAGTTGACTCTTTGCCCTGAGCTTGAACAGAAGTCCTCTAAGCAAGCTCGGATGACATCAACTTGTCCACCTTCTGCCTCTGCAAACAAAATCAAGTCATCAGCGAAAAAGAGGTGGGACAGCTTTGGCCCTTCTTTAGAGAGAGGAATTGGTTTCCAAAGCTTATCCTCAACCGCCTGTTCAATACGATGAGCAAGTCTTTCCATACATAAAACAAATAAGAAAGAGGATAAGGGATCTCCCTGACGAACTCCCCGAGTAGGTCTGATAGTGGATGTGAGTTCCCCATTCCAATTGATTCTCATTTGGTTCTTCTCTACGCAAGTCATAATCCTGCTAATCCAGGTGCTGGGGAGCCCAATTTCTCTTAGAGTGTCTCGCAGAAAGCTCCAATTAAGGCGGTCATACGCCTTTTCCAGATCTATCTTGATGATAATAGCTCCTTTTTTCCCCTTCTTGTTTCTAAGCGAATGGAGTGTTTCTTGCAGTAGGAGAATATTATCATTAGTCTGTCTTCCCCTGATAAATCCGCTCTGTGTAGGTGCCACTAATTTCGGCATTAAAGGCTTAAGTCTATTAGCCATTGCCTTTGTGATAGCCTTTAATGCAACGTTATTAAGGCTGATAGGCCTGAATTGAGCCGGAGTCTCTGGGTGATCCACCTTAGGGATAAGCACAACAGTAGAATCCATCAGCTCCTCAGGAATGTTCCCAGTTTCGAAAAAATGGGTAGCCATTGTAGTGAGATTTCTTCCAACTAGGGGCCAGAATTTTTGGTAGAAAACTGCCTGAAATCCATCCGGCCCTGGAGCAGACATCGGCTTCATCTCGAAAACAGCCTTGTGAAAGTCTGAGATGTGAAACGGACGTAGGAGATTTATTAATTCCTCCTGTTGAAGGCGAGGGAATTGATTTTTTGGCATTAAATCTTTGTATTCGCCTTCTGCCTGAGTGTACAGCAGCCTGTAGAAGTCAACCACCATAGTCTGAAGATTTCCCTGATTGTCGATCCAAGCTCCATTGTTATCACGAAGAGCTAAGATCTTGTTTCTTCTCCGTCTTCTAGTGGCTTGTTGGTGGAAAAAAGAAGTATTCTGCTCTCCGAGTTTCACCCACTTTTCGTTTGCCCTTTGGAACCAAAATACTTCCTCTTGTGCTAAGATCAAGTCTAGCTCCTTCTCCAGTTTGATTTGTAGCTTCAGTAGACCCGGACTGAAGGAGTGAGCAAGTCTTTCTGTGATCCCTTGTAGTCTAGCAGTCAACCGCTTCTTTTTGCGGTGAGTGGACCCAAAAGTATCCTTCTTCCATTGTTGTAACTTGTCCGCCATATCTCTGAGGGAGCTGGTCAGCGCAGCTTCTTTGTCCCAGTTTCCGGCCATAAAGTCTTTAAACTGAGGGTGAAGCAACCAGGCTGCCTCGAACCAGAAGGCTTTTGAATTATCCGCATTTGTTTGAGGTCCAGCATAGCTTGTAAGGATAGGGAGGTGATCCGAGTGAAATTTTGGCAAATGCTGAACTACTGTGTTGGGGAAGACTAGGTTCCATTCATCGTTGCACAAGGTCCTGTCAATTCGACTAGCCTTGCGAGTTGCCATCGAATCCCCTCGGAACCATGTAAAACGCGATCCTGAAAACCCGAGATCAAACAGGAGTGCTTCGTTCATCCAGTTCGCAAATCTCTGGCACCTTCTGAGGTCTTGTGTCGAGCAGGCACCTTGTTTTTCATCTGGAGAGTAAATGGCGTTAAAATCCCCTGTAACTATCCAAGGAAGATTTCGAACCTTGCTGGATTGAATGAGCTGCTGCCACAATAAGGAATGATACTTATACTTAGGACTGCCGTAGATTCCTGTCAAAAGCCAGTCTTGATGGTTTGCTTTCGAGACTTGGACTGTAACATGCTGTTGGCTAGCATCAATGGGAGTGACTATGAAACTGTCAGATTTCCAAGCTATCCATATTCCTCCTGATCTACCCGTAGCATCAACCCGGATAACCTCGTCAAACCCCAATTTGCCACAAACTGTGTTAGCTCGATCTCCGCTAATCTGAGGTTCAAGAATTATCAAAAAATCTGGGTTATGGATATCCCTAAGCAGCCGAAAAGCTCTCATGAACTTTCTTCCACCTGCACCACAAACGTTCCAGGATAAAATTTTTAAGTTAGTTTGATACATAATAAAAACGAGAAATAAGCACAAAGAAAGAGGGGATAAAGGCCAGGGAGTTAGGTGGAGCAGTTGGTTTCAGTGGAGGTAGATTCTGGGATTTCCAAATCTCCTTTCTGAATCGGCTGCTCAGTAGCCTCGCTGTGTGGGGATTCCAGCATTGAGATGTCTTCCGTCTTCTTATCGGGTTGGATCAGAGCATTCCCCTTCCTCTTGTGGGCTGTGACGCAGAACTCCTCGATAGTCTCCATGGAAATTGGGAGCGGTGTTGGAATTTGCTTTGACTGTCGTTCCTTCTTTTTGGGGCTAAGAATTTGGAGAGGTTGCTTAGTAGCTTTGAGGCTAACTCCCCTGGATTGGATAGCTTGCACTGTCTTTTTCCTGTGGTAGTGGTTTCGAATAGAGGAGTCACCATGTGAATTGGGATCAACATTTTCTTTCTGTTTGAGGCTTAGCTCTGGGACTTCCAAAATCTGTATCTTGGTCTTGTTTGGGCCGGTAATCGTTTGTTTTAGCTGCATATTGGGCCTTTGGGAAGAAGCCAGATCAGCACCTACGCTCAATTTCTTGGGCTCTTTGCTCGTTGAAGCCTCCTTCGTGTTCGACCCAATAGGACGCCACTCCTTTGTTATAGCCGTTACCTTCCCCTCGCCAATCACCTTCTTAGATTCTGTCACTTTCTCCTTTTGATTCCCCTGTTTCCCTTGTTTAGCTCCCCCCTGTTGATCTTGCTTTCTTTTTGCTTCTCCGCTAATGATTCCATGCTCCATATTCTGGTTTCCTTTCGTGGAGATATCTTGGATTGGTTCCTGCCTTTTTCCTTTCATAGCTCCCGGGATTGGCGCCTGATTTGTTGCCATTTTCCTGTTCGGGCGACGCGATTTACGGATGACCTGCATCCACGGACCATACCCCGCTGGTGTTTCCGGCTCTTCTGTTGACGGCGGCGAACTGGTCGTCTGTGTCTCTCCGGTTGTCGGAGCAGGGAGAAGGGCTGGTTTATTGGAAGGGCAATCCTTTTCCGTATGGCCGATTCTGCCGCACTCATAGCATATTGTAGGTATATTCTCATATAATACCTGCTGCCAAGCACCATCCAAACGAATTCGAGTCGGTAGAGGTTTTTCCATATCCAGATCAATGGCTATGCGCGCAAATTTGCCTCTTTCCAGATTTTCAGTGTGATAATCTAGCTTTACAGTTCTGCCGATAAGATTTCCGATAGCAAATAATACTTCTCTGTGATAGAAGTGGACCGGCAATTCTGGAAATTGGACCCAAGCCACGACTGATCTATGTGGTTTGTCTGACGTACGGAAGGAGGGTGACCATTGATGAACCACCAGATAATGATCAAGGATGACCCAAGGTCCGCCTGTAAGAGCTCTCAGGTAATCTTGATCATCTCCGAAGGTTGCTAGAAAAGTGTCATTATTCAGGTCTATGATTTCGAGAGAGCCCACCGGCCTCCACTTCCATCGCAGCTGAGCACACAGGTAGGAATACGTAACTGAACGACCGAGTAGTCGAACAATGAGGGTTTTTTTCCACGGCTGACAGAGTTTTTCCTTGAATTTGCTTGACAATTTCAGCTCCGGTTCTCCTTGGAAAAGCCCTGTCTCGATGTCGTCAGCACCAACGAAAGTCCATTGTGTGGCCTTTCTTGATGTGTCCTGATTGATACCTGCAAGCGCCGCTTTAAAGTTGAGGGTTTGGGTCCCAGAGTTGAGGATGGCGGGGCTCTGCTCTGCTGCGTTGGTCATAGGAGTATCCGGCGGCCGTCCTGATAGCTCTGGTGTCGCCATCAGTGATGAAGAGGAAGAGGAAGAGAGAGCGTTCAGAGCGTTCATAGAAAGGATAGTTCATCCAATGGTTATTATTCTGAGCGCCGTCTAATTGGCCACCAAAAATTAACAAACTATTTACGTACAATTAATGCACACGTGTATCAGAAGACAAAAAAAATCACTAATTAAATATATGGCATTTTCGATATGTACTCTTTCACCGAGATTGGATAAATTGTATTATGGTAAGAGGTTACTTTTTTAGTCGATTGATCTAGTTTATAATGGTATTCATTACCTCTCGATATTATTATTATTATTATTGATGTCACTTATAGTAAGGTTCATGACATTGTATGATTCTGTGGGTAGTTTTATTTTTCAGTTTATCAGTCAGTAAGAAGTATTATCTTTTGATAGTGAGCTAGACTACTTTCCATTCTTTGAACTTGCTGTCTTATAACTTCGTACCCCCTTCTCTTGTGTCTTGCCAATGAACACTTTGTATTTTTTTTTTTATCAGTTGTGAGTTGATAGATTGCCCTTCAAATCTGGTAAGCAAGAGCTCAATCATATTCTCAACAGAGAAGATGATCGAGATTCGTGTCGCAAAGTTGTTTTGATGTTTTTTTTCATGTGGAGTTCTTAGATATACGATTAGTGTGAGGAGGGTCATGCGGTCTTCATGTCTTTGCATGGTCGATCTTAATTCTTTTTTTTTTATTTTACTCATATTTTCTTATGTTACACTTTTTATTAGTAGCTACTTTAACTCTGTTATAATTAAGATTAATTGGGAGCCTCTCGTTTCTTAAATAATTTGAGTTCAATTTTGATGTATTTTATCTCCCTTTTTATTTGTTTTTTCTCGAATTACATATCAAAATAAGTTGATCAATCATAATTCATGTAAATCATCATACCCAAACATTATATTTTACACATGTCACATCCAAATATTAATATACCCCCTCCATCCATCTTGAGAAATAAAATAACCATCGATTACCAGTCCTTTATGCTACTAGTATTTTTCAACCCCACAAATCCCCACCGGGGTAAAAATATTATCGATGTAAGATATAAAAGGAGAATCTAATTTTTTTTTCTTTTCATTTTTTAGCCCATAATTTTTTAATTAACCCATTCCAGACTCCGACTTTCTTCAATCTACGATTTCTATCTTCTAGCAGGTATAGGGTCAAATGGTCCTTAGTATCCGACAGCCAAAGTTGTGTCCAACAACAAGATTTCTCATCAATTCTCTCTCTCCCCCGCGCCATGCCAGGAAAAAAGAATTGAAGCTTTTGTAGTTGTATCCACGCATCACATGGGTGATGGCCGATGGGTATTACGGTTGTCCTCTTGCGGCCGTATGATGCAGGCAGGCGGCTCATCGGCCGCACAACCACAACAACAACAACAACCAGAACACGCAACATAACACGTTCGGTTCGGAAATCACCAGAAAATCACAACAACAACAAAAAAAAAAGGCGTGGGGTGGTCGGTATCCGTACCTGGGGAACGGGGAGGATGACGAAGGCGTCGAACCAGAACCCCTTCAGCGACCGGAGGTAGTGCGCCGCGATGGCTCGCGGGTCCCACACCAGCTTCCCGCAGCCAACCACCATCGACTCCCGCGACACGTACGCCACCCGCAGCTGCAGCCACACGTGCACCAGGTGCGCCCCGTCCAGGCACGTGCGGAGCACCGTCACGATCGCCGCCAGCCCGCCGTCCATGTACAGGCACGGGGATCCCCCGCGCCCGATCGACAGCGCGTAGAAGAACAGCGGGTCCACCGCCAGCGCCATGGCCCGGGCCAGGAGGAACGCCCGGTTCAGCCGCTGCACGCGCTTGCTCCGCGGGTCCAGCACCGTCCCGAACGCGCCGCTGGGACGGCGGCGGCGGGGGCGCGGGCGTGGGGCCGGGAGGGGAGTACTACTGGTTGTGTTGTTGGCGGCGGTTGTTGAGTTGGAGTGGATGGGGACCAAGGAGGAGCCGGCGGAGGCCTCCCAGAGGGGCTGGTGGGCGGCGTCGCAGGTTGTGGAGTGGAAGACCGGGACGCCGACCTGCGTGCACGCGTAGCATTCTACGACGTCGTCTCCGCCGGTGCCCACGGTGCTGATGTCAGCGGTAGTGGTGTACGGTTCTGGGAGTCGTGGCCGGCGATGGCCGCCGGAGAGGAAGGGGAGACGAAAGTGGGGCATGATGAGGATTGGAACGGGAGAAGTAAGGACAGTGATGGAACCACCATGGGAGAGGGTAGAGAGAGAAGGAGAGGGAGAGGATTTGAGTAATTTGTTTAGGGAGAGGGGAAGAAGAAGAAGAAGAAGAGAGCGAAATTGAACAAGAACACTTTGTTGATTAATAGGGCCAAGACAAGAGAGAGAGAGGGAGAGGGGAATTGCTATATGGGGTAGTGAAGGGGCAGGACAATTTTGGTTTGTAATGAAGATGAGCTAAATTAATCAAGGTAGGATTTGATTACAAGGAAAGATGTCATTGTCGTTATGATTATGAGTTGATTAGTTTTGAAATATTTGGGAAGTAATGGAGAAGATTTTTTTCTCTCAGAAGAATCGATATCTTTTCCTGCTTTATTTTAGCGTTTACGTATTTGTATTACTAGAGTTTTGTTATTGTGCGTGTTATATAGCATACACTGAAATAATGCTAAATTACATTTGTTTCTTTCTTCAACCTCGGATATTAAAATGTGTAACATGTTGAATTGTATCCTAGTTTAAAGCTAAACATATACGAACCGGTGTCACTCACATCTCTTATATGGGGAAGGGAAGAAAGGAGGGAGATAATTGGTTTTGTAAGAGCTAGGAAGGAAGGAGAGGATATTACTTCCAAGAAAGATCATAGGTAGTTAGGTACTATGGTTTCCTCTTTTTTTTTTTTTTTTGTTTATTATGATGCAAGTTACATATTATTTATAAGTGAAATTCTCAATACCTCTTGTTTAGTTAAGGCTGGTTTTAGTTTTTTTATAATGGTGATATAGATTTAACTTTTTTTTTTATTAATGTACTACTTAAAGGATTCGAACCTAGGACCTTCAGGTTCTAGACTAGTGGTATTACTACCAAAATAAGTCTTTGTTTGTTGCACATTTTTTTTTAGAACCGAATTGAAGGGTGAACCGGAAAAGTTAGTAGTTTAGGGTTCAGTGATTAATTGTTACAATATCCTTGGTAAATCGTTGATAGAACCGTTCATGATATATAAACATACAAGTAGGGATGGCAATGGGGTGTGTTTGGGGTGGGTTTGCCTAAACCATCCACATCCCCGCTTTCAAATATCCATACCCATGCGGAGAAGGTTTTGTGAACTCGTACCCTCTGGGTTTCGGGTACCCAGGGGTAATACCCGCCCCGTACATCCAGCATTATAGTACCTAATATTTTACATGTAGATTTTTAATTATAACATCAAATGCACCTACCATATCATGAAGTCGACAAAGAAACAATCATTTTTAATACGTACGGTTCAAAGCATCTTATCCTATAACATCAATTAGTCCAAAAGATAGAGTACAATGTAATTCAAATCATTATTCTCTACTCGATATAATACATCTACTAAGTAATAATTAACTAATATAATCTTGTTAACAAGGGGGAAACGTGAAAGAGTGAAGGAAAAATTGAGAGAACGAAATTAGATTTTGATTTGGGTGGTCACTCAATTCCATTTCTACTATATATTTTCTTGAGCTAAACTCATTATTATTGATAGATTACAAATTTATTCACATATTTTTCATATGTGAAGAAATACTTTTGGTGGGGCGGGTATGGGGCGGGGAGACTAAAACCATACATGCCCCATACCCAATCAATGTAGGAATTCCCCGCGTTGACTGGGTCGGGGGCGGTTGGATACCCATGGGCATAGGTTTGATTGCCATCCCTACATACAATACTGGTATATTACACTAATTTTAAAATGAAATTATCATTGACAATAAACAATTTCAAATTCATATCACCGCCGAAATATCTAATAAATCATTCAACCCGTCTCACAAAAGAAATCATAATTTTTTAATTCAAATTAAAAATTACGGTACCAGTCGGTAGTGGACCACGTAAAGTCGACAACAATGTTGGAAAATGAGAAGAGGAAGCAGATATAAAATTAATAATTATGTTTTGATGGTCTTAGTTTATGTTAAAGTATTTTTTTTTAAAAAAAATTGTGGTTAAAATATTGGACCAGTCAAACTGTGGTGGTTCGAGGCTACTGGTTTCGTGAGGAAAAAAAAAAAAAAAAACTGTCGCGCTCCTCTCTCTGATCGTGGATCGCGAAATACGCGTCTTGCGTGCTCTCCGATACCGGCCGCCGAGTTCGTGTTGCGCCGGAGACGGCTTCCTTCATGGACCCTATAAAGGCTCCTCCTTGGATGCCCACCATCTGTTCTCCATTTGTAATTTGGATTTTGGTACTTTCCCCTTCTTCTACTCTCCGAACAACTATCCCTAACTCTGGTTCCGCCATGGCGGTTGTTCGTTTCACTGATGCGGACGTTGCGGCTGGGGCTCAGAGAGGGGATCTTACTTTGATTGGCCGGATTTGCGGTCCCCCGCCGGCGCTGCATGCCCTGAAATCGGCCATGGGACGGTTGTGGAGATGTGCGGATGATTTCTCAATCTTGCCGCTCGATTGGGGCTTGATTCAGGTTGTCTTCACTTTGGGTATTGATGCTTCCCGCGTTCGCGTTCGCGTCGTTAGGGGCATCGGAGCCGGCGACTATCCACCAGTCGGAGACCTCAGGGGCCATTTTCCTGCAGGCGAGAGTGATGCTTGACCTTCGCCGCCCACTGCCGGATGAAGTCGCTGCTGCCCATGAAGAGACTGGCAAAGGTGATTTCAAAGTGGCGGTTCGTTTTTTTCGTCTTCCCCAATTTTGCTTCCTCTGCGGTGTCATTGGGCACATTGGGCACGGCTGTCCGAGGAAGGAGGAATTAGCCCAGCAGCCAATGCGGTATGGTAAACACTTGGTCAGCGGGGAGAGAGGTCCGCGTGTTAGCGAACTCACTCTTGCGCGGCGTAAGAGGAAATTTTCATGGCGGCGTGCGCCGCGGCATGATTCTTCTTTGGATGCAGGCGTTTGGGGTTCCTCTTCTGCTCAATCCGGGGAATTGGTGGTCAATTCTCGGATGACTAGGCTGTCTTTGACAGGGGTCCCTAGTGCTGGTCATGATTTGGATGGCTCTGGTGCGGCTGCTCCCTCTCGAAGCACGCTGCCGAGTGGCGATTCCTCAGAGGTGATTCCTGTTGTGGCGGAACCAGCACCTAAACGCTTGCGTCCTTCTGCTTCTGGTCCTGGCGAAGTTGTTCCAGCGAATTCAAGGGTGGAGGAAACCAGCCCGGACTGGTCCCAACCGGATAGATGAGTTTTCTTGTATGGAACTGTCGAGGATTGGGCTCCCTCCTCACAGTTCCCTCCCTTCGGGAAATCATCAGGAGCCATCTCCCTTTCCTCTTATTCCTTAGTGAAACAAAGAGAGCTGATGATTTTGTTGAGACTCAAATCCATGGGTTAGGATTTCCAGAAGTTCGTGTTTTCCATAGTTTTTCTAGTGGTAGTGGTTTGGCCGTTGCTTGGTCTAGTTTAGTTTCATGTACAGTTGTTGTTTCTTCTTCTTCTTATTTATGTGTGGAATGTATCCATCCTTCGCTAGGTTCTTTTGCTGTAATTTTTGTTCATCTAAGTTGCGATGTAAATGTTCGTCAATTCGAACTTAATGAAATCTCTCAGTTTGTCTTGTTGTGTGCGTTACCTCTTTTTGTAGCTGGTGATTTCAATTGTCTTCTTTCAGCTTCTGACAAAGTTGGTGGTAGACCCATCCCTCCTTCCACATTGGCTCAACTTGGCAACTTCCTTTTTACAACGAATCTCATGGACATGGGATGTGTTGGCTCTCCATTTACGTGGTCCAATCGCCAGTCAGGTTCTCGGCACATTCTTGAACGACTTGACCGTTGCTTAGTTAACCCTCTAGCCTTTTCTTTGTGGCCTGAACTGCAGGTTTTTCACCTGACTGACTTGGGATCCGATCACAGAATGTTGCTGACTCGATTTCAATTCCCACCGGCAAATAGGGGGCGTCGTTTCCAATATGATAGGCGTTGGGATTCGAATGCTGAAGTGCCGGACTTATTTCAAACGGCCTGGCGTAAGCAAGTCCAGGGTACGAGTCAGTTTCGACTTCAAACTCAACTGAAACACTTCCGGCACGAATTGGTTAACTGGGCGAGGAAAGGCACGTCTAATTCGTCAAGGAGGATTCGGGAACTTCGGGGCAACATTGAGTTGCTTCGAGAAAGCCCCATGGTTGATTGGGACAGGATCAAGGATCTTGAAGGGCAACTGGGGTCAGCTTATAAACAAGAAGAGGAGTACTGGCGCCAAAAATCTAGGGTGGGTTGGCTCCGTACTGGTGACTGTAACTCCCACTTCTTTCACCTAACGACGAAGCAACGGCGTCGTGCAAATACCATTCTTACCTTGCAAGATGATGTTGGCACCATGCACTCTAAGGAGGACGCGAAGGCTGGCGTGGCTATATCCTTTTATCAGCACTTATTTACGTCTTCTGGGGCGGATCCTAGAGACTTTGTGCGTAGTCTACAATTGCCTAGGGTCGTTTCTGATGGCTTCAGCATAGGTGTTCAGCATAGGCAAATCGCAGGCGCCGGGATCCGATGGCTTCACGGCCGCGTTTTATCATAAGTTCTGGCCGGAAATCGGCCGAGATGTGACTGAGGCTATCCTCTCCTTCTTCCGTACGGGTCGTTTGCTGCACAGCATAAATCACACATGGCTTGCTCTTATTCCGAAAATTCCCAATGCCAATTCCATGCGGCAAATGCGGCCAATCAGTCTCTGCTAGGTTCTTTACAAGATCATAGCTAAAATCCTTGCAAACCGGTTAAGTCAAATTCTGCCTTCCATAGTTAGTCCCTCTCAGAACGGTTTTATCAAGGGCCGTTGCATTACTGATAATGTTCTCATTGCCCAAGAGATTATGCAATTTTTGAAAACTAAAGTGCAGGGTAAAGAAAAGTGGATGGCTCTGAAACTGGATATGGAGAAGGCGTATGACCGGGTGGAGTGGGAGTTCCTTTTCTCCGTCTTGTCTGCTATGGGATTTGCGGACGGCTGGCTAAGATGGATTCGTGCTTGCGTTACTACAGTTAGCTTCTCAGTCCTTATGAATGGTGTTGAGTATGGCTACTTCAAGCCTCAGCGTGGTGTCAGGCAAGGAGATCCGCTTTCCCCGCTTTTGTTCGCACTCTACACGGAGGCCTTCTCGGCTGCGTTGACTTCGGCCATTTCGGCCTCTTATATTCATGGTCTACGGGTACATAAGCTAGCCCCTCTCACGTCTCATCTCTTTTTTGCGGATGATACTTACTTATTTCTACGGGCTTCGATCCCGGAATGTGCTAACCTCCTACACCTGCTTAATGAGTTTGGTCGTTTTAGTGGTCAACGTGTTAATCTTCAGAAATCTGCAGTTTCTGTTAGTCATAATGTCTCAGAGCAGGAATTGGATGCACTCACTGCGTTCCTGGGAGTTTCAAAGATGGAACCAGGGGATAAGTATTTGGGGCTGCCCACTCAAGTTCAGCGTTCTAAAACCCAAACATTTCATTTCATTGAAGAAGCTTTGGCCAAACGTATCCGGAGTTGGAAGTCGAAAGCTTTGTCCATGGCAGGGAAGGAGGTTGTCATCAAAGCTGTTGGTTCGGCTGCGCCTGTCTATGCAATGTCTTCCTTCCGTCTTCCCTCTTGGACTTGTAGGCGTTGCAATAGTTTGCTTGCTAACTATTGGTGGGCTGGTCAGGACAAAGAAACTGGCATCCGATGGCTATCTTGGACCGCAGCCTGTCAGAGTAAGTATCTTGGGGGGCTAGGTTTTCGGGATTTTGATCGCTTCAATGTGGCTTTGCTTGCTAAACAGGCTTGGCGAGTGCTTCGGAACCCTGACCACTGCTTATCCAAGTTATACAAAGTCAGATATCATCCTCATTTGCATTTCCTTGATGCTGAGAAAGGAAACAGGCCTTCCTGGGCTTGGCAAGGTGTTTTGGAGGGTCGCGATTTACTCAAGCGTGGACTTCGTTGGCAGATAGGGGATGGGTCTTCTGTTCGTGCTCTTGAGGACCACTGGTTGCCCACTTCGCCACCTTCAGCTCCATCCCTGTTGGCGGGTGTTATTCGTCCTTCCCTACGGGTGGCCGATTTGATTTTCAGTGATGGAGGGGGTTGGAATAAACCTCTACTATCTTCTCTTTTCCCCTCCTCCACGGTGCAGCTCATTATGAGTATTCCTCTTCCTCGTCATTCTTCCCAAGACATGATGATTTGGCACTACTCGCCTTCAGGAGAATATACGGTCAAGTCAGGTTACCAGGTGCTCACTAATGAGTTGAATGCTCTTCACCCTCCCCCAGTGCTTCCTTATGATTGTAGGTTTTGGAAACTGCTATGGAGCTTACCGCTGCCTCCGAAGCTCCGCAACTTCGCGTGGAGGATGGCTAGGGGTTTTCTTCCCATCCTCATTGTTCTCCTTCACAAGACAGTAGTAGACTCAGCAACTTGTCCGGTGTGCTCGGATGGCGTGGAGTCTTTTGGCCATTGCTTCTTTCGTTGCCGGGTTGCGCGTGGTGTTTGGGCTTTGGCAGGATTTGACCACATTCGTTTCCATCTGGAAGCTTTGGATTGGGATCTCTCATGGAAACATTTGTTTTTCTCCTTGCAGTTATCTAAAGCGCAGATAGCTGAGGTCATATTTCTATTTTGGAGGATCTGGAAGGGTCGATGTTGGGCAGTGCATGGGGGTATCCAATACTTACCTTCTGCATTGGCCCGTCAGTTTGCGGCTCAAAGAGATGAATGGCTCGTTGCTTCACAGGATACCTCGTCGGTGGATGCTGCTGGTATGCGCCGCGTACCTCGGGCTGCTCCTCTCCCTCTCTTGGGAGTTTTGTCCTCTCAAGCTCCGGGAGGTACGGGTTCTCTTTCTCCGGCAATAACGGTGGGCTTTCATGGCTTCTCTCGTCGTGGTAGAGGTGCTGGTGTCGGTTTCGTCGGGTTGGATTCCTCTAACCAACTCTTCTGTGCTATGGGTAAGTACTATGAAGGCATTACTGATTCCCTCATTGCCGATTTGTTAGCCTTCCGTGACGCACTAGATTGGTGTCTGACGCATGGTTTTTTGTCTATCAATTTTCATGGTCAATCGCATATGGTGGTTCGACTTCTCTTGGCGGGAGACTCTCTTCATGCTTCGGCTGGGGCAATCCTCGCTGATGTTCGTCAGTTAACAAGGAGACTCGAGTTTTGTTCTTGCTCCCTTGTTACTCGTCGAGTTAATAGAGCAGCCCATTTTGTGGCCCAAAACGCTCTCTCATCGGAAGCTCGGCGATTAGTCGACTTCCGCCCGTGGTTTTGTTCTGTACTTTGACTTTGCACCGGACTTATGTCTGGTTTTGACTATGTTAAAAAAAAAAATGTGGTGGTTCATATGATTTTATGTTGAACTGTAAAAAATCGTTTAGACCATCAATAACCGTCCAAACAATGAAGTGAAACGCTATCGTAACTGGTTTGACAAGTCTACTAGCCTAGCCGTTAAACCGGTGCGGTTCTTATAACAATAGTTTGCACTGTGCTATACTGACCCGACCTGCGCTGACCCGCCCCATTCTCGACCCGTTTTTCCTAAATTACATGTAATCTTAGTCAAATTACTTAGGATTTTTCTTCTATTACATCATAATTAGCTATAATAAAGTTGTAAATTAGTGAAAGCCTCAATTTCTCTAATAATTTAACTACATTTATCATAATTTTGTTTGTTTTCTTGGTCTTATAATAAAAATAACAAATATTTTTAATATTTTTCATATAAATTGTATACTCATTGGGTCGACCTGCCTCGACCTGCTACCCATAATAAATTACCCGACCTGCCACGGGCGGGTCTGCGTACCAAAAAACCTGCCCCGGATCTGTCCCATTGCCATTTCTAATACCAACACAGAAATTAGCAGCATGAGAGATGAGGTGCCATTTCATTCATGATTGATTGAGATTTGTGAGAATTGAAATGATATGAGAGATATGAAGGAGGAGGAATCGAGGGCGGGGTCCAGCTGAGTTGGGGTGGGTACGTGGTTAACATGGAGAAGATGTGGAGGAGGCTTGCCTTGTTTGATTATTAGGATCACACTCACAACAAGAATAATTGAACCAAGCAGCAAGTGTGGCCACTCTCTCTCTCTCTCTCTCTCTCTCTCTCTCTCTCTCTGGTACGTGGTATGATGCAGTAAGCGAGCGAGCAAGAACCAAGTATGCCATTGCAAGCAGAGATGGAGGAGCTTCGATGGGGCTCCACAGATTGAATCAATCACCCCCACACGTCACATATACAGAAATAGCAGCTTCGTATCCTACATATATATTCTTCTCTTCCGCCAGCTCGATCCCTCCTCAAGCTTCTATCGATGGACCACCCACCAATCAGTTTTGTTTGTATATATTAATGCCAGCCATGTCGATCGTCGGGTTCCATCAAACTTCATTTTCACTATGATTTGTTTCTTGGATCTAGTTTCCCCCCATTGTCACTGCCAAAATGAAACGAATGGTTGATTCATTTGGTTCCAAATTGCAAGTTAAGAGTTGGTTCAAAAATATTGATGGATCTTATGCATTTTTCCCCTTGTTATAATAACCGAACCGGATCAACGGCCGGGCCAGTAGAACCGTCAAACCAGTTACGATAGCGGTTCGGTTCATTGTTTGAACGGTTATTGATGGACCAAATGGTTTTTCACGGTTCAACATAAAATCAGATGAACCGGCACGGTTTAACTGGTCCATTGGTTCACTATTTTAACGAAAAAAAATATTTTAACATAAACTAAGACCATCAAATCATAATTATTTATTTTATATATGCTTCCTCAACCTTATTGTCGATTTTACATTGCCTACTACCAACTAGAACCGTAATTTTTAATTTGAATTAAAAAATATGGTTTCTTTTGTGAGATGGTTGGAATGATTTATTAGATATTTTCGTGATGATATGAATTTGAACTTGTTTATGGTCAATGATAATTTCATTCTTAAATTAGTGTAATATACAAGCCTTATATGTTATATATCATTAACGGTTCTACCAACGGTTCACCAATGGTTTTGTAACGGTTAACCAGTGAACCCTTAAACCACTAACTTTTCCGGTTCAGCCTCCGGTCCGGTTCTGAAAACAGAGATTTTTTCCCCAATGATTAATTCCATGTATTTGGTTGGCTACATTTATGAAGTTGTTATGTTATTTGGCTTGATTTTGTGCTATATTGCAATGATTTAATTTGTTCTTAATTTAGATGAATTGGCAGGTGTTTAGTTCGGTGTATATGTAACATTTCGATTTTTTCTGACAAACATATTGTATGTTTTATGCCTACTTACACAAGATTTTGTTTTTGCCTTTTTGGAGCGTATCATGGTGACTTTTCGAGAAGTGACCCATCTCAATACTCCTCTATATTGAATACATTAAATTTTAGAGTTCTTACAAAAACTTTTGCGTTTGATTCACGAACTCGTCTAATCGTTTAATATTGAATGTTCCTTAAAAATCATAGATGTCTCATACTTTATCTATGTGTAATTTGGCTAATTAAGATGTTCCATTATGTTTGCTAACAAATGTGGGGGGAAAAATAGAAAAAGGACTTATCCGGCCCATTTTTGTACAGTAAATTTTCTTATAACTCCATTAAAAAAAGTTCCACCATTTTTTTTGTTTTTGATATTTGCATGTACAATCATTACTTTCTCGGCGTTTTGGATTAGAATTAGATCAAGTGTGTCACATACTCGCATAATCTCATTACATGCCCAATCAAAATTGTAATGGGCAATGGCAAATTGACAATTTCACTTTACCAGTTAGACGGACGCAGCAAGGGATGCCCACTGAGGCGGACCACCAATTGTGTCTATGATAAAGCCCATCGGCCCAATTGTTTGATCCTCAACATCAGATCATTCAAAGCACAGAAATTATTAGCGAGACCAAGACCTACCCAAAACGACAGCTCCTTGGCCATTGAATTCCAATTAAAACGACGACCCCCTTCATCATTCCGCATTAAAAATTCCTGTCGCCGTTAGCAAATCTCAATTTCCTCTTCCCCCGCACCTATTTCTCATGCCGAGTCCTGTCCCAGTCTCCATCCGAAAATTCTTAGCTCCAACCTTGATTAGACACAAAAGTTCCAACCAATTATATGTTAGTTTTCTATTCGTAAGTCCATCTTTTTTTTTATATTTTAATTCTTAATTTATTTAATACAGTCAAAAACATTAAATATTAAGAGAAAATGAAAGTGACATGTTGAATGGTTGGCAGGTTGGACGCTAAGAATTTTCCCGCGTCTCCATCCCCCGCCAACTATATAATGCAACCAAATTGCTTCTGCATTGCCATAACAGAACAAAATTGGTCAACCATGGTTATTAAACCAATAACCACCGTGAGCTTTGCCTCCACCGGTACTTGCTTTTCCATTCTGCTCATTCTCGTTCTGTCGCACTACCAATCTCCCACTGCCGCCGCCGCCGCCGACGACTTCCCACACCTAGAAATTGCAGAATCCGACGACCAAGAAGCTCCCTTTGAAGCTCCAGCACCCTCCCCGACCGACGAAGACGATGCAGGAGATTATTATGCGCCATTTGAAGCTCCGGCATCTTCCCCAACTGATGAGCTGCTGTACGACGTCGTTTACGCTCCCCTCGAGTCTCCGTCCCCTGCTCCAGCAGCAGAAGAAGAAGAAGAAGACGACGATTACCCGCCATTCGTAGCTCCAGCGCCAAGCGAGCTTTCGTACGACAACTATTATGCTCCTCTCGAGGCTCCGTCGCCAACCCAAGAGGACGATTATGCCCCTATTGAAGCTCCAGCGCCTTCCCCCGCGGAGGAGGAGGAGGAGGACGATTATGCCCCTCTCGAAGCTCCAGCGCCATCCCCAATCGAATCGGCATCCTTGGGTGATGAGGGCGAGGACTTGGCGGCGCCATTTCAGGCTCCATTGCAGCCGACGTTAGTGGTGGACGCGGATTCGACGGAGGCGGATGATGACGACAGCAGCATGGAAATGAATGCGGCGGAGGGAGGAGGAGGAGGAGGAGGAGGGTGGAGTAAAGCTGGAGTTGGGGTGTTGGGGAGCGCTTGCCTTTTGGGGATTGGGGCGTTTGTGTATAAGGAGAAGAGGAGCAAGGGGGATGGGTGGAGGCGACGGCGAGGATGGGATTACGAATCCTTGTACAAGAAGAAGAAGAAGAACGAAACCTCAATGTCCAAGAAGCACGAGGTTGAGCTCCTCCCCATGCTTGCTTGATCATATGATATATATATATATATATATATATATTGTGCAGTAATTTGTGGGCAGTGGATCAAGAAAGGCTTTGTTGCTTTATTAAATAAAAGTACAAAAAGAGACAATTCAATTTAAGGAGACATTTCTAGGATTATAACTAAAGGCAGGGCAGCAGGTATAATTTTCCCCATTATTTAACATTTGCTTTTGTTTGTTGCCATTCATTATTCATGTATTATGTCTTTGTCACAGTAAATCATAATTTGGTTGAACATCTAGTCGAATTTAACATAGTGATGATGCTTTTCCCAATTAATACCGACACCCAGCGGCGAGCCAAGAGCCTTTTTTTTATCTTTATTGTTATTTTCTCTATTTATGAATTGTATGACAGGTCATTGAGTAACGCGTGTCGTTATTGGGAGACGAAATTGAGAACACAATCACTCGTGTTAGAAACATTGGAATACAACTGACGCAAATCTTAAACATTGGAATTGAAGAATACTTGTCTCGCAACTTCCATGCGATAAACCAAGTAAACTACAATAAAGTGTGATAAAAGAAAGACAATAAACTAATATTTGAGTTTCAATCTTCTTATCATTAAACGGGAGAACAAGAGATATTTACAGGCACAGAGAACCTCAAAATTCTTCTCCTTCCCAACCATGGTTCGGCCATCCCTCTTCCATTTCCTACCCAAAATATGACAACCTCACTCATAAGAACACTATAAATAAATGCTAAATAAATACCAAACGAAAATTGAAACCTAAAACAACAGTAATATCCCGAATAATAACTAAATACTTAACTAATTAATGAACTACTAAAAATAGATAAGTTGAGAAACTGCCGAATTATTACAATAGACCGTCTCGTAACAAAATGTTCGAGAAGGTTACATTCATTGTGATCCAAATTTAGCTAGAGATTAAAAGCCAATAATTCAAATATCTCTACAAAAAAAAAAATATCAATCATATCGTTTCCAATATATAAAAAAAAAAACTAATTTCAATTGTAAACTATGAATTATCATCTGTTATTTTCCCTTTCTTTTTAGTGTAGGAGTACACGTAGATATTATATTTCTTAAAGATAGTATAAAATTATTTAAGAATGATTTGTACTAGTTTCACATCTTTCTAAAGTAGTTAAATCATTTTAAAAATTATTCTGTTTTTTGTCAACTAAAAATTATTCTAATTATTGTTGTATTATGAAGGGAAAAATAAAATTTCTAAATTGGTCCACTACAAAAATCGCCCAACATTTTCTGTACAGTCTCCAGTCTAGACCTCTTTTTTTTTTTATCTTCATTATTCTGGGACACTCCTTCCAGAAACCGGAGCCTTTTCGTGAAAATTTGACAGCAGCTAGTCGCCTAGCTGCACGGCGGAAGCAAGCAATTAGGGTTTTCCAATTCCTCTTCTGTAGTCATCGATCGCCATGTAGTAGAGTTCTAGATCCTCTTTCTTCCCCACCCATCTGCAATACCGACAGTTCCTCTGGTAAATTACCTTTCTTTCCCGATCTTATTGCTGATTTCTTGTTCGTGTCGTGTTATTTCAATTTGCGCTTCCCTACTCGTGAATCTATATACTCTCCGCTTAGATTAGGGTTCCACGGATCCCTTCCCTTCAAATCCCATTGGGGGCTTCTCTTTCCGGCGATTATGAGGTTGCCGACCTCAGTGAAATCCCTGTTACAGTTAGAGGCAGCGGTGGGGAAGCCATCTAGACTTCCATGGATGTTTTCGTCGCTGTTTTCTTACTCAGAAACTCCTCAAAAGAAAGCAAAGGCTGCGCCTTTGCAGGAGACTAGAATGAGGGACAGAATGAATCTACATGCCAAAGGTGGTGTTGGTGGGGGTGGGTGCTGCAGCTTCCACAGAAGCAGGGTTGTTCGCCGTGGGAGAGCCGATGGTGGGAATGGTGGAAGAGGTGGTGATGTGATCCTGGAATGTTCCCCTGCAGTTTGGGACTTTAGTGGTTTGCAGCATCATGTTAATGCAGCCAGAGGGGGTCATGGAGCCTCCAAGAATATGATAGGCACTCGAGGAGACGATAAGGTCGTCCGAGTACCCATTGGCACTGTGATTCATCTTGTTAGGGGTGAGCTTCCATCTTTAGTTCAGGCCAGATCGACTGAAGCTGCTTTGGATCCCTGGGATCTCCCTGGTACGTTAGATACTGATCCAACTACAAATTTTCAGCAGGAGGCATTGGCTACTGAGAGGTCGGAATCAACTTATGAAGAATCACCGAACGTAGATGTTAACCAGAATAAGTTGACAACTGCAGAAAGTGAAGATGTACAATACAATGTTGCAGAATTGACTATACCAGGCCAGAGAGTGATCGTTGCTCATGGAGGGGAAGGTGGTTTAGGTAATGTTTCTACTTCAAATGTTCCGAACAATGCCAAGACTGGAAAACCAGGGATATTGAATAACGGAAACTCTACTGATCCTGATGATCACCCCTCCCTCAGAGCTGGTTCACCTGGTTCTGAAGCTGTCTGCATACTGGAGCTCAAGAGCATTGCAGACGTAGGCCTTGTGGGTATGCCAAATGCTGGTAAGAGCACTCTTTTGGGTGCTTTATCCAGAGCGAAGCCCACAGTTGGCCACTATGCCTTCACAACACTTCGGCCAAACTTAGGGAAAGTGAATTTTGAAGACTTCTCAGTCACAGTGGCTGATATCCCTGGACTGATAAAGGGTGCTCATGTAAACCGTGGACTTGGCCATTCCTTCCTACGACACATCGAGAGAACAAAGGTGTTGGCTTATGTGGTAGATTTGGCAAGTGGATTGGATGATGGTAGGAAAGGACTTCCACCATGGGAGCAACTGAGAGATTTAGTATTGGAGCTGGAGCACCATCAGGAAGGGTTGTCTGATCGGCCTTCAATAGTTGTGGCTAACAAGATAGACGAGGCTGGGGCGGAACTAGTGTTTGAAGAATTGAAAAGACGGGTGCAGGGTGTTCCCATTTACCCAGTATGTGCTGTTCTGGAAGAAGGGTTGCCTGAGATGAAAGCTGGTCTCAGGGTCCTGGTGGATGGTGGAGGCAAATCTGGGCGACTCTGCTTGGATAATATTGATTGTTCTGCTGATAAGATGGAGCCTGAAGCTGGAAACCTCTGTGAAGTCAGCTCGCTTTGATATTTTCTAGGCTACTCTGAGGAGGTCCAACGAAACCACACGTGTGCTGTGCTGCCCTACCTACCAATGTGTTTGTTAGAATTGCTGTTTGTGTAATACTGATCCCTGATTATTTGCCAAGGCATCAATCAGTATGCTGCAATAGAAGTATAGTTGAGGCATGAGATTTGTCGAATGATATATTTAACTGGTTCTCGATTGAGGGGATGAGTTAAATTCAGGGGAAACCATAATTAGTATGGGAAAGTCAGTCGAATAAAGAAAGCTCGCCGAAGTGATTGGAAGGGGGAAAGTTAGGTCTTTGGTTAAGATCGATATATTATGGAGCGGTTTCAGCAATTCTTTGGTGTGCTTATGCTACAGGACTTGTTTCTTGCTGATACTTTCTGCAATCTAAATGTTTCCCAATTAATAGAGTGCTTGTGTTGTGTGAATTTTTTATAATCTTGTTTATTCCTGAGGATTACAGATTTATTGTCCCATCTCATCCGCATTGTGTCTTTTTCAAGTTCTAGTACCAAAACTTGGTTAATAGTTGCTCGCAAGAATGTCTCTCAGTTCCTCGCTTCTTTCTTTTCTTTTAGGCTGACTTCTCAAAGCGAATGTTGAGTTTTGTACAGCGGAAGGGTTAAAGAGACGGCACTAGATGTGGAACTTCGCATCAAACTGTCTTGCTGGAAGTGTCAGTTTAAACAGCTCATCAAGTTCAAAGCCAAATCAAGTCACCCCATCTGAATACTCGGACGATGAAGCATCTTCTGTTGTGAGCAGAGAAGAAGGCCTGGAGTGCCCAATATGCTGGGAATCCTTCAACATTGTGGAAAACGTGCCCTACGTCCTGTGGTGCGGTCATACCCTTTGCAAAAACTGCATATTGGCTCTCCAGTGGGCTGTTGTGAAGTTCCCAACTTTACCAGTTCAACTCCCGCTTTTCATCTCCTGTCCATGGTGCAATCTCTTGTCATTTCGCCTGGTCTATGGTGGAAACCTCAAGTTTCCACGCAAGAACTACTTCCTACTATGGATGGTTGAAAGCAAGAATGATGATAGAGTCAAGACTCGTGCATCATCTACCTTTGAGGATCATCCAAATGTTTGGTCGGCGAATTCCAGCTTGGCTGGTTCTGGAAGTCAACATAATAATCACCATCACCACCTGCGGCAATCTAGGTCAAGCCATGATGCTGTTCACGGCAACAATAATCCTCATTTCCTCAGTGTGGGGAGGATAAAATCATCGCTGCAGAAGTCGTTGGTTTTCTTTGTTCACCTTACTGCCAAGTTCCCTTTGGTCATCATATTCCTTCTGATCATCTTATACGCCGTACCTGCCAGTGCAGCCATTCTGGCGCTGTACGTTCTCATCACTGTTCTGTTTGCCATACCGTCGTTTCTCATACTCTATTTTGCTTATCCCAGTTTGGATTGGCTTGTCAGAGAAATCATCACTTGATATCATGGTATTTGCCAGCTACTTCATAATTCGATGACTTTACGAGCCTCAAATGTGGATCGCCATTGTGTATCTATGTAGATTATACATGAGCTTTTGTAATGAATCTCTTCTGCTTGCTCCCCATTGGTATAGGGTCTATGTTGGCAGCAGAGGTACTGGAGGCAGAAGCCATCTTCTGCACTGTACTGGTTTCTGGTCATTTAGAGAGATCTCTTTATGTAAGACAAGTTTGTGGTGATGGTGGATTAGGGAAATTGGTTTCGCATATATGTGTAATTAAATGCTACCATGCTAGTGCAGTCAGCTTCAGAATCAGTGGTTTCTGTGCTATACTCATCATTGCTTGGCCTTCTTCCTTTTTCACCATTGTAGTCTGACGCTGTCGAAATTCGAATAGCCTACCGTTACGATTTCAGGCTGTGGATGTCCAATAACTTCTCTATAGGTGTTACCAACTGCACAATTTCAGCTGGTGGATGTCCATTGATTCATTATAAATGACGCCAACGTACTCATCGAATGATTGAGAATTTGAGATAGAGGATTACGCGTGGCGATCCGTAATCGCCTACAAATTTCATTTTACTGAGGATGTGTTTCAAATTGATGGTTAAGGAAAGCGAGAAATCAATTTTCCTTATGTGAAACGAGACCGTTCATTTCCCATCCACACTCCACAGAAAGCAAGAAGAAAAAAAAACTTCCGGGAATACTTTATACTTCATCGCAGGCATATCGCCACGTGTCACAGACATAGCTTCGAAACTTACTTAGCCACTCAATAATTCGTAGGAAAAATAATCCAACCTTCAGGTTCTTCCTTCTAACTAGGGATGGCAATGGGTCGGATCGGGTCGGGCGCGGATAGTTCATATACGTTACCCTATCCATAGTAGTTCGGGTTTTACTCATACCCATATTCATACCCACATGTGAAACGGGTAGAAAATCATAACCATGCCCATACCCGTTCGGGTTTCGGGTATCCACGGTTATCCATGGGTAATAATTTATCTTCATAACTCCAACAAATATGTTAACATTCACACGTATTCTCACATTACGTAAGAGGAAAAGTACGACAATTATTCACTAGAATGAAGAAAATTAATTAAAACTACACAATTTCATGAAAATTATATTTATATGCTAAATATAAAAATGTTAGAGAAAAATAATGATTATTTCTAGACAAAATACATAAGCATGTGTATAATCGGGCGGGTTCGGGTTGGATAGTGAGAAACCCATGCCCACCCATTACCCGCAATATTCGGGTTCGGATTTTACCCGTACCCACTAAATGTCGTTCGGGTTTTACCCTACCCGATTAGGCCGGATTCGGGCGGATATCCACGGTTACGGATATTTTTGCCATCCTACTTCTAACCCGCCAGGCAAACCAGAAGTATTGTTGCAGAAGGATATGATATGGCGGGAGCCATTAACCTTTGCGGTTCCATGTCAGCCGCATTACAGAATCTAGCAGTGTCTTTCAAGGACCCAAATCATGGATTCCTTGGTGGGTCATCGTTGAAGTTCAAGGATCTCTGTTGGGAATCCAAACTCAGATTCTCCACCAGCAGCAGAAGCGCAAGAAGACTGGGGCTTGTAGTTGCTGCTGTAGAAGAAGAAGAAGCCATCTCACAGGGAAGCTCTGATGGCAGATTTTACTTCAACTTCACTGGCTTTCCTTTTCCTCTTGGCCCTTTTCTCAACAGGCGCACTATTAGAACTGAGGTCGGTCCCTCTTCCCATCTCCTTCTTTAGCAGTTGCGGCTAGCAAAGTAATTTTCTTTGTTAAGTGGGTTTGGTACTTTGGTTTGTGTATGTTGGTATAGGTTGTGAAAGGATCCATATGGCTGTTTGAACAAGAACAAGCATTAGGGTTCAGCAGTGTCTCCACAAACATCAGAATGACAGTCATCAAGCTCAAATCTGGAGGCTTGTGGGTACATGCTCCCATTGCCCCAACAAAGGAGTGCATTCAGGTTCTTCACCTTCTACTTTTAATATCATACTGCAAAGAAACGATATAAGATTGACAGTTGATCCTCTTAGGCTTTAGCGACTTGAGTTATGAGGATGAATTGGTTCTCTATATATACTTGATCTTTGAAGTGTTGTGTTTGAATCCTCAAAGTCTGTAGAAAATGATAGAAGATTCAAACTTGATCATCTTTTTATAACTTGTGTTGTTGAGTTGAGCTTGTTGTTGACATTAGGGACCGAGAAGCTCAATATCCACTAATGTTTCTCGTCCTTCATCTGCACAGTAAGTCCGACGTGTGGCTTCGCTGACAAGAGATCTTGGTTTATATGTCACAGCTTCTGAAGGATTTAGATGCCCCTGTGGAGTATATCATTCTGCCCACATTTGCTTACGAGCACAAAATATTTGTTGGTCCGTTCTCTAGGAAGTTCCCCAATGCAAAAATTTGGGTTGCACCAAGGCAGTGGAGTTGGCCATTGAATTTGCCACTTGAGTTCTTCGGGATCTTTGGTGCCAAAACATTGAAAGACGAGGACTTGTCAACTCCTTGGGCGGACGACATTGAGCAAAAGGTTCTCAGTGCACCTGAAGTTGGTAAGTTCGAGTTAATTCGAGTTGTATTTAGGCAGTGGCGGCACAATCAGGTTTTCATGTGACAATGTTTGTTTCAGGGCTTGGGCCTTATGTGGAGGTTGCTTTCTATCATAAGCGCTCAAGATCACTTCTGGTAACCGATGCTGTGATTTTTGTTCCGAGAAAGCCACCTGACTGTATTGGTAAAGATTCACTGTTAGCCTCAGCAAAGAATGGCTTAGCAGTGAAAATCCTTAGTAAGGGGAAGGAAGTATCTGAGGAGCCTGTTATCGATAATCCAACGAACCGTCAAAAGGGTTAGTCTTTTTTGTTTTGTTCTTAACCCAACATCCAAAAACTAAGGACAGTGTTACATATCAAAAGTGTGACCTTGCAATTGTATTCTTAAGGTTTAGTCCATCAAAAGGGTTAGAATCATCTAATTTGCTTACTTTGTGCAGGATGGGAAAGAATGGTTCTCCAGATCCTATTCCTTGGTCCATCTAATCTCTTAGAACCCAATGCCAGTTTTGCTCAGATGTCCCAGAAATTGATAGTATCACCCATCGTAAGGACACTAGTATTCAGCAAAGTACCAGAAAAGGTAATGAGAGAACTTCATAATCCTGTTTTTTCAGGGTAACCAGTTCCTTATTTGTCCTTGGTTTAATAACGCCTGTTTCTTGGCTCGTCTCTTGAACACTACACAGGTGAGGGATTGGATTGATAGGATCGGGAAGGACTGGAGATTCAAAAGGATCATCCCAGCCCATTTCGCTGCTCCAGTGAATGCCAGTAGGTCAGATTTCATGGCTGCATTTGCATTTCTGGACGATCTATTGGGGGAACGATATGCTACTCGGCCATCACTATCTCTCCTCTTCGCAACCATCATGGGGAAAGCTGCAACTTACTTCCCTCCGGATGACATGAAGACTCTATCATCCCTTGATCAGTTCTTAGTTTCTGTTGGTGCAGTCAAGAAGACTGTCTCAGGCCGCCGGAAGAGAAAAGCAGCATTCTAGAACTGCAATGTAAGCATCATCTGTCTCTAGTACTTGCTGTTGATAATACACAAAATACTTGTGCCACAGTTTAGTCGTCATACTGATTCCAAATTTCACAAAGTTGAATATATATACCGTCGATTTAAGCACGCATTAACAGTTTCGACCCACATTTTCTTCGTTTCTTCGATTTCAAATATTTTTGCAGAACAAGTTGCAATGACAGTGGGTTTCTTGTGTCCTTTGTGGTCATGGATCATGTGGACGAATTTGTCATGATTAACGTTAGGAGTCCGATGAAGGGATATGTGTTGCTTGTTGTTATGATGTGATTGTTGTTGGAACATTGTTTATATGTTTGATGAAATTGGACTATCGGTTGGCCATAATGGTACCCGCCAAAACAGCATTTGTCCATATAACTAGTTTCATAATGATAAATTGGCCGGCGTCCCATTCCCCATTAAAAAACATCATAAAGCAATCTATTTCATACAAGAATCTATTTCTCACCAACCATTCGGTTGAACATTTTCTATGAACACTGCTAGTCTGGTTGAATATATAATAAGAGTTGGGGGAATCTGCAGAGCCCACCTGAGATGACTACAAATAATAGACCAAGAAGAAATTCAAGGGGGTAAGTAGTAGGATCATACAATGTATCCAAGAAAGGGAGAAATTTAGTCATGTATCTGTGTTGAGGTCTAACGAGAGTTTAAAAACGATCGTAGCTATTCCCTTATACAAATATGTACGTATATGTCCTCTGAAGATGAGAGATTTTTTTCATTGTGACTTTACATACAATTTGTTGTTATGTGAGCATGAAGGCTCAGGACTGTGAGGTTATGTTACATTGATATATTTGAGTTAAAATTTGTCATGTGAAGTTCTTAAGATCTTACAAGAGTCTAAGAAATGGTTATACCTCTTATCTTATATAAATTTGTTTCTTATAAAGATGAGAACCCTATTCTTTATCAGCGTCAACAATTTGCATGTGTTTCTCTCTATAACTCTATATAGCAAGTTAGCAACCATTCATTCTAAAATATCCATTGCATTCTTATATCAATAAGTGTACATCATCAGGACTACCCCTACCTCTCTATATTCAAGAAAATCACCTTAATCAATCAGGACCAATTATTCATATTATCAATTAAGTTCAAAGTTATTTGACCAAACCGAAACAATAATCATTATCCATACAACATATACATGAACTTGTAGAAGGAATGATGAATTGCGATTATCTTGATCATGAATCATGATCAATCATCATCCTCACAAAATCCTAATATACCAATGCGATTTGTTCTATAGTTGTTACTTAGCTTGGTAGATGGTAGATAGTATAGTATCCCCCACCTCTCACTTATGAAAAAGGTGAAGCAGCCATTTCAATGATTGATCAAGGAGGCCTCCCCTCCACTCCGCACTCGGCTTTTCTTTTTTTTACAAAGGGATCGCTTATATTGCTCAACTAATAAAATCGGTTACAAAGAGGGGATACAACATGAGAAAACAAATCAAGAAAGAACAGCCTCAACATCCAGAGGAACACACAAACCAACAAGGAGAAGATCAGAACAAGAGAAAGCCAAGCATGATCCAACTAGACAAGGGCATTCTAATCTTGAACCGCAAACCAAAGCATCTGATTCACTCTTTGCAACCTCATTTATCAGAAAATCTCAAAGGAAAGCTTCAGCTCATCCAATACAGAAATGACCATGATGATTGAACATTGCAACACCATATGCCGCCTCCAATGGAGGGGAAAAGCCTTACCTGCAGGTGAAGCGAGGAAAGAAGGAAAGAGATGGGGTTTAGGGATTTGGGATTGCATGGGAATCATCATATATGCTTTCTGACTTTCTCTCTTCTTCGAAGGGAATGGGGACAAGCTAAGAGACAATTTTGTAACAGTAGAGAGTTGGATATGAATCTCTTCTCTTGGTGGGTTTGTTTCTGCTTTCACTTTTATCTCGAGTAGCTTCCATTAACGTTCATTTCACCTTTTCCCTCCTGCTTTAGCTTTTTCTTGATCCAACAATGACATGTTCTTTGCTGACATTTTTATCCTAAAGATAGATTGTTGGACCACCATTGTAATTGTTGATATGAATCTACCTTGTACCTTTGGTTGTAAGTACTTAACTTAGTTACTCAACAACTAAAGAGGTATTCACACATGGGTATATGGTAAATTTTTTGTAGGAAATTGAGTATATATCTCGATCACGAGATAGATCGTATAATAATAATGCAAATATAATAACATGAAAAATATTATTTCTCTTGTGCTTTCATGAAATGATAGAGCTGTCAATTATACGAATTTGAATTGTACGATCAATATTAGTGAACATGTGAAATATGGACACAGTTTTCATTATTTGGAATTGGTGGCTAGAAAAGAGGAGTGTGATCTTGATTTACTTCATGACTTAAAGGAGGATAACGACAGAAATATCCATATTAATGATCCTTGGAGAGTTAATCCATGTGCTTTTCATGGAAAGATAGCTATCGTTGGCTATTGGTTATGTGTTTAAATAAGGGGGGAGTTCAATGGTGATTCATTTCATGAGTTAGAGGAAGGCAACAACAAGAAGATCCACAATTGCATTCCTTCGGAAGTCGATTGTTAACAAGCTTCATCATTCTCGATCTTGATTTTTGAATAATTAGCATACATCTTTCGAAACATGATCTTATTCGTACTTTGAAATTAATTGGATAGTATATTGAAAATCAATCTAAAAAATAACTTTGCGGTACCTCACATTCTATGCACACGATAAACCTTGATCTATAGTGTATAATACAAGTTAAATACACGAACGAAACTGAATTTTCTCTATTGTAAAAAAAATTTGAATTTTCTCTGTTATCAATTTCAAATGACAATTGATCATTAACCACCTCAAATAAATATTAGAAAATAACCAATTGTATCTTAATTTAAAAATTCATACTCCAGCAAACTGTCGCGAATTTACTTTACGAAAGAGTTCCTTTCAAAACTTTGAGAATCTCATTTTCGGTCAATTGATTCCAACAAATGGAAAGTCCACCACATTACAATAATGAAAATAATTGACCAAGTGAGTGACAATAAGAATACAAATTTAAGGAATTAAATGCACCAAATTAGCTTTCAAAAATTGAATTTTGAATAAACCAAAGTTAGTGTCTCCCCATTCATTCAGCCACCAGTCAACATTCTGTTCCCCTTCAGGCCAAATTAATACAAGGAAAGAATACAAAGTTATTATTTGCGTAAATCATTCATGAAAATCATTGATTAATAAGATTTTATTCAAATTGAACGAGGCCTTAAATAGTTAAATAAAGGTGGACGACAAGAACTTTTTATTAGAAATTTCAAAATTTCAAACTTGTCTTCCATTAAAAAATAATAGTAATAAATACTCATTAATAATTTTATACAAATACCATAATCATTTTGGATAAATTACTCCATACTTATCATTTGGGATGTGAAAAAATGGGTAATGGGAATATAAATAGGAGATTCGTAAATTCTGCAGCGGAGAGAAAGGAAAAGCTCACCATTCACCAAACTCAGCCTGGGGGGAATTGATCTTGGTTTTGAATTTTTATTGCTTGCACGATCTTTCTCCGGCAGAGTCGACCGACACGGAAGCTTAATTCATATTATAGTCTAGGAATCAATCTTCTCAAAGGCAAAATCCTACTCCAAATCAAATCTCTCTCACTCTTCTCCCCCATTGAATTAGTTTTCGGTTTTCCCTGTTTCCCCTTTTCCTTCGCTTTCTGGTTACGCACTATCCTCTGCTTTTTTGTGCGCACTTCCTTTTCCGTAACACCAACAACCAAGGAAGGTACGCTCCTCCTCGATAATCCCCACATCCTACTTTCGGTTATCTCGTCCTTCTTCCTCCTAAAGCTTCGATCTTTAGCCGAAAATTTTCTGGGCATTTGCTTTGAGTTAACGGGTCGGACTCTGTTTGATTTTGGTTCTGGGTTTTTCTGGGTGGGTTCTAGCTTTCTTCTCTTTGGGATTCCTGAGCCATTTTGGTTGTTGAATGTTAGTTGAAGTTGGGTGTGTCTTCCCATTTGGTACGGCTTATTTTGCTTGTTCTTTTTCTTTACTTTATCTCTATTCTCTAATGGGACGCGGTTGTTCATCCAATACGTTGTTATGGATGGTGAGTGGATTAGAAGATTTGCTGTTTCGAGTTCCTTATAGAATGTATTTATGTTGATCCATGGCTTTTGGATGCATTTGCATTATGCTACCTTAAGTGTTTGAATCTGTCATTTCTGATTCTCTTGGAAGATCAACCTGTTTGCTGCAATTCCAGATTCACTTACTTTTCCTGTTACATAATTATTACTTGTGCTTGTTGTGTAAGGGATGGACTGAGTAATGGTGTTTGATATTGATGGTGGATTCATGTTTCTGTGAAATGATTATTGTATGTTCTCTTTTTGGTTTTGTCAATAGGTTTTTCCATCCATTTCCACCCAAAAGTCTGCAGATTGAGAACCCTTTTCATTGTTCTTGATTAGTCTGGATACAATACAGTTCTAGACTCCAAATGTAGGTTCATAAACAATATTGAGAACAAATTATGAAAAACAGTTCTGAATAATTGTCTCTGTTCCTTTTATTTTCTCTGAAGGTTAAGAGTAATGTTTTAGGAAATTTATCTATGGAGGTTAAGATTATAACAAAGACATTATTTCTTGATAGGCCTGAGGTTGGCTTTTACAAAACCAAAGGACTCTTCTCAAAGTCCATTGCTTCTCGTGGCATTACTTGGTAAGTTATCCTTCTTATGCTAATAATCTTGTATAGTTGTATTGCATCTTCTTGTCACACTAATCACAGATATTTGATGGTTTCTTCAGTTGAGCATCTATTCGCTGTTATCTAGTCCTATCCAATGGCTGACAGGAGCATCAGTCTGCCAGTGACTCCAGATTCAACTGATTCTAGAAGAAGCTCTACTGGAAAGTTGACATCTTCCAAGGACGAAGAAAAGATTGTTCCCAATTACCTGCGAGCTTCTACTGGCTCGTGTCATGATTTCTGCAAATATGGGAAGAAGCATGCTGCTGAGGAGAAGGAAAGGCGCCCATTTCCCAGAAGAGCGATCAAGAAACCTACTGATAGTAACCAACACTCACCCGAGATCCAAATTCAAGTCTTTAGCAAACCTCGTAGCAAGAAAAACACAGAAGGGCTTTTGCTTTCTAAATCAGCGGACAGCAACAATGATGTCCTAAAGGCTGCTATATCCACTGCCAGGAAGGCATCAGTCCCAGAGCGGTTAAGACAGTCAGCTGACTCAAAGCTTTCAAGGTTTCATGAGAGCAAGACATCCCCGGCTGAAAGGTTGACAGGATCATTGGATGGTAAACTTTCCGGGTTTATTGAGACATCCTCCCAAATGGGAAGGACATCATCACGGGAAAGGAAGACTACTGCTCAGCCAACTGATCTCAGAACTTTAACTGATCCAGAAACCAATCTTGCATCGAAGACACTCAAGAAAGGCATGCCATCATCCTCTCTAGCAAAGCTCAAGAACCCCTCAAATCAAGCTTCACCAAGGGCTAAAGGACTTGCCCTGTCGGAAAAACTTGGTAGTTCTTTCAAGCCTAAATTATCGTCCTCTCCTAATAACAATGCAGCTGGGTTAAGTGCTCAACGAAAAAGCGACATTGGAACAGGACAGAAATCTAGCGCCCTCCCCAAGGTAGCTCTAAGGAAATTGCAGGTGTCCCCAAAACCCTTGGTGTCCCCTAGACTTTCTGGGGCAGGATTAAGTGCTCGACGACAAAGCGACATGGGATCAGGACAGAAATCTAGCCTCCTCCCCAAGATAGCTCTAAGGAAATTGCAGGTGTCCCCAAAACCCATGTCATCCCCTAGACTTGCTGTATCAGCCAGAGCTTTGGCTTCCCCAAGGGTTTCCTTGTCTCCCAGGTCTTCCCTTGCTGGTGTGGCAGGCCTAAATGCAAAGAGAAATCGGGCTGCGAAAGTTTTATCTGCTATGAAGAATGACCAACCAAAGAAAGAGGACAAGATTAGGAAGGCAGCAAGTAACTTGCAGCCCAAAATTCAGGACAAGAGTAAGAAGCAGGTGACTAGCAAGCAGAGAACGATAAAGAAAGTGAAGGAAGAGGGCGATGACAAGGTGGAGGAAAAAACTTTGTATGTCATCAAAATGGAAACCGAGGACAAACATATGGAGTCTGACCTGAACGAACGTCTCGACGGCGATACTTCGCCTCTTCCAGTTTCATCCCCGAGGCAGTTATCTCTTCCGGGATGTTCTTCAGCATCATCGCGTACTAACAATGAAGAAGAAGAAGAGGGATCCGAGTATAGTTTGACTGACGGTGAAGATGAGTCTTCATATGAATATGACGATGAAACAGAGTCCATGGGAATTGAAGAACAAAATAAATGGAACAGAAGGAAGGCGATGGTTTCCTGTTCTGGAGATATTGATCCACAACCCGTGAAGCTACGTTTCAGGAGGGGGAAAGTGATTGAGATAAAGTCGGAGAACGATGGTCCAAGAAGGCTGAAGTTCAGGAGAAGCAGAGTATTAAGTGAGGGCAAGAATCCGAAGGCTGATGGTCGTGTGAGGTATCAGAGCAGGGGAGAAGGTGATGTTGTTGATGCAAAGAAGAGCGAGGAGAAAGTTGTTTTGAGACATCAAGAAGTGGATGGAAAGAAAGATGCTGGGCAAGGAGGGCTGTTCAACAATGTGATTGAGGAAACTGCGAGCAAACTGGCGGAGACGAGGAAGAGTAAGGTGAAGGCCCTGGTGGGTGCTTTCGAAACTGTGATCTCCCTCCAAGATGTGAAGCCCTCTGGAAATGTCGTCGTCTCGTGACAGCGATGAGTGGATTAATGAAGTCCCCTTGCTAAACTTTGAATCGGGTTTCTTGCCAATAGAGCACAGTGTTGTGTGTGTGTGATGAGAGGGTGGCTTGGTCTTTTTGGTATTTCCAAATTGGTTATCAGCGGTCTGGGTTTGGTTTTGTGTGAAAATAATCAAATGAAGTAATGAAATGAAACAAAATTTGAGCAGAGCCAGCTTTCTCCTGTTACTGAATAGGCATTACTCATTGGCATTACTGAGTTGTCCTTGCTCCCATCTTCTCTATAAGCAGAAAATCCATGAACAAGATCCATGTCCTGCGTCATATTTGCAACTATCTTTAAGTTGCAAACTCCGAATCTCATTGTGTTCATCTTGGAGTTGAAGATTTCGAGAATAGTTCAAAAACATGTAAACAATAAGGTTGCATGCACTGCAACTTTGATTAGGGTTGACGAAATCTTATTGAGATATTCTGAATGTCAATCAAGCTACGGCAAGTTGGTGAATGGCAACTCTACCCTCACAAAAATTATATTCAGATAGAAGTATAGAACCAATTCATCACAATCAACAACTTTCGACTGGCAAAACATCAGTAATAATATGAAAACCATGAATAAAAGGAGAAACGAGCAAACGGGGTTGACATTGGCGAAAATCTGCTTAATGGTCGATAGATTACTGGATTGAGTGCACATCTTTGAAAGACAATGACCACTAGGTAAAGGCCTACACTATATATCCCAACAAAATTTGCCCACAACAAACCCTTGGCATGATTTGCACTCGCACCTGCTCACTCATCAAGGGGCAACAATAATCCGTCCAGCAACTTGGTCGAGATCCCGCTGTCCATTTGAGGTGATTCTCCTTCCACTGAGAACAAAACAAGCAATGCCTACCGTCATTAGCAAGCCAGTCAAGAACAAAACATAGATTAGGAAACTTTGCTACGATAGCAAGAACAGGAAACCCAATACAGGTTTGACAGCAGAGTAGAAGTTAACCAACGATGAGAATTTCACGTTCAATGTTAGAAAAGGGTGAAGCAGAATCCCTCAACTCACCCAGTGGGAACAACTTCCACAATGTTTAACTTCTGTAGTTCACTAAGAATATGTCTGGCAATAGCACCACTGCTTTTGCAGAAATGGGGCGGTCGACTTCCATTCCTTTTGCTTCCGCCGTAGATTCTTCGGAAAGCTCCCACGCCCAAGCCTCCCCTCAGGTACACCTTCCTTGCCATTGAGGCTGCAGTCATGATCAAGCTCAAGGTTATAAACAAATAATCAAGGAATCAAGTCTGTAAACTCACACCGTAAACTGAAGAGAGCAAAAATCAGAGCTAGATGGCTAATTAATACTCACCAGCTCTAATGTAGTACCAGTCAGGATCATATGGTGCAAGCTCCTTCAATTTACCAGTCTTGACAATATCTGTCCATGGGGGCAGCTCTATCTGCAATCCACAGAAGTAATTGAAAAGGATGTAAGACCCCTCACTCAACCCACACAAAGTTGCTCACTGTTGAGGCATCATACAAGTGAAAGCTGATCTTTAGATTTCACAATTGTATGGCAAAATCAACAAGATAGTAAATCAGATCATTCTCTCCTAAGTACTAAACCAAAAATTCATCCAAAGGAAAACCAACACAACCTCCAAACCTAAAGCTAATCCCTTTTGACTCAATCACAGCCCAATGATCAACAGAAACCACCATGACGAAATATAAAAGCTCCCCAGGTTGCAATGAACACCACTATGCATCTAAAAACGCCTAAACTACAGCCATAGATCAATGACAGTTCATCAATGGAGCCGTCGAGTGTGCATCGACGCAAGCGAATTGCTAGGGGTTTGGGAGTACCTTGCCAGACCGCTTGAGGTGAGCGGCATAGGCCTTGACAAACTCGTGAGGAGATACATCCTTCACAGTGCAAGCCTTCATGACTTCGCCGGGAGCCGCCATTCTTCCTTACCTTCCTTCCTTGCCCGCGAGTCTCTCCGCCGCTGTTGAGTGAGGGAGAGGTCTGTATTGGGAACAATACGTTGCAGAAATGGCTAGGGTTTTCGCTTCGTGATTATATTTTGAATTTATATGCTGGACGTATTTATGATTTACTTTGGGCCGGGCCTTCTATATTTCGATCGGGCTGCGAGTAGTCCATCAAGCAGTTTCTTGGCCACTGTATCTTGTAGGGATGGCAATGGGTCGGGTCGGGGACGGATAGTGCGTATCCGTTACCCTACCCAAAGTATTTTGGGTTTTACCCATGCCCATATCCACATAAGAAACGGGTAGAAAATCCAAACCATGTTCATACCCGTTCGGGTTTCGGGTATCCACGGTTATCCATAATTAATAGTTTTCTTTATAACTTCAACCAATATGTTAATATTTACACTTACTCTCATGTTACGTAAGATGAAAAGCACGACAATAATTCACTAGAATGAAGAAAATTAACTAAAACAACACAATTTCATAAAAAATTATATTTATATGCTAAATATAAAATATGTTAGAGAAAAATATTGATTATTTCTCATTGTTATAAGAACCGAACCGGATCAACGACCGGGCCAGTAGAACCGTCAAACCAGTTACGATAGCGGTCCGGTTCATTGCTTGAACAGTTATTGATGGACCTAACGGTTTTTTACGGTTCAACATAAAATCAGATGAACCAACACGGTTTAACTGGTCCACTAGCTCACTATTTTAACAAAAAAATGCTTTAACTGGTCCACTGGTCGACTTTACGTTGTCTACTACCGATTAGAACTGTAATTTTTAATTTGAATTAAAAAAATGTGGTTTCTTTTGTGAGATGGTTTGAATGATTTATTAGATATTTTGGTGATGATATGAATTTGAACTTGTTTATGGTCATTGATAATTTCCTTTTTAAATTAGTGTAATATACAAGTCTTATATGTTATATATCATGAACGGTTCTATCAACGGTTCACCAACGGTTTTATAACGGTTAATCATTGAACCCTAAACCACTAACGTTTCCGGTTCAGCCTTCGGTCCGGTTCTGAAAACAGAGTTATTTCTAGACAAAATACATATGCATGTGTATAATCGGGCGGGTTCGGGTTGGATAGTGAGAAAATCATGTCCACCCATTACCCGCAATATTCGGATTCGAGTTTTACCCGTACCTACTAAAAGTCCTACGGGTTCGGGTTTTACCCTACCCGATTAGATCGGATTCGGGCGGATATCCACGGTTACGGATATTTTTGCCATCCCTAGTATCTTGTATGTCCTGAATTGGGCTGCACATTGGAATATTCTGCAGATAAAATAAATAAAACTTACACTCATAATTGGAGAACTGAAAAAATAGGTGCAGTATTTACTAGTATGGATCAGAGGCGAGTTTGTAATTTAGTTTATGAAGTTCTTACATAGAATTAGAACATTCTGCTATCCTAATTGTTGCGATGTAAATACTGACTACCGAAAATGTTTGTTACAATATATTTCAACTTCAAAAACAACGTTAATTCACGAAGATACTATGGCTTAAGGGGGCTTAGGAAAAGAACAAGAAACAAATAACTATTGAACTCCATCGCCCAACAAAATGGGAGTATATCGAAGTTTATCCGAAGACGAATAGCTGTTCTAACCCAACATTACAATGAGACAGTAAAAAAGAGAGTACCATATCACAAAAGAGATATACGTCAAAATACAATGTAAGCCAAAAACGATACAGCAGCCTCTTGCGTTCCCAATACAATGACAATGCAAGAAGCAAAGGGGCAATAAGACTTAAAACGGGTAAGTAAGAAAGAAAGAATCATCGGAATTTTCTGTGTCTCAAATAAAAGCATAATATGATCTGTCTGGTAAGGGATCTCCAACTGGCCAAAGCATCTCAAAGTTCTCCTCTAAGCCACAGCAGGCAAGTCCTTCAACCACGCATCCAGAGGCTTACCGATCGAGTAGACGATGAAACCGATCTCCCTCAGCTTATCCACATTCACAACGTTCCTCCCGTCGAACACAAAAGCAGGCTTCTGCATGTTGTCGTAGATCCTCTGGAAGTCCAGCTTCTTGAACTCGTCCCACTCGGTCAAAATGCAGAGACCATGAGCATCTTTGGTTGCCTCATAGGCATCCCAGACCACGCCGACTTGCTTCACAGTGGTCGGGCTCATGGGCTGGAGGTGGAGAGGGTGGTCCCAGTCGAACTTCTTCATGGAGAGGTCCCTCTGAATCTGGTCCTCGGTCACCTGGGGATCGTAGATGCTCAACCGGGCCTTATCGCCCAAAAGCCCCTTGCAGACATCAATCGCCGGGGTCTCCCTGGTATCACCAGTATCCTTCTTGAATGCAAAGCCCAAAATGGCAATCTTCTTGGTTGCCACGGTGTTGAACATGGATGAAACGAGACGGTTCACGAATCGGTTCTTCTGGTAGTCATTGATCTTGATGACTTGCTTCCAGTATTCAGCCACCTCGGGGAGACCATTGCACTCACAGATGTATACCAGGTTCAGAATATCCTTCTGGAAGCAGGACCCACCAAAGCCGACACTGGCGTTCAAGAACTTAGGGCCGATTCTCGAGTCCTTACCAACAGCAAATGACACTTGAGTGACATCAGCACCAGTTGCCTCACATAGAGCTGACATGGCATTCACCGAAGAGATTCTCTGAGCCAGGAAGGCATTGGCAGCAAGCTTGGAGAGCTCAGCAGACCAAAGGTTGGTGGTCAAGATTTGATCTTCAGGGACCCAGTGAGCATAGACCTCCTTCAATGTCTGAATTGCCTTCTGCCCCTCGGGGGTTTCCCTTCCTCCAATGAGAACCCTATCAGGGTTGAACAAGTCTTTGATGGCTGTTCCTTCAGCAAGGAACTCAGGGTTTGAGAGGATCTGGAACTTGATCCCCTTGCTGTTGTGTGTCAAGATCTTCTCAATTGCCTCTGCAGTCTTCACGGGAACAGTTGACTTCTCCACGACAATTTTGTCCGATTTGGAGACATCAGCGATCATACGCGCTGCACTCTCCCAGTAAGTGAGATCTGCTGCTTTCCCAGCACCAAGACCCCGAGTCTTGGTCGGGGTGTTGACCGAGACGAAAACAATGTCTGCCTCGAAGACGTGCTTCTCCACATCGGTGCTGAAGAACAGGTTTCTGCCTCTGCACTCCTTGACAACATCCTCGAGGCCTGGCTCATAGATGGGTAGCTGGTCACTGTTCCAGGCATTGATCCTGGGGACAGAGATGTCAACAACTGCAACTTCAATTTTGGGGCACTTGAGTGCAATCACAGCCATGGTTGGCCCACCGACGTAGCCAGCACCAATGCAACAGATCTTCACCATTTTGTCTTTCCTGAGATGAAATACGGCAACGCCAAATTAGAATACCGAAATCAAAAGGCACATGCAAAGAACTCAAATTTCTGATCCCAAACCCCCCACCCCCCAACCTTCTCCTGATCTATAATTTACTAGACTAATGTAACAGACTCCATTAATTTAAAGAACAAGACTTGTTGCACGGTGCTTTGGTGCCTAAGATCCAATCATTTGCATAGAGATAGGCCAACTGTTTGCAACAAATTCAGCACTTCCTACGGATCCCGTAAATGAATTTCCTGAAATTATGTAAACAGATCTAGGGAGCGTACATCATGCTATTGCCAAGCCACATGGATCTCGGAAGCTAAAAGTGCAAATCACAGGCTGATATGCACGTTTGAGCCAATAGGGGAGAAGAACGTACGAAGTAATCACGAACAAAACGGTCACATAACACAACTGAATCCACCACAATAGTCCCTAATAATCTATAGCTACATCTCGTTCCAAATCAATTCAAATCTAGCGATTTCCATAGTCAATAGAGAAAGCAAGCAACTGAACCGAATTCACAAATCGGCAGGCAAACCAAGCTCACAGATCTCGCAATTCAAACAATTAGATCGAAGAGCCTGACTGACTGAGCGCGAATAGAGGAAGATAGCTAACAGAGAATCAAACACTATAGTCGTGGGGGGCAGATCGGTAATGCATACAGTCAATGGATCTACGCGTAGAATTTCAGAAATCGGGAAGGAAGAGATGAAGAAACACGACAATGGAAATCGGAAGCGGAAAGAGTGAGATCGGGATTCTTGCGCGTACCTTGGCAGTCGGTGGAGGGAATCTAGAGAGAGAGAGAGAGAGAGGAGCTGAAAGGAAATGGGTGCGATGGTGGTGGACGAGAGAGAATGGGAGAAGGGAGGTGGGTTTATATACAGGGAGCAGGAGGAGACTGGAAGAAGAGCGCCAGCAAATTTAGTCAGCAACAAAAGAGGCGGGGAGGAGAAGAGATCTGCGACTGTGTGTAAAATGGTGTGGCCCCTCTCCTAAATCGAGGGTCGGGCGCATAACCGGTTATGCGGGTATGCACAATTAGGGCGGAACCCGCAACTTTGGTACCGGTATTTGGGATTATAACAATATAGTATTAAATTAGTCGATATTTTGTATTATCGGATATACATATTATTTTACGTGATTGGGAGTGAGATTGCATTTCAAGTGTTATTCGGTATTAGAGATTAAGGAATTGAGATCGGTGTATGCCGAAATATCGATTCATACTGAAAAATAAGCTAGTGCGTATTTTATCACTCACTTCTACCAACCCATCAACCGCCAAGATGGTTAGTTAATTGCACATAGCTCATTTTGTTGCTATTTGACAACTCATGCAACCTCATTTTCTTACTTGTAGTATATCTAGGAGTGGCTTAGTGGTCTCATGTTTTAGTTTGTTGTTTTAGTTTGTTAGGCACCACATTTTCTAGTTTGTTATTATTATACTTGAGATTTGTATACGAGTATTGGCACCATTGTTTGTTTTTATATGGTGTGATAATGGTTTGTGAAGCGACTTGTAGAGGAGAAGTATTTGCGTTTGTACATTTGATTTGTGATTTTTGAAGGGAATTAACATTGTATTTGATATATACTGATGCCGACGAAATAATTAGGGATTGGGATAACAAATTTATTTTGGGATCGAGTTTAGGACACTATTTGGTGTTAGGGATTTCAGTATTTAGTACTCGGATGCCGATACCATACTGATTTCTAGCCATATACGCAATGATATTCGACAATTGGATTTTGATTTTGAGTAAGACCATATTTTAAGAGATCATCTAAATTTTAAAATAATTTGCACAGATAGAACCGATTTGTCGTGATCAATAAAATGATTTTTTTTTAACATATTTCGAGAATTTTTTCTTTCTTTTTGTGTCACCTATACCGTCCATTTAATCTAACTAGGTAAATATCAGAGCGGGGATAAATATAATGCTAAATGCT
Source organism: Linum tenue (assembly GCA_946122785.1). Lineage (NCBI taxonomy): Eukaryota > Viridiplantae > Streptophyta > Magnoliopsida > Malpighiales > Linaceae > Linum > Linum tenue. Next base: position 3,124,577 of record CAMGYJ010000008.1, read on the forward strand.
ATAGAATAGAAGAATTATTCGTGTCAAATGCAACTCATGCTCTTACTTACACCTCGAATTAAAATTCTAAAACAGAAATATCAAAGATGGGAGTCTTAGGAGATGGCACATGCTTTTGCTTCCTGATATCATTTGCACTTACTATTGTTAATCAACTCGTAATTGGGGGTTAGAGTGTAGACTGTAGAGTCAGAGAGGTTGTTGACGTGGACTCGTCACTCTTCTCTCTTTCGTTGAATATTATTATTTACTAACCCTGCAGTTGGCAGAAGGTGGTGGAGGAGTGGAATTGCGGGAAGATGATGAGGGAGAAAACGGCAAAGGAAGAAAAGGTGTGTAGAAAGAAAGGAGCAGGAACGCAAAAAGGACGGTGGCGGCTTTAAGTCGAATGGACGGAAATGACCTTCCTTCCATCCCTAATTTGTACCAAGACGCGGTTTCAGCGCTGCGGCCACGTACGGCAGCTAGCAGCAGGCAGGCACCGCCGAGCCAACAACGAGTGGCGCAGGATTTCCTTTGACAGCACGGCACGGACCGGAACTTTGTCCAAATGTGACGATAACCCTTTTGTATTTGGTGAAGATGAGGTGAACCAGTTAATGAAAATCTCTGGATTACTGGATACCATGATTAACGGCTTCATTATGGTATAGGTGACTCAACATACATGGTTTAGATGTTAATTTTTTTTTTTGATGATTTTGTAAGAGAGAGTGGTGGCGGTGGAACGACGAATAGATGGCTTTTGATTTTTAAATGACGAGTTTATCATTGATATGTTCAGTCCAATGCTAAACGAGATTTGAGAACCATATTCATATTACGAATGTGTTCGTTCCGATTTGATATTGTACAAAATATTGATTTGGTCCCCTTTTCTATTTGATATATTTAGAAAAAAATTCAATTGATCGAGGATCAGGATCAGGATCGTATCGGTCCAAATTTCATTTTGATTTGATACAATTTGATACGAACCAGAATATTGCACACTTCCGTCGACATCTTCTCGAAAGATATTGTGATGAAAATATATTAACGAGCTGGTTTCACTTTGAATTGTATTTGGACATGTATATTGGTGGGGTCCCTCCGCCTGCAAGTCACGAGAATGGTAAGTCTTCTTCATCAAAACATTTTCCAACCATTCACCAATTATGATGATGATGGAGAGACGTTCTTACAAAAAGAAATGATGAACGAGTTCCATGTGCAAGTACAATTTATTTTGGGGGAACGGGTAAAAAGGGAAACTTGGAAACTAAGCCACCAAATTATTAAACCTAATTATTTGCTTCAGGATACAGGAAAGGAAAGCCTGCAATTTGATGAGTGTTTCCCAAGCTTCCACCATCATTTGATGATAATTATATTCTTGGGGGAGAAAGGTACTCTAAACCCACCTGGAAATTTTCTAATGACGATGTTCGAGAACAGATCCAAACCAATTCACCAACCAGATCCTAGGTACGTATTGAAATCCATATCAAAGAGCCATATTCTTTAGCAAACATAAAAAAGAAAAAAAAAAAAAAATTTGACGCATTACATATCGTATTTGCCTGCCTAGATAATATTGATCAGAGAGCAGAGCCTTTTCGTGTTCGCCCCCTTGTACACAGCGGCGACTACCTAACTTATTTCTTACGAGAATGGCCTAACTAACTCAAGCTCAACTTACCATGCCTGTCATTTGCCGCCTTTATTCTTGACCTGATCTAATCACTGCTGCAGCTGGGATTTAGCTAGCTGGCTACTATACACGAACGGGCTGAATGTTCCAAATGTCTCTGGCGTACTCGTGGATTGTCCTGTCGCTGCTGAACTTGTACGAGCCAACAGTGTTCATGATCGACATTCTCGTCCATCTCTGACAAACCATCAAACATAGACAGATTCAAGAATGTTAAGGGAATGTGATTGGATTATGGAACGCTAGCTCGTACTCTGTGTGTGTATATAATCTGTAGCTTTAAACAAAACATCACCTGTTGGTCTCGATACGATTTGTCAACCTCGTCCTGGCACTCGATGTAGCTCGGGAAATCCTTGCCGACAAGGAAATAATCACCGCGGCCATAGCCTTCATTGCCTTCTAATGATCCAAGCAATTCGTCGTAACTGTTACCGCCAAACACACCACTCCTCACGAACTCCTTCACTTCTTCAAACCGTGGGTCAGCAATGAACTAGAAACATTCACCAGCCATAGTTAGCACTGCAATCATTATGCTGAAATCGACTCTGCTGGATAATGTTGCATTTGAATGTAATGGTAACAATAGGCAGGAAAAAAGTACCTTCCCCTCAGCTCTTTCTTTCCTCAACCCAGCAATCTCGTCGGCTCGAGCACCAAACAGGAAGAAGTTTTCTTCACCAACCTCTTCCCTTATTTCGACATTAGCCCCATCTAAGGTTCCTATTTGTACACAGCCGTTCATTGCAAACTTCATGTTGCTGGTTCCGCTTGCTTCCATGCCAGCAGTACTGCAAAAATGTAGGAGAAGAAACTCAGAGAAAGCAAATCTCATTGTGTTCATCTCAACCAATCATTTTTAATGTTTTTTTCCGGGGTAAATATTTTGGTGGTTGATTGATTTCATGGATCAGAAAGAAGAAAAAAATGAAGCGCACACAATCATAACTCGGAAATCTCAGGCTGGTTTCCAAATCTAGAACTCGTAATTCCTAAATTCATTATACTAGATATCGTGGCCACTCACTTTTGTAATGTCCCGTCCTCACATGAACGGACCAGTAAGCATATAATATTGTTCTAGTTTTTGGCTAAGCCAACCAAAGATCAAGTATATGTAATATGATGAGTGGGAGAGAGCGCTATTGATACTACAATTTCAGTTTAAACAGCCATAGACTTCAACTAGCTAAACGCCATGCATATATCACCTACAAATAAATGCACAGAGCTTACTGCCTTCCCTTGTGTACCAGCCATGTCTCAGCGGAACCCAGTAATTAGTAAAACACTCAAAAGGAAAATTTCGCCAAGTACAGATGAGAGTTACCAAATTTCAAGTTCAATTAGTGGAATAAGGTTAGATATTAATCTGGTGTGTCGAGCATTTTCAATGCAGGTGGCATGTACATTTAAACTTCTCTGGTATTTTGAGCATGTTCTTAATGTCTGGATGAACAAATAATTGGATCGAGAGGAATAGTCGAGGAAAGCACATTTGCAGTACCTGATATGTTGAGAGAGCTCACTTGCTGGAATAAGCAATTCAGCTACACTGACGTTGTAATCTGGGACAAAAATCACCTGGTACATAAGACAAACAAAACCAAGCACATAAATTATCTGATGATGATCAAGTGAAACTCCTATCAGAGTTAAATATGCCAAGAAACCATGCAAAGGGTCCTTGTTGTTTAATATGCATACACATATAATCAGGTCCCGTATCCCGCTGTCTACATGGAAGGATATGTAGAATGAGACACCTACGCCACTATAGGTTTGTAATCAGATAAAGAAAGAGAAATTTGGAAACCAAAATTATCTCTTGCATCACATTCCCAATGATCCTTGCACGATTTTTTCTTAATCACACATCAGCAATGTTACAGATTCTTGGAAGCATGCATACCTTCAGTAAGTCACCTATCTCTGGGTCATGATTAACAGTGATACCAACATCTGTGATGAACTTCACTATTCTCTTGGCTTGCACATAAGTAGCAAATGCTTTCCCCCCAAATATACAAACTCGTGGAACATACATGTTTTTCCTTTCTTCTGCACTACTTTCTTTCATTTTCTTGTAGCGGTAGACAATGCCTAATATATTAAGCAACTGGCGCTTGTACTCATGGATACGCTTCACCTGGAGATGGGATAAGAATGAGAATACAGTGACTTCGAATGGCAGTAATGGTTTTGTAATGTGCTAGGGGAATTGCAAACTGAGGCGAAAAGGTGTTATTATGTCCACTATGACACTAGTCCATGCTGGTTTTGAAGAGTCAGGTTGTTATGCATAGTTTTCCAGTTAGAAGCATCAGTTAACATAGGCTAGGATGAGCAATGAGCTGTCAGTGCAAATATTAAAAAGGTAATCCATGAAACAAGTAGAACCACATCATCAAAATTCCTCTGCTGATTTCTGCCTTCTATTGCACTCCTCTCTCCTAGATTTCATTCAGAATTTGTCCCACATTCTAGGGACTAATTCAAATCGGTTTATTTGTTTTCTTATATAGATGAGCTTAGCCCCTAGGTCGAAGCTAGCACGGTGATATGCTTTGCATCCACGTGGGATCATCACTAAACCAGACCAGTGGGATTATCTAATCCAGCAAGTTACCTAACCAAGCTATGACCTGATTATCTAATTCAATCCAGCAAGTTCACCTCAATCCTTGCCAAGTCTGCTGAATTGTACAAGCCTGTTTTGTACTGTTGTTCAACTGAAGAAAATTACCTGGATATCAAACAATGCATCGGGGCTCACAGTATACCCTGTTTTTTCTTTGAGGAATGAGACAACCTTCATCTTGTTTTCCCTTTTTGCTGACCTCCACTGGTTTTGGAGACCCTTGTTATCTGCAAACTACATTCAAATTATAGATTAGCTGTCAGCATTAGTCTAGATATACAACTGACTTGACTACTTGAGATCTATAACTAGCCAACAACCATATAGGAAAACTCGATACATCCAAAATCCCACTTACATTTTGAATTTCGATGTAAAAAGCATTTAGAATTGCTTCTCTTATAAAAAAACATAGGGAGGTAGCTCATTCCTGAGATTTGAATACTTGATCACTTGTAATGAAGAAGACAAATTGAACGAACATGCAAGAAAAGACCAACATAAGATCTTAATACATAGCCACTGAGTTAAAGTGTTACACAGAGCAACTCTTCTCCAGGAACTCATATCGTGGGTCTACACAACATGAAATACTTTCAATAGGAGAGTTCTTGGTCACAAGCTATATTAGTTGCAATAGATAAATCCTCCGAAAATTTTCAATGAGACTCTTTGGCTTCAAAGTTTAAAACTAGTATGGGTCAGATGCTTCATCTCCACTACATCTAATGGGGCAACATGAGGTATTCAAGCATTAAGAGAACTTGTGATATTGCTAAATCAACTATACTGAGCGTGCAGGATCTGTGAAATTCAAAATTTTGGAAGATATATTACCTTTCTTAATTCTCCCAGTCTTTCTGTGTTCAACACCCAATCTTCAGAGCCAGTCCACTCAGTAATTATTTTGCTCAAAGCAGGATTACAGAAACGGATCCATCTTCTTGGTGTAACCCCATTGGTCTTATTTTGGAATTTCTTGGGCCACAACTGCAATAGCATTCAATGTTAAAGATAAAAGCATTCGCAATAATTTGAAAGCAAACCAAAGAAGATGTCAACAGATATAAATCATCTCAAGGAATTATATGATAATCCAGAAAGGTCGACAACACCTTGTAAAAAGAATTGAAGACTTCATCCTTCACTATCTCACTGTGTATTTCAGCAACTCCATTTACTGCATGACCACCAACAACGCAGAGGTTAGCCATGCGGACCATTTTCGGAGGTTTCGGTGGTGGTTCTGCCATGACCTTTTCCTCCTCAGTGCTTTCATCCTCCGATTCATCTTTCTCTTCAGCTGATTCAGATTCTTCAGAAGACTCTTCCCGTTCTTGAAGGGAAATAGCAACAGAGATCTCTCGAGGTTTAACTATTAAATGAGCAAATTGTTCAGGCAGATCAACATTTTCCAGTACTCTCATTTCTTTCAGTTTCTTCTCCAGCATTTCTGTATCTTCTTTACCATACTCGGACACAATCTCATTTATAAGCTGTAGGATAAAAACGGACCAAGATTCGACATAAGATACATGATCCATAAGAAATAAAATTTAATCATGGATGTAACTAGTGTTACCTGCTCATCAATGGTTTCTATGATCTCAACATGTCGAGGTAGTAGTTTCTGCATTAGATCTAAACTCCACTTCTCCAAAGCTTCAGGTAGAACAGTATGGTTTGTGTACGCCACTGTCCTGGTGCATCAAGTGGTGAATATAACCTTGCAAGCTACTAGATGATGAGCTACAACAGGAGAATGAAAAAAACTGCGCAAAACAGCATGCATATGAAGAAAAGAAGAGAAATCATAATTTGTGGGAAAACATAATAAAAAAGCGGTCAACCAATTATGAAAAAGCTCATATTTACGATTAATAACCTGTTTAGAGTTTGAGAAGTTCCAAAGTACTCTAGAAACAACGTCTAAACTCAGTTTAAGCATGTTCTTCGACTTCCCCAAACCAATTCCTAAAGAACTGAAAAACCTGCCAGCAGTCCCATACTCTCATAGCATGTAAATTCCCAAGACACAAAGTACGAAAGGTAGGGAGCTATCCCTATTAGAATACCTCTTGGTGATGGTCCATGCAGCATTCCAGCTTAAACCTTTCAAGTCCATCAAAATTCTCATCAGCTCAGGGATGCAGAGTGTGGGATGAGTATCATTCATCTGAACTGCAACTTTCTCAGCAAATTGTCCCCAGTTAATATTAGAGCCTGATCTTCTTTCAAATCGTGCAATGATATCTTGGAGTGAAGCTGAACACAATGTATATTGTTGTTTCAGTCGAAGGACCTTGCCTTCCTCTGTATCATCTCCAGGGTAGAGGACATAGCAAATCTGCAATTGACAGAAAGCATAATGAAACAACATTGCATTCTTATAAAGTCGCAATTCATTTGCACTCAAGTGACCATCAAAACTATAACATAAGTAATTATATGAATAATCAAAGGTGAAGAATAAAATAGAGATGAAACTATATGTTTCAGAAAGCTTGGATAAGGAATTGAAGACTAAAGCTAATAGAAACTATAATATAAGTTCACATAAATAATCAGAGGTACTTAGGTACACAGATAAGAGATAGAAGGCTCTATATCTTTTAGAAAGCTTGGACAAGGAGTATGAGAATGAAGCTAACAGATAAAATAATCTAGTTTAAAAACTAATTGCTAAGGGGGTAAAAAACAAATCTTGATTGCATGTTGCAACAATGCAGCATAAATGACATAACTGGCTTGACATGTATGTTTTTAGTGAACATCGGAGTTATGATACCAAAGTGAATATTAACAACTAAACACCTTCTCAGCATTTGCTAGGGCCTCATATGCTTGCATGTGTTCTCCAGCATTGAAAGCAGACAAATCAAAATCATTTGCTGGAGCTTTAGTTGACCAAAGTCGTAAGTTATTTGTGGTTTTTGTCTTATATCCTGGAATCGGGACATCATGGGCAACAGCTGTTACATCTTCTCCGCCAATCCAGTGTCTTTTCCCATCTGCATCACAAACAACCTTGCCATAGAACTTCACAGGATATGAGACATCGTTCCTGACTATTTCCCAAGGACTGCCCATCTGAACAGAGGATGTCAACAAATCATCAGAAGTGATGACCCAAAGTTCATGCAATCAAGTTGAGGCAAAGGCCATGAAGAAGTAAACACACCTCAAGCCAATTCTCAGCTACTTCTTCTTGACCATCTTTTGTGATAAGCTGTTTAAACAAGCCATACTTGTACCTCAATCCATAGCCCCATGCAGGGTAGTCTAAAGTTGCCATAGAGTCCAAAAAGCAGGATGCAAGTCGCCCAAGACCTCCGTTACCAAGTGCAGCGTCAGGCTCCTAAAGGGTGGTCAAACAGCATGGTTAAAGGATAACTGATTACAAAGTGGGCTAGAGATTTCAAAGTGACTTGATCATTATTTTTCAAGCCAAGCATATCAACAGATGAACTTACAGACAGATATACTAATGACTCCTGATGCTTGGACTGTAAGGAGAAAAGGTGGATAACCTTGAAATTTTAACGGTGCTTGATGAACCTTGTGCTAAAAGGAGAAGGAAAGTAGAAGCAGAAACAAAGAGAGCCATATGGCATTTCGGTTAAACTAACAACCATTGAATCGCACAACTGCACGGACCTTCTGAAAGCCTATCAATCTACTTGGGGAAGCAGTTTAGGTTTTCTGGCATTGAATCCACAGCCATCTTTTGTCATTATGTTTTCAAGATCCAGATACCACTAGTTGCCTACAAAGTTAACAAAGACCATGCCTTTCAACATTGAAAAGTCATCAACAGTGCTCCAACTTGTTCAGGAGAATCATAAGAACCACACCTGGGAAGCTACATTTTCTAGGTTGTGTCCAAGCTTGGTCAGAGCCTCTGCATAAGCACCAGTAAGCTCTAAATTACCAATTGCATTCAACAGCGCTCTACCCTACAAAACAAAGAACATCATGAAACACAGATGAGTTAAGAGAATCTCAAGGAATGGATTGATGATTTCTTGTAGGCTCCACAACAGGGCATACCTGCAAAAATTCCATGGACAGATAGTAAGCCTGCTTTACATCCAGACTATCATAGCGCTCATACGTCGCATTCCAGTTGCTAATGAGAGCATCACGAACACTTTGTGATGTTGCCAAGAAAGCTTTTGGAAGATCAAGTTGCCCAGGGGAAAACGATGGCGAGAATTCCGCATGGTATTTGATACTCGATGCGATGGATGAAGCATCCGGTGCAAGTGCTGGCCAATTTGTGGAGGATTCTAAAAACACACACACACACAAAAGTTGTAACAACTGAAATCAGTATCCAAGCATTCCACCTCCAATCTATTATGCCAACAACTCAATCACATCTGTTTCCAAGCTGATTATGTACGGGGACCATCGTGCATATATCATCCATTAGATGATTATAAACGTGAGGTTTCGTCCTTGTTCAATGCCGCCATGGTAGAATTAGCGCTGTTAGCTATAATCTACCACATCAGAAAGCAGGCCAACGCGAAGAGAAACCCAACTTCAACCACATTATGATCGCAACGCTTTGTTATGACTCATTAAAGTACAAAAAATCAATCCAATAAAACAGTCCAGACGAACGGCCATGAAATCGTGCAATTACTTAACTGAAAATGCCAGAAATGAGTAAGAGTTGCTTCAACAATCAGAGATTGATCACCTTCTTGGACGGCCGTCGGGTGGTTCGCCGAGACGTTGGTGACGGAGAAGGACCTGTTGCGGAACGGGCGAGAGTTGAAGGTGCGAATGAAGAAGAAATTGGATCTCGGCCTCAAACTGACGCTACCTGAGCCAAAATCGATGAAACTAGAGACCAGACAAGGATGTGCGGGTGCATTTGTGGTGGTCGGCGTCGCCATTTTCGCTCCCGTCTCCTAGATTCCGCACTCCCTCCAGTCCAGATCACGAGTGAAACCAAGCAAATGGTGTTTCAGAGGTTTAGTGATCAAGTGTGCATGGAGTGAAGTGAGCGCATTATTCAAACTGGGTTTTGTTTGTTTGTTTGTTTCTTTAAAAGGGAAAGAAAAAAAAATATCTCCACCGAAAAAGGAGAGAAAGCCGCTTAAGTGCTTAACCGAAAGCACGTTTTAATCTCTGATTTTTGTTTAGTTCAGTCAACATTCCACATCCACAAGGACCACACAACCATCCCCCTCCATGGATTAGCAGTTAACTATGCATAATCTGTACTATCATTATTTACAAAAATCTTTTAATATGTCCTCTAGAATTTTTAATGGGTTATATATTATTTTTGTTTTAAGTTTTAATTAAAAAAAATTTGCACAAATAAATCATATTATTGTACTATTCAAAATTATATCCACAGCTTCAGGGAGGGGGTTTTAACCGCTTTGTTGTGCTGCATTGCTAAGCACTTTTGTACTCTCTTTTCTCCTTTTTTTTATACCTCTTACGTATTTCGTTGGTAATGATATTTCACCATTTAAAAAAAATCTCACACTATTTGAGATTAAAATTCTTAGCATCTATATTTTTATAGAATTTCAACAATTTAAAAGTAAGGATATAATTGACTGAATTTGTAACAAATCGAACGAAATTAATGCAATCAGGTCAAACCATTAGGTAAACTTTTTTTCCAAATTAGCATAATCTAACATTTATTTTTCCTTTCCGTCTATCAACAATATCTCGTTCTCTCTCACTGCCATAGGCGATCATTATCTACCCAAATCAGTAATCAATACTGATTCACCACTTCCGAACAACCATGACCATCGACCCATGCGTAGGGGTGTACATGAGTCGGGTGGTCCGGGTTTAGTCATTTTAATCACCCGACCCATGCACTACGGTTTGGAAAATATTAAACCCAAACCCACCCAAAAAAAATTAAACCCTACGGTTTGTTTCTAATTAGGTTGGGTTGGGTTGACGATATTGCCCAACCCAACACAGAATATGTAATTATTTGACACCATAAAAATATTTTATAACTAATTAAAATTTCAAACGAATAAACCGAGGTGAAAGGTATCAAAGTTCACAAATGTTGTTTAAATTTTAATAAAATGTGATTTACTTCAACATATGTCTAGTTTTTTCACGATATTTGTTGAAATAGGCTAAAAAAGTTATAAACGAACGCATCCATAACATATTATTCTATTAAAATTGTACACAAGAAAAATGATTGCGTGAATCGTAGCTATATCAAACTTATGTCTAAACTTTAAGTCGATGAATGCATAAGATTAGGGAGACCATGAGAGAAAAACATAGCGAAATATCTTAATTTTCTCATAAGTATGACTATATACAACATAAATATTTTTTGGATACGAACTCATGCCAATAGGTGGACACGGGTTGGGTCGGGTTCTACGGGTTGTGTAATCCAAAATCCAAACCCAACCCAAAAGAGGCGGGTTTTACAAAAGAAAATCTCGACCCAACCCAATATCTTTATTTTAACGATAAAATACGGATGGGTTGGGTCGGATTGGACGGGTGGGTCGGTTTACGGGTGTGTTTGTTCACCCCTACCCATGACCACCATCAATAAGTAGCGATAACAATGGTGTCAGGCGGAACGGGTACATCAATACACATGCACGTCCCAATAAGCGTTGGTCAAGTAGGGTAATACACGCGCAGGTACGGGGGCCTGTCGACACATTCTTATAAGTTATTTAAAAAAAACGCTGATATTTAACTATTTTACGATAAAATATAGAGATAATTTTTCATAAATTAATTATAAATATAGTAGAAGAAATAATTGAGTCTAAATAATTGAAAGATGGAGTCTAAAAATTCATTTATGTTGAAAATATGATTATAAAAAGATCAAAAAGAGAGAAATACATGTAGGTATTGATGCAAATTATGATAGAACGGTTCGAGATTGGGTGGGGAGGGGACGGGTTGAAAGTAATAGCCTTACCCTATCATATGCTACTACGAGTCGGGTAATACTCCAAAACAGGTCGGGACAGATCGAATCGCCCCGATCATGTTAGAAATGTCATCACTGCCAACAACTGCCAATACTTCTATTTCTCCTGCTCATCACAATAGCGAAAGGTGGTGTTAGAAGATCGACTATAACAACTCTCATGAGTGATCATTAATCATCATGTCCACGAGAGATGCTCTACTAATTTTACACCCAATGCAAAACAATCGGAAAAGAAAAGAAATGCTTATGGGAGTTGAAAAAAATAGCTTGGGAGTATGTGTTATAATTTTGATTACATTTTTGTAGACTTTATACATTTCCTCGAGAAATTGTCATATTAAGTATTGCATATTTGAGTATTTTTTTTTCCAGAATTTTCCTTGTTAATACTACCCCTTGCTTAAGTCTTAATTTTAAGTTTTTTACATGATACTTAAAAAGTGCAAGTTGTAAGCCGAAAAAAGAATTGTGAACGAAATCGACACAAAGCTACAAACACTTTGTGATTGGGAGGAAGATATAGATTGATTTCTGCTTTTGGTTTTGTAAAGAAGTTTGACTTCCTGGTAACACCTAAATTGGTTTTATTTGTCCTTCATATTTAGGTTTGATTCGTGCTAATTTATGTGCATAATTGTTTGACTAGCATTGATTGTATTCTTATTTCGTTCCTATTTGATTATGATGTGATTTTATAGTTTTTTAGACAATACATGCGCATTAGGTGCGAAAAATGACACAAGTGTAGCAAAAGGGTCAGAAGACTAATGATCACGCCCTCGAGAAGGAGATCACGGCCGCGAACACAGACTGCAAACTCAAAGCGAATATCATGGTCTGAGAGCCCAAGATCGCGTCCGTGAATCTGGAGGCTTTGGGCGCGAACTTCGTGAAGAAGCCAGCCGAGGAGAAACAGAGAGTTTTCCCAATCTGATCACGATTCACGGCCACACGGATTGCGGCCGCGACTCATGGATCTCGATCGCGAAGTCAGCCTGCGAACCCCTCGCGTTTGAAGGCCAAAACGACGACGTCAGCAGATCGCGATCGCGATCTTTACCCTGTCTGGTTGTGAACTTGTCTGTCCTCTGAAGACTATAAATAGAAGACTCCATTCCCCCATTTGAGAGAGCTGATTTTGAGAGAGAAATTCCTGGTTAGAGTTAGAGAAGAGAGAGAAGCTGAAGGAAGGAGGAGGAGTTAGAAGAGAGGAGCCTGTTAGTGTTGTGGTATATGATCCACGATTGAACCTCTCCCAACAACTCGAGTTATTGGGATCAACTGGTTCTTGACATGGTATCAGAGCCTTCTGTGACCGAGAGGTCTTGTGTTCGATTCCCGGTGACCCCAATTTGTTAAGCACATGGTATTCTTGTCTTCAGACCTGTGCAAACTTCAAGCCCTTGTGAGTGGCTTTCGTTTGAGGGGGCGTGTTAGTGTTGTGTTATATGATCCACGATTGAACCTCTCCCAACAACTCGAGTTATTGGGATCAATTGGTTCTTGACAGAGCCTACATCAAGTTTTCCCTCAATTTCTTCTATGTATCTTCTTCCCTCCTTTATGGAGTAGTCCTCTAAAAAACTAGGAGTTCTAAACTCCAAACCCTAGTTTAGGGTTACTATGTAATGAATGGATATTTTAGAGTTTTAATGAATGAATGTGTTTATCTAGTTGATTTCATTGTTTCTTTAGTTTTGATTGTTTTTGGGTAAGTCACCCTAATCTTCTTTACTAGCATACTTGAGATTCTACATTGAGTATGAAGTTTTAGGGTTAGACGGGTATGCGCCATCAAGCAAATTAAGGTTAGATGTATGAATAGGATCTTATGGTGGACGAGGCGACCGTACCCTTGCCATAGGAATGTCTTCCTAGATAGAACTCGAGATAAAACCTCAGTGTGGACGGTGGGTAGTACCTATTGAAATGAGTTATGTTCTTAATGCCACAGATACGATAGCCTAGATCGAGGTGACTGACATGGGTTTAGGGGAGGCGTACTCGTAGGCATGTGGATAGCCATGAAAGCCGATGGAAAAGAGCTCTCTCACCACATTCAACAAACCCTACTTATCTAGACATTGCATAGTAGATCTAGGCTAGGTGAGGGATATTTCCTCGAAGTACCTGCTTTTATCCTTATTTACTCTCTCCACTAGTTATTTCGTTTGAATCCTCCAACACAAACTCTTAAACCGATCGGCTAGACAACAACAACGTGGGAAGTAGGCTAGGGTACTGGGATTTGAGTGAATACGACCTTGATTGCAACTATATGACAAGGCCATTTTAGGTTAAACTTAGCCTAGAATGAGGTAGTTATTGACACGACCATTGACAATAATCAGCACGGAATGAATCGATCAATTCCACCTAAAGGAATTCAACTTGAAGTTAGTTCAATTAATAAGAGAACCTCTAGGAAACTCAGTTTACAAAAAAAAAAAAAAAACCCCTCCCTATCTTCTTCTTCCTAATGATTTTTGTGTTATACCTACGTGCACTCTTTAAAAGCTCCTTTGTTTTGCAGTTGCAGCCTGCAGGTGATTCGGAAGGCGGTAAATTCGTTATTACTGCTGCTCAAAGGGTCTACTAACAACCGACAGTTGGTGAGGTGGGCTAAGTAATCATCTTGGGCCGAGATGTAATGTTGAGCCCACCTACGTCTTAGTCAACGAAACTTAATCGGCAAGATCAGTTGATGGTTATTTCTCCTCCTCCTCAAATGTTATCGATGTTCTGTTCATATTTCCCCGACTTTCATATCATCGTAGTTTTTCAAATAATGCTGAGGAGCGCTCTCACCTCTCTCCTCGGCGTCTGGCTGCATGCTGTCATCCAATTGGGTAGATCGGCCGGCGACATTCTTTTCCATTGCCTGGTGGCTTTGTTCACTTCAACCCTCGACCACAACGAGAAGCAGGGGCTAGGGGGGGTGACTCTCTCAAAGACCTCGGCGGAGTTCGCGGTGGCGCTACCCGGCCGAAGACGGCCGCAGGAAGCTATTTTCGTCGAACAGGGGAAGCGAAAAAGAAAGACAAACCCAGATCGCCCCCCCGTTCAAGAATCCACCCCAATCAAGCGAGTGCGTCAATCAAGACGGAGACTGTGGCGATTTTATCTACCGTCGCCGGAGGAAGCAGATTTGGAGGCACAAATGGAGCGGATTCTAGTAAATCATCGTCAAGAACGGTTGGCCTTACCCAGGGCCCTGATTTCAAGCGTTGTAATCCTTAGCTCTGAGCTTAGATCCCGAAATGGGGCGAGCTCCGAAGACAGACCCCGTAATGGGGCGAGTTCGATTGAATTGGACGGGGATTTTCAGGCGTCGATGGAGAATTCCCGACGTGGCCGACCGTCGCCGGAGGAGGCAGATTTGGAGGCACAAAAGGATCGGATTCTAGTAAATCATCATCGAGATCGGTTGGTCCTACCCAGGGCCCTGATTTCCAGTGTTGTGATCCTTAGCTCTGAGCTTAGATCCCGAAATGGGGCGAGCTCCGAATTCAGACCCCGTAATGGGGCGAGTTCGATGGAATTGGACGGGGATACTCAAGCGTCGATGGAGAACTTCCGACGTGGCCCGTTGCCGGAAAACTGGACGGCCTTTTTCTCACGGCCGATCCCCTGCCCGAATCGTTCGCTGACAGGGAAAGTGGCTGGATCGCGATTGACCGGTGCGATCGCGATTTTCCCGGGGACGTATAACGGCCGGAGGATTTCTGGGATAAGCCATATCCCTTTACGGTTTGGATTATCGTCCAACAGAATATTGCAGTTGAAATCTCAGAGTTCCCCTGTCCAAATAGAACTCTTGCAGCAGGAGAGATATCCAACTTCCCATGCCTATTTAACGAGGCCATTCAACCCGACTCCTCATCATCTTAGCCATTGTGAGGAGAAAAGGGTGCCTAACAGCTGCAAGCAGGAAGCTTATTCCGGTAAGTGGGAACTTCTGGCTTTGGAAGTCCTTCTCTGTTTTTGGATAAATGAGATTCCTAACAGAAACTTCTATCTGATCTTCTCGAGTTACCCTTGGGCTCCCATTAGCGAGGCCTCGGCCGTTGTTCATTCCTGTGAGCTGAATGAGCTGAATTCCATTTCTCCTTTGCAGTCGACTGCCATGGAGCACATTGCAAGAGACCAGGTCGTGGAATTCTCGCTATCGGAGGTCCAATCCGACAGGGCTCGCCAATCAAGAATGTTGCTGGGTCGCCTATTCTCTGAGGATCGATTGACCACAACGGAATTACGCGAGGCAACTAACAACCCTTGGCAAGGCCAGGGGCGAATCAGGGTGCGGGAGACTGCACACGGACTGTACGAGTTCGTTCTCCCAACAGAAGCGGCAAAAACGTGGGTGCTCCAGCGCACTCCTTGGGTAATCAATGACAAAATCCTTCACCTGCGTGCCTGGACACCTAAGATCACGGAACGAACTTTTGAAGAGATGGCGACTGCCCCATTCCGAATCCAAATGTGGGATGTACCGGAAGAATGCTGCACTCAGCAATTCGGGCGAAAAGTGGCGAGCTCCACCCTTGGTCGGGTTCTCGAAGCAGGCGTGTTCTCTTGCACGGACACAAGCATGACCTTCATCAAGGTCAAGTCGCTCATTGACTTCTCGAAGCCATTGAGGTCTCAAATCTGGGCAACTAACGAAGAGACAGGGTCTTTTTGGATCCGGTTCAAATACGAGCACTTGCCCAGCTTCTGTTACAAATGCGGGCGAGTGGGCCATTTCCGCCAGAACTGTATGTGTGACCCGCCGGCACGTAAAGAGCGCTTTGGGCCGCACATGACGACCAAAAAAATGGGGATGAAAATTTTCGAAGAAGACGATCACCACCAGCGGTTTGCTGGCCAACCCAACTCAGTCTGGATTAACTCGAATGCTCGTCCAAAAGCTGGCCAGGGTGACCGTGTACCTCGTCGGCCGGGAACAATGGCGCGACAGGAGGCTCACCCCATTCCAAATCAGATGGCGGAGAAAAGCCCTCGGTGGATGGGGTCTTCTGCTAATCCTTTTGCCACTACTGAAGCCGAGCAGCGAGCCAATGTGGGGAAAAAACCGATGCGTTTCCCAATTCCAAGAAGCCCTAAGATTCCCCTGGGCAAATCCACTCGCCGGGGGAGAGGAAAAGCGGCTCCAGCGGGCAGCCCGATGGAGATAGACGACCGTCAGGACCCGAGTCCGGCGCCGCGGCGACGTGGCAGACAGGGCAGGTCCTCGCGTTCTGATCAGGTGATGCTTCCCGCTGCTGCAGTGCGACCTCGAGGGAAGAAACCGGCTGCCGACTTGGTGCAGTCGTCCTCTGGGGTGTCTTTCCATACGGGTCCTAATGAGGACACTCGTCGCAGGCGATTGATCCTTCAGGATGAATCAGAGGACGAGTTTTTTGTCCAACCCATCTCCATGGAAGCAGGGCGTCTGGCAACTCGGCTTCCCGACTCACTAGGGCAGCCGACGGTGAAAGCCACCAGTCGGCGGACTACTACTAAAGATCAACTGAAGGGAAAGGGGAGGGTGGCGCTTACTCGCCCAGACCCCAATCTGATGAATGGGCCGGCCTGTAAAGCCCATGCCTCTCCCTCTGATCCAATATCCACTCGGACGAAGAAAGGGAAGGCAGCGGAGGTGGATTGGGCCCGCCAGCCCAAAAAATTGTCCAATCAGCCCGACCCCAATGGACAGCAGCGGACTAGAGGGGATGCTAAGGCAAAAGGAAATACGGCGGGATTGTCTTCATCGCCCATGCCATCTCCTAAATTGCCGATACCTCATGAAGACCCCATGGAGTCGGAGGATACCATCTCGGACGAGGAACCTCTATCCTATGAGCTCCGCCGACGTGTTCCTTCGGCGTCAGGGGTGTTGAAGCGGCTGGTTAAGTCCGCTCGGGTCAGTCAAGTGGTCCGGGCTTTTGAGCGTGGATTGGCGATGCAGGATAACGAGGATGAGGGCGATACGGACCCGTCCCAAACCCAACCTAGGACGAAAATGTTGGAGGAAGTGGTCCTTGTGGCTAATAATACCCCTCTGGATGAGTATGGAACTAACCTACCTGAACCAGGGGCTGGTGTCAAGAAACGGCATTTTGACGAGATGGATGGGGAAAGGGAGGATACTCCGACACCCAAAAAACAATTTGTTGAAGAGAAAGATGAGGAGAAAGAAGGAATGGAAAAGGTGGAGGAAGCCAGCCTCGAATGGCCCCAGTCGGATAAATGAGGCTTCTCGCCTGGAATGTGAGAGGAATTGGACCATCCCTCACATTCCAAACTGCTTTGGGTTTATTGCATTCGAATAAGCCGGATCTTGTGTTCTTCTCAGAAACACGATCGAGCCGGAAAGTAGTTGCCCGTCGTATGCGGGGTTTGGGTTTTCAGAATTCTCAGTGTTTTTTTGTTGATGCTGTTGATGCATCGGGAGGGTTAGTGGTAGCTTGGTCCCCCGGGGTTGTTGCCTCGGTGTTCTTTCATTCCAATTTTTGTATTTGCACTCAGATTAATGAAGTCAATTTTTCTTATGTTGTGATTTCGGTTTACATTAGTTGTGACCTGGCAACTAGGGCGGTTCAATTGGCCCATTTGCAGGAGATTTGTAATGAGATTGTTCTTCCCTATGTTGTCATGGGTGATTTTAATGCGACCCTTCATGAGGGCGAGAAAGATGGGGGGAATGCTTGGAATGCCGCTCAATCGCTGAGCCTTCGTGAGTTTGTCCAGGATTTGGGGCTCCATGACCCAGGATTTCAGGGTGACCAGTTCACCTGGACAAACAAGCGTATGGGGGCTGCGTGTATTCGTGAGAGGCTGGATAGAGCGTTGTGCTCCCAGTCATGGATTGATAATTTGCCCGAGACCCTGGTTAAGCACTTCACGGACCAGGGCTCTGATCATCGCGCCTTGCTCCTCTCTGATAAGCCTTATGTTCGGAATTCCAGACCCCTCTTCCGCTTTGACGCCCGCTGGGCGGATAATCCGGAGGTGAGGGCCATGGTCCAGTATGTATGGCAGGAGAATATTCAAGGTACCCCTATGTTTCGGCTATGGGAGCGCCTAAAAAAGTTGAGACATCTTCTCTATGACTGGAGTAGGGCAGGAACCACGAATTCTCTACGGAATATCAAAACTCTTCAAGGGGAAATTGAGCGTATCCGAGCAATTTACCCAATTGATTGGGATTCGATCCGTATCCTGGAAAGGGAGCTGTCGCGCCAATGGGAGGCAGAAGAAAGCTATTGGCAGCAGAAGTCAAGGGTACGATGGCTCCAGAAAGGTGATCAGAATTCCTCATATTTTCATACGGTGACGCGTACTAGGCGAAAGAGGAATTTTGTGGCAGGGTTACATAACACTAGAGGAGAATGGGTAACGGAGGAAAAAGATAAGGCATCTATTGCTACAGAGTTCTACCAGAATTTATTTACCTCAGAGACTTCGATTCCAGATGTGGCTGAGAGGGTGGCGGCTTTGCCGATCCCTCGCAGTGTCACACCAGAGATGAACGCTAGCCTGACGGCTGAAGTCTTGCCAAGTGAAGTCAGAAGAACAGTTTTCAGGATGGGCTCGACGCAAGCTCCTGGTTCTGATGGCTTTACGGGCAAATTCTTTAAGGCCTACTGGGATATTGTTGGGGAGTCAGTAATTGAGGCTGTGTGCTCGTTTTTTGAAACAAGTAGAATGCTCAAAAGCTTTAACCATACCTGGCTAACGCTGATTCCCAAGGTAGATAATGTGGAACATGTGAAGCAGTTACGCCCAATTAGCCTGTGCCAGTTTGTTTATAAGATTATAACCAAGATCATGGCTGAAAGGCTCTCCTCCCTCTTACCGCTTATCATTTCAGATGGTCAGAATGCCTTCATTCGGGAGAGGCAGATAATTGATAATATCCTCCTTGGACATGAGTTAATGCATTATCTTAAAATCAAGACGCGAGGCAAGAAAGGGTATATGGCTCTAAAGGTTGACATGGAAAAGGCCTATGATAGAGTCGAATGGCCGTTTCTTCTTTCGGTTTTGGATAAGATGGGTTTTAGCTCGGTCTGGCAAGGATGGATTTATGAGTGTCTTCGATCTGCCTCTTTCTCAGTTCTAATGAATGGGACCCCCTCAGGTTATTTCAGTCCTTCCCGGGGCCTACGGCAGGGTGATCCGCTTTCCCCTCTCTTGTTTGTGCTCTGCACTGAGGGATTCGCGGCACTTATCCGTAAAGCAGTTTCGGAGAAGCGTTTGGCGGGGGTGAAGGTGGCTCCACGTGCTCCTCGGATTTCTCATCTTTTCTTTGCGGATGATTCTTATTTATTCCTGCGTGGATCTTTGCAAGAATGTGAGAATCTGATTGAGGTACTGAATGATTATGAGGAACTTAGTGGCCAGCGTGTGAATCTGGAGAAATCGGCTGTCTGTTTTAGCAAAAATATTGCTCAACCGGATCAGGAGTTTTTGGCCACTATTCTGGGGGTGGGGGCGGTAGGAGTCCACGATAAATATTTGGGATTGCCTACGCTTATTGCACGGTCAAAAATGGCAACTTTCCGTTACCTGGAGGAGAAATTGCTTGAACGGCTTCAGGGATGGAAACAGAGGACACTCTCGTGGGCAGCCAAAGAGACTTTGATTAAGTCAATTGCTATGGCATTGCCATTGCATGTAATGTCCTGTTTCAAATTGCCTCTGTCCCTGTGTCGTTTACTGGATAAGCATGTTGCCAGGTCCTGGTGGGGAGCTGAGGACGGTAACTCAAAGGTGCGTTGGGTGTCCTGGAGGAATATGTGTAGAAGTAAACACGAGGGGGGGATGGGGTTCCGTCGATTTGAGCATTTTAACCAAGCGCTGTTGGCTAAAATTGGTTGGCGTATCTTTTCTGAGCCTCAGTCCCTTTTAGCCCAAGTTTATAAAGGCAAGTATTTCCCCAATGGATCGTTTCTGCAGGCCAAAGCCCGATCTCGACCGTCCTGGGGTTGGCAAAGCATTTTGTTTGGGCGCCAGTTGTTGGAAGAAGGCCTCCGATGGCAGATTGGGAATGGTCGGACTGCTTCCCTCCTTCAATCTAATTGGATACCGCGTGTTCCATTGGAAGATTTGCGCTATAACCCACAAATTTTGCCAGTTGAAGGTAGCCCAAGGGTGGCTGAGGTTATGTGGCCAGGGGAGGGGAGGTGGAATGATGCTAAACTGAATCAATGGTTTGATCCGGTTACTTGTCGAGCAATTAAGGAAATCCCTCTGCCTCGGCAAAATATGGAGGATAAATTGATCTGGCATGGTACGAAGGACGGGGTTTTTACTGTCAAGTCGGCTTATCACCTTGCGGTGTCCCTGGACAGGAGGAAGGGAAGTTGGCAGTCCCTGGCAAGTTGGATGGATAAGGGGAGTTGGATCCGGGTGTGGGATGCTAAGATCCCCCCTAAGTTAAAGGTTTTTCTCTGGCAGATCTTTAGCCGGGCACTCCCAACCACTGAGGCACTTATTGAGAAGAAGGTCCCGGTGCACCCGCGTTGCCCGGTGTGTTGGGCTAGTTCGGAGACAATGGAGCATTTATTTCTCTATTGCCCGGTCGCTCGTGCACTGTGGGACTATTCAGGTTTGGAGTACCTGGGCGAAGGGTTGCCCCAGCAGAACTTTCCGCTTTTTCTTAAGAAGTTGCTTGCCTTGGTTCACCATCCCGCTTTATTCATGGCAGTTGTTGCCGTCCTGTGGAGGATCTGGCGATCCCGGAATTGGGTGGTCTTTGAGGGCAAACAATTTGACATCCCTGCTTTGATGCGACAGTTCCACCAGCAAGTTGAGGAATGGATGAGTGTGCCGCCGGTGGGCAGTTCACCGGGTACGGTTATGCCGGGGTCTGCTCCGCAACCTCCGGTGGGGGTTGGTAGAATGGTGTGTATGTGGGATGGTGCTACGAAGAGAGGGTCCCATTCAGCGGGAGGGATTGTTATCTTGACTCCCTCTCGTGAGATCCTGCTGATTAAAGGGGTCCACATTCCCGTGATCGATAGTCCCATGGTGGTGGAGTTACTGGTGCTTCGTGCAGCTGTGTTCTGGTGTCTAGAGCTTGGTTTTACAAACGTTGTCTTTGAAGGCGATGCCAAGGTGATCGTTGATAAGATCAATCAGGGAGATGCTAGAGACACTCAGGCTGGAGCGGTTCTTGCTGAAGTTGTGCATTATTTTAGGGCCCAGTCGGAGTTCTTGGTTCGATTTGTAGGTCGGGGTAGCAATAGGGTAGCCCATTCGGTGGCTAGAAAGGCCCTTTCTTTGTCCCCAGCTACGAGTCCTTTCTTTGATTTTCAGACCTGGCTGTTTTCCAGGGTGTAACTTTTCTTGGTCTGAATCAATATAAATATCTATCTTTTGTCAAAAAAAAAGTAGTTTTTCAAATAAGAAGTGGTATGTGAGTGTGTCGGTTATAGGATGCATTTTGAGAACCATATTTGATACAAGTGGTTGAATGAAAGATGATAATCATTTAAACAGAGCAATTCTAACTAGGAACGAAAAATAGGTAAAATCGTAAAACATAGAATTAAAACATAAGTTTTTTACACATACTGTAAAATAGTTGCAAATATGTTAAATATGACATATACTATGTAAAATATGCATGCATAGAATTTAGATAAGTTAATAAATACCTGCAATTCATGTCTAAAATAGAGCAAATCATAACATCTTAACAATAAGTTCGTAAACATAGATCTTAACAATAATCCACCTTCCCCTCTATGCTAATAAATTTGGGAAGGGCCTATCTGGTGAATTATATTACGCTATTAAAAAAAAATACATCCAAGTACCTTGGTATGTATCTTTTAATCTCAAATGTCATATATTGTTGGTGATTTACCTTTAGGATATATTATTAATAATTAATTTCAAGAATAGAGTACCCATTTATTGAAATAGAAGCGCAAAAATGTAAAGCGTTTTGGTGAACTACAAACGTAAAAGCGTAAGCTTTAAAGCGCAATTTAGTCCGATTTTATACATTAAAGATTGTATGTGGAAACGAAAACGTATATTATTATGCATACATTGTTAACAATACATTTATTTAACTATCACCAAAACCAATCCTAAATTTAATAATGGGTCTTCCACCCAAAAAAAATTGATGGTTGGTCTAAATTGGTTAGACAAGGTAAAAAGGCAGAATTGTTATATTTCACAAAAACAACGACTGAAAATTAAAAAGAACATGAAAGTAACACAGTGAGTAAGTAATTCTAATTTACTATTAATTACAAAACCTGCAAAAGTTTGGGCCAGAAACGTAGGGGACAACCCCCAAATTTAGGCCATCTCACATAGGTCAAACTCTGATCCCCTTGCTTTTCTCCCCCTCTTAATTTTCACATGTGATGTCACACACACACACTCTCTCTCTCTCTCCATCTCTTTCTCTGCCACCACCTTACACGGTTTTGACTCTATGGATTTTGAACGACGCCTTTTTTTTTTTTTGCCTTTTTCGATTATTAGCCAGGTAAACTACATAAATTATCACCAACTTTTATTATATCACGAAAGTGGTGCTCAATTATTCAGATTAACATGTCATTCCACGAAATTTTTTACTATTAAAAACACAAAATCTTATTAGTTAACTGTAGTGGACTGCCTGTTTCAATCAATGTCTGAGCAAAATTAAATTCCTTCGATGCATTCAAATCCAAGTTACATATTCATCTCAAGATGCCAATTTCTGTTTCGACTCATTCTACCACTCGACCCGATTTGGCTTGACTTGTTTGTGACATACATTCACGAGGTTGAGGCATGCGTATTACTGACCGGACCCCCTTCCTGTTTTCAACCTGTTCTATCTTGACTATCTCAATTGTTTATTGTACTAGTCATCTTCACTTCTCTTATATAATGTTTTAACAACAATGAACTTATGATTATTGTCGAAGTGTAGTTTCCTTTTCCTTATAATCTTTTATATGATTAGACGTTGTAGTGAGTCTACCTTCCTTGACTTATGTCACACCATTGTGTTTCTAATTGGACCGACAATTAATACAAAACAATATTATGATACCGGTCTTGTTCCACCTCTCAATACTGTAATTCCTACTCCAATGATTTCATCCTCATACACTCTTACTCAAAACCTAATAATAGGATCTAACTTTCCTCGTTGCCAAAATTCAGATGAGTTGACATGAGATATATGTCGTGACTATTATATTAGTTACCAAGAACTGGGATTACAAGTTTGTTAAGCACCAAAGTTAAGTAAGTAACTGATTTGTGAACAATCCCAAAGTTCAGCGATCCTTTGTGTAATTGACCCATCATAATTGTTCTTAACTTATTATTTAATTTCTATTAATCAATAATCAAACCTTTTTCCTTCAATTTTTTTATGATAGGAACATTTTTCCTTCTTTTAATTTAATGAAAAAGAAGAAATTCAGGATCGGACGATCTACTAATCACAGCGCACCACCGGCGCAACCCAAAAAATAAAGGAAAAAGGAAAAGAAGTGAAAAAGAAATTAATTTCACGTAAACGGAAACGAAACAAAACAGCGCCTCCTCCCTTCTTCCCTTCTCAATTTTCTCTCTCCTCCCTTTCCCCCCTCTCTCTCGGATCAATCCCATTGTTGCAGCGGCAGCGGCAGCGGCAGGAGAAAGAAGAAGGAAAGAAAGGAAAAAAAGGGAGGAAAACCCATCATTGATCCAGAAAAACCCAATTCGATTTGATTCTGCTTTTGTTATTAGATTGGCATCTGGGATTTCTTTTGCGAGAGGGAGGTAAAACGAAAAAAAAAAAAAGAAAAGAAAGAGAAGCCATCAACCCATTTACAGTTTCTTCTGTAATGGGGTGGCTCTTGGTGTAGGACGAGGAAGGCGTTGAATCTCCAATGCGGTCTTAGAGGGGAAGACCCAGACAAGGCGGAGAGAGGAAGAATCATTTTCTTGAGGAATTTTGCGGAGCTGGGCGGATCTTGGGCAGATTGGGAATAAGGGATCCCCGCCGATGGTGGGAAGGGCATTGCTGGGATCGCAAGGACAAGTGACGAAGGCAAACAAGCAGCTGGTATTGGCTCGATTTGTTCTTACAATTGCTGTTTGTGGTGCTGCTAGGGTAGTGCGGCTGCATACGAGAAGAATATGCAGCTTCACATCTCGCCTAGCATGAGAAGCATCACGATATCGAGCAGTAACAGCAATGGGGGGTTTATTGACTTGATGAAGATCAAGGTCGCAGCTCGCCACATCTCTTATCGAACCCTTTTCCACACCATTCTCATTCTTGCTTTCTTGTTGCCCTTTGTCTTCATTCTCACTGCCCTCGTTACCCTTGAAGGTGTCAACAATTGCTCCTCATTCGGTACATCTCTTCTCGTTCTCTTTCCCTTTTCTCAATCTTTATGATGTGACATGTAATTTGGATCCATTAATGGATCTTGATTTGGGTTTCGGTTGATTTGATCTGGGTTGTAAATTGTATATCCCCTGACTTAATGTAACCTACGTTCCATGTGATTTTGTCTTCCACTTGGATTCATATTCAGGGAACGAGTCTTGCATCCATTGATAGTGATTGTTATCGTTTTCTGTTTACTGCAGTTCGAGGATGGATGCATTGGTTTGACATCTTTTCTGCATTTGCATTCAGAGCTGTATCGATCTGCATTTACGGTTTTTCATATGACTGGCGTCATTTTCCTGTGATTGTGCCTCTTCAAATGGGTTGCTATTCATATTGTAATTTGTAATTCAGAATTACATACCACTACCTTGCTGATTGGTTATGTGCATTACTTTCCGATGTTGCATCATTGTCTGGGATAATTAATGTGTGTTGGTTGTCTACACAAACTTGTGTTCCCATAAGTGTCCCGTTGCTAATGTGATTAAATTATAAGATGGGCTGTAACTTATTAAGATCTACCTTGGGCAGAATCAGAATTTACTCTATCCTTTTCTTCAGTTGCGGAGTCATTGATTTAATTCATACATATAGCATTATTAGGATTATGAATCCTTCTTAGCCACAGTTTGTAGATCCTTACTTCTTTAGCTATTGTCCCATTGGAACACCTATTCCTTTAGATTATTTACATGATGAAATTCCTTTGCATGTGGCACACTTCTCCTAAGGTTTCTGTTGGAATGCGGATAACTGCTAGGTTACGCGGAATGATTCCTTCCTTGCTTGTGTTGTCAGCTTAACTATTGGGTATTTCTATTTTTATTTATCTTCTATTGGTCCTTTCTGTTATCCTTCAGATTGCTTAGGTAGGCGACTTGGACCAAGGCTTCTTGGCAGGGTCGATGATTCTGGGGTAAACATTCCTTGCCCTCCCCTCACAGTTCATATGCTCAGTGGTTATTTAATGATTGATTAACTGAAGTCCTCTCTGTTGACAATGTTGCAGCAGAGGTTGGTCAAGGACTTCCACAAGATACTGAATCAAGTTAATACAGAGGAAATCCCTAATGGTCTAAAGCTCCCGGAGTCATTTAGTCAACTCGTTGCTGAAATGAAGAGCAACCAATACGATGCAAAGACATTTGCTCTGACATTGAGAGCTATGGTATGTTTATGTTTCCATTTATAGCTCTAGCTATGATACACTTGCTGCTAATTTCTTGAGGGAATTGGTGGAAAAGGAGATATTCACGAGGCATGTGATACAAACATAAAAATAAGAATCAATACCTTGGTATCTTCGAATATATATTTATACCCTGATTATCTGTACAGTTGATTGGCTGATCGATAGATATTATGTGGATAAAATCTTAACGAATACTTAAGAATTCAAGTCTTTATGATTTTTGTTGTGCATCTTGGTTGGTATGCAATGAATTGCATAGATAGGCAATGTGTCTAGAGACATTGATTATATGCATTTGGTTGAAAGAGACAATGGATTTATGCATGGCCTTCAGAGCGCCAAGCCTAGTCTCTGTGGAGGAAATCAGTGAAACACTGGTAAAATACATTTTAACCTAACTACTTTCTTCCTGTTCCAGATGGAGAAATTTGAAAGGGAAATTAGAGAATCGAAATTCGCAGAGCTGATGAACAAACACTTCACTGCAAGTTCCATTCCAAAAGGCATCCACTGTCTCTCTTTGCGTTTGACGGATGAATATTCCTCTAATGCACATGCGCGCAGGCAACTGCCTGCTCCAGAGTTGCTCCCTTTGTTGTCTGACAACTCTTACCATCACTTCATACTATCAACAGACAACATTTTGGCAGCATCTGTTGTTGTGACTTCTACTGTGGCATCATCTCTAAGACCTGAAAAGATTGTCTTTCATGTCATCACTGACAAGAAGACTTATGCCGGGATGCATTCTTGGTTTGCGCTAAACCCTGTCTCCCCTGCTATCATTGAAGTCAAAGGCGTCCATCAGTTTGAATGGTTGACCAGGGAGAATGTTCCCGTGCTCGAAGCTGTAGAGAGCCATAATAGTATCAGGAACTATTATCATGGAAATCATGTTGCTGGAACAAATCTCAGTGATACAACTCCACGTATGTTTGCTTCAAAACTACAAGCTAGAAGTCCAAAGTACATTTCCTTACTCAACCACCTGCGGATATATTTACCTGAGGTAATCAGTTATGATCTGAAGTAGTGCTTTATGTTAGTTATGGGTCTGAATTTCCTATGTCTATGCTGCTACACAACAAAGAATAGGAGAGGTAAAATAAATTGATTTGTGGGAAGTTGTAATTTAGTACATAATTCACATGCCTTGTCTTTACCTGTCTTGTTTTACACTAAACAGAGAAACCTTAGCGCATGTCATAGGTTTAGCTTCTTCATAATTTGAAATGCATTTGCAAAATGTTGTTGAAGAATATATAGCCCTTTTTTAACCAAAATGGAATCTGAACCCGTTCAGTAGGTTAATAAATTGCATGTTTCTGATTCTGACACACAGTAAGTTTATTAATTGTAAGTCACATCTGGTACATTTTTGGAGTTCAACATGTCTAACTATTAATATATCAAGTTTTTGGGTCTTAAGAAGTAATCATTTGTGGTTTCAATAAGTACTGTGGAATGTGCTCCTTGCTCTTCCATCCATTACTCGATATTCATTTTTTTTCCGCCTAACTGCCGGTGTTTCAAAAACAGCTGTTCCCGAACCTCGATAAGGTGGTATTTTTGGACGATGATGTTGTCATTCAGCGTGATCTATCTCCACTTTGGGATATTGACCTTAAAGGAAAGGTTAATGGTGCTGTGGAAACATGTAGAGGCGAGGATGAGTGGGTGATGTCCAAGCGTTTCAAGAACTACTTCAATTTTTCTCATCCCCTCATAGCAAACAACTTGGACTCAGAAGAATGTGCTTGGGCTTATGGAATGAATGTATTCGACCTTCATGCATGGAGGAAGACAAGTATAAGAGAAACATACCATTCCTGGTTGAGAGAGGTAGATTTTCTTTTCGTGTTAAGCACACATTATTAACTTGCCTTGCTCTTTAGTACTCTTGTTCAATTTATTTGGGTGTGCATGCAGTCATACATATATATATACAAAGCAATAAGGGGTCGTTTGGATGTGGTAATTTAATACAGTAATTTGATCCAATTACCACATAATGCAGTAATTGGGTTAAAAATTCACGTTTGGGAGAGCAAAAAGAGTATGGGAATTGGACCATGGAAATTGGCTTCAATTACCACATTCATGGTAATTGAGAATACTACACCTCCCCCTAGTGATTTGACATTACCACGTTTTCTTATTTTTTCCCAATTCCACACCATTAATTCCCACAAAACTAAACCCTATCCAAACATGAATTTTTTTCTATTTCCACAAGTCAATTCCTTGGTTTTGTAAAACATGGAAATTCAGACAAATTCCAACGTTTTCAAATTTCCACATCCAAACGACCCCTAAAATTTTATCATTAGAATACATATAGAAGCATCTTCTACATTCTGTTCCCTTATTTTGTTCGAGGATGTTAAAACAAATCTTTTGCATGTCCTTTAGTCAATTCTGTAAAAGTATTCTTTTTGGTGTTTTCTGACATCATGACAAAGTATTCTAGTTTTGTAGCTGCGTACCCATTTAGGCTCAACCTAGTAATTTGAGATTCAACTGAATGTGGAACTTCAAATCTCCATTGGCTTTTAGTACTGACAATAAATCGCTTGCATATAGTTGTGTCATGTATCATTATTAGTTCAGCTTTCATCTCACGGGGTTGCTTTT
This sequence comes from Linum tenue, assembly GCA_946122785.1. Taxonomy (NCBI): domain Eukaryota; kingdom Viridiplantae; phylum Streptophyta; class Magnoliopsida; order Malpighiales; family Linaceae; genus Linum; species Linum tenue. Next base: position 3,153,109 of record CAMGYJ010000008.1, read on the forward strand.
GGTTGTTTGTACTTGCAGAATCTGAAATCAAACCTGACCATGTGGAAGCTTGGAACCTTGCCCCCAGCTTTGATTGCATTTAAAGGTCATGTGCATGCAATTGATCCTGAGTGGCATATGCTAGGGTTGGGGTATCAGAATAAGACAGACATTGAAAGTGTGAAGAGAGCTGCAGTAATCCACTACAATGGCCAGTCAAAACCATGGTTGCCAATCGGGTTTGAGCATTTGCGGCCATTTTGGACAAAGTATGTCAATTACTCCAATGATTTTGTACGCAACTGCCACATCATGGAGACGTAGCCAACTCATACAACGATAGAGAGAGATAGAATTATTAGCTGAGTGATATGAATTGTCACATGAAGTCAGACTTTATACACTTGAGCATTCTCTGGATGTCTACCGAAAGACAGAAGGCTAGCAGAAACTTGGGCGTAATGGTTTTCAGGTCAGAATTCACTACCCATTAGCTCTGCATCACTAGCACGGGCACTGAGAATTCATTCTTTCATTTGTAACATAGCAATCGCATATTAATTCTTCCGGTTGGAATTATGAACAAAAAAGAGACTATATTGAAGGAAGCTAGCCTGAATTCTTGGCTCAATTAGTTCCCATGTCTAGAATAAAGAAGGTACGAGATACACGATTAGGAAGTTTCTTCACTGGCGGCTGAAATTTGCACCAACCATCGATACTATACACTTCGATTTTGGTGGCTGGAAAGAGAAGTCGAGCAATGAATAGGACAGTTTATATTCTGCACTGCAGAGGGAGGGCTGCTGTTATATTCTGTAATTCTGTTATGAAGCCAGAAGAAGCTCTTTCCTTCATATTCTTCTTATTGTTACTGTTGTCAAAGATTTTTTGTTAGAGACTCTTCTTCTCCCTTGCTTTTGAAGTTTGATACCAGTTGAGTGAAACTGTAGAAATAGAGGTAAGAAAATGAAGATTGCTGCTATGTTACAAACAGGTTCCGTCTTAAAATTTTGTTGGGGGACTGGCTACTGCAATTATAGGTACTCCCTTATATGTACGAGGATAATGATGGTGATGAACCTCAGGAGAGACACAAACATTTGAAAATGTGCAGAAATATTCTTTCTTTTCCCCCTTTGTGTTGAACAGTTTCATGATGGTATGCTTGAATTGAATTCTGATCCTTTCCATTTTCTTCTTTCTGCATGATTATTCATCATCATAACTGCTCAAGTCTATGAATGCCTGATACTAAGTGAATAACCCTGAGTTCATCACGATACAAGTTACACATTTCCTTTTGACGAAATTCGTTTCATTCAATGTTTGCTAAACATATTTCTATCATTAGGCCTTGATATTCCTGATTGTAAAACACCATTCGAACAATTTAGTACGAAACTTCCCACGATGTAGAGAACTAACATTAATATCTTTGTAATCCACATAGAGACGGTCGGGGAAAAACCCTTAATCAGTGTTTTCTTCTTCTTCTTTCTTTCATTTCTTCTAAATTAAGATGTGGGTGAGACAAACATATAAAACAGGACACAGGAACTCTCGGAGATTAACACTCAAACAAGGGAATACCTTGTGTCTGTTGATGAATTGGAATCATTGTCCCTGTAGTTTACATCATCATTTGTATCCCTTTGGACAAAACAAAGGCAAAAGTCTGTCTGTCTTTCCCTCTTTTGCTTGGATGGAAGGAAAAGAACAATGAGAGAAAAAAAAAAAAATAGAAAACAGAGGAGCTGGAAAGATTGTCGATGTCCTTCCATGGCGATTGACTAGAGAGGGATAGTTACATAAATGTGTACTTTGACCAGAGTTTGAAGACTCCAAAGAAGAATCAACACTTCTCCTCTCTTTTTATTAGCGTCAACCATTCCTGTACCATATTTTTCTCTTTTCGTTTTCGCCAAAGCTCATATTTTATTCGGTCACTGAGCTTCAGTTATTCTTTAGTTACTCCTTTTCTCTCTTAACGCGCAATCTTCTTCTTATTCCAAACTACCAGCCATTACCAAATTCCACTTTTCTACGTGTCACTACTTAATTCTTCCTTTATTGTTATGTTGGACCGGTTATTTTCCCTCTCGGTCAAGAATGACTAGTCCATTTTCATGGAGTTTCTTCACTTAAATTGTTCTATCAGCATGTAAACTCGTCGATATCGAAAAGAATTTCTATGAACCCTCCCTCTTACTGACTATTAGATAGGGGGAGCAAGCATGTGAGTGATCCCGAGATAATGTGAGTTAAAACTCAGCTGAATACCGAGTTTGATTTTGATTGGATATGAATTATATCGTGTCACTTGATTAGGGTTTATTTGGTTGCTTCTATAATTGACGAGTTGAAGTGAAATACTTGTATGCACGGTCTGGACAAATAATTTTCACTAAAATAAATAAAAGTGGTTTGTTGTGTTAATCGTTACAACTATTAGCAGTGAATTCATAAAAAAAGTGAACTTCAATGATTGATTTGTTAGAATCCTTTCATAAACTAGATGGCAACACATGGACGAACCACTCAAGTATTGTTGAATATTTTAGTGTCATCACTTTTATCCAAAGATCATCGTATAAATTAATTCAAGTAAAGCAAATGCATGCCTTTTCCTCCTAAAGTAGGATGCTAATATAAAACAGAAACTCACAAGTCACAACAAATGATTGGGTAGGATATCTAATTATATAAGAGGTGGCATATTACATTCATACCATCATTAACAATAAGATTATTACACACAATTGTCCATCTATTTTATTTACTTCTGTCTCACTACTTTGATAATTACTTTTCTTTAGAGGTGGTAATTAGTATCCAAATCCATGAATCCAATCCAATCCATCCACCAAATTATCCACTTAATCCAATCCATTTAAATCCAATCCATTTGATCCAAATCCAATTGGATTGGTGGATTCATAGATCAATCCATGGATCCAAATGGCAAATTATGATTTGGTACCTATATTTTTTATATTTTATATTTTGGTACCTAAAATTTATATTTTTATACGAAAAATATCATTGGAAAATTACATTTTGATACCTAAATTTTTTCATTATGACATTTTGGTCCAAGCCTTGGATGTCATTTGGATTCATGGATCAATCCACCAATCTATTTGATCCAATCCATGAATCCACCAATCCATTGGATCCAATCCATTTGATCCATGAATCCACCAATCCAATCCACGAATCCGATCCAATTGCCACCTCTACTTTTCTTACATTTAAAATGTCACGACATTTAGTTTGTTAATAACGAGTGATCTCGATTCATATATTCAATCGTACCTTCCAAACTTGGTAAATACCTGACACATTGCTGAAGTGAATAGTGTTATTGATGAATGGCATTTTTTTTCCTTCTCAGAATGGCCTAAAAAAAGTTGGAGGACTAATTTGTCAGAAACAACAAATTAAAGGAGTGTGCCGAAAAGTCAATAACCCGTTCTTCTCGTTTTTAGCCAAGGACGGCAGAAGTTTTCTCAGGTCCAAGATCAAGTATTAAAATAGGAGAAGAAAAAAATAAAATAAATAAACGAAGCAGGAAAATTAAGGAAGAAGGAAATAAAAGGAGAAAATGGAAGTCCATTTCCATGGTCATAGGAGGGAGGTAGGAGGAGAAATGGAGAAGAAGGCAAGGACGCCAGATATGGACATGGGGGGATTGAATTGAGAATTGATTGCGCACAAAATAATATGCATAGTTTTGTTTTTAATTCCTCACCATTTTTATTAGATTTTTAGAAATGGAAACAACTTAGAAAACTCCGTAAACGCCCCCTCCTTCCTTCCTTCCTTCCTTCCTCCCTCACCTCTCTTCTTCTTAGTTCTTCCCTCTTCCCAATCGCTGCCGATTCGTTTATTTCTGTCTTTCCCTTTTCGTTTATTTCTAATCTCTCCCTTTCCTTCTCCCTCTTCCTTCGTGTTTCTTTCACCTTTCTGTATACTGATGCCCAATACCCTGTTTCAACTTCCCTTTCTCGGTGGCCATCATTATAATTGTTCAGTTTCGAATCTTTTCAGCGATTAGCAATTGGCCCAGATCAGTTCTGCCACCAAGTAAGAAAACCCATTCCCCAATTTCACTCCCTACCCCTACTCTTGCTTGTCTGATCGATTCAATTTATTGTCAGTAGTTTCGTCAATCGGATGCAGCTGTAATTACAGCTTTCTGGAACTGAGGGGTTCCTTTTTCTTTGTTGATTATGATGATCTTTAGAGGAGGCGGAGATGTGGTTTGTGATCTTTTCTTGCTCTTCGCAGAATTTTGGGGTTTTCTTGCTCTTTTGTAGCTTGCGATCTTTTCAGTTTCCTTCCCTGTATTTCCAGTCTCTGTTTATTTCTATTATTGTTTTTAAATTCCAGGGTTTTCTTGTTTTGTTGCCTTTAATTCAGCTAGTAGCAGCGATGAGAATTCATAACAGGCATAAATCAAAGCACTAGGTCAGCTGATTAGAATTGGAGCCAATCGTGAATTCGTGATGGTTAGTTTTAGGGTAATTTCAGAGTTTTGGTTGCTGATTTTCACGTATCAGGGAATGATTCCTTCCTTAGAAATCCGATTCTTAAAGATGTCTTTTATTCAACCTTACGTTTCTGGTTCCTAAAATTTCCACTTGCAAGATACTGAAGAAGACTCCCTTTTTCCGTATTGTCTTTGGCAGGAAGCTAAACGAGTCAAGACTCAAGAGTCTTCATCAGTCCTTTGTTTCCTAGAAAACACTACAAGGTTCAATTTTTTTTTTAATAAAAACTCCAGCTTGTTTGAGCTGTGGTTGATATTGGGATAACAACAAACCCTGTAGCTCCCTGCATTCTGGGAACTCAGTAGTTGTTATATCCGCAAAGACATGGCCGGGGTACAAGATCAGTTAGAGATCAAATTTCGATTGACAGATGGATCAGATATTGGTCCCAAAAGCTTTCCTACTGCTGCAAGTGTTGCAACTTTGAAGGAAACCGTTCTTGCTCAATGGCCTAAAGGTAATGCCAACTTCCATTCTATGCTTAATGAGAAATCATGTTGTCTGTTTCATTGTTCATGTATTGACATTTGTTATAGAATGTGGGCTTAAGAGGTCTGTCTCTACAGTTTCTTATCATTTGTTGTTAAAAATTCAGAAAAGGGAGATATTCAACTCCAAACAAAGAGCGCCAAGATCACCTTGTGTATGTTTATACTGCATAATACTGCTCTGGTGCTTTGCTTAGCTGAATCCTGGCTTTGCTAACCTTAATAGTGGCATTCCTTGGGCAGAAGCTCCTTGTAAATTTGTTATAAACCTTTTGGCTTCTCATGGTTTTTTCATGTTCTTAGCATCATCTCCCATGAAGTGATAAAAGGAAGTTGTTCTTGGTTTTATTTTCTCACTATGGCAGTGGTCTACTATGCGAAAAGAAACTGATTTTCTTCAAGTTGAATAAAAAAGTTAGTGGTATCAAACAGGGAGCCATGTAATTGCCATCATACCCTTCTGGGCCATTGTGTTTTTTTCTTTTCTCAGTTTTTGAATCCAGTCTCCTTGATTCTTGTCCAGCCTCTACCTATGATAGGGTAACATAAAAACATGCTATACTGTGGAAGAAGCCATTGACAGGTCCTGTCCCCTCCTACAACCAATCTGGAGTAGTCTGCTCGATAACATAATGCCTTTTGAACCGGAGCTGATTTTGATTTATCGAGGCAGCTTCAGCTGTGAATAAAAGAGAGATTCACTTTTGTGTTATTCTTCATGCTCTGAGAACATAATTTATAGTTGGAGTGGTGTAGGTCCTGTCCCCTCCTACAACCAATCTGGAGTAGTCTGCTCGATAACATAATGCCTTTTGAACTGGAGCTGATTTTGATTTATCGAGGCAGCTTCAGCTGTGAATAAAAGAGAGATGCACTTTGGTGTTATTCTTCATGCTCTGAGAACATAATTTATAGTTGAAGGAGTGGTGTAGGTCTTTCATTATGGATCATTGCTAAATTATATTTCCAGAGATGTCAACTCTGGTGCTTTCTCTTCATTTAGTTAATGGATCAGATTGGATCAGAGAGAGTATTAAGATTTGTTGAATGTCTTTTTCTATCACAGAGAAAGAGAATGGTCCACGAACGGTGAAAGATGTGAAGTTGATAAGTGCAGGAAGGATATTGGAGAATACACGAACCATAGGGGAATGCCGCAGTCCTCTATGTGATGTTCCTGGTGGGGTCACAACCATGCATGTAGTTGTTCAACCACCATCAACAGAGAAAGGTACGATCTTGTGTTCACTTCACGAACTCTGCTTTTGACTGAACTTATATTGCATTTAAAGAAACTTCTCAAACCATGCACATCTCATACTTTTTTGTATAGATTGTGAACCCCTTGCTTATTATTTGTGATAGTTCATCTCACTTGGCGGTAAACTTTGTGACTATACACAGGCTGCTGCTACTTCCTTTTTGTTGTTCTGTTGTATCATAGGATTTAAGTTCCATGCACTGCATGACCAATAATGGAGCTCACTTTAGTAGTTTCAGACGACTTCTAACCCGAAAAATGCCTCTCTTGTATTTGTTTTCTGGATGTAGCAGATAAGAAAGCAGCTCATCTACCAAAACAAAACAAGTGTGTTTGCGTCATTTTATAATTGGCAACGGTAAAGCAGAAAGAACAGCCAGATTTCCAGGCAAGTTATTTTTACTGGTGTTGTTTTTTCTCCTAATCTGCAACAAGCAAATAATGACATTGTTTTGTTTTCCCTTCATACAGGTAAAATAGACATTGGAGCTGTTACAGATGAACATTTATGTGAATTGGTTTTGAGGGGGGCATTGGGGTCATCAGGAGGGTGCATTTGTCACAGCTCACAGGGTCTTTTACTTGAGGCGCAAGTCTTTGCTTCCTACAGAGAAACAGTTGTGTGTGTCTCGCTGTCAATTCAGTATACAATGATTGTGATAATGTGGGGGGAAATGAATTGGATTTACACTTGTATGCAATCTAACTACGACCGACAGTTTTTTCCTTTTTTGTGGTCAAGTCACTTTCTCATTGATGCACTGTCCGTACGACGGTTTTGGGTTCTTTCCAAAACCAGTACCCAAATTCATTTCGGCTGTTGGAAGAGTTATATGGTTGAATCTGATTTAGGATGCATCTTTTTCAGGTAACATTTCAATTAATGCAAAGCAATATATGGAGCTGCGAGTTCACGTTTTAAGTGTGGTTAGCAAACGGTTTGCAGTCAACTTATATGGACTTGAAATATGCATAGATTCAGAATACCTTGATATTCCAAAAAGACCATTGATACACTAAAGAGACCATTGATACTCCAACAAAAGACTTCTCAGTTATCGACAAAAAGCTCCGATATCATGTTTATAACTATTTAGTACTAATAATTCGTTGGAATAGGTTCCATAATGGATATTCAACCGTAGGAAGGAGAACGAAATAGATGCATAACCCAAAATTTGAAAATTAAAATTTATTTGATAATGGAAAATTAAAATTTATACAATCACTCTTTTATTAATTCTCATTTGTTGAGTTGTTTTTCTTCTTCGTTTCTTTATACCAACAAATTGTGGTAAATGTGATCTACAAGGTAAAATTCATTTTGGTAATAAAATATTTCATGCTCTAATACCATGTTGTATCATTGTTGCAAGACGTGTCCTACAACGATCGTAAGACCTATTTTGACTCTTTAATACGATTGTACTTACTAAGCGGACTATTATCGTGAGAAGTTTTACAACAATAATAACACTGAATTTACAATAATACGTAAGACAACTTACGACAGTCATTAGAGGTCTTACAATGATAATGAAATTTTGTATGAATGTAGTAACCATAAGAAATTAAAAATCAATTTAAAAAAATAGATGACTAAATAATATCATTTAACCTTAACATATTGAAAAAGATGCAAGTTGATCATAATTCATAACTCAACCAGGATACACAAGGATTATAAAAAAATATCTGGATCCACAAGGAGGGGTTTTCAAGGGTTAATTGCACCGAATATCATGTAAGTATTGGTTTCATTGCATATTAATCATTTAGGTTCTTTCAGTTGCAAATAAACCAAATAAGTTGGTTTCCGATTGCACCGTTATATTTTTCATCAGTAAACTTAACGGCAGGTATCAAATTATAATTTTCCGCATCAATTTACCCAATTTCATTTTCCCACACATTCTTCCATCTTTATTTCGGTATTACTAGCACTCTCTTTAATTATTTTATGCCCTCCTCTATTGTTTTCGTCAAAATCTACAATTGTTTATTTTTTTTGTTGGTCTAATTGAAATAAACTTTGGTATCCTTCCAAATAAACTAAATTTTTTAAATTTATGTGGAATGTGAAATGCAATCCTTATTATATTTTTTCGTTTATAACATGTTATGCATAATTGGCACCTCTATATAGGATTTTCTCTAGGGGGAAAGTTTTTTGGGTGCCCTCTTATAGATTGTTTAAATTCATCTATTATGCATGAATTTGTACATGTTATTGCTGTATAAGTGTTGTAATGAATATTTGAGCGGACAAAAGTTAAAACATAAAAAGTCTTTCTTTAGTTGAGTTCTGCACACCTGAACTTCAGGTGTCAATCAGATAAAAACTAAAGAAACATATTGAGATTAAATACAAGGGAATGTTTTAAACTGAATGAGTGAAGAAAATTAAGAAACAGGTCTTAAATAATAAAATTGAACAGGTGAAGTTTTATCATAGCTTTGTTACTAGTGTTCTACTAAAGAAAAATCGGCACAGCGAAACTCAGTTTCTCGACCGAAGTCCCCATCTCCAACTCTATAAATAATTTTACAAGAGGATCGGCAGCCATAGAGCAAGAGAAGAATTTCAAATGGCTATTGTGATCGGGTTTATTCAATCCTCCATTTTTTATAAAAAAATTATTTATTTTGTGGAGAGGAAGAAAGTGAAAGAAAAATGGCATGGTGGAAATTAAGGTGGAAATTTTCAATTTAATACCCACCATTAAGTTTCAAAATGAAAAATATAACGGTGAAACCGGAAGTAGACTTGTGTGGTTTAGTTGCAACTAAAAACACTTAAATGGTTAATATACAACTTAACCAATACTTACATGATATCCAGTACATTTAATCGGATTTTCAATGAATTTGGGCTTTTGCGACATCAATTATCATCATATATCTTACAGAAAAAGAAAAAGAAAAACTATTCCCCGCATAACCGTCTGCTTTGCGGAAAGCTTAGAAAACCTATATAATTCCCGTCAATTCAAAAGAGATCATCGGCAACCTAATTGCCGTGAATTGAAGAAAGTTTGAAGGAGATAATCGACAAAAATCTTCGTAAGTTGCTGTTCTTTTGGTCTCGATTCTTTCTTCTTGCCACCAGTGGCGGAGCCACATGAGGCCAAGGTGGGTCATTTGCACCACCTTGGCCCAAAAAATATGGAGTAAATTAATTTATATGATTGTTGATAAAATACAAAATTTCTATATGATTGTAGATACGTAAAGTAATGTTTTATGATCTCTATTTAACTTTTAGTTTATATATTCGATAAGAGATTTTAGTATATACAAAAACTCGAAAAGTAATGTTATTACTTAGACCCGTTTGTTGCTATCGGTTGTCATTCAAGTATTGAAAGAGTACTTATGCAATTAGCAAAGTAAAGAAACACTTCATAATAAGATGAGTTGTGTAATCATGAACGATTTTTCGTTGTGATATCTTAACATCTCTCATCATTTGCTTGATGAATATATTTTAGAAAATTTTCAAAACATAAACACATTCAACAACATACGCACCTTAGATAAATTTCTGGCTATGCCACTGCTTGCCACTGTAATTTGGCGTCAGCCCGGAACTGGGGTTGTAATCCCTTTCTCTTGTTTTAGTTTCATCTACTCCTCCTTCCTGATTTTGTAGGGCAATGACAAAAGAAATAAGTCAGGGTAATTCTCTACGGGTCTCCCTATGATTATTGATCTTTTTAATTTGTTTACAGGCTGCAGTTGCGCGGAAGAAGAAGAAGAAGAAGAAGAAGGTGCTACGGCAGCCCACTGGGATAAGTAGTTGTTCTTGCGCTGCAATTTGACGTCAGCCTGGAATTCGCTTCATACCTGCTCCAAAACCTTCTGTCGGTCTGCTTTCCATCCTTAATTTGCTGGTTCCTCCTTGCTGATTTTGCAGGCCAATGACAAAAAGAAGAATGTGCTCCAGAATGAGAAAATGAATTTAGGTTAGGTAGAAAGGACGTTAATCGTTGGGATGGGGAGCATCTGAGTACGCGAACGACAACAAAAAAACGGATCAATTGGTTGTTATTTTTGCTGTTTGTGGCTAGTGAAGAGTGAAGACGTGGTGGAATCGAAGATAAAGAGCAAGAGTCTGCGGAGGCCGGGGACAGAGCTTGTCTCTTGTAATTTATGTGGGTCAATATTACAGATTTGGAGAATAAATGCTACGCAAAATTAAAAAGAACTATAAAATCATGTATACACCTAAAATCATAAAATGTGTCCAAACTTGTTGGTGGAGAAGAATTGAATCAAAGTGGCATGAGCTCACTTCTTACTCTCAATAGACTATCGTATCTAATTTTTATAAGTTCTTCAAATAGTTAAGGTGGTGCTGTGGTGGAGTTGCTTGTGCTCAGGGAAGCTATTATTTGGTGCGTGGAGCAAGGCTTGTCGGCGGTCCGATTTGAAGGTGATGCGAAAGGTGATTATTGACAAGATTAATCAAGCCGACACAAGAGATAGCCGGTTGGGGTGCTATTCTGGAAGAGATTAGACATTATTTTCGTACTCAGCCTGGTTTTAGTGTGCGTTTTGTAGGTCGGGAGAACAATAGGGTAGCTCATCTGGTAGCTAGGAAAGCCCTCTCTTTGTATCTGACTATGAGTTGCTTCTTTAATTTCCAGACCTGGCTGATATCCAAGGTGTAACTATCTATTTTTTTTTTTATCAATACATGATATCTTTTGACAAAAAAAAGTGCAAATAAAGTAAACCACTTTGGTATGGATTTGCTCCGCCAACTGCGGAATACACAAGTTTTGCCACATGGAGATTACGGGATAATCCCAAGTTCATTACAACCTTCATCTTCTACTTCTCTTTGATTAATGACATATAACAACAACAATAATAATAATAATAATTAAGCAATCGGAATATTTTAATATTAAAAAGTGAAACCAAGAATTAATGCTCTCTGCACGTTTTTGCCTTCTTGTATATCCTCCTGGACCTGGTGGCCTTGGCCAAAAGGTAACATTCTACTTGTTAATGCAGTCCCAACAAAAATACGACAAGGAACTGGGAAAATGGAGCAGCTACGAGGCTCTGGATATGTAAATCCATGCAAACAAAGAGACCTAGACGGCGGTGATTAGGGATATCAATTTGAATATTCCTCTTGTTGAGTATTATTCAATCTGATTTGCAATAAGGTGGGTCAGTGGGTATTACTCGACTCAAAGTAACATGGAGTGGAATCAATTCTATCTAAGTTTCATACAATATTTATTCACATTTATCTTATTTTGGCTTTTCTTTAACTAGTTAAATTTGATCTTTCAACTAGTTAAACTCATTTCGCCCATTCTATTATCTCTAATTTTATTCATGAAGTGTTTCTCCTTCGTTTTATCATAAACATTAAAACTTTGCGTGTATTTTCCCCCCAAATAACACGTAAAAGTGGATTGACCTGTCCCGCTCTATACCTACGTGGGTATTACCTACTCCAACCTGAACTTGGTGCGGAACGGATATAAGTACTAAGATACCCATCGTATGCCCACCCGTTTGCCATCACTATATGTGCCCAGCAGCTCATGCTTCCGGTTTATATAGGATGCTGCCGTCTAAGGATAATTGCGGCGATGGAACCTTGGCTACATAGGATACTGCCGTCTAAGGCTCTTTGAAATAACAAGAGCTATAGAAATATTAAGTTGCCAAGAGATTTGCCCTTTCTAGCTATAATTAGAGGCAAATCTTATACCCTCATTCTTTCACTAAAAAAAAAAGCACATTCTGATTCTACCATGGCCAAAATGCTGAGACTATATTCCCTCCTCTTCCTCTTCACCATTTTATTCTCGGAGGCTAGATTGACATCATCGCACCCTTTCTCGACGAAACTGTCGGCAAAAGCAATGGCGCTGAAGAATGAGAAGCTGACCCACCTCCATTTCTACTATCACAACCTCCTTGCCGGCCCAAACGCTACGGCCCTGCCTCAGAACCCTAAAGGCCCATTAGATTACAGCCACCCGGCCGGTTTGTTTGGGCGGTTAACCATGGCGGACAACCCTTTGATGTTGGATCCAGAGCTCAACTCCACCGAGGTGGGACGCGTTCAGGGGCTATACGGCGTCGCTTCCAGGACCGATGCGGCTCTTGTGGAGTTATTCAACTTTGTGTTTACGGCCGACGGCGAGTACCGAGGAAGCACCGTCACTGTGTTGGGACGCAACCCCATACTTGCCACCGGGACAAGGGAGATGCCGGTCGTCGGCGGCACCGGAGTGTTCGGCTTCGCTCGCGGAAAGGTTCATCTCAAAACGCAGTTGTTTGATAAAAAAACGGGAAATGCGGTCGTGGAGTGTGACATCTACGTATTTCACTACTAAGATGAACTTTACTATGATGAATTAAAATCAACGTGATTTGAAGAAGAAGAAGAAAACGGTCGATCGCTTCTGGCTAAAATAAGGTCGATTTCATCTAAGATATAGTAAGATCGATTGCTTCTGGTATATAGTCGACCAAATGAACCATTACCAGCGAAATCACTGTATTATAAAAGTCCAATATTAATAGATATTGATGGTAAGAAATTAAAGTTGAAGTGAGTGAAAACCTTAAAGCATACATAAGAAGTTTCTCATGTGATCATTATTCCCATATTATTTGGAAACTAGTATGTAGGTTTGTTTCAAAGATTCGACTTAGCTATCATATTTTCTTTAATTCTACTTATGTTTGTGCTTGTAATCCTATAATTGTCTTGTTGTCTTGCTATTGTTGTTACAAAGAGATTTAAAAAGTATAATATCAATTGTCAAAAGCAATCGACTGTTTTCTACAAGTCACGATAATTTGAAAATCACGATATGCATACCCATTTCTAATGTTAATTCAGTGTTTTTTATTGCTCAAACGATGTTCAGGATTGCAAAAAAAATGGTGGCTATCTGTCTTTTTTTTTTTCATGACAGATAACTCTTACCCGTAATTGTCACTTTAGTGAAAGTTACGGTTTATATAATTAACTAGATTGGGGTCCGGCCCGTTGGCCGAATACATTTTATTAATGGTAGAATAACAATAATAATTATTTGATGAAATAATATTTTGTTTGCTATAAGAAAAGAGTCTAAATTATCTAACTATTGAAAACTCAAAATATCATATGCAACATAATTCTTACTTAGTAATATTTATCTTATCTTATCCAAACCATGAACATTATCATATATTCACTCTTTCTCTCCGTCATTAAAATTTATATTTTCATCATTAACAGTCTCTTCCTTTTTCTCAAATCGTTATTATCTCAATCACCAAATACACTAAACCCTAAACAAAAATTAAAATATGTGCAATTGTCCACAAAACTCAAAACTAGAACCTAAATTTATAAATTGGCAGCAACGAGCTACAACATGTAGTTCAAAACTATATTTTAGTGGGTAGAATGTTCTTTTCTCCAATAAATTTGAACTTAATAAGGATGGAGGAGCAAATATAATGTTACCTAGTGGGTGTTATCTTTGACGATGTTATTATAAATTCTCACAAAATACTCGTTATAGCATTTGTAAAAAATTTCGTCGACAACTTTCAATTAATCATATTTGAAGAAGGAAATATAGTTCGTAGGAAATTTGTGAGAGATTGAAAAAATCTTAGCCGCAACGCTCGAGATCTGTGCTTAAATTAGAGTTACCAAAAGAAACAAAGAAGGTTATGTACCAAAGTCGCAACCTCATTCCTCATCTTGACAATTTTGCATGGATATACCAATAGCTATTAAATATTAATGAAATTGAATTTTATCACTTCTCCAAACATCACTTTCAATTTATTATCTCTTTCAATGTTTTGGTGGAGATTGATGGTCGGGTTCGATCTTTGATTTTCGTCAGAGAAGGTGGTGCATCTCCATCACTTTTTTTATAAATCAATTATTATGAAACCATGATTTTTTTTACACTCCAAATTTATTATACAAAAAATACACTAATGCAAATGGCATGTAGCTCGGTAAGCTCGATTTGACATAGCAAGTTCTTTGATAATATCACATCTTATTTGAATGAGGTTATGCATCAAAATCTCAACCCCATTTTATTTTGACAGCTCTGCAGTGGATATGCATTGACATCAATATTAGAGAAACATAATCATTTGAATGGTTAGATTAAAACTGAATTTTGCCACCTCTCTGTACTTTATTCTCAATTTGTTTAACTTTTTCAATATTTTGATGGGGATTAGTGGTCGGGTTCGTTCTTTCACTCATTAAGGGAGGTGTGCATCTCCATCACTTCCATCGCAAAAAGTTATTATTAAATCATAATTTATTTTGAAAACTCCAGATTCATAAAACACAACAAAATTTATTGATTCAAATAACATGAAACGCGAGTTAAAGACAACAGACTCTAGGATAATATCGCATCTTGTTTAAAAAATCGTAAAGTTTTTCCTCATTTTCTGCAGTTTCAAGATCAGAGGCATGCAAAATGAGAAACAACGCTTTCGTGAACATGATAGCATATGCTTTCCATCCATTTTGTAATTGTTGTAGTTATTGGAGGAACATTTTCTTATCGGAGTAGCTATATATAGTAGTGGATGGAGTGGGTATTGGGTTAGGAACATGTAACTATAGTAGCCAATCTCAAGCAACTACAGATGAATTAATGAAAATAAATAAATTAACTATATCTATCATAAGTTAAAAATAAGATTAACTATATATGCAATTGCATGTGGCTTCCATTGATGTGGGTATAATTAGGGCTGGGCATGCGGGCGGATCATCCGCGGGTTTGGGTCGACCCACCCGCATTTAACCTGAATTTCGTTAAGTGGGTGGGTCTGTGGGTGGGTGACGGGTTGCGCAGGGAGTCATCCGCCCGGTGGTGGGTGGATTGTGGGGTGGATGTGCGGGTGACCCGCTCAACCCAACAGCAAAAAGAATGTCCAGAGGAGGACATATAGGGATGTTAGGATATACCTTTTTGAACTAATTTTCTACGTAACAATAAAAATTAAAAAGAAAATAAATAAATAAATAAATAAGCATGCAAGCCAATTAATTAATAATTAGTGATTAGGGAAAACCGGACTCGGTGCTCTTCACACAAAGAAAAGGGAAAAGAAAGCCAAGTCAATATATGATCCGACAATCACAATCCGCCGGAATAATATATCACCCGTAAAAAAGTATTTCCTTCGAAGCCCAAAACCGCATGCTTTGGGGAAAGCGGAAGAAACCTAATTCCCGCCAATTGAAGGAGATCGTCGTCAAAAAATCTTTGTAAGTCGTTGCCTTGCTCTTTGATAAGTTCGTTTAAGTTGTCTCCACCGTTGCTTGCTTCGGAGGAAATCCTTGATAGAAAACCCTTTGCTGTTTCAGCCTTGAGGCAATTAAGCAAATCTTAGAAACCCTAGTTCCGCCAATTGGACAAGATTCGAAGGAGATCATCTGCAGAAATCTTCATTAGCAGCTGTTCGCCTGTTCCGTTGGATCTCGATTATTTCTTCCTGTAGTTGTTATTGGCGGCAGATCGGAACTGGCTTCGTAGAGGCTGCGAAACCTGATCTGCATGTCTGTTTGTCCCTGATAGACTCTCAATTCAATTTGTTGGTTCCTCCTTCCTGAATTTGCAGAGCATGACAAAGAAAAGGAACAAGGGTAATTCAATTCACTTCACTTCAATTCAATTCAATTCAATTATCCCCTTTTATCTGTGTCGTGATTTTAGGATCTAGGGTTCTCTTCTCCCCCATCCTTGCTGCTTGATTGATTATTTGATCTTCCAGATTTGCTTAATGCTTGCAGTTGTGCGGCGGAGGGAGCTGCTACGACTGACCACTGGGATAAGTAGTTCCTCATCGACTAAACCCATATCTGCCATCTCCGAGCCCTCTTCCACAGTACTTAGCTATGTCACTGCCGCAGTTGAGCCGAAGAAGGAGCTGCCGCCCCAGATCACAACCTCTGAGCCCTCCTTCACATCCCCTAACTCTGGCTCTTCACATGATAGGGCGGCATCAGAGAAGGCCTTTTTGGACTCCATTGTACTTCCTGATCCATTTCGACCGGAAGTAAGCAGCAGGCAGATTATACCATAATCATTCTTTAATTAATTGGTTTTCAATACAAATCTCCTTTCGTGTTTATGCCAGCAGCTAGCTAAAAAATGTGTTTTCTTCTTAAAAACAGCCAACTAACGAAAAGCATGCATTTTGTGCTTTCCCCTCAACTTGCTAGGGTTCTAGGAATCCCACTGAAGAATATATAAGAGAAGGGTTGATTTTAAAATGTAGAGTGTACGTGGTGTGACCTCATTTAGGATGTTGAGAGATCCTTCTCTCTGACTAGCTAGTAGCGTTGGTGCAACAGGTTCATATGGTTTTTCGACCCCGTTTGTATTGAAGTAATTGAATTTCTTTTGTTGGTTCCTCCTTTTGGTTGTGCAGCCCACAGAAAATGATCTAGTCAACAACTCCCCATGGCTGGCAGCAATGTGTCCGAACCTGTTTGCTAAGTATAACAAGGGTAATTCATTTCTCCCTTTTGTGTGTTGGTGGTGTATTTGGATATTTGCTGCTAACTTGGTTTTCATGTCCTGAATCCTTAAACTGCAGGGTCTGAGAAGACACTGACTCAAGCGTTTCTTGATGCGATGAAGGCTGAAATTGCACGACACCCTCCTCTTCCTCCCGATTATGATTCTGATGCTGAATGGGATAGTTATGGAGGAGGATGCCGTGACGAAAGTCATTTGGCAAATGATGAAGAGTTTGATTGGGACTCGTTTCGGTCAACCATTGTTCATCATCCCCCAGCCAAGATATGAGAAGAGGTAAATTAGCTAGGAGTTGTATGATTTGCTGTCATGATACAACTCTAGCGTTTGCATTTCTTATTGGCCGCATGTTACAGTCTGTATTTCTTATTGCTTGCGTACGTGTTGGACAGGAACGAGGATGAACGTACGGATATTGCTCATTGTTGATCTTGATACATGGCGTAAGAAATCATTACTGATCAACCATTTATCTTCTGATTGATGCTTCTGCTCTTTGGCTAATGACCTGCGTTCCTTGGTTTCAACTAAAGGAGATGCATATGCTTAATTAGTTCTCCTTTTATCTTCTGATTTGATGCAAATGGAGCCTTTTGTTCGTCATAATTCTGCACGATGAGGCAAAATTAGAAAAAATGGGACATTTTAGTTAATGTTCTATTATATATAAGATATATGAGTTTATATATAATGTAAATTGAACGATCGATTTCCCCATAATTATTCGTGTTCTCTCTATTATTCATATTCTCTTATGTCTTTCCCTCAACCATTTATTTTGGGGTTGTTTGAATGTTGACCTCAAAAAGTGATAAACCGTATCAAATCTACACATTTGAAGAGTAAAGTGTTCATAAAAGTTACTGGTTCTAGAGTTGGACTTCAAAACCCATGCATGTGATGAACTCGTAACCTACGAGTTCAAGGGTTTTGCTTGTAACTCACAAGCGAGAGCACGACGTAAGTGTCGAAAACCTATTTTGTTTATTGATTGATTGATAAATCGGACTAATGTCGTGATTACAATATCTAGGTGACTAAACCTAATACGTAACCCTAACTATAAAGAAACCCTAGTTACTACCTACATTAGCAGACTCGACCATGTACTGGAGACTCATACCTAGACTACTAATTATGTTTGGCCCATGCTCTTACAACCCATTACTACTACGTAACCCATGACTAACCCATGAACTACGTACATACTAACCCAAAACACTTAACAGACTAACTCCAAAGCCCAACCCTTATTATCTCATCAGCATGTTCCTAAATCAAGATATTCAATATAGAAACATACACTCTGTATGCTTATGCTAAAAAATTGAATGTTTATAATGCGCGCTTAGTGTTTCTATAACAATTTTATATGATATATAACAATTGGTAGTTGATCATATTTGTCTTTTTTTTTTTTTTTGTCAAAAGATATATTATATTAATAAAAAACATAGATAGTTACACCCTGGAACCTAGCCAGGCCCGAAAATCAAAAACGCCACTCATAGCAGGAGGCAAAGAAAGGGCTTTCCTAGCTACCGAATGAGCTACCCTATTGTTCCCCCGCCCAATGAATCGCAACCTAAACTCCGGATTGGTGCGAAAGTAGTGAATTATCTCTTCCAAAACAGCACCCAACCTGCTATCACTTGTCTCCCCGCGATTAATCTTGTCAATAATGACCTTCGCATCGCCCTCAAACCGCACTGCAGACAAACCAGTCTCCATACACCACATAACTGCCTTGTCTAACAATTAGCCAAAATACTCAAATTATTAATACTGTGCCCATATCCAGCATTCATTATTTTTTTGGCATACGAAAGATCATGAAACTTGGAAAATAATTAATGATAATAAATTACCCGGGCCAATGGCCGGGAGCAAAGCTAGTGAGGTTTTTATGGGTTTGAAGAGAGGAGTGCTTAATTATATTGCCTATTGCAAATATAGTATAGTAACAATTACAAGATTTTTTTATAGATTCGAAAGGGAGGAACACTTGACTATTGAGTGGTTATTCAAAGTATCGAGTATGAGTTATATAAATATTAGATAATAACTAATTGTCTACTTGATTTGATTGGTTAACAGTGTATGAAATTAAACCAAACAAACTAAAAAGTTTAATTAAACCAAACCATTTATTCAAATGATTTGAGTTCTACTATATTAAAATAAATACGGAAAAAAATTCAAAATACACATGTTTTTAAAATTTTCCCCAAAATACACATGTTTGGGCATCACTGCGATTGACGGCCGCAGTGAATGCCTGACGTAACATTGAAACTTCAAACAAACGTAACTTTGCGCTCGGTTATCCGGTTATAGCGAATTTTTTTTATCCCACATAACTTTTCAAGATCTTTCAATCTGCAACAAGCCTTTATCCCAAAAAAATTCGTTTGCTACCCCGAACGAGTAATTTTTCGATTTTGACAAACTTTGAAAGACCGTAACTTTGTGCTCCACAATCCGAATGTCATGAAACTTTTTTTTGATTTAGCATAACTTTTGAAGGAGTACAACTTTGATTATAACCATAATTTTGGAATGTATGTGGATTTGTGAAAAGTAAAGGCAAAGTTATTCCCAGAATTCCGTATACCCAAAAATATTTCTTTTTTTAAAAATTCTTTCCTAGTAAAATTTGTATTTCTTAAAAAGTTATGCGCAATCAAAAAATAATTTACGAAGTTTGGATTGAGGAGCTAAAAGTTATGGTTTTCCAAAGTTTGACGAAATCAAAAAATTGCTCGTTCAGGGTAACAAACGACATTTCTTTGAGATGAATGCTTGTTGTAGATTGAAAGATCTTGAAAAGTTATGTGGAATAAAAAAAATTCCGTTACAACCGGATAACCGAACACAAATTTACATTTATTTGCCTTTTGAAAGATTTTGAAAAATTATGTGGTATAAAGCAAAGACCTTTAGATATTTTTTATATATTGAGGTCAAAGCAAGAAATGATTTGGACGTTTGGCCCTTCTTCTGTATATCCTCCTTGATAAGAAGGGACGAGGCGATTCGGTCAAACCCCAAATCAAATCAAAGCAAACAAGTTTCTTCAAACGGCAAAATCGCATCATATAGGGTCACCACGACAAAGCGCATAGATACAATTAAGCTGCCTTTTGGGACTTGCGCTCTCTTGCAATTACATAAAGAAGAATAATTCAATCATGTCGTACCCGCCCCATTTCCATAGTCTATTCCTAATTTCCTATAAATAGATGCAATCTATACTTCCAAGTTCCATGTCAATAGACTATATATAGTACTATACAGAACTTCCATTCTTAAACTTCTTTCAAGTCATTCTAGCTTACGTACCCAGCTGCGCTACCATGGCCAAAATACTGCTTAAACAATATTCTCTCCTCTCCATTCTCACCCTCTTCCTCTTCACCATTCTACTTTCCGAGGCTAGATCAATGTTGTCATCGCATCCTTTCTCGACGAAACTGTCGGCAAAAGCTATGGCGTTGAAGAATGAGAAGCTTGTTAGAGAGTGGTATAAGATCCAGCAGAACCTTCTCCCAACAACTCGAGTTATTGGGAGCAACTGGTTCTTGACATGGTATCAGAGCCTAGAACCGAAAGGTCATGTGTTCGAATCTCCACGACCCCCAATATTAACCGTTGTCTTTCAAGCACATGGTATGGTGGGCCTGTGCAAACTTCAAGCCCATGGGTTGGCTTTCGTTTGAGGGGACGTGTTAGAGAGTGGTATAAGATCCAGCAGAACCTTCTCCCAACAACTCGAGTTATTGGGAGCAACTGGTTCTTGACAAAGCTGACCCACCTCCATTTCTACTACCACATCCACAACCTCCTTGCCGGCCCAAACGTTATGGCCCTGCATCTCAACGCTAAAGGCCCTCTACATTCGAACGACACGGTTATTCAACTTTGTGTTTACCACCGATAATGAGCACCGAGGAAGCACCATCACTGTGTTGGGACGCAACTCCATATTTGCCCCCGGGATAAGGGAGATGCCGGTCATCGGCGGCACCGGAGTTTTCGGGTTCGCTCGTGGGAAGGTTCATCTCAAAACGCACTCCTATAATGCTACAACCGGAAACGCGATCGTTAAGTGCGATATCTACGTCTTTCACTATTGATTGACTTATTAATATCATCATTATGTTTTGACTTTTTTTTTAAATCGCATTACACTGATCTATGGTGTCCATTCATGAATTTGTTATACTTCTCGTGTTAATTCAGTGCTTTAAATCACTTGCTCAAAATGATGTTCAATAGTAAAAGAAATGGCAGTTATGTTACGTATATGTCGTGTCGTATTTCGTATTGCAAGTTAAAAGTTTCATATACTTTTTTTTTATGAATTGTTTTGGTTTACCAGTCCACCTATCACTTCAAAGTACTGCTGCACAACTGCTATCTTAGCTTCATTATTCTCTTCCAGTTCCATAAACCCTAGCTGCTATAACTAGTATAGATAAACATAGTAATTGTTTGAAGAAAGGTATGTCTTATTCCATACCGGTATAATTTTCAAGATGCTAACCACATTTATTGACTAAAGTCATTAATGAAAGTAAAAATAAAATCCATGCAATAAAATCAACACTTATAAGTTTAATCAAACCATACTATTTGCTCACCACTGTCAAGAATTATTGCAAATTTTATTTAGAATTTCATGTGATCACTCTGCCTCAACCATCTAAAGCACCGTCATCCCCACCAATTATAATGCATTTTTCTTCCTTAACTAAACATTTATTTTCACAATAGGTTGTTCCTACTTTTTTTATTAGACGCCAATCTTTAATAGTAAAATGTTTAAAACACTAAATATTAGTAGAATTTTATGTCTCATGGACATTTTATCAGATTTCTTCTTTCCCCTGATGCAAACAACCAATAGACCAACATATAAATTTGATAATTTATAGATTGAAAACTTAATGAATAATTTGTAGGCATTGACTATTAGCCAATAAATACGTTTCTTCTTTCTTGTATATCTTCAAAATTTATTTTCAAAATTGGCTAGGAAACCATGGTGGTCAACTATGAAAATAATTAAACCTACCATGAATGTCATTTTTTTTTATCTGTGGTGGTTTTATTTATAATTTATAAATCGTGAATTAGGTGGGGAGTATCATGATAGGAAGATTGGAAGCTTAGTTAAAGTCTAGTAAGGGAGGCGAGACCCACTTTCATAACAAACTAACAAAAAATTGATGGTGGGAAAACACGATTAGGAATTATTGCATAGATTGGGTACCATTATAGAAGAATTAATAGTTCATGAATGCTATCATATATGATATATGATGCTAGATAACATACATTTTATTCCAAATATGTCAAAATGGATACTATTTTGTTAGTATAGTTAATTTGATGTTTAGTTAATATCAATTATAAAAAATGTAATATGAATAATTGAAAACTAATAACAAAGTGGTTATGAACCTTGCTTATACACCAAATTATATTAATAAACTAACAATATTATAAATTAGCTAAATGAATACAGTAAAACAAAACTGCTAATAATAATTTCAATAAATATGTAGAGATGAATTTTACAATGCTTTTATTTGAAAAAAATGTATGTATAGTACAAATTGAACTTATATTTTTAACGTTATAGTCAAATTCATTTTGTGTCTATACCTTTTCGTACAAATATTTTCTACTGCAAACTAAATTGTACTTTTAATGTCACTTTACAAATTTAGTTGTACATATATCTTCTCATAAAAATTCATTTATGACACAAACGGAACTGTCCTTTAACGTTATGGTATAGTTTGTATCGATATATTTTTGAACAAATTGAATTTATACTTTTAACATTGTAGCACTAATTCAAATTGTATTTGAAAACACTAATATAATAATATATGATTAGAAGGAAATAATTAGAAGTAATTTTGGACTTATATGACCAATATAAATTAAAACAAAAGCCCCATCCTCAGCGCAATACCCCGGAAAAACAGAGGCTTAGCCCATCTATTGCATTTGTTTATGGCCAATCCAAGTGAGAACCATTTGACCAAAACACCCATCCGTACTATGCGCAAGAGGCCGGAAAAGTGGAACTAATTGGCTTTTGATGGAGAACCTCCATAATAGAATGGGAGGGAGGAGATTTCGAGCCGAGAACACGAGACGAGGAAAGATTTGAGACAATGGATCGGACCTACTCCAAGTATGTCTATAGATGGGCTTTAACTAATTTAGCGCACATATAGGTATATCCAGGAACGGATCCCATTAGGGCTGGGATTCTAGACCAAGGGGAACCACGGTCTAAATCATATTGTATTGGTTGGTCTAGATCGTGAGACCAGAATTGTGGTTTGGTCTGGTTTGTTGTCTCCTATTTTAGTGTGTGGTCTGAAATGGTTTTGGACTACGATCTACCGCAGTAAACCGTAACAAACCGTGACACACTACCTACTAACTCATACCAAAATAAGTAAATAACACTAAATTAAACCTCCATTTATCTATTTGAAGAACAAAGTTAGTTGATTCTTCGTCTAGTTGAGAGACAACAGATTGCCCAAATGATCGCTTATGCGTTCTCTCCTTATCAAAGAACCACACAAAAACCAGAAAGATTCATAAATAATATTCACCGATAATGTCTAGACTATGGAGTGGATAAAAACATAAACACTAGACAAAATTCATTCACAAGGAAAATTATTGAGAGATAAGCGGCCATCTTAGTGGTTCAAAATGACCTCGAAGTCATCAAGAAGGTGATCGATCGCTAGAACCTTCAGACCACCGAGAGAGGGAGAGAAGCAGTAGCACAAAGAAGAAGAGGGAAACAAGACTATTTGATATGTGGTTTTTTTAATGGATACTCGATAGAGCCGTGGAGATTGGATAGAGAGTTTGAAAATTGAAAAAACCGACTTCTCTCCCCCATATATTTCTTCTCATTTTAATTACGATCACTAAATTTTTGTTTCAGTAGCATATTGGTTACTTGAATTTTTATTTTTTTAGATACAGGCGAAGGGTTGGAGGGCGAAAGAAGAGTGATTTTTTTTAACATGGCATGCTTGATTAAGACCATACCGGACCGCACCGCACAGGCGTGTTCTGATCTGGACCGTATAGTACATGGTTTGGTCCATGGTCTGTGTTCCAACCTCTCGATATGGACCACAGATCGTGTCTATGGTCTGGTCTGGTTCGGACCGCACCGTTTCCCACTCTTATGGGTCATTTGGATCCAGGTTTTTAATTTGTGGAACTTTGGCTCAAATCACTGGTTTAAAAACCTAGGTTTTTAATTTGTGGGATTTGTGTGGGATTTTAAAATAGCTAATCACCATCAGCTATTTCATAATCCCACAATTGTGGGTTTCTGAAATCTCTAATATTTAAAATCTCTTATCATATAATTGCTTTCCAAACAAGTGATTTTAATAAAATCCCAGATTATGTAGGATTGTGCCCAAATCCCACACCCAAAACCTGCATCCAAATGACCCCTTAGATCCCAATCCCATGCATAACTTTGTGACGAGTAACCATTCATAACACAATCCCAATCCGCCACATCAGCGCCCTTCTCTCTCCTGGAAACCCTTTTTTTTTCCCTTAATTATAATAGACGATTTCTCGCTCGTTTTAAGTCGGAATTCAATTTTTTTTTTCACAGTTAGATCAGATAAATTGTGCTCTTCAAAATGATATCCACCTTGATATACTTTTATACAAAAAAAATTGAGTCATTTTATTTTACCAGTCTATACCATATGGTATTGACTGGTATTAAATAAGAGCATACCATATGATATGAAAAATATCACTCCATACCAGGTGGTATAGTATGGTATGGAGTTGGTAATGAGAGGTATGAAATTTTTTCACCTAGAAATTTTTAGATCTCATATATCATGATTAACTCATTTCTTCTGTGCAAAAATTTCTAAAAACAACTTAAAATGAAGGAGATATCATATGGTATGGAGTTGGTAACGAGAGGCATAAAAAATTATCAAAAATATTGAAAATGGGTCTCATTTTGTAGAGCACAATGAACTCGTTCCATCTGTGAAAAAAAAAAAATTGAAATCCAAGTAAGAATGAAGAAGATATGATTCGATTAACAAAACTAGAAAAAAATAAAATGTCTTTAATTCTTCCACTGTTAAACCTACAACCACTTAAAATGAAATGTCCAAATTTAATTACTTACAATTATGCACGCTAAGTTTATACTTTATACACCTTATCCAGAGCCGATATATCCTCCAGCAATGTCTTAGGTAATGTTTTCATCATACCTCTATGGGGGGGAAAAGTGTCTTATTATAAGTTTCGGTTGTTGTGTTTGATCAATTTTTCCTTATTTTATTTGCAAGCAGGTCGATCTATTTCTTCCTATGGTCTATATAGACACAGAGGTTGGTCATTTTAACCAAATTCATGGTTGTGGTTGATTTTTTTCATGGCTCCTTGTCCGAATTACATCCCATCGATAAGTTCTTCATCAAGAAAAACTTGATTTATAAGCTTAGAACTTCTTTTATAATTTCCATTCATATGTTTCACATCGTCATGGACTATCATCACTGAAGGGATGAGATACGGTCACTTTTACTAAGGTCTCATAGCCCACTTTGTAGCCATTGAATACGTTCTCTCTTATCTCTCTCTTATCTTTGTCAAATTGATAGTTAAGATTAAACGAAATGTATTGTTGTAATGAAAAATTAACCACATAATTACCTTTTTCATTTTCTATATAATTCATTTTCATTAACAAAAAAAGCCCCACTCTCCTCTCCTCTCATGTCTTCTCCCTCCTCTCTACCCTCTCTCTTCACTCCCACCCAAAACCCTAGCCACCGTCGCCGTCTCCCTCCATTTCTCCATGTCGCCACCACCGTCTCTCCATGCCGCCGCTGCCACCTCAGTCTCCACCTCCTGCTGCCTTCGACCATGGGGCCGCCTCCACCTCACGCTGCATCCGACAATGGAGCCGCCTCCACTTCTTGCTACCACCGCCACCCACCACCACCATCGCTTCTGCCTCCCACCACGCCTCTCCCATGCCTTCCCTTTTCCTCATCCCCTGTTTTCTTTTTTCAGATCTGGGATTTTTCAGATTCCATATCTAGTTTTCTTGTGTTATTCTCTAGTGGTACGCTACCACTGGTAGCGCTATCCGTGATACTAGTACGCTACCACTACCACTGGTAGTGTACCAACAGGACACTGACGGAGTGATACTTTTTTGCAGGTGGTCGGAGCGAGTCTGATTGAAGGATTTCACCGAAAAAAAGTATGCTGATAGGAGAAGGCCGTTGGAAAAGGAAGAAAAAGATAAAGAGAGATATAAGTGTATTAATTGTAGGATTTAAATATTAAAAAACATGTATTTAATATGGGTTTTTAATTCCTAATGTGTAATTAATACAAAAATAATTAATAAATTCTTTTTTTTCATATCCAAATCGCCCTTGATTGTGAATCTCACAACCCGTTAGGAAAAATGACCGTATCCAACCCACATCCCTGACATCAACTACTGATCATTGATAAACCATCTTCCCTTTGGAACTCAGGGATTCACCTAATCCGCCATATCAGCATCTTCCCTACGTCGACTAGAATAAAAATAAACATGTTTGATCGTTAGTGAGTCAGTAATCTAGACAATGTGGACAAAAGAAATTAATAAAAATTTAATAATCAGGGGTGAAAATTATTCAAGCTCAATATATGGTCAATATTTTTTTTGTCATATGATCAAGATTTCATTTGATAGTGTGTACAATGATGATATAAGTGTCGAGAATCATTTCACCTTAATAACTCAAGTTGTGTAAGAGGTGCAAGATAAACTTTAAATTATTATCTTATACGCCCCCTCGAATGAAAGTTCAATGGGTTTGGACATAGACACATCATACCTTGAGTATTCCCCGAACGTTAATATGTAATTTGGTGGCAGGTGGTGGTGTTGGAATTGATGGCAACCGCAGTGGTAGTGAAAAGTATTAAATAAAAACTTTTTTGAAACATTTATTATTTGATGAACAATAAAAAAATAGTAAAGTTATGAAAATATATTTTTTTTAAAAACTTATAACAATTCATGCTAATAATTAAACATCCAAGTCCAACTGAATTATACATTTTTTGAATTCAAGTATTAATTAAAGCACAAGCATATACATTTTAGCTAAGTTATATAAGAAAGAGAATCTACCAAATATGAAACGGAAGAAAAAAAAAGTGACCATGGCAAACACTGTTTGAGACTTGACTATCCTTATACCAGACTCTACTATTGCCAAACTCACATACAGGTTGGATCCGTGACAAGTTCACAACTAGCATATTAATTATGATTAATTAAAACATAAAAAAGGTGGTCAATCACCACATATAAAGTATAAACTATAAACAACCGGGGAATCAGCCAATTAATTGATCATAAACGGACAAATGGAAACAGAGAAGAAAGTCGGAAGAAAAAAAAAAAACCAAAATAGATATTTCCTTTCCAATTGGTGGATATCATATGATGGAAAGCCACAATTTGGATTACGGGAATAATGGCAAGTTGATTACAATTTTCATCCCGTGCTGCTTTGATTAACGACATAATAATAACAAATAGCAATAAAAATATTTGAGCATTTCTCCTTGATCGTAAAAGTCCTTTTATTTATTAATTAAGGACCTCTCAATAGATTAACTAGCCGGCGATCGAAACCAAAGATAAAAAAAAAAACCCCAAATCCATGCATACAAGAACTTTAGACGGCGACGACAAAATTAAGCGGCATTGGGGTTTGCTATTTCTAAATTCAACCATCTAGTATCCTGCCAGCTGCCTGCCCATTTCGATAAATAGATCGAGGAAATCAATACTTCATGTCCAAGCATCCGAAAATAGAAAACTTTCATTCTGAAACTTCTTTCAAGTCATTCTTAATTTCACCGATCATTTCCGTACGTACACAGCTGCGCTACCATGGCCAAAGTGCTGCTGAAACAATATTATTCCCTCCTCTCCATTTTCCTCTTCGCCATTCTCTTTTCCGAGGCTAGATTGATCATATCATCGCATCCTTTCTCGACGAAACTGTCGGCAAAAGCTATGGCGCCGAAGAATGAGAAGCTGACCCATAACCATTTCTACTACCATAACCTCCTCGCCGGCCCTAACGTTACGGCCCTGCCTCTCAACCCGAAAGGCCCTCTAGATTTCAGCGACCCGGCCGATTTGTTTGGGCGGTTAACCATGGTGGACAACCCTTTGACGTTGGACCCAGAGCTCAACTCCACCACGGTTGGGAGCGCTCAGGGGCTATACGGTGTCGCTTCCAGGAGCGAGGTGGCTTTTGTGCAGTTATTCAACTTTGTGTTTACCGCGGATGGCGGCGAGTACCGCGGCAGCACCGTCACTGACTCACTGTGTTGGGACACAACTCCATATTTGCCGACGGGACAAGGGAGATGCCGGTCGTCGGCGGGCACCGGAGTGTTCGGCTTCGCACGTGGAAAGGTTCATCTCAAAACGTATTCCTTTAATACCACGACCGGAAACGCGATCGTGGAGTGTGACATCTACGCTTTTCACTATTGATTCACTTACCATTATTATTATTACTACTATCATTATGTTTGACTCTTTTTTTCTTCTTCCATTGCATTGGTTGGCTACGATATTCATTTAGTTTGTTTTATTCTGATGTTACTTTTCAGTGCTTTTAATGTCTGGAGTGGTGTTAAGGATTGAAAAAGTTGGCTCCACATGTATCTGTTTGCTTTTTATTAAGGGTTAAAAGTTCAATGTTATTAATATGCAAAGTTATCAGATGTATTTTATAATGTTGGGATTTTTAATGGTTGTGAATGGAGGGAAAGATTTAAGAGAATTTTTTTAAGTACCATGTTGGTAGGTTGTGGGAAGGCGTGGTCTCGATCGAATTCGATCGATTTGATGTAATATGTGGTTAATCGGTTAAATTGGTTTGTGTAACCAAATGGACAAAACCAAACCAAGTTGAACCAAATCGAACCGAACTTATATGGCGGTTGGAGTGAACCAACCGATCCAACTTCCATAGGCCGAACCGCAATGCAATGATTGAGAACTTTGAACCAACCAATGCAATGGTTGGGGTGTAACCACCCATACGAAGAGTTGCCTCCCTTCGTAAGCACCCCTTCATTCTCTATAAATAGCACCTAATTAACCCCTCTGGTTTTTAGGGACGATTTTTTTCCCATACCAAAACCCTGCCAAAATCAAAAAGTGATTTTTCTGCATTGTTTTTCAAAAGAAAAAATCTAGTCAAGTGTGGTTTTCGCCGGTTCGATGGTTTCGGGGTTTGAGGTACCGCGCTACGCCGGAAAAAGGTACGTCCTTTCTATCCTGGGAGGAACCATTTCATAACCTTGGGTACTAGAGGGGAATAAGATTCCTTAAGGAGAGACAGTGAATTTTGTCGACTAGCTAGGACGTCATACGCTTTGCATATGTATTTGCATGATTTCGTAATCTTATATATTTCTTGTATTGATTACATTACATGATCTTAATTTGTTACTTGTTTTACAAAGAAATAGTATACGTGAACAATTTTCGCAATATTTTAATCAAATCTTATCTTATGAGGAGAAAAAAGAGGGAATAATTTGCCTGATGTATGAGGTATAAACACCTTCAACAAAGTGGTAGAAGAATGTGGTCTAGAGGATCTGGATTACTATGATAACACTTTTACATAGGAGAATAATCATCAAGATGAGACAATTTGTTTAAATAGAATGCTAGTTACAGAATCCTAGTCGAACCTATATATTTCTCTATAAAATACTATCAAAAGGTGTTGGCTAACACCTAACATATTAAAAAAAAAGGTGAGGAATGAATATCTTTCGTGTCTCAACTAGAATGGCCAACACATTTAGGGGCCGTCTCAACTAGAATGGCAGCACATTTTAGGGATCGTTTGGAGAATATGAGTTTAAATCTATAGATTGTCAACACTCTAAAGATTTTAATTCTTCGGATTGTTGAAAATATATTTTAAAATGTTTATTGTTTGTTAACTGTGATTATTAACATTCAATGAAAACAAAAATAAAAAATTTATATTAAATAACATGTTTATCCTTAATAGAAATTTAGAGTAGTTCGAGAAATATTAAAAACTTTGTTAGTAAATATATTTAATATGATAAATAAATAAACGAAAGAGAAAAAGTAGAAGAAAAAAAATCTCACAAATCAAGATATAGAATCTCTCTGATTATGAGAGATTTGATATCCATAGATTTTAGAGATTTGAAATCTCTACATCTAAAATTCACAATACAAAAATCAACAAAAAAACATAACTTTCTACAAAATCTACGGTTTCAATAAATCCACGCCTTAAATCTCGTTCTCCAAACGACCCCTTAATAATTAGTGAACCTACAATCTCGATGATGCGGACAAAAGAAATTAATAAAAAGTTAAGAATAGGGATTGGTGAAATTATTTCAAGCTCAATATATGGTCAATAACTTCTTTTTTTTTACATATGATCAAGATTTTATTTGATAGTGCGTATAATAATTATATAAGCATAAAAAATTATTTCACTATTATAATAACTCAAGTTATTGAAGAATTCCAAAATTAATTTTAAATTATTATATTATACGCCTCTTTGAATGAAAGTTTAATGGGTTTGGACATAAACACATTATACCTTGAGCATCTGTTGAACGTTCATATGTAACGCATTGACAATGATGTCAACCGTTATAGCATTAGCGCGTTGTCAAGTTTTCCTAACAAAAATCATCATAATTGTTGAACAAATATCCAAAATCTCGCGAGATTTAACGCTATGCAAATATGAAACTATATCTAAACAAGTATCATTAATGACTTGGGTATGCAGATGTAATTTGCCACTCATCAACTCACTCATTCAAGCTCAACTCTAGAAAAATGGGAGTTCATATCTGTTTGACTAATTACTAATTAATACATTAACTTCAACAAGTTCATATCTCCATAAACCCCACACGGCCACACTCACAACCACAAACGCTATATATATATATATATATATATATATATATATATATATATATATATATATTTATATTTATATTTATATTCCACAAAAAATCTAATTTATGTGTTTAGGACATGTCTATACATTCTTGTAGCAAAAGCCTGAGGAAATAAATAACTATCATTTATAGATTTCTTATCAGTCTCACTTCAGCAGCGTCACACCGCTTCTAAGCCGAAAACGCCTTGTATTTGTTTTCCTCTGGGTGTAGCAGACAAGAAAGCAACACAGTTACCTATACTAATCAAGTGTGTTCATGTCATTTTTAGTCGATGACAATAAAGCAGAAAGAACCATCACATTTCCAAGTAAGTTGATTTCTTGTGTTATCTTTCTCTTTATCTGCAACAAGCAAATAATGCCATTGTTTGGTTTCCCTTCATATACATGCAAACAATACTTTGGAGTTGTTATAGATTGTCATCATTGTATATAGATTTGGGGGGCAATTAGGTCGGCAAGGCCCATTTGTTACATGGTCTTTTACCTGAGGCGCAAGTATTCACCTCCTATACAAAGAATCAATTGTGTATCTCTTTGCCCACTTGACATATGGATTATGTACACTTAGCCGAAAAATTTGACGAAATTAGTGATCTGTCATCGCTGTTAATAAATATTCAACTTGTAAATGATGCTTCATTGTTTACAGTTAGGTTGGTTTCAGCCCCAATTCCAACTTCTTCAACTACGGAATAGGTTGAACTAATTGCTGCTGGAATCCAATCAAATTAGCACAACCCTTTTATTTAACCATCATTATTAAAACAAAAAACATAGTGCAACACAACCGCCACCTTCTGATTTTGATTGCAACTGATATAGGGATTAATGGAGACAAAATATTAGTCATTTTCTTTTTTCGTTAATAATTTTGTAACTCTCTTCTTAATTAAAATACAATTTTTTTTGAAATATTGACCGTCGGGTGTCTCTTCCAACTTGCCTCTTTCAATTTAAAATTTTAAAAGTTTGGTTAATAAATTATATTTACTCATAATTAAATAGTAAATTACTTAGAATAGTTTGTCAACACAATTTTTACTAATCATATCTTGTGAAAAGTGGTTTTGTCATGAATTTGGTTCACTGTTAAAAATCAAAAGCACACAATTTGAAGAAAAATACTGTCCAAAATTACCAAAATTTACTAATTCACATTAAGTGATCATACTTCTAATCGAAACTATGTTAAAGGGGACCGAAAATTATATTGAAAACTATACTAAGAAAATACAACAATCCATGTGTTCAATTAATTGAGCAATTAAAGTGATCAGACTACTAATTGGATGGATTAAAAAATACTCAATTCTCATAGTCACCTTCACCCCTCCTCCAAAAACTTTTTTTTGAATGTTGACAATCACGTGTCTCTTCAAACTCAACATCATGTTATCAAATTAGCATTATTAACAAAACTGCTGCTAATTAGGAGTAAACATTTTACTAATACTTTGTATTTCGAAAAAAAGTCTAATAACTTTAAACTTTTAAAAGTTTGGCTAAAAATTGTATTTAGTCATAATTTAATAGTAAATTAATTAAAATAGTTTTTCAACACAATTTTTATCAATCATATGTTGTGGAAAATGGATTTTTTCATAATTGTGGTTCACTATTAAAAATGAAAATACACAATTTGAAAAACTACTATACAAAATTACCAAATTTATTTTTAGGATTTCAGGTTAAGTGATCAGACTTCTAATTGAAACTATGTTAAATGGGACCGAAAAATAGATTGAAAAATATACTAAGAAAATGCAATAATCCATGTGTTCAATTCGAGAGACAAAAAAACTTACTGTTGCCCTTAGTTGTTGATCATTGTATTTTGGATCAATGTTAAGCAGAAAATGTGCTTCAACGGTTTCTACAAATTTCGTGTTCATCATTTCCTTCAACAAATTGCTATTTTTACATCATACTCATATTCATTCTCTACATAGACAACATATGTATAATTCAATATTCCAATTTGTCATAACAATATAAACTTTGAACGATTGCAACCCGCTCAAGCAAATATCTCAAACCACATCAGAATAAATCACCAAAGTTAATCCGTGAATCTACTAAATCCAATTACATGAGGAGGGAAATGAGGGGTGGTACATGAATCATGACTCACTCACTAATTGTTGTCTTTTATACTTAATGGTGCATTTAAAAATATAATATCAAGTAAATCATCATACTAATTGGATGAATTGTTATTTTAACTATGAACATGAAGTAGGAAAACACAAACAGAAAACACAAAAGCCTCATTTCTCTTAGTCCCTACTTTGAACGATTGCAACCCGCTTAAGCAAATATCTCAAACCACATCAGAATAAATCACCAAAGCTAATCCGTGAATCTACTAAATCCAATTATATGAGGAGAGAAATGAGGGGTGGTACATGAATCATGACTCACTCACTAATTGTTGTCTTTTACACTTAATGGTGCATTTAAAGATATAATATCAAGTAAATCATCATACTAATTGGATGAATTGTTATTTTAACTATGAACATGAAGTAGGAAAACACAAACAGAAAACACAAAAGCATCATTTCTCTTAGTCCCTCCCCCCGGTGTCAAAAAAATGTAGGAGCCTACTTTAACCATCATGTTGAGCAAAATTCTATGAAAAATCTATAACATAACAAACACTTTCTTGACCATGTCATGACATAATTTATCTTTCACGACCTTGTTTGAGAAGAATCGGGAATTCATATAATTAATATTGAAAATCTTATGAAAGAAAGCATCACAATGACCTTTCAATAAACTAATGGTGTTTGTAGGCAAGGACAAAAGCTCATTTGAAAAGGAAAATACATATATGGTATATAGCATCTTGAAGACATGTTCCAATATCGACACTATAGCTCTATCAAAATAACGTCTATCTCATTTATAAGTTACTCTTTTCAATCATTATCACTCTCACTTATTTGAAAACCAACAAAGTATGGTATATCAAAATAGAAATTAAGAAATGTTTGGTTACGAAAAAAATAAAATACTTACACTCTTATAATTGAACTAAGAAATAACTTATGTCATTCATATTTAATTTCATATTTCATATAATCTTGACTCATATTGTACATCATTACCGCAAGATCAATCCCAAACTTACAACCAAAAAAGTTTAGTTAGATCATTTGACTAAGCATGGGGGTTGGTTGGTCATGAAAATAATTGGATATGAATAGGATGAAGGCACTAGTGAGAGAAGTAAAACGTCGATACTTTTCACATGACATTATCTCTATTTAAAAAAATATTATAGATGAACTGTTGTGTTGAAGCCTTTCAACTCATCTCATGCTCCACCTCTAATGGTACTTTATATTTCTCTCTTTTCTTTGGTCAACAAGGACCTTTCTTTCTTTTGATATAATTCGGAACACAGAAACAAAATACGCGTTGTTGCCCAATATACTTTTATGTGTAAGTTTCCCTAGCCTCGGGTATGAAAGATGCAATCCTCCTTGGCCATGAACTATTCTGTTGAAATCTTTCTCAAGAGGTTCAAATTAGTCAGACAAAGCACACAGTAAACTACAATCGTATGAAATAATTTTCTCGCGTTGCACTACACACAAATTGTCTATGATGAATAGTGTACATGCTATTTATATAATATAGAGAGGCACCTCTGAGAACATATGATCCACTTTATTTAAGCAAACAACTACTCTTAGAAGATTAATTATTTGCAGCATAGTTTTCCCACTCTCGATCTTCCGTCGCGAAACATATCAATGAGAATGAGAACCAACTAAAAGTGGAAATAATGTTCCGCTTCCATGGCCCCTATACCAAAGTATATCATGACTTGTCAAAGCCTCGAAAAACACTTCCTCTGTTCGAACGATTCCAAAGCTGCTCTGCAGTTTCAAAGTAAGTAATTTTGGATACTTAAATGTAGATATCACCCAAATTCGTAAACAGGATACTCAATATCTTTACTTTAATTATTGTTGACACTTTAGTAAAATATTATGTTAGGATGTGAAACCTTACGGTTATATTAAAAAATGGGCTTAATTGCAAGTTTGGTCACTCGAATTGCTACAAAATTTCATGTTTGGTCACTCGAATTGATTTATTCTATTCGTAGTCACTTAAATTAGTTGACCAGTCCAACTTTGGTCACTCTCTGTTAACCTCCGTCAAACTCCGTTGGTACCGTCAGTTAACTGCTGACGTGGCTAACAGAGGTGCTTAGTCATCCTATTTTAACAAAAAAAAAAAAAACATGCCACATCATTAACCCCTCCATATTTTAAAAGTCCACCCAACCCCAATCAACCCCTGACCCGAACCGAACCCTTGAACCGACCCATTCACCTGTTCCCCCTCTTCTTCACCCCTCTTCTTCCCCAATCGTGTGCTCCTCTCCGATCACCGGCTTCCTCGTCACCTCCTCTCCATCCTCCTCCGCCGCCTCAACCGCCTTCTCCTCCGCCGTCGAATCCCGCAAAAGCGGTTCGTCAATCGCGCCCTGCACCCGCTCAATGTCGGCTTCGGCCGCGGCGATTCTCAATCCGTTGACCAATTTGTGGACCGGTACGGCTAGCGGCGACGCGAGGAGGACGAGGAGAGTGATTCCGAACCCTAGGGAGAGTCCTCTGGTCGGATTGGGGGTGAAATCGTAGGCCAGTAGGAGGAACGCGACTACCACAGCGACGACATTGAATGCGGAGGAGTATTTCCCCTCTTCCTTCTCCTCCGCCAAAGTAGTGGCCGGCGGGATTTCGCGGAGGAAGAAGACGGCGGCGAGGCAGACGAAGAAGGGGACTAAGGCCAGCATGAGGAGGAAAGTCGCCGGATCGTCGGAGAAGAAGGCGGAGCAGAGATCTGTGAAGATTGCGGTCGACAACCCGACGAATCCTTTCAAGATCCCGGAGACCGGCCCGCGGTTGCGGCGGAAGTTGCGGATGCAGGTGACGAGCACCGAGGTATTCATCCAGGTCGTGTTGTTGCCGCCGAGGCAGAGGGAGACGCACATCTGCTAGTATGGTAGAGGACTGATCCGGCCGTTGACGACGAGCCACTGGACGCCGTAGCCGATGAGGCCTTCGATTGAGCCGATTAGGAGGAGGACTGGAGTGGAGAATCGGTCGGAGGCGAGGCCGACGAGGAGGCCGAATGCCTTGCCAACTTCTTTAGCGACGGGGGGTCTGGGATTTCGGTGAAAATTAGGCGGTCTGGGAGATTGAATGGGGTCGGAGCTGGGGAAGAAGAGGGGGAAAGGAGAGGGGGAACAGGTGAATGGGTCGGTTCAGGGGTTCGGTTCGGGTCAGGGGTTGATTGGGTTTGGGTGGACTTTTAAAATATGGAGGGGTTAATGATGTGGCATGTTTTTTTTTTTTGTTAAAATAGGATGACTAAACACCTCTGTTAGCCACGTCAGCAGTTAACTGACGGTACTAACGGAGTTTGACGGAGGTTAACGGAGAGTGACCAAAGTTGGACTGGTCAACTAATTTAAGTGACTACAAATGGAATAAATCAATTCGAGTGACCAAACATGAAATTTTGTAGCAATTCGAGTGACCAAACTTGCAATTAAGCCTTAAAAAATGTCACGTTCTGGATTCACGAAATGGAAAGAACTTGAAAGGTCTACATGAGGGGACAAAACGGAGTTAGAAAAGCTTGCTCCCGGTTCTTAATGTCTTAAATTCTTATCAAGAACCCAACATATACTATTAATCGAAGGCATGTGATAAATCTCCTGATATCTAATCATTTGTTGTTTACCCAAGAAATTTCTTGAAATTAAAAAAGAAAATATTTCAAAGATATACAAAGGCCATGTCTATCATCATCTCATTTTCCACCTCCAGATTTGGCTGCATCTGGTTTAAAACTTGGACATACAAATCTAGCAACCTTTTATATACCCTTAACTACAAACATGTAACCCCATTATACACTGACATATATAGTAGTTTTTCATATAGAAAGGAACATTAGATAAGACTTCAAAATTATCGACTCTCTATTGATAAATCTTTCGTCTTTGAACTCACGAACCTTTTTCGCAATTTCAGTTAACAACTGAACAATCCTTTCTCGACAAGATTGACTACAGGCAAGCTCAGCAAGTATAAGATGACTGATTATAAAACTTACTTAGGAGTGTTTGGTTAACGGTCCATTTGCATTTAGATTGCAGTGCTTGAAAGAAGATGTTTTTTACTTTGTCTATGACTGGTGAGCCCGATTATTCATATAAAAGCACACTTTATGTACCATATCACTTTTTTGACAACATCCTACATCACGAAATGGATAAGATCAAAACAGCCTCAAACACACATAAAAAATCAACAAAATTAAATATTAGAGACTAGTACGAAGATGCGGAAATGCATAGATACAGTTACTATGAGTCTTCAGATTGTGGAGGGTGGTCTGGCGCACGGCGGTCGCCCGGCTCAGCTGCTCGTCCAGCTCCGCTATCCCGATTGTGGCAGCGGTGTTCTTGTTCAGCTTCGAGACGTCGCTCTCGATGGGAAGGCCGGGGCTCCAGTTGACGTCCCTCCACGTCTCCTGATTCCAATCTGCCATTTCTGAAGCTTAAGTGCGAGAGAGACTCTGTGGGAAGTGAACAGAGAGCCACTTTGTCTTCTGTTGGATGAGTTGGAGGTGGTAGAAGTTGGAGATGTGTGGGGTGTGTATATATATATATATGGGAGCAGAGTAATGTTTGTCGTTTGTAATCGTATACAATAGTCAGACAGAGCTATGAGTTCGATATGATTACAGCAGCAAGCAGCAGCAGGAACCTACGGTACGGCATTCATGAGCCTTAGCTCTGCCCTGCCGTTGAAGATGCAATAATGTCCCTTGGAGTAGCTCCTTGTTCCCGCTCAAGCAAATATCTCAAATCACATCAGAATAAATCACCAAAGCTAATCCGTGAACCTACTAAATCCAATTATATGAGGAGGGCAATGAGGGGTGGTACATGAATCATGACTCACTCACTAATTGTTGTCTTTTACACTTAATGGTGCATTTAAAGATATAATATCAAGTAAATCATCATACTAATTGGATGAATTGTTATTTTAACTATGAACCATGAAGTAGGAAAACAGAAAAAGAAAACACAAAAGACTCATTTCCCTTAGTCACTCCCCTCCCCCTGTCAAAAAAATGCAGGAGCCTACCTTAACCATCATGTTGAGTAAAATTTTATGAAAAATCGATAACATAGCAAACACTTGCTTGACCATGTCATGACATAGTTTATCTTTCACGACCTTTTTTGAGAAGAATCGGAAATTCATATAATTAATATTGAAAATCTTATGAAAGAAAGCATCACAATGACCTTTCAATAAACTAATGGTGTTTGTAGGCAAGAACAAAAGCTCATTTAAAAAAGAAAATACATATATGGTATATATCATCTTGAAGACATGTTCCAATATTGACACTATAGCTCTATCAAAATAACGTTTATCTCATTTATAAGCTACTCTTTTCAATCATTATCACTCTCACTTATTTGAAACCCAACCAAGTATGGTACATCAAAATAGAA
This sequence comes from Linum tenue, assembly GCA_946122785.1. Taxonomy (NCBI): domain Eukaryota; kingdom Viridiplantae; phylum Streptophyta; class Magnoliopsida; order Malpighiales; family Linaceae; genus Linum; species Linum tenue. Next base: position 3,191,645 of record CAMGYJ010000008.1, read on the forward strand.
ATTAAGAAATGTTTGGTCACGAAAAACAATAAAAATATTTAAACTCTTATAATTGAACTAAGAAATACCTTATGTCATTCATCTTTAATTTCATATTTCATATCATCTTGACTCATATTGCACAGCACTACTGCAAGATCAATCTCAAACTTACAACAAAAAAAGTTTAGTTAGATCTTTTGACCAAGGATGGGGTTGGTTGGTCATGAAAATAATTGGATGTGAATAGGATGAAGGCACTAGTAAGAGAAGTAAAACGTGGATACTTTTCACATGAAATTATCTCTATTGAAAAAAATATTATGGATGAACTGTTGTGTTAAAGCCTTTCAGCTCATCTCGTGCTCCGCCTCTAATGGTGCTATATATTTCTCTTTTTTCTTTGGTCAACAAGGACCTTTCTTTCTTTTGATAAAGGTCGGAACACCGAACAAAATACGCGTTGCTGTCCCAATATACTTTTATGTGTAAGTTGCCCTGGCCTCCGTTATGAAAGATGCAATCCTTTTTGGCCATGAAATGTTGTGTTGAAATCTTTCTCAACAGGTTCAAGTTAGTCAGGCAAAGCACGCAGTAAACTACAATCATATGAAATAATTTTCTCGCTTTGCACTACGCACAAATTGTATATGATGAATAGTGCACCTGCTATTATATAATATAGAGAGGCACTCTGAGAACATATTATCCACTTTATTTAAGCAAACAACTACTCCTAGAAGATTAATTATTTGCAGAATAGTTTTCCCACTCATCGATCTTCCGTCTCGAAACATATCAATGAGAATGAGAATCAACTAAAAGTGGAAACAATGTACCACTTCCATGACCCCAATACCAAAGTATATCATGACTTGTAAAAGTAAGTAATTTTGGATATTTAAATGTAGATATCACCCAAATAGACTCAATGTCTTTACTTTAAATTATTGTTGACACTTTAGTAAAATATTATGTTAGGATGTGAAACCTTACGATTATATTTGGAAATGTCACGTTCTGGATTCACGAAATGGAAAGAACTTAAAAGGTCTACATGAGGGGACAAAATGGAGTTAGAAAAGCTTGATCCCGGTTCTTAACGTCTTACATTCTTATCAAGAACCCAACGTATACTACTAATCGAAGGCATGTGATAAATCTCCTGATATCTAATCATCTGTTGTTTTCCCAAGAAATTCCTTGATATTAAAAAAGAAAAAATATTTCAAAAATATACCAAGGCCATGTCTATCATCATCTCATTTATTCATTTCCCACCTCCAGATTTGGCTGCATCTAGTTTAAGACTTGGACATACAAATCTAGCAACCTTTTATATACCCTTAACTACAAGCATGTAACCCCATAATACACTGACATATATAGTAGTTTTCCATATAGAACGGAACATTAGATAAGACTTCAAAATTATCGACTCTCTATTGATAAATCTTTTGTCTTTGAACTCGCGAACCTTTTTCGCGATCTCAGTTAACAACTGAACAATCATTTCTCGACAAGATTGACTATAGACAAGCTCATCAACTCTAAGTTGACTGATTATAAAACTCACTTAGGAGTGTTTGGTTAACGGTCCATTTGCATTTAGATTCCAGTGTTTGAAAGAAGATGTTTTCTACTTTGTCTATGACTGGTGAGCCCGATTGCTCATATAAAATCACACTTTATGTACCAAAGCACTTTTTTGACAACATCCTACATCGCGAAATGGATAAGATCAAATCAGCCTCAAACACACACAAAAAATCAACAAAAACAAATATTAGAGACTAGTACGAAGATGCGGAAGTGCATAGATACAGTTACTATGAGCCTTAAAAAACCACCGGTGGAAGATCAAAACAAAGTGTAAAGTCCAAACGTAATTTGTTTCTCAATAATTCACCATAATATTCTCCACTTCAGTTAATTTTTCCCGCATTAAACTTCTAAAATCTAGAGCCACTACATTAATAACAAAAACAATCCAAGATCACTCATGGTTTTCTCTCATTGTTAATTTCAAAAAATAAATAATAAACTTGAACATGCAATAACAATATATGTGTTCATTGGTAGAGTTCATGGAGTGGATCCAAAACATTCCATGAATTTTTTTAATCAAGACAATAAAATCATCAACCATTATACCTGACAAATAGGAGTACATAGAGAGAAGAGTGACAATGGGTTGATCTTTGGAGCTCATGCGCAGGATAAGTACCCAAGTAAGAATTGATGGAGGATAGTTCATCAAGTCTTATAAGAAAGTCGCTAAAGGGTATGTTATCAAACTTAAGCAAATAATCTACCAATAGGAAAGTTATGTTATCAATGACCACATAAAACTTAAACGAACTTTAGTAACAAGGGTGAAAGAACAAACCTCGATAACTTGCATTCCTGGTTCATTTCACTTGTCAAAAAACCCTAATGTTAAAATCTTATGTAGTTTTAAGATGATGAGCCAACAAAAGACTAATCTAAGTTATAAAAAATAAAAAATTATGAATCTACAATTTTTGTATTTAAAATTTTGCGGTTATACAAAACAAATCGAAAACAAAATACATGCAATGAGAAAAAACTTATGCATTGAAAACTATATTTGTGAATCAAGAAACTCAATTATTCTTCTTTTATTCTATAATATAATTATATTGACTATTGAAAGTGTGAAACTATATCACTTTTTTAAAAAATGTAATTTGTTTCCTAGGAAGAGAGAAAAAAATGAGAATTGGAATACTTTTTTGGGAGGAGGAGTTGGAGAAAATATTTGGTATTTCTCTTTTAATAAGTTGAAACCATAATGGAAAAAAAGAAAGAAACTCAAGTAAACTCATTTCCCTTTCTCGAAACCCCCCCCACCCCCACCCCCCACGCGCCGGACCCCCTCCGGAAAAATGTGGAGTGACCTACTTGTATAATATGAACTTATACAAGTAGGCATAATATCAAAAGCATTGAAACTTTTGCATTGTCAAAACAAACCAATCTGTTCACCAAAGCCAAGTACTCTCTATGAAATATCAATGAAAATCATTAATAATAGGAAAGACAAAGCAATACAAAGTCTATTAGAAATAAAAGTAACAGTGAGCTCAACTCATCATGAAAGGAGTCATCATTACCAACCCATCATTAGCAACACATTCAATCAAGTCCCAACGACATACAAGATAAACAAGATATAGTTTTCTATGTATGTTTTTCTCATACAACCTATCAACTGTCTATTCTCGTATATAAATTGAGCTTTTATACATCAATAAAACTCAAACATGTTAGCGAAGTTTTTAAAATGCCATTAAGACATGAAACACTACCGTTGGATCAAACTCCAACCCAAAAATGGCATCCCTTCAAAAAAAAAATAAACATCTCTCAGTATGTGGAAGGAAAAGAAAAACAGAGAATTGGTAAAGAAGATAAACCCCACTTGAGTATCATGATTGGAAGTGAACGTTGGATCAAACTCCAACCCAAAAATGGCGTCCCTGCAAAAAAAATAAACGCCTCTCGATATGTGGAAGGGAAAGAAAAACAGGAAATTGGTAAAGAAGATAAACCCCACTTGAATATCAAGATTGGAAGTGAATTATTTCTGTGGGCATTGACAATCTAAGGGAAACAAATAGTTTTTCATCAACCACAAACCAAATAAACATAAGGAAGATAAAATGGAGTGGGTAGAGAGAAAATCATTGACTGAGTTCGACATGGGGTGAGGGCGTTGTTATGAGAAAGAGATGCGCTTCTGTTGTACAAAAAAAATCATCTTTGAGTACAAATCATGCTTGTACAATGGGTCAAACTTGCTCTTTAATTAATAGCCCTAACCACTTCTCTTTCCGGGGATGTCAAGTCTTTCGTGCCCTCCAATTCATTTTTTGGTAGTCGACTTTATGAGAAGGGGAAAGAAGGAAAAAGAAACCTTAGGAAAGTCAGAAAGAATGGAGTTCTCTTGAAAACTTACCACGGTCAATCTCAGCAGTAGGAGAGTCTGGAATTGCTGGAATCACTTCATCTTCGTCAATATGAAACAAGGAATATGTAGGATTAGTTTCATTATTCATGGAGGCATCTATCAGTGCTAGTCCGGGAGACGTTCTGCTTGGCATTATAGGGTTGAAACGGTTTCCCCCTTTTGCTAACATGAATTGTTTGTTTCAGAGTGATCAACCAATAGAACGGCGCAGAAGAAGAAGAAGAATCGGAAGAAGATGGCAAATCTTTTTCTTTTCGGTTAAACAGCGGTTAATTTTTTTTATGTGTGGGTAACAGATAGACTAATGGGGAAGGCCGGAAGGGGAAAACTTCTTCGTTTGTAGTCACACCAAAATTGAAAGACCGAATCCCACCGTTTATTTGCATGATGATCAAACGGTCTGGAATAGCGATTCGTGGGGTTGAATTAGTTAGTTAGAGTGGTTTTATCTCAATCGCGCAAACAACGACAAAAGTAATGGGTTCTTTCTTTTTCCATTTTTCGCGTTATTGTGGTTTTATGTGGGTCTGGCGCACCGGACGCTATATGGTTTGATTGGGCTCGTCTACTCACTATTTTCTCTTCTCTTCTATTTTTTCCATTTTCAAAGAACAAAGGAAATGCTTCGATACCCCTGTTTTCTCTCACTTTATTCCCTTACTCCATTTTCTCTAACAAAAGAGGGTAATAGGATTTCGAAGGTCATGGTTAGATTACACCAATATCTATGGTTAGATTAACCATTACGTGGAGCCGAATTCTATGAAAAATTAGAAATTCAAAATAACACGCACATGCTTGACCATGTCATGACAAAGTTTATCTTTCACGGTCTTGTTTGAGAAGAATCGAGAATTTATATAATTAACAATGGAAGTCTGATGAAAGAAATAATCACAATGACCTTTCAAGAAACTATTTGTGTTTGTAGGTGAGGACACCAGTCTATTATAAGAGAAAACATCTTGAGGACCTGTTTCAATATCAACATCATAACTCCTATCAAAATCAAATCTATCTCATACATAAGCTATTCTTTTCAACCAATTTCACTCTTGCTTACCTGAAAATCAACAAAGCATGGTACAATCAAAATAGAAATTAAAAAATGTCTGGTTAAGAAAAACAACAAAATATTTAAACTCTCATAATTGAACTAAGAAATACCTTAGACCATTCATTTTTAATATCATATCATCCCGACTCATAGTGTACAACTGTACAACACTACCGCAAGGTCAATCCCAAACTTGTAAAAGAAAAGGTTTAGTTAAACCATTTGACTAAGCATGAGGATCTGTTAATCATGAAGATGATTGGATGTGGATTATTGTAGATTGAATAGGATGACGATCCAATGATACTAAGAGAAGTCGCACGTAGATACTTTTCACGTGACATTGACTCTGTTGAAAAAAATATAAAGAAGTAGAAAAAGACAATGGATATAACAAGACAATAATAGTCAAGTTAATTAATTTATTTGAAGTCACCCTCATCTATATTGCACTTTATTATGAGTGTCAAATAAACAATAATCGGTTACACATAAAAATTCATAATTGATCGGGTGACACAAGAAAAGTATCATTGTAATAATATGGCATTGTATCAAAATTCAAGTATCTAAACTAATTTAAAGAAGTAGAAAAAGACAATGGATATAACAAGACAATAATAGTCAAGTTAATTAATTTATTTAAAGTCACCCTCATCTATATTGCACTTTATTATGAGTGTCAAATAAACAATAATCGGTTACACATAAAAATTCATAATTGGTCGGGTGACACAAGAAAAATATCATTGTAATAATATGGCGGTGTATCAAAATTCAAGTATAAAAATATCATTGTAATAATAATACATACATTACTCATTTTCTTAGTATACATCACCTTGTAGCTAGGTATCTAAGACTAACAAATAACAAATGATAGTGTCAAACACCAAAATTAATGAGGTTATTTTCATATTATCAATTTCTACAAACATTAATTTGTTTTCATGCCAAAAATCTTATATCCTAGTGTGTAATCTCAAATATGCAATATGGAAAGATTAAGAGAAAATAACATAATACGTTATGATATACAATTCTATAAATATGTGAAGTGGCAGGGGGAGAAGGAAATCATATCTTCTGATTAATAAGTCTCATTGAAATTCACCTTCTAAGAATGTTTATCTCAGAATTATTGCATTGTTTACATACTCAGTTTCCTTCAACTCCACAAAAAAGACAATTGATACAATTCATATAATCGCAACTACATGTTCCCTTAATATATTTTGAATGTCCAGTATCTAGTGGACTACAATATTGATTTACCCATAAGTTCAAGAAATACAACTCATTCACAGTCGTAACACTCATGTTTTTTCCAGTTATTTACATAGTAAAGTACATCCAGATTATGACTGACAAACACTTCCACTCGTAAGAATAATATGACAATTTGGACACGGCTAATGACATTCTTCACCAATAATTTTAAGACATGAAGGATCAGTTTTTGCAATTTTACAACCATGAGTCGTTCACCAAAGTGAATATACAATAGACAAGTAATAAGTAATAATATAAATGACGTAAGAAATAATGCAAGTAGATACAAACAACATATGTTAAGTCCATACCTTCAATCTAGGAAAACAAAATCTCAGTAAAAGGTAAGTTCAATGATTTGGATATTGATAGTCCCTACTTGCTAAATCACTAATAGAGTTTTCATCTCCCACCAATTCATACAAATAAGTAACCAACATATGTAAAAAGTGTAGCAAATAAAGCTTTTAACATACAATTTATTTGAGCTCTTAGGAAGGAGCCAATGATAAAAAGTACTAACTTAGACACAACTCTCAAGATAACATTGAATAATTTCCACGAACGAACATGAAACTTTCTACATTCTCTAATGAGCCCCAGTTTTTAAAACAATCAATTATTTCAACGTAAGTCTCCAATGAGGTATATGTGCTTTGTGGCACGACTCCTAGCTATAGTATATGTAAAATGGTTTTCAATAAAGCAATCGTACAATTTAGATATACTTTGCATAAAAATTGCCTATATAGAATGAAAGGTTTTTAGTCATGTTTCATAAATATAATATTAACATTTGGGTTATGCACCAAACATGTTCACAAATATGGATGATAATGAAGTGATAGTTAACAATGTCCTATTGTCGTGGCACAGAATACAAACACTTATTGAAGAGATGGAAGGTCTACACCAAGCAGCTCAAGCGCAATTAAAACCTAAGAGCTTAGAGCTGCAAAAGTTGTTAGAAATGCAATCCTAGAGCACCCAAACCTTCGATGATTTATTGTCATAACTCATAAAAAATGAGAAAGAAGCGAGAATTGTGATTAAGGTTGTCCTCTACCTCTCAAAAGAAATAAGATATGTACGTATTTCTCGTGCAATTTTCTAGGGAGCCAAAATGTCATTCAAAGTTATCATTGAGTCTGTGCAGGAGCTCACAATAGATTGGATTATTTTTTTATTTTATGAAGCTCACATTTGTCAGGGAGGTTAAATTTGTTTTTACTCCCCGAGTACGAGTTAAAAATAACAAATATGAGCTTACATTCTCTTTATGTGAAGAGACAAGCCTCTAGCCCCAAATTAACATATTATGATTCTAGTATTGTACAACCACTACCAACTCAATTATGAGGCATATGATCGCACTCCACTGTTAGACTCGGCCTTATTTAAGACTAAAGTGGTAAGGAAAATGTAAAGTACGTAGGTTACCTCATGCACACATCCTGCCGCCATGAGCGTTTTAGACAAAGTATGGTAAATGTGGTCGATAGAAGGCATGGATTGTCTATTAGAGTCCTAAGAACATAACATAAAAGAAGAAGGAGGAGGAGATTTATAAAAATCTATGAAAAACTTGTTTATTTAACATTACATTTACTTCATGCTCAGACATTCTCATTCTTTTTGCTATATGAATTATGTTATCCAATATGCAAAAGACCAACTTTTGCTCAAATTATTGAAGCATTGATCCTTCAAAAATTCGTTGTCATGTACGAATGGACTTTAACTCTTTTACATCTTTAGGAAAGTCAGCTAGTAACATCTCATCAATTGATTCAACAGAAAGAGCATGAGTCAAACGTTTCTTTCATCAATTATTTGTGTTTCATTGTGTGAAACCCTACATATAAAAAGAGACCATATAAAAATTCAGTAAGATCCATAATAGAGCTGGACAAACAATATTCAATAAAAAAGCAAAGTCTAGCAGTTAATATATAATATTCAAGACACTTTATATATGTGTCTCTAAAACTTACTATATGGCACAAATATCTTATTTTCCTAAAAGTAATATGATTTCCACTCGATTGTTTCCGTTTAAAAAATTATGCAAGCTTACTGCTATTTGTGAGCAACTAATTCGAATAGAATATTTGACAACACGAAATACAGTAACATTTGTAAAGGATTGCATGCAAATACAAATGCCACATGACACTAAAAGTCTCTACAAAAATTCATTGGGTGGGTTTCTCTCATCACGCGTCTATTGACAATTCAATTATAAGTTCTTTCAAACAATGCCAAAAAGGATAAACTCCGTCATGCCATGGCCAAGTTGGTTTGATTGATATTTAATTTTTAATCTTTTACACATTGATTTTGCTTTCATATGATGGATAACTTGGTTGTGAATATTTGTGTAATGCTCTGAACTCTTTGAAATCCCATTTATTATTACTTTTTTTGCAGTTAACCTCAAATGTTACTTGACATGTCCCTTCAGAAACATCCGATAAACTCTTACTAGACGTAATCTCTTGATTGAAGCACACATATGTCCTCTGTCAAGAGGTCCTTAGCCTCTTGTGCAAGGTAAGAAGTAATATGTTTCATTTAATTCTATAAATGAAAGATGTAATTTTATACTCTACCGGTTGCATTGTATATCTCTCTACTTGTTTTCTTGACTTTCGATATTTTGTTATATTCCTTGGCCGATCACTGCTTAGTTTCCATTTCAATTAAATTTTTGCCTCATATTAGTGGATATGGATGAAAAGAAGAGCTTACAATGAGAATTTTATTTTGATCGACTTCTAGGATTCACTCATTAAAGGTTAGGGTATAGTATCATGCCCCAAACTCTGGTTAACTCATTATCTAAACAACAAAACTCAACGGTCGTATGGTAAGGTTAGCATATTCTCAGGCGTACGCTAGCCTAAACTATATATATTGAAATGAAAAAAAAAACGATTCTAATTCGTCGAAATTATCATTGATTTTCATTTTAAGATTAAACGAATTATGTGGTTTGGGTTAGAAAATAGGGATTAGGGTTCATCCATTAGAGGTTAGGGTATAGTATCATGCCCCAAACTCCGGTTAATTCATGATTTAAATAGAAAAACTCAAACGAGTGTACAGACGCTAGCCTGAACCACACACACATATATATATAGACTGGCGTACGTTAGGCGTATATTATACGTCAGGTACTACTAGTGAGATATCTCTATCTAGACCATGAATTAAATCGAGTTTGGGGTATGATACTATACCCTAACCTCTAATGGATAAACCCCATGCCCCGATTTTCTAAACCCCAACTCGAAGTTTGATTTAATGAAAAACAAAAATTGACCGTTGAGATCGGCCGGAGCTCGTCTAAGTACATCTAACAGCTAGATCAATGGTCAATTTTGTTTTTCATTAAACCAAACTTCGGGTTGGGGTTTAGAAAATCGGGGCATGGGGTTTATCCATTAGAGGTTAGGGTATAGTATCATACCCCAAACTCGGTTCAGGCTAGCGTACGTCAGGCGTACACCGTCGAGTTTTACTATTTAGAGCACGAATTAACCGGAGCTTGGGGCATGATACTATACCCTAACCTCTAATTGGTGAATCCCAGTCCCTAATTCCCTAACCGAAGCCATGAGATTCCTTTAATCTAAAAAATAATAATCGACGGTTCTGATTCAACGAAATATATTGAAGTGTATATAGTTGACTTCTATCATACACTAGGAAAAAGCTGGTATATGTCGCACACCAGCAATCTCCGTCGTCCGTATCCATCTCAACGACCAGCATAAATGCAGTATTTATTTTATAATCTCACAAAAAACAGAACCCGCATTTATGGTGACCGTTGAGATGGACGTACATGGTGAAGATTGACTGGTGTACAACATACATAAGTTTTTGGCTGGTTTACGATAGAACCATCCATATATATAAATGTATACCGAAACGCCCTTACTCAACAACCCTTCGTATAACAAGCAATCTTTTGGAAAAAAAAGATGTATCAAGGTATACTGAAACTACAGATATTGAATGAAAGGCTCCGGATACATTGTGAATAGGCGTTGTTTTACTATTCATTTGAGGAAGATGCATATAGCACCGGTCAAAAGATCAAAGATGACTCACCCCTAGAAGGCAAAGTTGCAAGTTTGTAAATATATATATGGTAAAGACTTATATACTCCAGGAATACTGATCTAACCATTAGATGTACTTTGTTGAATTACTGGAGGACTGATTGTCACGATGAATAAATCATGTTACTTTGATTATTTTTCTTGTCAACCGACAATCGTATGTGGAAACAACGATTAGTGGATATTGGTACTATCACTGGGCAGCAAGCAAAGGATTGGGAATTCAGTGGTGTAATGCTAAAAGGTCGTGTGACATGAAGACACTGATAGCAATATGGGGAGGACATGGACAAGTCTCAAGGAACGACTAGACCGAGGCTAGCTAACTATGAATGGACTGTAACAAAGTAATGTTGTTTTGAGATGTGTACTTATTTATAATTTAATTGTTTAAAATAACAAATTTGTTGTAGTTTAGTTGACAAAAAACCTTGGCTCTTACTCTAATGATTTGGATTAATATCTTAGTAATGATGAATTTTTTATGAAAAAATTACTTACATACTGATCCGGCTAGGGGTGTTCAGACGGATTGGTTACCGTGGTAACCATATTAACCGGTAGCATTCGATTAATTTGGTTTGACTAAATTGGATAATTGGTTTGGTTTGGTTTGGTTAAACAATTTAGCTTATTTGGTTTAAGTGATTTGGTTTGGTTTCAACACTGCTAACTAATGAAACCAATTAACCAATTAATGATACACCTAATATACAAAATTATTTATACTTTCATGCAACCAATCAAACCAAACTTTCGTGATTCCCTATTTTATTTTCATGTGCATAACAAACCAAAACATTATGGGTCAAAAATTAAATGAGTCTGCCTATTTACTAAACCAAAATATTTTAGATAGCTACTAGACTTTAGGATTACGTACAATACCATGACAGCCACTTCAAACTATGTATAGTTTAAGTGTTTTGTAGGAGAGCTTTAACTTCCTGATGATGAGTATTGGTATGTATTTTTATTAAGGGGTTTGTTGTAAGCTAACTATATTAGGTGCAGAGATGATGAATGATGTATTAACTTGAATGATGATGATAATCATGGATGGTTAGTCTTATTATTATTGCTTATATATAATGAGTTATGATAGTAACATCACATGGTTATGTTTTGGGTAAATTGCAAGTTTGGTCACTGGAATTACTATAAAAGTTCACGTTTGCCACTAAAATTAATTTATTCCATTCATAGTCACTCAAATTAGTTACACGGTCCAAGTTTGGTCACTGGTCGTTAGTCTCCGTTAATTTTTGCTGAGGTGGCAGTCAACTCTCATAGTTGACCGTTAAATAGGTGACGTGGCAATTAAAAAATAAAATTTATATATATTAAAAATTCCAACTCATTATCGTTATAATTAAAAAATAAATAAAACATAAAATTTTAATTCCGGACATCACTCTGGATAGTGTAAATTCCGGACTCAAATCCTCGTGCAGATGGTAATTATCAAAATAACTTATGTGGAGGTGGAATTGATAATGAGGTGGAATGTCCATTTTGATAATTAAAATTTTATTTTTTAATTGCCACGTCACCTATTTAACGGTCAACTATGAGAGTTGACTGCCACCTCAGCAAAAATTAACGGAGACTAACGACCAGTGACCAAACTTGGACCGTGTAACTAATTTGAGTGACTATGAATGGAATAAATTAATTTTAGTGGCAAACGTGAACTTTTATAGTAATTCCAGTGACCAAACTTGCAATTTATCCGTTATGTTTTATTCATTAACATGATAATTGTTTTCATGTAATGTTATGTTATGTTATTTGGTTAATACGATTATCCAATTAACCAACCCAATCAAAATTTGGTTTGATTAATTTGATTTTCGTGTTAATTTGGACGGTTTGATTAAAAAATTTTATTCCATAATTAATGAAATTTAGATTTAATTGATTTTATTATTATCATCGTAACCATTATCGGGCGATCAGAAATTTACTGTAGCTAAAATTGAGGAAAAAGATTTGGAAGATTTGTTACGTATCCAACCGCAAGCAAGATCCACGTGGCTGCTTCCCCACTTCATCACCCTCTCATCTCACACCTGAACGCAGCCAAAAATCCGAAGTTTTAAGAGAGAGAGTGAGAAACTCCTCGCGAACCGTCCACACTCTTCCGTCGTCCCTCGCTAAAGCAAACTCTTCTCTTTTTCCTCGCCACTCTCAGAATCACGCCCACAACGAATGGACCCTTTCCCCCATTAGCACGCAATTGGTTCGCATTCTTCATCTCATTCGCATTCTTTTCCATCAAGTACAATGGCGGCCACCGGTACCGCGTCTTTCGCCGGGGTCAGTTTGTGTCGCCGGCCGAGTCCGACGACTTCTCTCCGTATCCACTCCTCTTCTTCGACTCCCAACTCCCTCCGCTTTCGCCCTACAATTCGTACTTCCTTCAACCCTCCTTTCCGTCTCAAGACCACCGACGGCTTTCACCACAGGACTCCGCCCGCCAAGTCATTCGTTGTTCGATGTGATGCTTCCAGCAGCGGAAGGGTGAGTGGAATTCGCAAAGTCCTTCAATTAATCGTTTCGTGCTTTTTCTCATTTCTGCTGGCTAAAGATTGGATTTTTTCGGCCCAATTTCGCAGATTACTCAACAGGAGTTCACTGATATGGCGTGGCAAGCGATTGTGTCGTGCCCCGACGTCGCCAAAGAGAATAAGCATCAAATTGTTGAGACCGAGCATTTGATGAAATCACTCCTCGAGCAGAAGAATGGTCTTGCTCGCAGGATCTTCTCCAAGGTCGGTGTTGATAACACTCGCCTCCTCGAAGCCACTGATAAGTTCATCCAACGCCAGCCCAAGGTATATACTTTTTACACTCTACGCTCATCATTTATAGAAGCTTAACCTGCGTAGTTGAAATGCTTAATTGCTCAATTGCCCCAGCTCCAATTTAAAACTTGGGTTTAGCTAGTTTACATTACTTGATTCTCATCTATGAGTGGCAATGCCATTCCAGGTTCTTGGTGAGTCGGCTGGTTCAATGCTGGGTCGTGATTTGGAAGGATTGATTCAGCGGGCTCGGGAATACAAGAAAGACTATGGGGATTCCTTCATCTCCGTTGAGCATTTGGTTCTTGCTTTTGCTCAGGACCAACGATTTGGCCGCCAATTGTTTAAGGATTTTCAAATCTCTCTTGCACCTTTAAAATCTGCAGTAGAGTCTATCAGGGGACGTCAGTCTGTAATTGATCAAGGTAAAATCTTCTTTAGAAATTTTGCATTTTTATGCTTGGTTGGTTCAGAAATGTTTGAATTAGGTCGTGCACTCTCATGCTATAAAAGATTGGGAAGCATTAGCTCTGGAGCTCTTGAATTGCTTCTATGTGACTCTCAGAAGTGAGTCTCCTTTGATTGCTTTTGTGCAGATCCCGAAGGTAAGTATGAAGCACTGGATAAATATGGGAAAGACTTGACTGCCATGGCAAGAGCAGGGAAATTGGACCCTGTTATTGGAAGGGATGATGAGATACGTAGGTGTATTCAAATTCTTTCTAGGAGGACTAAGAACAACCCTGTGTTGATTGGTGAACCTGGTGTGGGCAAAACTGCAATTTCTGAAGGGTAAGCATTAAATTTTCTCATTCAAAGAAGGCAAGTTGATGATGATTCTTATTCGTGAATTGTGTTAAAGATTTTTTTATGAAAGTTCTGAATTTAGATTGACTTGATTTGTTTGGCTATTCAATGTAAAGCATTCTCTTTTATGATCTCCTCAGAAGCCTCTTTGAGTGACTACAACCTCTTCTAACTCTTCTTTCAGAAAATGGGGGGAAAGAAGCATCTCCTAACTCTTTATTTGCTTGTTGGGCAGGCTTGCACAGAGGATTGTCCAAGGGGATGTACCACAAGCTTTAATGAACCGCAAGGTGTGCTCTTGATATAAGATATTAGTACCATTTCATGAGATCTTTTGGAACAATTAGGGAAGCTATTTACTTCAGTGTGAGTAGGAATTACTAGTTCATAGTTCTGATACCCGGTGGTGACATTCGGGTTTGATCTCGAACTGCAGCTGATATCCCTTGACATGGGTGCACTAATTGCTGGAGCTAAATACAGAGGAGAATTTGAGGATAGATTAAAAGCCGTACTTAAGGAAGTTACAGATTCGGATGGCCAGATTGTCCTTTTCATTGATGAGATACACACTGTGGTTGGGGCAGGTAACGGCTTTGCTAATCTTCTCTTCTTTTTTTTTTTTTTTATCTTACTGACTTCCTCGCGTGAGTGATTAGTTTTCTCCAGTGTGCTAGTTTCTTATAGTTGATATTCTAAAAGGCATTTATAATCATCTAGTCTCGTGAGTGATGCTAATTTGGGTGGAAACTGAGACATGCTGACATCTCTTTTAGGGGCTACAAATGGTGCGATGGATGCGGGAAATCTTTTGAAGCCAATGCTTGGACGTGGGGAGTTGCGCTGTATCGGTGCTACAACTTTGGACGAGTATCGTAAGTATATTGAGAAGGATCCTGCTCTGGAGCGACGTTTTCAGCAAGTTTATGTCGACCAACCAACAGTGGAAAACACAATTTCCATCTTGAGAGGATTGCGTGAAAGGTATGAACTACATCATGGAGTTCGTATCTCTGATAGTGCACTAGTGGAAGCTGCAATCCTTTCTGACCGCTATATTAGTGGGAGGTTCTTGCCTGACAAAGGTAAATTAATAGAGACTATATGGATTTATATCCTTTGTTGCTGATAACTTATATGGTTTTTAGGTGCTTTCAGTCGTAGGTTTTCTGTGGTTGATGTGTACATTATGCATGTTGAATTACAGCCATTGATCTAGTTGACGAAGCAGCTGCAAAACTGAAGATGGAAATTACTTCAAAACCCACCGCTCTCGATGAAATCAACCGGACAGTGTTGAAACTGGAAATGGAGAGGCTGTCTCTCACTAACGATACAGATAAAGCCTCAAAAGATAGGTTGATTCGCCTTGAGGGTGAATTGTCGCTGTTGAAGAAGAAACAAGCTGAGCTAACTGAGCAATGGGAGCATGAGAAATCAGTCATGACTCGTATGCAGTCAATTAAGGAAGAGGTAATCAGAACTCTTATTTGAATCTACCCTTCTCCTTCATTGCTAGTTTAATATGAAACCACTTACGAGGCACATCTATCTTATACAGATAGACAGGGTGAACCTGGAAATTCAACAAGCTGAACGAGAATATGACCTCAATCGTGCTGCTGAACTCAAGTATGGGAGCTTGAATTCCTTGCAACGTCAACTTGAAACTGCGGAAGTAGAGTTGGATGAGTACATGAAATCAGGGAAGTCCATGTTAAGAGAAGAAGTTACAGGGGACGACATTGCTGAAATTGTGAGCAGGTGGACCGGCATTCCTGTCTTGAAGCTCAAGCAATCTGAGAGAGAAAAACTCCTCCATTTAGAGGAAGAATTACACAAACGGGTAATTGGTCAGGATCCTGCTGTCACTGCCATAGCTGAGGCAATTCAGCGGTCTCGTGCTGGGCTCTCAGATCCCCGTAGGCCCATTGCTAGTTTCATGTTTATGGGACCCACCGGTGTTGGGAAGACGGAACTAGCCAAAGCTCTTGCATCATACTTGTTCAACACAGAGGAATCTTTAGTACGAATCGACATGAGTGAGTACATGGAGAAGCATGCAGTGTCACGACTGATAGGTGCTCCACCTGGCTATGTAGGGTACGAGGAAGGTGGCCAGTTGACGGAGATAGTTCGCAGGAGGCCTTATGCAGTTATTTTGTTCGATGAGATAGAGAAGGCTCATGCTGATGTGTTCAATGTCTTCCTTCAGATTTTAGATGACGGGAGGGTGACTGATTCACAAGGTCGGACAGTTAGTTTCACCAACACCGTTATTATAATGACCTCGAATGTGGGCTCGCAGTATATTCTCGATACAGATGATGAGCTACCGAAGGAGGTTGCATACGAGACTATCAAGCGGAGGGTTATGGACGCTGCGAGATCAGTGTTTCGGCCTGAGTTCATGAACAGGGTTGATGAGTACATAGTTTTCCAGCCTTTGGATCGCGACCAGATAAACAAGATCGTCAGGTTACAGGTGAGTTTGGTCTGATGTTTGGGCGTGTGTGCTTCAGCTTTTTCTCCTAACAAATCATTTAAATCTTTCCTGTAGATTATCTGTTCTTGCTAACCTCTTTGAGGTGCGCGTTTTGCAGTTGGCCCGTGTGCAGCAGAGGATTGCAGATAGGAAGATGAAACTACAGGTGACAGAACCTGCAGTAGAGCTTCTGGGTAGCCTTGGATATGACCCGAGCTACGGTGCTAGGCCAGTAAAGCGAGTTATCCAGCAGAATGTCGAGAA
The DNA here is from genome assembly GCA_946122785.1 of Linum tenue. Lineage (NCBI taxonomy): Eukaryota > Viridiplantae > Streptophyta > Magnoliopsida > Malpighiales > Linaceae > Linum > Linum tenue. The sequence goes on from CAMGYJ010000008.1 coordinate 3,208,440, forward strand.
CGAAGTGGCCAAGGGTATCCTGAGGGGAGAGTTCAAAGATGAAGATACCATTGTAATTGACACAGAGGTGACAGCATTTTCGAATGGCCAGCTTCCTCAGCATAAGCTGGTGTTGAGTCGGCTCGAGGGTGACAGGGACGGAGCAGCAAGTGGCAGGGAGACTGCATCACGTGCTGCTGCTTGAATAAATGAATGAAGGTCTCTATTTATAGGTTAGAGGAGCATTATAGTTCAGTGTATTCGTACCTAAATGGGAACTACATGAGCTCAGGATAAAATGTCTATAGCAAGCAGCATGGTATGCTTCTTAAAAAATTTGCTATCGGAACTGTCTTAGCAGATAAATTTTGGGGTCTCTAACTATATGCTCACTTAACTTCAATTCTTAACTAATGTGACAGTGACACTATGCAATCTACGCCAATTAGACAACACATGAATGAAGGTATATGGGACGGGAAGCATTTTTGCAATACAGTAGTCTTATGGCTAGAATTCTCAATAGTGGGGAAAGATGCAAATGTCACAAAGCTGGGCCCAAACTACTGTTAAGTATTACTGCAAACTGCAGAAGACATGTCGAGTAGCATCTCAATCAAGTTCGTTACATCATCCCTGTGCTAAAGCAATTGGGAATACAATAAATGAATGGATGGATAGATAGATAGATGGATGAATCGACGCAGAAGAGAGAAACGAGAATAAGCTGTGCCAGAGAAGAGCAGCAGAGGACAGAGTACACAATTTCAGATTTCTTTCTCATTCATACATAAAGCCAGTCAACAGTCTGAGACTCAAGCAATTGACAATAACAATCGAATTGGCATTTATAATGATTTGATTATTTGATTTTACAACAAATGAACACATCCCCCTCCATATAAATTCTCTCTTTTTCCCCAAACCACCAAAAGATGAAAAAGAATATTAATGACAACAATGAACCCAGCAGCTGTCCTCTTCTCTTCTTTATACACTTGCCATTAATCAAACAGCTACTCTCAGTACTCTTTTCTGATCTACTCCTTTATCCACCCTCTCAATTTAAAGAAGTAAACAATTTTTAATCACAGAGAAAGGAAAATAAATACACACACTCCATCCTATGTTCCCCACACTGAAAAAAACCAGATTCTATATGCATTGCATTGATCTCTATTGGGAAGGCCTGAATAACTGGCTACCCAGAGTCACGGTTGGGGCAACACCTTCCCCCATCCCCGTACTGACCTTCATCTCTTTCTCCAGGATCCGGTCAAGCTCCATCACCACGTAGGTCATTGCTGGCCGCCTCTCGCTTGACCCTTCCAGACAACGAATCGCCAAACCCATCAGCTCCTCCATTCCTTCCGACGTGAAGCTGCTCCCCAGCCTCTCGTCAACCATTCGGCTACTGATGCCTCCCTCGACACTGCTTTGTACCTTCAATAGAGTTTCACATATTAGACAGTCACATTCAACACAGTCCATATAACTTGATCATTGTTCATATGTAATGCTTTGGAGAATGGCTCATGGCTTACCCATTCTGCCATGTTCTGGTCTGATGCTTCCCTTCCACTGATCAACTCCACCACAAACACACCGAAACTGTACACATCACTCTTCTCCGAGAATTGCCTGAACTCCCTCACCCTGCATCCCCATACACAGAAGGTAAACTATCAATGTGTCTTTCTCAAAAGTAATCAGCTTCGGACTTAGGATGGATAAATTGTGGGGAAAGTTTTGAATTTTGCTGAAATAGCCCTACTCTGGAGCAAGATATATCTCGTCAACTGCCACTTGTGTAGAAGGGCCCGCTCCACCCTCACCTCCTCTTCCCAGGAAATTACGAAGCCCTGCATCTGCTACCTTGGCTATGAAATTCTCATCCACCAGCACATTTGTAGTCTTGAAGTTCTTATGCACTAATCGAGGTCTCAGAGCATGAAGATAAGCAAGACCTGGACAGCAAGAAAAATCATAACATGAAGCGGTCTCTTACTCCAGCTCCTTTTACACTTATTGTATAAAGGCGAAGGACCTATCCGTCACTCTAAATGCTCAACAAGCTTACTAGAAACAATCTTTGCAGTCTGAATAATAAAATGCTTGCTCATACTCTTTTGAGGTACTTAAACCAGATATAGATTATCTTAAAATTGAAAAAGGAGCAACTAATACCAGGAAAGCCAAAATTGTCACTGATTTTGCAGAGGATCACCTTTAGCTGCCCCTATAGCGATTGCAAGTCTATGCTTGAATTCCAGCTGCCCATCTGATACTTGACCTAGCCCTGACATCAAAATTTCAACCTTTTCCATGAGAAACGCAATTTTCCAAAGGCTACATTAACACATTAACTGCAGAATGTATTTAGCTTCTCAGCTGCCATATTGGCGACTGGATAGATAGTTACCATACAAGTGACTGGAAACGCTCCCATTGGGTACATATTCATAGATGAGGAACTGCATGTTGTTCTCTTGGCAATATCCAAACAGAGTCACGATATTCCGATGTTGGATAGCTGAAAGATAGCGTGCCTGAGAAATTTAATTCAGCATACTAGGATCAAGCAAAGAACAATGCGAAGGATTCCACTTTATTGGAGAAGTTACATTACTGCTTAGTCTAAAATGGTACACTGGGAAACACAATTAAGAAGACACAATGCAGATACCCATCCCACAATCAGAAAGGAAACTACGTTCACACTATTTAGACTAATCTAAGTAGCTGCACTGCAAATGAGAATGATCAAATCAGTACCTCATCCACAAAATCTTGAGTAGGAGCTCCAAATCGGCTCTTCACAGCAACAAGCATCCCATTGTTGAGCAGACCCTTGTACACCTCACCAAATTTGCCAACACCAATCAAGTTCTGGTGGCTGAAATTCTTGGTGGCCAGAGACAAATCTTCCATGTCAAACCTCTTTGCCTCTGGTACAGACAGCTCAACCCCAACATGTCTTCCCGCTGAAGACGGTGACCAACAATAAAAAATTAAAAGAACATTAGAGAAAGAGGAGTAAAGCAAAAAGGAAATCACATCAGCAAAAACTTGGGGGTGGTGGGGAAATTAGATACCTTGAACAGATGGGTCAGAAGATCCAGTTTCCGAGGTTCTGGAGACCCTCTTGTTTTTGCGGCAGTAGCACCATATGCAAAAGGTTATTACCCCAACCAATGCCACGGCTCCTGCAACACCACCTGCGGTGATTGCAAGAGTCTTTGACATATGGTACGGGAACCCAGTTTCCCACTTCTGAAGACAAATCAATTAACCACTAACCAGCAACGAACATTGATTGAAGCTGCATTAAAAGGAGAGCATAAAAGGAGTATTAGATAAGAGAGCAAAAGGGCAAGGCAGGAGGAGAATTGGAAGTTAGAGCTGGAAAAAGGAATGCTAAGTGGAAACATGGTATCTGGTAGTGAGGTTAAACTACAATACAGATGCATTGCCATATCCCATCTCTATCTACGTCAAAGGACCAAAAGAATCAAGCTTTAAGAGATGTAGGTGAATTGAGGAAGGAAGGAACCTGAATAGGGAAGTAAGCAAGCAGAGCAAATGATGGGGTGACGGATGGTTCGATCGATCTTCAATGAGAAAGTAAATTAGAGCTTGGGAAGGCGACAGCTGAAGCAGAAGAATGAGTAATCAATTCAGCCGCATTTCCCAAATGCAATGCAGTTTACAAATCAGAAAGGCCTGAAGAGACTTGACTGGAGAGAGGCTATCAGCTGAGTTGAGTTGAGGGGAAAGGAAGAAACAAAGACAATGAATGGGAAACAAAAGCAAATAAATCAATCAAACCAACCCACACAAAAAAAGAAAGCGAAATGGATGTGCGGTGTGGGGTTTATCTGTTTAATGGGTGGGGTGGGGGTGGGGGTCTTCCGTTCATTCTGCCTTGTTGTTATGCCACTGGAAGGAAGGAACTATGGGCTGGAAAAAGGAAGTCAAGCAGAGAAATGGCAAGCATATATAATTTCTTCCAGCTTGCAACAGTTCTGATTACTTTGATAATGTTATTCCTTCGATCATTGAACTTAGATTGAATCAATCTTCAGAGACCGTTTTCAAGTGCTTAAAATACAGTAGAGTTGGTAAAGAATAGAGCGGCGGAGTAAATAAATAATGGGAAAGGGGGAGAATCATGGTTGGGATACAGACAATACCGACAGATAGTGACAGAACGGCCTGTAAGGCTGGCTGACTGGCTGGCGCCGACAACCAACCCCAACCTTTGAGAACCCACTAACCTAAACAAAGAATTGACAGTGAAGAGTACCAGTATAGATGGAAAAGGAGGGAAGAACCCCCAAAACCCAGGTCCAGCAGAAGAATCCCGGCAAGAAAATTCGTTCGCCGGCAAACCTTCCTCCCATTCTGATGCATGTTTTCTCCCCCAGCACGAACAGTAGCAGACAAGATTCGCTGATAGCGCTTTCGATTCTGAGCCGGTCGGGGAGATGAAGCCGAAATCGATAATGACTTCTGCTCTGCCATGGTTTTTCATAACGGCGGTTGGCGGTTGTTCGGAAGCGGTAATCGGAACAGCTGTACTCGCGGGTTCCCGGGAAAGTAAAAGATTAGAAAGTTAAGCAAAAGGACGATAGGAGAAAGTGGGGAAAGAGTTGGTGAAGAACGGTTGGCACAAACGACAAAATAATGAAACGGTAAATTGGGTAACACGTAACAAAAAGAAAACTAGATACCAAGTCGTTTAATTTACAAGAAAACAGAGATATCAAGTCGCTTAGATTGTAAAACTAATGATATGAAAAGATATGGAAAGTTATAATGAAAAATTTAATGATAAGTTATTTTGTATTAAAATTATGGTTGAATTGTAATTGAACCGTTTCGTATCACTAAAATCGTCTATTGTTTGGAATTAGTATCCAATATTTCTAGATTGATCAGTCGCTACGATATAGTTCTTAAATCATTGATAAAATAATGTTATATTAAACCAGTCAACTGTTCGCTCATATGGTGGATATGGCTGCAAATGAACCAAGCCGCTCACGAGCAACTCGAAGATCGAATCGAAAAAATTCGTTCGACACTTGATTTGGTGACTCACGAGCCAACTCGTTAGTAAAAAGGCCAAGCTTGAGCTAAACCATGCTCAGCTTGATAAGCTCATGAGCTAGCTTGACTCGATGGCTTGTTGAGCTAAGCTCGCGAGCTAATTTGTTTAGAGCTTGTGATGATTAATTACTCTTCTGAACATGAAAATTATCTCGCTATTACAAATGTGAATTGAAGTTAGTTGTTATTTTTAGTTTCTAGTGTTCTTTTTATCGTTTAGATTCTTATGTTTACACATTTTTCAGCAAAAATGATTTAAAATCGAGCTCATCTTGAACCGAACTTGTACTTAGCTTGACAAGCTGTGTTGATGAGCATTTACAGAGCTCAAACAACTCCATAATCATTTGAGGGCTTGAATTCTCTATAGCAAGGGTGAAAGCTGCACAGCTTACAAATCTAAGTCACATCTCATCCTGTGAGCAATTTTACTTGAGGACCCGAAATTCCAAACTCAGAAAACCTGTACAACAAAATGGCATGTACAAAAACTTCATATATTACTGCAAACTGCAGAAGACATGTGGAGTTGCATCTGCATCGAGTTCTTCACATCATCCCTCGACTCTTCCTTATTTCGGTGGACGAAATATCCATGCGGAACATCTCGGCTGGTATCGGCACAAACATGTCCTTCAACTCCTCCGGGATCTCCAAGTCCCCAAGAACCTTCGTAGTAAACAAAGAAAGCTGTCTTTATATGATAACAGCAACATCAATTGGTCTAACTCATCCCCCGCGAGAGGTCTCAAATTCTGGCAGAAGCTGCAAGTTAGTTAGTCACTGTACCTTGAAAACACCATCGGTGCTTCGACCACCCACAAGAAACGTGCATCCTCTTGCTTTGCATGCTCCAAGGATCTCAAGCATCTTTTCATAGCTTCCATCGTAATACTTGGGCTGCAAAAAAGAAGACGACAAGCAAGGCCGAGAGTAAATCAATCAAAGTTGCATCAGATAGTTTTCTGTTCTGTTCAACCCAACAAAGTCTAGCAGTGTGTTAGATCAAGTGAAAATTGCAGTAGAATCCAAAACAAGCTGGAGTCCAGTAGCATACATTTATCAACCTTGCTGCTGTATCGGCACCAATGACGAAAGCACTGCCAGGGAAGAGCTCAGCCTTCTTATAAAAATAGGGCTGGTTAGAAATGATTACAGTTTTGCCTGTCATCAAAAGCTACAACTCAGACACAGGTCATCTCAGTAACGAAAAGGTAAAAAGGTTCGTGAGATTCTGTGCAAACTCAGAAGGGAACATATCATCATCGTGTAAAGAAAGTTCAAATGGCTCACCAACTCTTTCAAACTGCTTCACCCGATCTTTGATTTGGGAGACAGTAAGGGGAGGTTTGTCTGCGTTTATCGCTGATATTTCAAAGCATGGATAGCTGTTGCCACAAATACTACATAAAACAAGTATTAAGAAGTCAGACGACATGGTATTTGCTCTAATAAGCATCGGCATAACATAAACGTCCAAGAGCTGATAAATGCCACTTCAAGATGTTCAAATTTTTAATACATTATGGAAACATATCCAGCTACCTAGTAGCAACCTCCAGAAGCTTGAGGTGACCATCATGCAAAGGGTTAAAAGAACCAGGAAGTATGATCTTCCTCTCACCATTTGGCGAATCTGGCCAGCAAAACAATCATCAGGAAAAAATATTAGGAAGATCAAATTACCACGATGAGTCTGTTGAACCTAAGGATTCAACCTGAAAATGGGTATATCTTGAAGCATATTTGACCATCTATAACTTGCTGTAGCTCTTCATCTTCTGTGAAATGTTTTTCATGTTCATCCAATGAGTCTGATTCAGATAAGGGAGAACCATATGTTTGTTGGACAACTTTGCAAGCTTTTGACAATGCCTTATTGTTAAGACAGGAAAGAAGTTTCAATCAGGGACTGCTGACAAATGTAAAGCCACATGGAGACATATATCCAAGGAACTCTAATCTGTGTTGCAATGTTTTCACATTCTTGTGTACCTTCAGTAAGAATCGACTTGAAACTGTATCTTCCTGCTCTCGAGTTCGCATTCCCTATATTAAAACCACATTGCACACCAGAATCGATAAACCATGCAACGAAGAGTCACAACATTATCTGAAGAGTACCACAACTACCTTTGACAATGTAACTGTTGACGCGTAAAGTCGGTTAGATGATCTTGTTGATAAATGAAACCTGAAAAGAAGCCACCGAGCTGCATATATCAAAATCAGATACATGTAGAGCCAAGCAATGCTTTCTGAAAATAATACCTGTGATCCCCAAGTTTTGGACGTGAACTTGCAAGAGATCCAGTGAAACCCACACCAACAACAGGAGCACCTATGATAGGAACAATTGGGTTGACATAAATAGACTACCTCCCTACTCCAGACATGTAAACAACCTTTCTGTTCTGATATTATAGCAGCAGCATTGCAGTTGGTTAAATATAGTGAAGAATGTTGGTGAAGAAGAAACATTACCAGGGGAAGAGAGCTTAAGAGCCCGATTGTAAGCCAACAAAGCCATCTCCTCCGCTGTTTGCTGGCTACAGTAACTTGCAGGAATCTGAAAGAAGAGAAACATCACATGGCTGGTTTTAGAAATCTGAAACCCAGAATAAAAGGAAGGAAAAAGACCTAATAGATAGAGTGCTCGGGAGTAAAAGAAAAACCTTTCCGAGTAAATCAACCATGGAGACTCTCGAGTATGGCACCAGAGCTTCAAGGACTGTAGAGGTAGCTCCGGGGACGGACATCAACAACCCGAGACTCTGATCATCATCATCCGAAGTCAAAATTTAACCAGACAGGAAGAGAGAGAAAGAGAGAAGTTTCAGGAAGAGATAGAGAGAGAGAGAAGAGACCTGAGACGCGCCGCCGGAGAGATAAATTACGGCCTGAGAAGGGGTAGAGTGGATGGCTTCAACGACTGCTCGAATCCAAGCTTCCGTCATTTTCATCTACCTTTCCCTCCTTCCTTCATTCCAGTTTTCCTTTTGTCCTCTCTTCCTTCTCTTAAAGTTTTTAGGTTTTTACAAACTTTTGTACCAAACGTGGGCCTATAATTGTCAAACTATAGCACCGTACCGTTTAACTACCCCACCTACGAAGTGTTGGTCCTTGGCACCAACAGTAGCGTCCCATTTTCTCCACACGCGGAAAAAAAAAACAGAAATAGCAAGAAGAGAGCAGGGGATTCCCCGCGCAAAACCACTTGGGTGGCGGGAGACGGAAGAATTCATAGGCCGGCGGTCACTGAGCTTTGTGCTGTCCGGCGGGGGAGATGGGGAAGAAGCAGCACTTGGATTGGACAGCCAAATCAATTTCCTCCACTGGCTCCGAGAGAGTGTCCCTCTTATCTAAGCAGGTTTGCAGCTCGCTTTCTTTGTAGGCTATGATTAACGAAATTGAACGATTGAACAGGTGATTTATGAGAGAAAGTGAAATTGGTATAGGGAAAGAGAAAAGCTAGTGCAGAAGACCAATCTGATGACGCCCCTGCAAGTGATCTTGAGCATGGAGCTGGGGAGGTAATATAAGGCTCTTCCCTTTTCGTCATTTTTTAACTCCCATTCTTTGCATTTCTGCCAAAGCTACTAACTTCGTATCTGGGTTCAGGCGGCGAATGTTGGGTTTGGTCGAGTTCTTTCACTGGTAAGAAACCCATCTCCACTTAATTATCATGATATTTCTTTCCCAGTTCCCACTATGTATTAATTATCTCCCAACTGCTGCATTATTACTTTGCAGGCAAAACCTGATGCTGGGAAGCTAGTCATTGGCACCATAGCATTGTTGATATCGTCCACCTCAAGTCTTCTTATTGTAAGTCTTTGATGCTTTTCTTCGAACCAACGCTGCCTCTGTGAGATTTATTGGAGTGAGTTAGATAGAACTTTCCATTTGTTTGATAGCTGGAGACTACTAGTTTGAATTTTTGAATTTCACTGCTCAGCTGTTTTCTGGGATGTTGATACCTTTTAACACACTGTGAACTACTTACTGCAGCCAAAATTTGGTGGAATCATAATTGATGTAGTATCAAGAGACGTAACAACTCCGGAACAGCAAGCAGAAGCTCTGGATGCAGTCAAGAATACCATATTAGAAATATTTCTCATAGTTGTGATTGGGTATGTCACAGCGTTGTTCTCGACTTTCCTTGTTTAACTCGTAGCTTATATAGGTGGTGTTGGGCTGTTGGCTCAATACTGGTTTTACTGCAATTTCACATACAATACCATTTTGGCACTTCTCAAGGGGTATTGCTGATATGGAAAAGGAATCAGCTGCTTAGAAATCTATACAACTGAGCAGCTAAGGTTGATCATGGATGTTGATAGCTTTTGACACCTATTACCATGGCTGTGTTTCTGAAGATTCTTACTTATGCCTCTTAGAGGTCTTGTTAATTGGTGTTTCCCTCCTAGTTCTCAGGTCTATTTGCACAGCAATTAGAGCGTGGTTATTTGCTTCTGCGAGTGAAAGAGTTGTGGCTCGTCTGAGAAAAGATTTATTCAGCCATGTTCTCAATCAGGCAAGTTGTTTGTCAGCTGAAGTGACATCCTGTGAATGCTTATTTCGTGTTCTACAAGCTACTTACCTGCATTTGACCTTAACATATGAGTGTATACGTAATCAACTTTTATGTTAGTTATTCACAATAATATTTTTTCTTGCTGCCATGGAACAACAGGAAATTGCCTTCTTTGATGTTACAAAAACAGGCGAACTTCTAAGCAGGCTATCAGAAGACACTCAAATTATAAAAAGTGCAGCAACAACTAATCTTTCTGAGGCACTGCGTAATGTAACAACTGCACTGATCGGTGTTGGTTTTATGTTTTCATCATCATGGAAGCTAACATGTAGGTAATCTCGGTAAACCTAAATGAAAGTGTTCTATCCATGTGATGCTTTTCTTAAAAGAAATACTCTGCTGAGCTATGTTTTGGTTGTGTTGCAGTATTGGCTCTAGCAGTGGTGCCTATTATTTCAGTGGCTGTAAGAAAATTTGGACGCTATCTTCGTGAACTCTCACATTCTGTTCAAGCTGCAGCTGCTGTCGCTGCTTCAATAGCTGAGGTTTGGAAGCACCACCTATCTCTTCTTTTTCTATTCCACTAGTCTAGTAACAGATTTATCTCCTGTCATAATATGATGTATACTGAACTAATTTCTACTAATGTAGGAATCTTTTGGAGCTATTCGAACAGTTAGATCTTTTGCGCAAGAAGGATATGCAATTTCTCATTATTCAGAAAAGGTTGATGAGACACTGAAGTTGGGACTCAGACAAGCCGTAAGTCTTACTCCACCCCATTTCTCCCAAAAATAGGCTTTACAGATGTGATGGTCATAAACTGTTTCCTCTCTCTTTTGTCTCCAGAGAGTAGTTGGCTTATTTTTCGGAGGACTGAATGCAGCATCCACGTTGTCAGTCATGATAGTTGTAATTTATGGAGCATACTTGACAATAATGGGCAACCTGACAGCAGGCGCTCTTACGTCTTTTATCCTTTACAGCCTCACAGGTTAAGATGCACCAGGCCACTCGATTCTTTATTTCTCAAACTGAAACAAGCATTCCAAGCTACTTTTGTTTTATTTATCAGCTTATATATGTGTCAAATAACTTGTAGTTGAGACTGTAAAAAAAACTTGTAACTGATATGCATTAGGCGTTGTATTGACTCATTTTTTTGTCAATTTTTGTGTGCAGTTGGCTCTTCAGTTTCTTCTTTATCAGGGTTGTACACAACTGCAATGAAGGCTGCAGGGGCAAGTAGGAGAGTCTTTCAGCTGTTAGATCGCGTCTCAACCATGCCAAAATCTGGGGATACTTGCCCTATAGGGTTAGTTTTTTGTCTGTCTTTGTTACTGTCTTCTGATTCATTGCGCATAACTCTAACCAAAGGAATCAGCTTGAGTAAAGGTCAGACACAATTTAGTTGGTACTCGCAATGCCTCCTTTATCAGAATTAATCTTACACCAACTCTGTTAAGTGTTGCCAGTGATCCTGATGGAGAAGTAGAACTGGACGATGTTTGGTTTGCTTATCCTTCGCGTCCAAGTCATATGGTGCTCAAGGTAACTGATTCTCTCAATGGTTAGCAATGGAAAGAGGTTGCAATATTACGATTATATCTCATCAAAATGATACCTCTAGTTCCAAAGGGTTTCATTATAGCAAGATAATTTTGACGTTAAAATTGTATGTTTGACCTGTAGGGCATATCATTGAAACTGAAACCGGGAGCAAAAGTTGCTCTTGTTGGTCCAAGTGGTGGTGGCAAGGTATAATACCCATTCTGCATTTGCCACTATCAAGTCATCTAGTCCCAGTATCGAGTGACTTATTGCATGAACTGTCATGGATACCGATTTTGTTACATGCCAAACCTAGTTTGCATTTGTTTAAAGATTGCTTCTTTGGGTGCCATCTTACTGCAGACCACAATAGCAAATTTGATTGAAAGGTTTTATGACCCACTCAAAGGGAGCATTTCCCTGAATGGAGAGCCATTGGTTAATATATCACATGAGTATCTTCATAGAAAGGTATTATATTTGTTCTTTATGGTCTGACGAATGACAAATTCACGCTCTTGTTTCTCTCTATGAGATTCACCGTCTCATATCTACCTGACCATTCCGTGTTCGTGGGGGATGCAGGTTAGTATAGTAAGCCAGGAGCCGGTACTTTTCAACTGTTCAGTGGAAGAGAACATTGCTTATGGGTTCAGTGGCAAAGCTAGCCGTGCTGAGATAGAAGCCGTAGCTGTGAGTAATTTACCGTCTTATCTGGTTCCTTAATGGTCTTTTTAATCATATGAGGACATCACTTACAAGACACTCTGTGTTGCAGAGATTGGCCAATGCGCACGAGTTCATAGACAAATTTCCTGACAAGTACGAGACAGTAGTAGGTGAACGTGGGCTGAGGCTGTCCGGTGGTCAGAAACAGAGAGTGGCGATTGCGAGAGCATTGCTGATGAACCCAAGAGTGCTGCTGTTGGATGAAGCTACAAGTGCTCTTGATGCAGAGAGCGAGTACCTTGTTCAGGTAAGTTCTCAATTCAAGTTGTCTTGACATTGCTTTCATTTTACCTTTGCCACTCATCTGCAGTAATGTATCTTTCCTTTCGCGTTTGGGATAAAGGATGCTATGGATTCACTGATGAAAGGAAGGACAGTGCTTGTGATAGCACATCGACTTTCGACAGTGAAAAGTGCAGACAGTGTGGCGGTGATATCAGAAGGCCAGATCGCAGAGAGGGGGACACACAATGAACTCTTACTCGATAATGATGGCATCTACACTGCACTTGTGAGGAGACAGTTACACCAAGGGCAAGTATCCTCCTCAGCGTCTACTTCCTCATCATCGCCCTAGTGATCTCAAATATGAAACCATACAAGTATTTCCTTGAGTTGGCAAGATCATTGGAAACACAATCCTTTTCCTCCATGTATATGAAGTATCCTCGTGGAGAGTAATGTATAGTTGTGCAATGGACCGTGACACTGGCGAATGTATAGCTAGATGGAACTCTTGAAGGTCTTTGAATAGCTAGGGCCTAGGAACCTTGAATGTCCTATTCGAATATTGCCAATTTGCCATGTCAAATGATGTTGGCTCCAATATCACCAATCAGTGACATGAGCTGACTCACTTCCACGTATGAGTAAATGTCACTTCTGCTATACTACAAATTGTTCTCAATATATCACTACAAGAGGATTTATGTTGGGAATCATACGGCTGGTGACAAACGTTAGGGATCGATAGAGACGTTAAATGATCGACAGGTGATACATACAATACAAATGATCCAACTAAGTCCTGAAATTGTTATTTCTCAAACAGAACAGCAACGACTACAGCATCAAAATTTTGCTCCAACACTTTCAGTATGATGGCCGAATTGAAAATCTTAAGCTCCCCTTTCCAACCATGTCTGAATAAAAAACAAGATCCAACATCTCAAAACCCCAAGTTTTCTAGTGTCTCCCTACCGAGTTGCCACGCCTTGCGCTGCCTGTTGCACTCCATCTTCAACTATCTTGTTAGCTTGGATGGTATTTATCACACTCGCAATATTTTCCTGCAAAAAATTGCACATGTAATCTCATAAGCCACTAGCACCTGACAGTGACGACTAGCAAAACGTCAAGAAGAGAGACTCGGAAATGTAGGACACGAGCATTTTTTGTTATTACCCTCCAAGTTGCAAGCTTCTCCCTAAGTTCTTGCCACTGGTGCTGCCCAAAGACGCGCTCACTGCAGCGGCTGCATATGTACCGAAAGAGTTGAAGACTAACAGGCAATAGTGAAATTGTGCGTATAACATATAAAAATTAAAGATAAATACCTCACGAGCACCACTTGATTCATCTGGTCCATTTTACAGTCAATCAGCTTGGCAGTTATTGCCTTTACTACCCATAATTCTACCTCATCATCACTAACCTGGAATGACGTGAAGCAGAAGAATTAGAAAACCAGGTCAAGCATAAAACTTGGTCGAGGACAATGTCATAGGTCGATTCAGATTTACCTGAAGAGTATCCTTGATAAGAGCATATGGGATTTTCCTAGATGGGGTTGAGGCGAGATCCACTAATGACATCAACTTCATCTTTGTTATACAATCCTCGTGAACAAGGTCTGGAGCACACAAAGACTCATAAGTTAGAACTGAGTTTACTTCCCAAAGATCAAAAATCAGGTTTCACTTGTTTGATTAAGGCGAAGTTAAAATCTTACTATAGGTTTCTAGCAGGGCAGTATTCGCATCTTGGAACTCCAAATAGGAATCAAGCCTCTGAGTTAAAAATATCTTCAGTAGTTGATATACCAATGCATAAGTGGCGTCATTTTCCAACTGCACAACAGCTGGCATATCTAACAGCTCACACTGCAACCGCCCATGAAGAATCATATTATCATACAGGTTCTTGCAAAAAGGTACATGAATTTAACCCCATAAAGATTAAACCCATGCATTTATATGCAAAAAAAAAATATATATACATAAAGCTCAGAAACATTCACGTACAAGCTAAACAGAAGCACAAAACCATAGTGTATAAAAGATCAGTAAGAAACTTCAGAATTTGGGAAAGGTCAAGAATGAAACATAGTTACACTAAACAAAACATGTTCAAACAAACTGAGGTTCCATGAGGTGCAACACTAAACTTTACCATCTTTAAAGTTGAATGTCTATCCCATAGTTAGACCTTAGGAGGTGTTCAATATCTCTTTTAAACCTCAATAGTTGCATCCCTTTTATGCCACATGCTTACTCAGACCTAATCCTCAAACAATAACCTGATATTGGCAATGCTCTAATAATGGCATCCCTTAAGCAAGCAACGTTTCCGTATCCACCAAGTGGGCCCATTTTTTCTCTAGAAATTAAAAGAAGTATGGTGTTTGGTACAAGTGGAAAATACAAAATGAAACTTATAGTGAAGGTGTTAAGCCTCAGCATAAAATCACACCAGACATTATTCTCTATACTCAAGTGATTCGGAGAACTATACAAATAATCAACCCATTAAACAGCATGAACATCCCAATTTGTACCTGAAACATGTCAGGCGCTTTCACAAATTCAATAATGGCATGGACAGCTTCCTCCTTGGCTTCAGCAATCGCAATTGCATCCTCACCGGAGAAAGTTGCCAAATACTTTGTCAGGAATTTAAAGCCATCCTTAGCTGAGCTGCAACAAAAAATGAAGCATGGCCAGAAATGAACAAAACATCACACTTCTCCAGATGGTTAAGTGATATATATCAGACAGCAACACAGTACCTTTTACTGTCTTTGAGCGCATTAGAGATGGCAAGATAGAGCTCTCTCCTATCCTTGACATCAAGATTCCATTCTTTCAAGAAACCATCTATCTTCTTGAGTGATGGTATTATGTGATCAGCAACCTTCCCATTCAATGCTAAAGTCAAGGCCTTCATATAGACAGAGAACCGTGCATATGGATCCTCCAGAAGATTGTACAGATTGAACAAGCTGAAAAGTAGTCTTTCATGAGATACTAACAACAAAAAGTACGTGTTATCAAATCAACATGACACCTTGACATACATCTTTAAGCGCAGTGTAGGCTTCTCAGTTGGCTGTTGAACAATCTTTGCTGATATCAGCTTAGCCATCTCAAGAGCTTCACTCGGGTTTTGAGACTTCGTGACAAGGTTGCAAATAACAGTGAAGATGCATTCGAGGTCTGGAACAAGGAAGACGG
Organism: Linum tenue; assembly: GCA_946122785.1. Classification (NCBI taxonomy): domain Eukaryota; kingdom Viridiplantae; phylum Streptophyta; class Magnoliopsida; order Malpighiales; family Linaceae; genus Linum; species Linum tenue. Next base: position 3,223,806 of record CAMGYJ010000008.1, read on the forward strand.
AAACATATACTTCGTCATTGAAATAAGCAAATGGGGCAGCTATTGATAAGTATTCTGATATAAATGATTGCTTCTTCTTTTACAAAAGCATTCTGAACCAACACACTTGCACACCCTCTAATATGACTGCTACCTAATATAAACCACAACATCGCGCAACCATTTGACTTTTAAGGGCACCCAGAGAGGTCGAAATGATAGGACAGGAAAAACGAGAAGTGACAAGTAAGTCCATGAGGCCCTGTCATCTATTGCCCGCAGAACTCCCCACCTCATAGATATGACTCCCGAGCAACTTACAAAGAATTCGTAGTTGCACTAAGTTATCAACACAACAATTCAAGCAGAGTCTTGGCAGGCTTGAAATTAAGTACTCTCCCAGCAGAATATGGCACTAAGTTATCAACACAACAATTCAAGCACGATTCATAGATGCCATCGTGATTCATACAAAGTTCAGATACCATGAACAGTAAGTTCATCCACACACACTAGACCAGGCGTCTACTAATTAACCTCCTTTAGTATCATCCCAAAAATTGCAAAGTCCAATTACAACTAATGTAGAATTTGATAACACTACATAGAAGAAGAAAGTTGCACCTTTCTCTGACACCTTGGCATTGGAGAATAACAAGTCAGCTGAAGTTAGCATCAAGGAAGCCAAGTCCAACCATCTTCCTACCACCATGCATTCCTGGGCCTCCATACAAAGCCTGGTAACTTGTGGTTCCGCAACCTGTAAAGAAAGGTATAATTGATCAAGCAACTACCTTTACTGGCTGCAAAATAGAGCTGATAGTACTAAATAGAAAACTGTACAGGACGCTACGAATGGATTATTCCCCCTTCAAATTTTTTTGCAGTTTTCTAACATTACCTAAGAATGGATGAAATTCACGAAATAAAGAAGGATTTACAGTTCACGACATAAGCCAGCAACCATCCGAACATCTCAGCAGGCATAGGCAACATTATAGACTACTAAGAACAGCAGAAAATTGAATTAACGAATTGGATTATGGATTCAGGAGAGACCAGTCACCAGCCAATCAAATTTCCCAAACAAAGAATTTAAGGACGCCCACGGATACAAGCTAGAATAAAAAGCGTTTGCGATTACGCTTGTACATACAAATAGCTGTATAGATGTGAATGTACCTCGGGACCAGCATCAGCCCAGGCAAGGTCGGAGGTGAAGCGGACAACTGCGAGTGCGGGATCTTCTTCAGAGGTTGGGACGATGGTAGCCATTGCCGGAGGAGGGGAATATCTGCAACGCCGACACCGTAGACGTTTGTGCGGGCGATGCAGAGAACGGGGAAGAGGGAAAGCGAAGAGCGGGGACGAACCAAAAACCCTAGCTAGTATCAGTAACCAGACGCAGAAGCTGCGGCAACCAATAAGGACTGAGGGCAGTTACGTCTTTGACCCCAACGGCGGCGTATAGGTGAATTCTTTTTTTCCCCGATAATCGTAAAGGTGAATTCGTTTTTTCTAATTTATCAATTTTTTTGTTTGCCATGTCCACCTGCTGGCTGATGGAATGATGATAGTATTGTGTATTTGTGTTAGTTTAATACAAATACAGATACTTTTATTTGTCACATATAATATGGATACTTATGTAAAATATTTGAATTGCCGATCTTTTATACGATATTATCCAGTTATTGTCTTGAAATACAGTATCGTTGATAATGGTGTTGTGGTAATTCAATAATTATAAATTCTTAACTTCTAAATGTCGATACTTAGTGTCGTCTAGATGAACGTCTCGATTTTTTATTTTATGGACATTTGAAGCTAGACTGAACCAATAATAAGTATGGTATTGTGTTATAAATAGTGACTTGCATTCAATTTTGATACATGACACAAAGAAATCCACGCATATACGTTAAAAATAATTTATCAAAGTTTTCAATTTCTAATTAATATCATCATTAGGGGGCGAGAGGGAATGATTTACAATTGGATAAATTTAAAATCTATAATCTTAGAATTCATTACTCAATGCAATGGCAACTAACCCTTAGAGCTATTTTGAGGAGAATGTGTCATACAAAAGTGCACTAAATGATCCATGATCGAACAAATTCATTTCCTAACTAAGTAGATCATCATGTAAAAAAATAGATAAAATGGAACAAGATAAATGGATGAGATAGACTTGACATTCGCAATTGTTTTTCTGTCATTTGCCATTAAATTTCATATTTTAGATCAACTGACGCAAGGTATACAATCAAAATACAATAAGCACATCCACCAAATCATATTTTTCTGGACAAGAATACATCATTTTTTGTTAGGATCGCCGAATAGGTAGCCTAACGAGGACCCTCCTCCTGGAGCAGCATGAACCTTGGTCGTCGGTCGGTCCTATATCACGAACAAGTCAACACCCCAAACAAACGTTAAGAACAGTAATCTGGTAATCAAAGAGATTAATCAATCAATTTATTTTGTAATATCGTTACTTACCGTAATGAAGTTACCACAATTCTGACCTTCAGACCTATAGTAGTTGTTTTTCAAGTGACCAGGTTGGGTCGAAGGTGCTTCTTCGACTTCCCACTTGATTGGGCTGCTACTGAATTCTTTTCGACGAGCCACTGGGCTTATTGTAGTTTCCTCCTTTTTGGTACTAGGTGGTGGTTGGGCCGGAGGTGCTTCTTGGACGTCCCACTTGATTGGGCTGCTACTGTTTTCTTTCCGACGAGCCATTGGGCTTCTTGTAGTTTCTTCCTTTTTGGTAGTAGGTGGTGGTGGTGGGGAACTATTGGAGCTAGAGGAAGAGTTGTTGCTCCGGCTCCGGCCAGCTCCCTCGGACTCGGAACCAAACAAGTATCCCAAAGAACTCCGACCGCCGCCATAGCTCACTCCACGGCCCATGTTTTTCCTTCTGATCAATTTTGTGTTATGGAATTAGTCACATTGCGATTAAATATGTAAACTGCATGCTTGGCATAATTAGCATAATCGCTTGTGTAATCAATCATCAAGTTCAATCCTAATAGTTGTCTTATGTGTGGTTTATCACCTGAAACGTAATCACACCCGGATTAACATAATATATATTTTTTTTAATTACATCATGATGTAGAATATGCTTGAATTTCAATGTTACGATCCCACCAAAGCAAAATTTAATGTGTGTTGCTAGGCTACAATCCACGGGTTGATCTTTTTTCCGAATATGTATGCTTGTTTATAAAGCACCAATATATTTATTTTATATTTCCCATATATACTTTCCCTTCGCATGTTAATTAAGTTAAATTCTATCTTCTCTAAAAATATAGATATCTTTACCGAATTTTGATTAACCTCAAACAAAAATATTGAGCATATAATGTATGAAATACTAAAGCAAAACTTCTTGCAACAGTAAATTATGAGCTCCTTTTTGGAAGTTGGATAATAGATAAAATCCAATAAATCTTCCAACCACGAGAAATGAAGTTCATGTGTTCACAGAAAAAAAATATATATTATGAGATGCAATCAAATATAGGGGAACACAATTTTCTTATGACAAAAAGGTGAAAAACACATAGAGATTTTTCAAAGAACATGAGATTTCAAATATTTTAGATATAAACAAATGATTGTTTTAAACAATTGTTAGCACATGTACCTTTTTTTCCTTTTGTTGGGTTTCCAATATTCCCCCAAGAATGGGAGAAAAGATGAGGAAAGGGCAAAAAGCTAGCCTTCTTGGATTTACTAGTTTATACAAAGCACTAAATGAGCATTGGCAACAAATAGCCAGCCAATTAAGTCTCCATTTTAATTAAGATTTGAACAAGTCAAAGAGATTGAATGGTTGGCTGACCTTTAAAGTTGAAATACAATTGATAACCTTTATGTATAACTTCATATTTTTATATGATAATTAAATTAAATTATATTAAAATATTTGTAGTCTAGCATATAATATTATTTGTTCTACTTATACTCTTATATCTCTAATGCCTTTTTGTTCGACGTCCGCCATCTATTAGATTCATCTATTACGAATATCTCTCTTCCGAAAAGTCGAGCTCGAATACGACTTCTAGAGACAAGCTTGTGGAGCTACTTCATCTAGCCATTGTCACTCTGCTGTTGCATTTGCACATATGAGCATCGTTTGGTAACAATATTTTGTAAGTTGTTGAAATACTTGATAGTCCTTGCAGAACTTCCCAACACGGTTAGTTGTTCCTCAATAACTCTACATTCCGGCTTAACTCATATTCCCATGCTACTTTAGCTTTATTTATTAACAAATAACAATTCTCTCCGTGGATTAGAATACTAAGTGACCCTTCTCTTGCGTTGCCGGAGAAGTTAGGTGAGGAATAAAAACATCTGAATCTATTAATAGTCAGGATTTATAGGGCAAGAACGACAGAGGCTAGTGCATTATTATCATGACTCTGTTGCAACTCCTTACTTTTATATATCTAGTGGCAATCAACAATTTGACACAACATTTCTTTTTAGTAACTGAAATCCCATTCTCATTTCTTGATAAGTATGATCCTTGGAAACATTGCAATGCACCCTAGGCTCTTGCCAAGACCATCATGAAATCTCACTTCAAGTAAACTTAACTACTTCCAGATCCAGAATATGTGACCTAGCCAATATGATGTTATCCACATAAACTAATAAGATTACTATTCTACATCGAACCCACACGATAAATATTTGTGTAATTAGAGGATGGAGTTTGAGAAGGCATTCCATAGGAGTGAGCTAATTAACTTAGCAAACCACTATCCACTATATACCGGTCTACTTAAGCATGTAAAGGGACTTTCTTAACATACAAGGTAAGTCATTTGTATTGCCTTCGATATGAAAATCTTGTGGAACTTGTGTTTAAAATTCCTCCATTAGGTCGTCAACCAAAGGGTGTACTGGAGATATCCCGCTGATAAAGTCCATGTTCAAGTTCAACAACCAATTCGGTTATGAGAGTTTTAACTGAAATAATCTTTGCGTAGGAAGGTAGGAAGAACGATATTCAAGTATTCTATCCCATACACTTTGAATGTCTTTACCTATAAACTATAATCCTTTTATCCCCCCAACTTTTATATGGGCTTTGCATGAACAAAATCATCCCCTTGGGGATAGTAAGAAGGGGAACCCTTTTGTAACTGCAAAGTCCCGTGAACAATAACAAATGAAGAACAACCAAAGAAACTGGAGATGGGAAAAAAGAAAAGAAAAGAATAGAAAAGGAGGCGTAAGGATGGGAGAAGAAACATGGGGGCACCATCAACAACTATACATAATGATATGCACATGAGTAACGATGCCCATGGACTCCCCTTTTCTCTAATTTCTTTTTCAAGCTTTATTCATCTTCGAAATCTCTACCAATATCTTGTGCAAAGCTTGAGGCTTTGAGAAGAAAGGTGAATGATCCGCACCTTTCAACCGGAACACCTTCTCCGGCGGACTCGAGCTGATCATGGTTTGTTGTAAGGTGATAGGTATAGCATTGTCTTCTGGAGCTTCGATATAGAACCGTCGCACAGTCCCGTGCTTGGCATCGGAGAGACAGAGTTTCTCCAGGACTGGAGCAAATGGGATCAGCCTCATTGACACGGAGGCTAATGCAATGTCCTGATGAATAGTAGGTGAAAACAATAGTGTCTCAAAATCATAGCACACTAACAGAAAAGAAAGAATGGGCAGAATCAAGAATGTCATACTAACTAAATTCACTTGTTTCGAAGGTTTAGATGTACCTTGGCAGGACTTTGGTTGAATAATAAGTCCCGCAGCAACGACTTATCCAGATCAATGGCAGACGGAGGATGATCTTTCCCATTTGCATAAACAAAAATCTGTGTTTTTTGCATTAGATCATTTCCACCTGACTGGAAAAGCTCCCTTTTATTAGTCGCAGAGTAGCGGAAGCCTAACTAGCATAGACATAGCTTGATGCCTCTAGAAGCAGAGTTTCCTAGATGGCATTGCATAACACATAGCAAATAAGGGTCTTTAAAGTTCAAAGATGGCATACTATCACTGCTATTCTTTTTCTTTGTCTGTTCAAGTTACAAATGTTCAAACAAGTTCATCACCTCCTATTCTAAACTCAATAATGTAACTCGGGGATTACCTGCTTGGAGAACATGTCAAGCATACTTTGTCCATCGACTAACATGGCTGCAGCTAGGAAAATAGCCTTTGAAATTTTGTGTGGAAACAACTCCATTGCATATGAGATGCAAGCACCGCCAAAATCGTGCCCTACCAAGATCACCTGCATAGTTCAGAAAGAATAGCATTATACCTAGGCTATCATCTTACTCAGATCAAAGATGTATCAAGTAAAAGAAATGAAGATATCAAGATATTAAACCAGGAAACAATTTTAATGAATAACCACATTGACTCAGACAGTTCATTTGAATGAGAGAAATGTAAATAACAGCAATTGGCTTAATACAGATGAAGACTACATATTTGACGATATTTTAAGACATGATCAGAATACAGTAGGAGAAGATACATAACCAATGAGAAAGAAAGAAGAAGCACGAACCTTCTCCTCATCAGCAAGCTTTTCAAGAAAATCAGTAAGCGGCTTCACATACTGAGAGAGACTGGCGATGCCATTAGTATCAAAAGAATGAACCCCAGAACCAGTCAAGTCGACAGCCGTAACTGTGAAACCACTCTCTTCCAGAAGGGCTATGGTTTTGTACCAACACCAAGCACCAAAACCGCCGCCATGTACAAGGACAAAATGTTTTGTCTCAAGATCATCAAGCTTAATATCCTGTTCAAAATTCTAACAATTCAGCAGGCGCGAAGTACGAAAATCGAAAGATGCTGACATACGGTATAGCACTAAACACCAACTGCCCATGAAACTTTAATCAGCCACAAAATTAGTGTCCGTGGGGAGAAAATGAAATAAAGTCATGGTGATCAGGCATTGAGCTGTAAACTGAGTTTCTTGGTTGCCCTCTTCACAAGACTTGTGAGGCTTATCTAACTTTCTAGTTAAACCTAGTAGTCCTACTACAAACTGTTGCAGTTGCACATTGATTACTGCCCCAGAAATATTACGAAATAAGGTAAGATCAAAAACTATTTCCAGAATCACGGTAGCTATCTGATGTCTGATCACAGGTGAACAAAGTAGCCAACTTTTTAGGATCTTGACCTGCAATGTACAGCTTTTAGGTGTAGAACCTTGAGGAAGGCAGCTATGTGTCCTTAACAGTTAACTCCTTATAAAATGCCCATACAACTTTTGCACCTTACCCCAGAAACAAGTTCAATCATCAGTTTATCAGTTATTGACAACAATACAAATGACCAGAGTAGCCATTTTCATCCATTAACTACTTAGCAGAGGGCAATGAACAACAAACTCCCCCAGTTCATTTATTTCATCAATTCTAGTCCTAAGTTCTTTCACATTCAATAGCAAGTTCAGCTGAACCCCACAAACCGAAGAAACAGGGCAGGATGGAATTCAATACACATCTCCCAATTGAACACATCATAGAGAGCTCCATAAAACCCACATCTAACCGTGGCCCGGCACACCTAACTCTCGGCAATAACAAGGTCAACGAAGAGAAAGCGACAAAACAATAGCCTGAAGACAATTACCGATGGCTTCTGCCACCTTCCTCCGAACACAGAAACTCCTCCCAGAAAGAAAGTAAATTAAATTACCTGGTTAACCAATTGGTGAGGCTGCAACAAAGGGTCCGTAAGTGACCGAGCTCTCGAGCTAGCGCTTCGGGGCAACGGGTTCTTCTTTGACCCGGCATTACCATTAGGGTACCTGTGCGAAACAGAACGGTCAAACGCCGCCGTCGTTGCCCCGGCACCGTTCTGCTGCCTGAACATCAGAGCTGCCGCCAGAGCCTGTTCCTGAATTAAGGAATCATTACTGTCTTTTCTAGCGGATCGGACCCTCGTCCACCGGTTGGAAGCGGTTTGGGATGAGGAATTGGCCGGGAGACGCTTAACCGATCGTCCCCTTTTCACCGCCGGCTTGGGGGCGAAGCAAGTGCACAAGTTCCCCATTTCTCACGGCGACATAAAGTTGAAGAATTTGGCAATTGGTGAAGGTTTTGGGGCGGCGGTGGCTGGTGGGAGTTTCCTGAGAAATGTGGAACTTTCTTTCTACAACTATATAATGGTCTGTGAGAGTATCGTGTGAAATTGGCGAGGAAGGGAAGGAAAGAAGACGTTGCTATGCTGCTGGAAAGCTACCTTTTTTAGAGAGGAAAAAAGAAACGGTTTCATTTCAGGCGAATATATTTGACTCGGTGACTCGCTTTGGAATTTGGATTGATGGCTTGAAGGAGAAGGTCCCAAGGGAATCAAACGATTAATTAATTATAGGATTAAATGTTGGTCTATTTATTTGATTATTGCAAGCATTTTCCAACACAAATGGATGCCTAGTATTATTTAATTGTAAAGTTAATCTTAAAGGTTGAATGACTGAATCATTGTAAAGCTAAATTTTTGAGAATTTAGTTTGGTCTAGTTGGTTCAAGAGGTGAGGATTACAAAAACATTTATATAATTATGAATATAAACTCGACAATGAGATAGGTTCAACATATCAATTGATATGATAAATTTACAACATACTATCTAATCCACAAATTACGAGTCGACTCTAAGTCATTATATTCTTAATTCTTCATATTTTATCATGATTTATTAACTAATGCACAATGATATAAGGATCCAAGATTCTGATTGATTAAAAATACATGAATGGGTCGTTTGGATGCATCATTTTGATGAGTTATTTCGGCCAAAATAACTCATTTGGCAAAAAATAGAACGAAATGTGGTATTTTGTACGGGGTAAAATACCTCAGGGTACCACTAAAGTATGATAATTGGGGGAAGCTATACTACTTAAGTAGAATAGGGCATCGGGTGCCACTAAACTTTATTATATGTGCACCCGGTACCACTAAAGTTTACTGTCAAGTGGATTCTTTTAAAGTTGACAGAATAATTTTGGAATATTCCGTTTCTGAATTTTAGAATTGGTCATTCTATTTTTTGTTATTGTAAAAAATCTTTTGGATTTATGAAAAATATTATTTTTTATTATTTAGTTGGAATAATCTTTTCGAATACTCTGTTTTATACCAAACCAATTTTTCAATAAGAAATTTAGAATCAATTATCATTATGTGTTCTAATAATTGAATTATTTCCTTAAGCAAATATATCCTATGAATTCTGTCTCGATATAAATAATATGAGTATGCTATATTTAGTTCTCTTACATCATGTTGATCTTGTATAATTTTCTATATTAAATCTCTTCGTAATTCTCTAATATTATGTAGATGTTTCATATTAGTTAAATTTACTAATTTTAATTCTCTTCTTATATTCATATTTTCTTTTCTAGATTTATTACTAAATGTTGTATTTTTATAATTTACATAGATCTTCTTTGGTTTTGATGTATTGATGGTCAATTAGGTTATATTTTAACTATATTTAGTGGCGCTTCTAATTGTATTAGGTGTTTAAATAGATCTTCTAGTATTGATTTTATATATTTATTATTATCTTCTAGTATATTTATTATTCCTTCATGATATTCGCTTACTATTTTTTACTAATTTATCTATTTTATTGAAAAAGTTTCATTAATCATCTAGTAATACTATGTTTAGAAGGTTTTCTAATTTTTATATTTGATAATAGTTGTTGAAATGTAGTTTTGGATGTTTTAAAAAGGTTTGGGTACCAAAAGATAATTAAAGTTTTGAGTTGGATGGAAAACTAGACGGATGCACATTTTGGAGACTTTAATGGTACCCGACATCTCGCGAAATTTATGAAGATCAAATTAGACACTCTATTCAAACTTAAGTGGTATGTCTGCTCCAATTCTCAAACTTAAGTGGTTACCGATGTATTTTACCCTATTTTGTCCATGAGACAATTGAAATAACTCATTGTGAGTTATTTGAAATATCTACCCATCTCCTAGTTATTTCAAATAACTCATCTTTCAACTTCTTTTTTCACCTCATCCCTTCTTTAAGTGGTGAAATACCACCATATTTGAATGTTTTATCCAAACAAGAAAATTATAATAAATACCACATTCCAAACTGAAATACCACATGAAATGCCACATATATAACAAAATAATGCAACATTTTGATTCGAAATGCCACAAAACTAAAATAATACATCCACACTACCCATATATAACAAAATAATGCAACATTTTGATTCGAAATGCCACAAAACTAAAATAATACATCCACATTACCCGGAAGGATGTGGCGGATCTATGGGCATTTGGACACCCCTAAATTAATAGAGTCACATCTCTGTGTTTAGTAATAGTACTCGTGAGTAGTTCACTGTGTATTGCTAGAGTAGTGGATACTTTAATTTATCTCTTTAGCTGATAGTTTGTGAGGAAGAGAGAAACCCCAGGTTTTGTTAGAATTAAAATTAGTTATTTCTCACAGTTGACGGAATCAAATTAATTACCTGCAGCATTATAATTAGGCAGTACAGTAAACACACCTCTCGGATATTTTTGAGGCACTTTCATAGTAGTGCTAGTTTATTCTCCTCTATGTAGCATGTGACCATGGTGGAGGGAAAAAGGCATCGAACTCTATACATGCCTAAGCTTTGATTATAATATAAATCTACACTTATTAAAAAAAAAAAAAAACCCCCTTTCAAAGAGGACCACACTTTAGGTTTGGTACTTTACAGAACCTATATATACTAGACATTCACAATCAGAGCACTAATGTATTATTTTACCAATGCATATATTGTCCTAACGTTCATTAATATTAGAATGTCCCAAACCTGTTACTGCTAGTTGGATTCCACGATCCATGACTATTGAATCGCTCTAGATTCTAGAACCTCTTAATCCTGATAGATAATAAAATCGTACCCTAATTTTACGAGTTCTCGACAACACACATAAATCGCGACGAGAACAGACACCAAGTAGTTGTGGTGGAAAATGTGAGCAGCAAAAGCTAAAGGGCGACGTTATTTTTTTTAAATCCATGATTCTTCTGCCTGCACATGCTTCAAGTCTCCAACTTGGGCCTGGCCGGAAACTTCCTTTTCAGATTACTCTTCCTCAGCATGCTTGATTTGATCCTCTTTTTAATTCGCAGATTAAGAAACATGTATATATATGTGTCGGTTTGATGTACATTCTGATCTACATATATGTGGTCCACTCCAGGCGTTTTGATGTGCTGCAAGTCTGCAACCACAATTGATGATCAGTATTTATTTGTTGTTTGTTGCTGCTAATTTCCATCAAACGAAGTGAAGTGGGCAGTCACTGGTGGTGGCTGGTCTAATAAAGCCTGGCCGGCCATCATTTACTTGATGCACTCGAGTAGTTAGCAGGAAGATAGCTAAACAAAAGAAATGGAATTCATTGTTTTCTTGTTTTGTCAAGTAAAAAGTCAAACTAGATTTACAGAAACTCATCATACATTTTAATTGATGAGCGTAACGATTCAATTAGGTATCTCTCAAACAAAGATTGACACTCCTCAGTAATTCTTTAACACATGAAAGCTGGGTACACTTTTTCGCCCCCAGAGATTCTAAACACTGTTTCAATTCTTGGCATCTAGCGCCCAAGTAGTTGAGAACTCCTCCAACCCACTTTGTTCCCTCGCTTCGAATCATGTCCCGCCGGCTTGCCTCTCTCAAATCAACGCCCTCCCTCCTCCTCACTTGGTCAATTCGTAGCCCATTCTTTCCGTACGCGAATCGACAAGCTTGAATATTAAAGCATGGCTCCAATAGAGAGAGGATCCAAAGCCTAATGGAGGTAGAGAAGGAAAGCAGTCTCTCCAGAGGAGTACGACTAGGACTGTAGTAGGCATGGGTTGTGGCGTATGGGAGCACCGACCTACCCGAACACTTTGTATGCTTCGCCTTCTTGGCGCACGCATTCTTCCTCGCGCACGCTACCGCCTTTGTACAGCTCCTTGGACACGACACAAACCATCCTCTTTGTACGACTTCCATTGTGCACGGTAAGTATTGTATTCTCTGGTTTCAATCAACCTCATGCCTACTGTCGGATTGAAATTGGATCCGTTCTCTCTCTGCTCCTCCTTTTGGTTTCGATTGTATGCTTCCCCTTTTATCCCCCTCTTTTCTCATGCTGCTGGCCGTCGTGGAACTCGAAAGCGGATGAAGACGGATCGTTTTGGAACAGGAGGAGCATGGTGAGACAGTAGGCGACAAGAATGAAGGGGATGATCCGCCAGACAGTGACATCGCGGAATACCACTCCCACCCTGGAAGCGTTTCCCTACCTCATTCCCCATCTCTCTCTTTGTTTTACTGGTGGAAGAAGAAGCAGCATGACAAGCTGAAAAAGACAACACGGAGAAGGAGAAGGAATAGAAGACGCTCGATGAGCTCTGGACTGATTTTGTCGGACTTTCACTTGTCGGTATGTTTTCACTAAATTCTCAGTATGTGCTTTCTGTTTAAAGGCTGCAAGCTCTGCCATCTCATATAATCAATCAATCCCTTTGTGTTTTCTGTTGCAGCTTTGGTTTCTGAATTCTGAGTTACTGCTCCGCCTTCCATGGAGTCATTGGTTGATGATGGAGGAGTTGGCCTTTCAACAAAGACCAACAAGAAATCATTGGTTCCTAAAGTCCCCAACAACCCTCCTTTGAGCTCTTGCTCAACATCTCGGTCTCAGCCTCTTAAACAGATGACTACTGTGATGGAGTTTTGTCCTGGTGGTGACCATTCCCTCAAGCAAAAGCAACTTGGAAAGTTCTTCCCTGAGTATGCTGCCCTGTTCAGATCCTTTACTCTTAATTGTTTTGTTTCTCTGCATAGTAAAAAACTGCCTTTTTTCCTGATAAACTTGATAGTTTTTGAAACAGCACCCTTATATTATGTATTGGACTTAATATACACTGGAAGTTCATAACACAATAGTTCATGTTTTCTTTTCTCTGTATCACTATGTTAGATTTGCAGACATATATTTCCTTCCCCAGCTGAAGCTTCTCAGAATCAATGCCCTTCTTCTTGCTTGATTTCTCTCCTTCGAATTAGTCCCCAACTTAGTTATCTCAACTTCTAATTCAACCTCAAAATTAGTTTAGTGAGCTATATATCATTCTGCTTCTTCCCATGATTGCCTTTTTCATTACTGAGCTACATGAATGAAGTTACTGTGTCTTTGTGCAGGTTCTATGCTGCAGATGTTTTCCTTGCTTTGGACTACCTGTACATGTTGAGGATCATATTCCGAGTCCTTAAGCCTGAGAACATCTTAGTACTAGAGGCAAAAATCTCTTTTCCATTTTGCTTACCTTTACATGATGTAGTATAAACGTGCTTTTGCTGCTCCTAAAAGCAAGGACTTGAGTAAGAAATACGTTTGGGGAAATGGTTTTGCATTGTGGGGAGAACACCTTCACAATCCAGTAGGTATCTCTTTCCATTTTATGTTCGTATTGAGTCAAAACATAATTGATATTTGCTCATTCATAACAGATCCAATACCAAAGAATTAAATCACGCATATGTTTATTTCTTATCAGTGTCTGCCATGTTTATTTCTAATTGGTCAGTGAAATGTGGTCTCCGCTTGCTTGGCAGCATATTTCATTTATTTTACACCGTTTCTTCTTTGGTTGCTACATACATATTGCTTTGCAACCATAAAATTGATTCCCTTTTCATGTTTCAGAGGAGCATGATTTGAATCTTACGCTGCTTAAGGTAATGGGTTCTTTTATATTTGCTTAGAGTGGGCCACTAGGTACTTCCTACATAACTGATCAACCTGAGTGAGCAAGTTTAAGATGATAATTCTTGCTGAAATAAAGAACACATAATAGTAAGTTCTAAACAATGCATATACTGAGTCCCATGCTTGATCTTCTTCCATGTGTTGTAGGTAATTCGATTAACACAACCCTGAATACTATGTCTTTACTGTGCTTGGGAGCTGCAAAGATGGAGAGGAAGTGCCTAAAGAGTATGCTGCCTTTGGACAAACATAAAAGAAATCCCGGCCGTAGGATGCAATTTCTGACCCCAAAGAGAAGGTAAAAAACCTTGCTGCTTAAATTCCATTTCTCTGAGGCAAAAGCAAAGCTCAAATAATGAAAAAGACACAGTAACTTCATTCATGTAGGTCAGTAATGAAAAAGGAAATCATGAGATTATGAGTTAATGAGATTATGCAAGCCAAGGAGGTTAGCAGAAAGGTGAAGATTGCATATGGATTGACAAACCAAAGAAAGAATAGGTGAAGAAGTCGAAGGTTGAACTTGAAGACTCTTCCTAAGAGATGCAGGTGTCGAACTAAAAAGAGATTTGTAAGGTTTTATGAGGAAACTCTTCCTAACTAGAACTATGTCAATAAGTATGGTTCTTTAAGAAACTCTTAAAGTATATTTATTATTCGGCTATTCGTTAGGTTAAGAGGAAAATTGCTATTCGATGTTGTCTGCTAATAGCACAACTATCGCCAAATTGATGTGTCCTCAATTGGCCACCATATGGTCATGCAATTGTAACTTTAGTTCCCGCGACGTAGTCGCGGGTATTGATTCTAGTTACCACATAAAAAAACAATTTATCAGTTCAGGCGAAAAAGAATTTCAAACATAAATCTTATTACGTCGAAAATGTGGCTGCATACAGATTACAAATGATACTGTGAAATAGTTGATCAATGCCGTTTCATTACTATCAAAGATGGTTTCATTGAATTTAGTATAAGCAGTTTGCGAAGTATATATATGAGGCTTCAGATTCTAAGTATTCACATCACACCATTAATTTGACAACCCAGTGGGACCAAATCTCAGTAGCTGCCGCTGAATCCTTTTGTGGAACCACCATTCCATTGTGCCGTCGCCGGCGCGGATGTGGCGTTCCTGCTCCCTCCGACAGTGGTGCGGCGGGAAATTATTTATGTTGCCTTTCACATAAACAAGCGACGGCTTTATGTACTATATATTGGTTTATTCTTGGATGGAACCACATCGGCCAACCTGCATATATTTGCCGTGTTAAAAATAGCGACCAGCGTTGGAAATTCATTGCTGGGCTCGGTAACGTGTTCTTGTAATCCTAGTGGAGGCAATAAAGTGATGCTGGACATTGGGTTAACCCGAACAAATGCTTCGAGCTCTGTAACTAGGATGCTCCTCCGCCGGCCCGGTCTAGCCGGACAACCGGTTGGAAGGCCCTTTGAGCTCGATGACAAGGGTTAGGCAAAGTTGCACCTTCACTTTTGAACTTCATAAATCAACAACTCATAAATAAGGAATTTATACATGTCTTTTTTTCAATCGGAAATTTTTTTACCGTCAATAAGTAATCAGTCATTATGGGAATGGTCACAACTCACAAATGGGTCATAATTGTTTTAGTAGTTCGAGTGATTTCTCCGGTTAATTGGATGCCTCGCTTAAAAATATTCAATTTGTTCTGGCGGTTATGTAAGTTAACCGAGTTGAATTTGTGTTCGGTTGTAAAATTCACCTTTCCTAATGACCAGCCTGGTCCAGCCTTAATAATAGTGTTTATAGTACACATAACCTTGCTCAACGACATGCATCATTTTTATATACTAGTGAAATGAGTGGGAATGATCGAACAAAATGTCCATTACTAGTAAGTTAATAATTTGAGGGATGATATTAACACGTTCACGAGTAAAATGAAGTCTTTATAATATTTAACACCCATCAAAAACTTTTATCAGATGAGTCCAACTTTACTAACACGTATCATAACAATAACATTGCTTTAACTTTTCTACAAACTTAGCTTAGTAGCTATAGCAATGGATGAAATCAGCTTAGGAAGTATGTTATCCTCGATCTACCCATATCAATCATCTACCTATTTTAATTTGAATTATTTGTCGCTGGATCGATATCATGCCTCTAATTCTATTAGTTGCTCAGAAATCTGATCAATCCAAATCCTTAGCCCATCAGTTCCAGCCCAAAACCCGCACATCTTTACCGCACCATCTTCCCAGCCCACAAGATGTCCCAACAACCACACCCAAACCCAAACCCAATCCATCGTCCCTCACCTGTCCTAGTCTCCTTCGTCTTCTCCCCTTCTGTTCTTTCTTTAAACGGAAAGACCTCGCTTTATTCTCTTCGACCTCACCAGTTCAGAAATCTCTTTCATCTCCGATCCTCCCTTCCGTCGCCGTCCGTTTCTTCTGCCTTCTGCTGAATTGAGCTGCCTTCCGATTTCCTTCTTTCCTTATTCCTTCTGCAGGAGAAAAGGACCTTACCAATTGAGAAGTAACGACCGAGAAAAGAGGGAGGCGGGAGTCAAAGGGAATCCACTGTGGTGCGTCAAGGCGAGGACTTTGATTTACCCTACACGATGGCGGCGACCTCCAAGCTACAAGCTCTCTGGAATCACCCTGCTGGACCCAAAACAAGTCAGTTCCGCTCTTCCCTGTTGGCCTCTTGTGTTTTAATGTTTTATCATCCCATCCTTTATCCCTGAACTGGATCAGGTAGAATTAGATTTCTAGTTTCTTATCCAAGTATATCAATGGATGAAATCAGCTCAGGAAGTGTGTAATCCAGGTGGGTTCGGCCACTGCTGGGTGGACCTCTTTCTGGGTAGTTGGTTCCCCCATTGGTCCATGGGGGAAAGAGGGGAATTATCCCATCTGTATATGTCAGCATTGCATCAATGGTTAAATATAATGGGGCATTCAATTATACTTCTACGGGTTCCTGTTACTTTGCTTTGACTTCGTTGATCAGAGTCTCTGGCCTTTGCAGTAACTTACCTTTGTTTGTGGTTTTGACAGTCCACTTTTGGGCTCCAACGTTCAAATGGGGGATCAGCATTGCAAATATTGCCGACTTTGCTAAACCTCCTGAGAAACTTTCGTATCCTCAGCAGATAGGTATACAACTCTGCTCATCACTATGCTATACTTCTTCCACTAATAGGTTTACTATCATTCGTTGGAAACTGACATGAAATGGGTTGACTTTGCTTGCTCTCACTTGTGTTATGCATATTTTTCCAGCTGTAACATGTACTGGAATCATATGGTCTCGCTACAGCACAGTTATCACTCCGGTGAGTTTATCCATGGCACCTCCAGGAGGACTTAGTGCGAAATACTGCTTCCGAAGTTCTGTTATGTGCGTTCTATTATTTGTTTGTTTGTTTCACTGCTGTGATTTGTTTATCTTCTTTTATGTATTGCCATTTGCCAGCGGATTATAACTTCGTTTGATTGGGTTGATTTGCATTGAAAATAACCTTAAGCAGCGGAAGTTTTCAGTATGCTTCATTGTTTCCCAGAAAGCAAAGACATGATTCTAAACCAAACAGCATTAACATGATTTTGTTTTGCCACTGTCTTAGTAGTTGGTACTTCCTTCATCATCTCAGAATTCTTCTGTATTTTCAGAAAAACTGGAATCTGTTTAGCGTAAATGTGGCAATGGCTGGAACAGGCATATATCAGCTGTCGCGTAAATTACGGTAAGTTTATGGCTCAGCCTGCCTTCTGATGGAAAAGTTGGCTAAAATGCTGCATTCCCATTTTCATAGCTTAACTTCTGTGGTTATACACTCGGAAGTACCGATCAAGAACTGGCTCCTATCCTTCAATCATTTGATCTTGGCCATTTCACATTTTCAGGCATGATTACTTTTCTGAAGCAGAGCCTTCCCTTGCTGAAGAGTAACGATGAAACTTGGCCGTATGTGGTTGTGCAGCCTCAGGCCAATGATGCCCTGTTATTGGTTGTGTACCAAAGATATCAAATTCTGTAATTTATTTTTCCAGTTTAAGAGGGGGTTGCAAAGTTTAATAAGTTCTTTTTTTTGGGTGGTTTGAGAATATCAATCTTCATTTGTTGCAATTTCTGTTTAACAAATCTGTGTCCTCTGGTGGAAATAAACCATTATGGTGATATTATGGGTTGAGTTCATATATATCCTAATGAACTGATGGGGTTTCCTCCTTCGTAGCCAAGTAACCATCAGTGTTTAGTATTGCAATGAAACTAGACGAGAGAACGGCTCATAATATTGAATTTGAACATGACGGATCCAAACAAAAAGATCATTTAAAATAAAACTAGCTAACCGGCTTGTGCTTCAAAGCAAGGCGGCCTTCCATAAGAAACGTACTGAGGGCACCAGCATTGAAGCAATGGTTACTGAACAGAACGCAGTACAGATGAAACAGCATGCAGAGACCCCGTGATCACTACGACACCCGGCCTCTTCTTCCCTGCACTTGTTCTTCGTCCGAGAATACCCCCGGCAGCTTGCACAGCAACTGCCAGTGATTTCTCTGCTACCAAATGAGTTGAGCTTTCCATTGATTCTCTCATGGCAGAGCTGCACATTTGGTGGTGCTCTTCAGGCACTATATCCTGCACGGATTTTATGCCTACTTCCTTACAAGCTTGAAGCCATTGGTCTCTCAGCCACTCCGCTGATGTTGTACGAGATTTTCCTCCAGCAATCTCAGCTTCTGTTAAGAACACAGCAGCCAATCTTCTAGCTGGGGGAGAGAAAAGTGCAACAGGAGTGCAAACCCGCAGTTAAAGAACTTGAAGCTGAAGGAGAATCATAATAGTCAGATAATGTAACTTCTCTTGGGTTACAATACAATGTACCTGAGAGAATTTCTTTGGCGAATGCTACATGGTTTTTGTCTCTGGCCATTGCAACAATGAAGGCCAGTTCAGCATCAGGAAATGCCATCTGTATCGTATCCATCAAAGAGTTGGCTGATTCCTTGGTGTGAGCTGTCAGAAAAAGCATTTGCTGAGTTATTGATTATACTACTTGAATCACTGCCGAGTCCACTGGAGCATACGCACAAACATCAGAATGGACTTTCAAGCTTTCAACCAAAGTGCTGCAGTTTCAGGCTTGACAGAGAAGCTTTATGTCGAATATAACAAACAGCACAAAGGACTGACCTCCATCAACAAGTATCGTAGTGCCGTGTAGCCCCAACGCATCAGCTTCCTTGGATGATAGAAACTGACTTCTTCCAAGTAAGTGTGTATTCTCCAGACCAGACATAATTGATTTATCTGAAACCTGCCACCCTAAAATGTACATCAAAGACATAAATAAGTGGAGGAGATTAACAGTATTTACCGTAACCAGCATTCAGAAGCAGAGTTAATTTTACCACAACTTGAATAACAATAATTCCAGTCTTAATCATGAAGTTAATCCCTCAAATCATCTGAAAGCAACAACCTTGATTACGGAGGCACAGTATGGTACATGCAGCAGTCACGGCATTTTGAAGCTGGTGCTCTCCGAGCATTTGCAAGTGGACATCTGATAACTCTAGGGACTGCATGGATCAAAAGTACAAGCTTGCCAAGATAACTAACCAAAACAGTGAAAGTCTATCTTTGAAGGTGCCAAGTATTCATACTAAAAGAAACTACAGCAGAAGAGCATACTAGCTGAAGATCTCCCTGAGCTTGTATCACGAGATCGTTCACTTGGCAGGGTCTACAGTCCAACATGCTGAGGCCTTTAATGCTGGACCTGGTTCCAGCATCAGATGCTGATACCACTGGTGAGTACATCAGTGATGTTCTATCACGAATAATCTGCTCTATATGTGGTAGAAACGGGCCACCAAGCACCGTCTGAGAAAATCAAACACTCAGAAAGAGAGGACAACAACTGAAAATCCTCATGCATAAAGTCCACTTGAGGATCATTTTAACACAAGGAGTGGAGAATTCACCTAACTGGGACACCGTGTTTAATGATTCCTGCCTTAGCCATTGCAATGCTCTCCAGAGAACCTCCCAGTGCATCCAAATGCTCCTCACAAATTGTTGTAATGACTGATGCTGCAAGCTCAGAGCTTGAAAGGATGTTTGTTGCATCCCGAGCACCTCCTAAACCAGCCTGTGACATTTCAAAACTGAAATTAAACTTCTTGTGCCACCATCGTCTAACCATTGCCACACAACAAATTGTGAAAATTCAACAAACCTCAATCACAGCAATATCTGATTTCTCCTCAGCAAACAACGCAAATGCAGTGGCTGTGAGAATCTGACGATCAATTAATCACCCGAATGAGTCAGAAATCCGAGCAGGAAGACAGAACAACAAATAATTTAGCGAAACTTCACAACCTCAAAATGAGTCAGCAGTCCATTTTCTAGCTGAACAGCTTCATCAAGCTGCCCTTTTATCTTATGGAAGAGGCAATTCAAAGATTTTGATGCCACTGGATCACCAGATTTCCCAACTGTCATCCTTTCCCTTATACTCATAATGTGCGGACTGCGAATCGTTAACCAACATCACCATTCAGAAAAAAAGGCAATTCAGAATCGACACGGGACGAAGAATACATCAGCTGTTGAGCTGAAATTGTACCTTACCTAGTATAACAACCAACGGAATAGCCTTGTGCTCGTAGAATGTTGGAAACAAAAGCTGCTGTGGATCCTTTGCCTTTAGTTCCAGCAATGTGAACGACCTATTATTAAAGACATTCGTCAAATTCCGTTCTGATGTATTCTGCATTTCTAGAGGTAGCTAAATCTAGCGAGAGACCCAGAAAAAAAAAAGTTCCAACCTTGAACTTGGATTGAGGATCACCAAGGCGGGTCATGAGCCGGCGCATTCTGCCCAGGTCGAGCCCATCATCGGAATCGGTACCGGCGTCCTTGGGAACCCCCGATTTCTCGTAATTGGTGAGTGAATCAAGATAGGCGCTGAAGTCCTTGAGCTCTTCCGGCTCTTCTCTGCAAGTGGCAAAGAACTGCTTCCACCCCAAAAACATCTCCAAGCTCGGATTCGATCCGCCATTGGAGCAACGTGGAGCTCGTCTCCTGCTCGTTTGCGCCAGGAACTGGGCAGCAAAAAGGTTCGGAAATCTCATTTCCTGAATTCCCGTTTGTTTCTCAAGAAACCTTGGGCCTTATATTCCACTGAAACGGCGCCGTCTCCCTTGTTGACTCTTGCTATTTATTGGGGTTACCTGGTTACAGAATACAGAGGCATGCCCGCATTGCGGCATTGGGCAGTTAAAAAGGACAAATCAGAGGATTCTTGTTACAGTGTCGGATTCATTCTATTCTATTCTACTTTCGGAATCGCGGGTGCGTGCGTCGTTACAGTTCCTGAAATTGTTTGGCTTTCCAGATTTGGGGAAGTGAAGGGAATCACAAAGGTCAGGGCTTGTAAACCTCAAGCGCAAGCGACACACACTCATTTCCCAAATTCTAACCAATCAAGGAAAAGGAACACAAAGAGAGCAAACAGCCGCCGCACGGAAAGCCGTCGTCACTCCTATTCCCCCCCAGCAAAGCAATATTAATTCCTTCCTCTTTAAGGAAGGCAGGTGGGATCCCAATTTAAACCCAATAACATCCTTCCAACTTCCCATTTCGAGTTCGTGCTTTCTGTGTGGGGTTGCTCTGTCCTCGGCCTTTCTTCGACGCTGGAGGTAAAAAGCCCTTATCTTTGCTTTAGAATTGTATCGACTTGTGTACTTAACTAGTTAACTTCTCTATGCCATTGATATATGGATTCGGTTTCTTTCCCCAATCGAGTAATCCGCTTTCAGCGCGTTATTTTGGATTAAAGCAAATCCAGCTTCGCCTCTGCTATTGCCTCGTAGATCCAGTCTGCAATATGAAATTTGGAAGTCTTGCTGATCTGATTTTCGATGTAAAGTTTCAACCTTTATGGTCCGCCTGGTAAATGGTTGACCAGGAAGCTGATTTTCTTGCCACCATCGTTGTTTCGTTCTTATTTTTTCCTTGAGATCGTTGCCTTGTGCCTTGAACGTCAAATTCCCTGTTAGCCCAAGCCAAGCCAATCCTAGGATGGGATTTTGGACTTGGTCATGAACAGAACTAGAGTGGCTGTTTAACTTTGATTTGAATTCACTTGGTGGGTTGATTCCAATGGAAACCTTAAAGGTCTGTTATGTACTGCCTTCCAATAACAGTGTGATTGATTGCAATTCGTTTGTTGTTTTTCCTTGATGCAGAAAGTATATTAGAGTTTGGCAGCCTGATTACATTATCAGCTAAGACGCGCAGAGTTTATGTTTGAGAACTGAAATAATAGCTGTTGATTCTTTAAACAGTAGATATGGAAACAGTTAACGATGAGTTAGAAATAAGTCATGTTGTGGTAGAAAGGAAGGAAACACCAACGAATCCGGAAAATGTTGATAGTACTAGTGCTACTGAAAAGGTCGAAGCAGGCAGCCTGCCTATTTGTGATATAAATAAAAGTATCTCGGCTGTAAGTTTCTCTGATGACATTGGGGACAGTGGAACAGCAGTCACTGCAACTACGAGCAGTGTCGATGGTTCTGAAGAAACCATCATGTTTCCATTTTATGTAAGGTTTCCTTCACAATGTTCTAGGAGGAAGAAGCTGCTTATTCTTGATTTGAATGGGCTTCTTGTCGATGTAGTAACTTGTCCTCCAAAGGATCGTACTCCAGACAAACGGGTTGGAATTCGATCATGTGAGTATCAGTCAAGTCCTAGATTGTATTTGTGTGTTGTTGAAGAATACAAATGCTGTTGTACTTTCAGCTTCATCTAATTGCAATGCTTTCTTTTTCTTGTATCAGTTTTTGTGAGGCCAGGTTATCTGGATTTTCTCAATTTCTGCTATCAAAGATTTGAAGTAGCTGTCTGGTCATCAAGAACAAGGCATGTCCAACGCATATTCAGCTCCTTAGTACTTACTTCCCTGTTAATGTTCACTGTTTCGATGGTAATTTTTTTCATCAATTTAACATTCTGCAGAAAGAACATCAATATCCTGATTGATTACTTGTTTGGAGATATGAAGAACCGTTTGTTATTTTGTTGGGTGAGTGTTGTTGAAGATATCATTCTCACTCTTGTGTTCAGGGTTACCTCGTATACCAAATCTAATTTGCCTTGTTTTAGCGTTGACCTGAAATTGGCATTGAAAAGCTTTAAGTACTTAACCATTTAGTACTTTCCATTTAACTGATGGTATGATGTTCTTCTCTCAGGATCTGTCCCATTGCACAACAACACAGTTCAAGACATTAGAGAACAAGCACAAACCTCTGGTGTTCAAAGAACTGACGAAGGTTTGGAATAAAGAGGACCCTCAACTTCCATGGGAGAAAGGGTACTTCAATGAATCAAACACGTTGTTAGTGGATGATTCTCCTTACAAAGCATTACTTAACCCTGTAAGTTGAATAGAATTCTTCATGTTTACTGCCAACCACTTATTATGAATTGATAATCGATGCCTCTATATTCCTTGATGCTTATTTCCTTTGTGGCGCTTTATAAAATGACAACACAGATTAACTCTGGCATCCATCCTCATCCCTACAGTTATGAGGATCTCAAAGATAACTCACTAGGTAAGTTGCAGATCAACTTTGTATTGAAATGTTGATTAGCTTGCTGTTAAGTTGTAACCGAATCGAAATGAATGGCAGGTACTGATGGTGACTTGAGAGTATATCTTGAACAGTTATCTGAAGCGGTGAATGTACAGAAGTTTGTTGAGACAAACCCATTTGGTCAAAAGGCTATTGCTGAAGGGAATGCAGAATGGAGCTTTTACCATGAAGTTATAAGCACATTGTATCCTTCTCGAGTTGAAGGCGGAAAATACGTATCTTCGGTGTTAACTTGATGGAAGAAAGCCCTGTAGGTCGGGTAGGAAAGTAGCCAAGCATTTTCCTCCAGTCATTTGAATATAGACAAACCCGTGATTGAATATAGTTGAATGACAACTGCAAGGAAGAGACCTGCAATTTCTTCTCAAGAGTTATTTGGGGAGGGAGTTTGTTATTTACTTATTTTAGTTAGTTTCAGGCTTCAGTTTACTTTGCTTTTGGAGAAAACAAAAAAGACTAGGCTAGAAGTTGCATATAGGTCTTTTAGTGGGGGAATTCAACATGGCAACATGGTTTGTTGAATGTGTCTCTACTAGCTATTGGGTTTAGCTATTTTCCATCACACGATAAATGATAAACCTGTTTGTTTTTTATTGTATCATCGAGGGTTCCATGATGAGCAGCAACAATGACTTAACTCCTATTTTCACGAATAATCACGTAAAGTGGTAAATGATTGATCACATGGATGAAGTTTACTCGCAGAGAATTAAACTTTTGCCCTAATGATTAAAGGATGAGACACTAAGCCACATAAAACGGAAAATGATTGGTCATAAGCGAAGTTATTAGATTGGTTCAGATTGTTATGCTAACGAAGTATTTTATTGACAATTGCTAAGTGGTACGGTATGATTAGTGGTACAATCGACTATGCCGGTTTTAATAGAATATATAGAAAAAGTAGAAAATAATTAACACAAAATGAATTAGTTAGAAAAATGCAATTAAGAGAGTTAATTCACATAAAGTCATTTATATTCAGGAATTAGTAACTCAAATAAACAAATAGAAAAGTAAATAATATGTATAAAATGAATTTTATTAATGTTTACAATGACCATTTATGTAAAATCTAGTTTAAATCGTTCAATATTTAAGGTTAATATGTATCACAAAATTCTATGTGGCGGCCTATAGGTGTACAATAGAAAGGAGTGAACATGATGAACTTGGGTTGAGCCCCATGTTGGTGTACATTTTTGGAAGATGTTTGTGAAAGTGTTGGAATCTAGCTATCTAGTCAGATCGACCAATTTTTTTGATTTTGATAGAAGATGTAAATCGATCCCTTTTTCGTCTCGTTTGGTGACTCATACCGATAGTACTCGACAACTGTATTTGACAACCATGGTCACAAGTTGAGCTCCATTTGTATTGATGAGAACCAAATCCTCTCTTATATGTAACACCCTACCATGTACGTATTACCTAATCATATTGTTCATGCATTTACAGCCGAAATAATCTCGGGTGTTACATTAATTACCAAAATTTACCCAAATAAAATTTTCGACATGAAATACTCGCATAATGGGCTAACAGTTCTTGCAACTAGACCTACAAAATAATTTATACGAATACATGCATTCATAGACATACATATATACTCACAAGTCACAACCATATACATTGGCTTTCGTAGCCATACTCACATTTTTCATACTCCACAACTGCATACCATACTTATACATGCCATAATCATCACAACTACACAATTACACAAATATACACATATCATCAACCTTCCACACCTGTGGATATCTCACACTACATCAGAAGCTAGTATGCACATGAAAAACGTTCTCAAGACATTTTTACAAAAAAGGTGTGGATCACTGGCCAAAATCCCCAGTAGTAGTCAAAGCACATAATAGTTGAAGACCATACCTCATCTTGACTTCAACTCTAACTCCTCTCCCACCTAACACTTATCTACTGCTGCTGCTGATGATCTGCTTGCATATAGCATAAGCAGAGAAGAAGAATAAAAGAGGGCCGACTCATAGCTGAGTGAGATAATCATCGCATAGTGAGTTCATAACAGGCATACCTATACCATACATCTAACAATCACGCCAAAACACTACGATGAGACCTCAACCATCTGACATCCCAATAGGCAAAAGACTCAACCATTTTGGCTTATGCATATGCATCTTATCATGTTTTAATCATAGGCGCCTGGCTACTACCATGCTAATTACTCTCCCGGGAATACGGACAAAACATCTCGTGGATGTGGTCATATCGGACCCACCACTGTCGGTATAGTCATATCGGACCTGACACCACTCTAGGTGTGGTCACATCGGACTCAACACCACTCTGGGTGTGGTCATATCTCATGATGAAAATCAACGGTCAACACCACATCAGGGGTGTGACATAACATATCATAACGAATTAATAGCATGGGGGAGCCCTAATTAATATGTAATTGACCATGAGACCAAATCACATAATTGGCTCAACATAGGTAAAACAGGAGTCGTATAATTGCACTTCCTCGAGATAACTTTCGTGCAAGTCATCCTCCTAAAACATCAAAATATCACCATGGGATATACATTTCCCCACTTGTACATCCAAATACATCAATCATGAAAAATCATACCCAATCACCTTCTCGAACAATCATAAGGCATATCAACAGTCAAGCCCACAATTTGCGACGGGAGGGTTTTTTTTTCTCCGTTGCTGCTTCACTCCGTGGTGGAAAAAGGAAATGGCGGCCGGTTTGATAAAAAGTGAGGGGAGGGATTTTGTTTAGTGGAGGCTCGCACTTTGTTTGCTTTTTTTTAATAAATAATGTAATAATAATAATAATATTAAAGAACGATACAATCAACATTCACACCACATTCATAGTTGAAATCCCTAGATTTATGAGGAATTCCAAAATAAATTGGGCCGCAATGGAGAAGTGTAAATGTTTGGACCTAGCAATGACAAAAACGTATTACTCTCTTAGCTAAATGGAGATCACCATGGACTAATTTCATGAACCTTATAATTTTATTAGAAACGACCCATACATAGTTCAGACTAGTGACAACGACACAACATTTTTTAACGTATGTACATTATGTATGGCATCCCAAAACCGCCGGAGTCGGCCAAAACTTCCCGGTTAGTCCCACACAGTATTTGGTGACCAGTCATATCACCAAAAGTGACGCCGAAATACCCTCGTTGATTGTCCAAATTCTAATTGACAATCATATGCATAATAATCTACATACTATGGACTTTGGGATGTGATGCATATGGTCACATCGTTAAACGCCGGCATTCTGAAGGCCGCCACAACAAGTTGAGATTATGGGAGCTGGGATGTGACGGATTGTTATAAACTGATTTGCTTTCTTATTTTCAATGGTTGAACAAGTACATTCCTCATTTTTACGCGAGAGTGGAGGTTTGTATTTAATGAGATTAAGTTGAAAACGCTTACAATTTTAGAACTCGAACATTGAACAAACATTACGTATTATAAACTAACAACAAACAACAATAAATACTGGAAAAATTCTTACACATTTACGGAATTCATAAAATTGGAAAAGTGAAAAGAATTAATATTGACTAAAGGGAAATAAGATGACACGTAACTGAGTGTACACAGTGTATGAATTGAACATGGGGATGGTGGCATTGTGATAAAAAGGCACCCAAACTCATTCCTCAACCGTTCCCATCTTTTTCGTGTGTGCATATTTCTCATACACGTCCTAGGTTAGTACGAGAATTGTATTCACACATTGAATCGATTAAAATTTCATTTCCATAATTGTGAATTATCATGCCAACAGTGGATGGAATTTATTGAATTACCCTATTTAGAATTATTATTGATTGTCATATAAAAAAAAGTTATTATTGAATCATCGGTTAGGTAATTGCATTTAATTAGTTATAGTTAATTCCTACAAAAAAAAAAAAAAAGATAATAGTTGGGGTAGGTTGGGAGACAACGTTTTCAGATCGACCTTTGGCCTCTCTATTTATACTTTTACCTTTACAAGGGTGTATTACTAGTTACTGTCATAATCGGGGAGCTCAATTAGTACGATATTGTCCGTATTGGATCAAATTCGTACGAATTTATTCTTGGGTGTCCTCCCAAAAAGGTCTCGTACTAATTAGGATAGGTGAACACTTATATACAAAGGTTCTTTCACTTGTATTTCCAATGTGTGATACTTGGATTGTCCCATTTTACGGTATAGAAAACCTCTCAGAAAATCATGTCTACAAAAATGAAACTCTCATTTGGAGTAGGCACCGATTTAGTCATGAACATGTGTGAAATGTGAGCAAATTTGCAATGATCAGAGACGTAAACGTGTATACGTTACACCGACCACCTTAGCCTCCCCAAATCCTGACCATACACCAACCATACATAAATCCTTACCATAGAATACAGCAGAGAGACTTCTCCATCATCGGCGTGCATGGAAATTAATTGAGTTTGGCGGTTCTTATCATTATTGGGCTATAAAGCAGCAAGCTCACAGTGCACTTCGTTTTCGACGACGGCGACGACTGACATAAGAAGGCCGGGGGGAAAAAAAAGAACAGAAGGAAGAAGTTGGAATACGTTTCCTTTGAAGACAGACCCACCACCGACGCCGACTTCCACCCCCGCCTGCCTTAATTAGCTTTTTGCCCTCCAAAGAATTTCGTTATTTTTGTGTTCTGTTCATCAGTCCCTTAGCTCCGAAAGGGGGATAATCCCAATGAAAACTATCCCATTTTTTGGTTTTATTCCCCCACATGCATATCGCTTTGCAGTGACGACTCACATGATATATGTGTGGTCCTATCCAAAAAGAGAGCATCGTATCGATACGATGAAAAACTTGTAACGTTTGAATTTATTATTTACAGGCATGTCATTTTTAATGCACGGTTTTTCTGTTCATTAGTGACAAACTTGTCTCGTCTAATGATGTAATCTGGTTCACTATGATCATAATTAAATTATTTCAAGAGATGAACAGTTAGATCCAAACCACCCATTGAACAAAAACATGGGAATGAGATTGGATACTAACTCCTTCGAGGGTTAGTACCATGCTAACTTTCTTTCTAGACCCTGGATTGAAATAATAATCCAAGAGTCATAATTAATTGAAGGTTATTCTGTCAATTACTTAATTAAAATCTCTAAACCCTAATCTTATGATGGATGTCGTCGCGAGACACGGCCGACCGAATCTGATGAAGTGGTAAGATCTGCTTGGACTTCGTCACCAGGATTGCAGCCGTAATGGAACGAGACAGAGAGCCCGGATGGACGAATCTGATAATGGCGTCGCAGATAGAGAGGGAGGGAATCGACGGGCTGCGGTTGAAAAAAATTTCCGGATCTGTTCCATCTTTGTTTCTGATCAGATAAAATTGGAAAAACGGCCGACGAAGTTTGAAAGGGGGGAAGCCCCTTTTGGTTTATTCGGCACCAGGGAAAGTTTCCCATTACATGAGTATTGGTAGCTATTTTTAGGTAGTTATTTTGATTGTTCATTGATTTGTTGACCATTCGTAGAGTTTTGCTTATTGGTGATAGTGGATTTTTGGTAGTGTTTTGTACCTGTAAACATTAGTATGCAGTGATTCTCACTTACAAATCGCCTATTACTATTAATTAAAAAATCATTAAATCACTACTATTAACAATAAAATCACTACTATACACCTTCAAAATCACTACTATAAATAACGAATTCACTGGTATAGATCTTCAAAATCACTACTAATTTAAGTAGTAATGAATTTAGTAGTAATTGTTTGGTAGAAAATAACTAATAAAAACGGAGAGAGAAAATTTATTTTCGATTTTAATTGATTTATTATTTTTTGAAATACCTAACTAGCCCTTGATTACCCGCCACCGTCAGATTCAACTTTAAATAATGAACGGTGATTAGAATACTCCCTAAAACATGAGAACATTATCAACGACTACGAATCCATTTGCAAATTACTTCTCTTTATTATAATGTGAATAACGCTTTCATCAACTAGGGATGACAAAAATATCCGTAACCATGGATATTCACCCGAACCCGGCCTAAACTGGTAGGGCAAAACCCGAACCCGAAGGACATTTAGTGGGTACGGGTAAAACCCGAACCCGAATATTGCGGGTAATGGGTGGGCATGAGTTTCTCACTATCCAACCCGAACCCGCCCGATTATACACATACATATGTATTTTGTCTATAAATAATTATTATATTTCTCTAACATGTTTTATATTTAGCATATAAATATAATATTTTCATGAAGTTGTGTTGTTTTAATTAATTTTCTTCATTCTAGTGAATTATTGTCATGCTTTTCCTCTTAATTAATGTGAGAATACGTGTGAATGTTAACATATTGGCTGGAGTTATGAAGAGAAATCATTACCAATGGATAACCGTGGATACCCGAAACCCGAACGGGTATGGGCATGGTTTTAATTTTCTACCCGTTTCACATGTGGGTATGAGTATGGGTAAAACCCGAACTACTTTGGATAGGGTAATGGATATGCACTATCCGTCCCCGACCCGACCCATTGCCATCCCAACCATGCTACATTTATTCTTTATCCATACGACAATCCATCTCGATGGGCTATTTCACGCATGTAAGTTGACAAAGCTAAGTTTCACAAAACACCAAATTTGGGCGATTGATGATTTGTTGACAAAACAGGAATTGGGTTTGGCGTTAGTTGGAGTAAACACAAGGGAAAAGGGGCCGGAGGGAGAAGGGCGACCAGACCAGACCACAGCTAGATAGCAACAGGACAATGATTGCCTGAAACATGCGTGAAAGAAAGAACTCTGAACAAGGCCGGCCGGGGAAAGAAAAAAAATAACAAAGGGGGCAAAGGGAGAATGTGTACTTCTTTACTTTGATGATAAGATGTGAATGTGGAGTCCCCACTTTCACTAGTAGTCGAAGAAGAAGAAGAAGAAGGTAGATGGATGGAATGGGGGAGAGGGTGGGTTCAAATTGCATGGACACCACTAAATTTTGTGATCATTGACTAATTGGTCATTGGATTTAAGAAGATAAAAAACAACAACAATAGAGTGACTAGATACTTTTATCTCGGTTGTTTTAATATTGCTACCTGAACAGTGTGTAAACTCACCATAATCATAGTGACAAGTCCGTAGAAGGATCAATTAGGGTGGTTTTATGTAATCTGGGCGTGAATATCGTTGAGTACTAAGTGTTAAAACTAATTGTCTATTTCGGTTAAGTATGATCTATATTTCCTTTTAATTACTATCCATTTACATGAGTTAATTTGTCCATCTAATAAAGGAGGATCATACAACTTTTATTTTAGCCATTCCATACTAGGGATGGAAATGATTTCAAGTAGAGATGATTTTCTTGTATTTAATTCTTCGACCACAATTTTGTACTAGTAAACATTCGCTTATAGCTAGGATTAAAGTTGACAGGGATATGATACGACATACCAAATCTTTACTTGTATGGGTTCGGTGAAAACCTATGCACACCATTACCTAAACAGTTATATTTTACATTGTCAATATGTTTTAACATGATTTTATGAGAATGTCAATATTTGTTGATTACTCTTTAATTGGGTATTGATTCGACGGGTGAGACAATTTCATCGAGTCTTCAGTCTTTATTATCAAATGGTTTGAAATGATTAAAATTCGTGGTCTCAAAATTTCTTGAGAGGTATGAATGATCTCGAGTTTAAAGTATAAGACCATGTAGTATAAAATACAAAATTTACATCTAAATTCAGTACTCTCTTTTCACGGTAAACAATTTCTGAGTTTGAGTAAATACCCCCTACGATGGATTTAGTTTGCCATCCTCATTGCGCAACTCCAATGACAAATTTGTCAGAAACTAAAGTTTAACAATCAATTTGTTAGCCACTTCAAAAGTTTTCAGTGACCATTTCTACAATTAGCACGGATGGGAAGACCCTAGTCCACGTGGCACCACGGATGCCATTGCTTTTTTTTCTTCATAAGGAGGCCGTGGAGGATGGTCGGTTCGATTCCGGCATCTTTCTCTCCCTCTTTTCCTCAAATCAAATTCTCACTCTGCAGCCATTTTTTTGCTGAAATTCAACCAAATCTTTCCCCTGCTCACCAACTATTTCCCTCAATTGATCCTTTGTAGCTAGCCATCTCCCATAACCCTCCTCCTCCTCCTTCTTCTTCTTGGATCTTCTTTGCTGGCTAACTAGCCGGAAAAGGCAATTTCACCCACAGGAAAAGCCCCTAAGGTTTTTCTCCCTCTTCTTCTCATTTCAACTTGCTCGCGTAAAATTCGTTCTTCAATCTTTAATCGGTTCGAATTCAGTGTGTTGTGGATGTTGTACTCCGGTTCCTAATTACTAGTGGTGGTAGTAGTAGGAGTTTGAGAGAGAAGGCTGCGATGAACGATGATGAGAAGAACAACAACAACAACACTCTTCCGAATCACAGCAACAAGGAAATTAGGTCATCATCAACAAACAACAATAGTTCTGCTACCACGACGAAGACAACAACAACATGGTTGAGGCAGAAAGATCCGCGGGTAGTGAGGGTGTGCAAGGCGCTGGGAGGGAAAGACAGGCACAGCAAAGTCTGCACCATTCGAGGTCTCAGAGACCGAAGGGTTCGGCTCTCCGTCCCCACCGCCATCCAATTGTACGACCTCCAAGACAGGCTGGGCCTCACCCAGCCCAGCAAGGCCGTCGACTGGCTCCTCAACGCCACGAAATCCGAGATCGACGAGCTCCCTCCTCTCCCCATCTCCCCCTCCCAATTCTGCCTCAACCCCAACAGCACGATGATCAATTGGGCCGAGATTTCGCAACAACAACAACAACAACAGCTGTGGTGGAGTAGCATTGCAGGTGCTGGCACCTGCAGTACTGCTACTCCACCAACCAACAACATCGTCCCGACGGCTGAAAATTTCAGCCGTCGGGACGATGGTATGGAAGAGGAGGAAGAAAACGACGAAGGTGATCGAGACATTATTAATGAAGTTCATGATCAACAAGGATCTTATGGCAGTCTCCAGAATCAGGCTCAGAATCCGAACAACGTGACAACTATGTTCAATTTGGGAAGTGGGCATCCAGGGTTTGGAGGATTATCCCAAACAAAAGATGATCATCCTCATCATCACCACTATCACCAACAACTACTTCATCATCTTCATCATCACCAGCACCAAAAGGAGAACATGGAGATGTCGGCGGCGCCGTTGTCCTTATCCAACAACACTTACTACCCTCAACATCATTTAGCAGCTGCTGCGGCGGCGGGGGAGAACCACGGGAGTAGTAACCAGATGCTGATGAGCACTAGCAGTAGTGCCGCCGCGGCGGCGGCGGCGTACTTCAATATAGATCATCATCACAACCGTTGTTCACCGGTGGTCATGCCGTTTCATCAGCTCACCGAGCTTAGTATGATGAGCTCCAGATTCTCCCACTCTCATCATCGGCAACCGTCTTCGTCGGACAATGACCGGCGTGGCGGTGGCCAGGAGTTCCAGCCCTCGCCCAAATGACGACGTACTATACTATATAACTACCACCGATTGAAGTCAATGAATGCTAGGTAGCTAGCTAGCTCTGCAAGTGACGGCGAAAGATGAGGGGAAGGCTAGCTAGGCTTTTGGTTATGTGATGAAAGGTACAAATTAGTTAATTCTCAACAGTCACATCATCTGCTAATTAATTGTCTTAAATTTGTTCAGACAGTGTTTTACAGCTTTTTTCCCTTCCTCTCAAGAAACGAACCCTTATGTGTTCTTAATTATATCCGTGTGTTGGTGTTTTCCCCCCAAGTTTGAGATGAATTCCTTTTCATTCAACAATGAGATTTTAATTGAATTGGACTCGATTGGGTTAAATATGTTCCTCTCCTCTCGTCTATGGGGTTTATATTCACTACATCTTCTTTTTTATTCCTAAAAAAATGCTTGTAATAGTTGGCAAAGGCTAGCATATATACACCATGTGTAATATAGACATGCGTTCTTACATATTAGATGTCCTTTTGATCAATAAGAATCGACGATTAATTTGTATACTAAATTTATCGTATAGTTTGAGTAACGTTGTTGTCCAAATTTCAGTTAAGAATGTGTTCTTACTACATTTTTAGAAGAATTAACATTAGGGGTTCGTCCATTAAATATTAGAGTATAATGTTATTGTACAAATTTCAATTAATTCATTATCTAAATAGCGAAACTCCACAGACGTATAGTAAGATCAGCATAGACCAAACGTACGATAAGTTGAACTGGAATGACTTGTATAAACTCCAACTAAGAGTTATGCTTGGGCTCTGGTGGACCAATTTGATCGTTTGTTCCAGCCAGATGTACGATAACTTGAACTTGAATGACTTGTGTAAACTCCAAGTTAGAGCTACTTGGACTCTGTGGTGGGAAAATTTGATGAATTAATTGTTCCGATGACATGATAGATTGATTTGGTGACTAGTTAACATATCTGTTGTACAACATATATGTTAACTAGTGTCATAAAAAAGTCTCATCCTACATATCAATCAAAGGAAAGTAGTTACTATGGTTATAATAAAGAACGGTAGGGGGTTCGTCCAAGTATCTACCGTTCTTCTTTGAAATTTGTACAACAGATATGTTAACTAGTGTCATAAAAAAGTATATAACAAGATGAAATATTTCACTTATATTATATTAAAAACATATTCTTGAGGATTTATAATTACAAGCTCGTCCTACATATCAATCAAAGGAAAGTAGTTACTATGGTTTAAGTATCTCCATCATCATAATTCTCCAATTGTGATTATTTTATCCAAAACAAGCCCTTACTACATGGATGGACAACAAAAATATAAAGAATGGTAGATAGTTGCAACCGGACTCCCGATGAAAGAGGCTATTTTGTCACGATGTAGGCAACTCTATTGATTAAAACTCTGAGAAGCAAAATGACACGAAACTGATCTATGAGGTGAGAAGAGATAAATAAGAACTTTTGTTAGAATGAACCCGACTCTCGAATGGAAAGACTTCCTCTTTGAAACATCTCTTATGCCCAGTTGAGAATTTCCCCAAAAGAACAAATCCAGACATTATAAGTGAGTCATCATCTAATTATGGATCGTTTGAGTATGTTGTATTGTTATCATACATCATCATACTATAGTATTATAGAGAGAATGTGAAGTAGTGAATACACATATGAACTATGAAGGGTAGATGAAAAGGGGTTGACAATCATCAATTGGTTAGATAGCCCTTCTTTTTTTTTATGAAACCTCTAACAAATACCAACAAATGCAAACGTCAAAATTACAATTCCAAGTGGTGGTAGAGATCTTTGTTTCATACCTCCTCCTCATCATCATCATTATTGTTGTTGTTGTGAGAAACCCTAGCTAGTACAAGCATCTTTTAAGGAGACCCTTTCTCCAAATGGCAATAAAAGCCATTTGTTCCTGGGCAAGAGATTCTTCATTTAGAACTCTCACCATGGTCATGGTGAAGAAGAACATATATAAGAGGAGTATCAGTCGACATAATTGAATCGACAATCATAATGACTAGAATTTACCTTAACTATGTCTCATGCGATCCATGCTATCCACATATATGCTGAGGCTATTAATGATCTGATACAGCATATCACGGTCGCAACTGATCAATGATCATTTGGGTAACACATATGATTGATAAACACAACTAATTAATTGCCTAAGTGATATTAAGATATCTGTACACTAGCAAGGAGATCGATGCACAGAAAAGGAATACACTTTCAGAGCAGAGAGTACTTTTGACTAGAGATACGGCCAAAACATGAGAAGAGAAACCCTGTCAGCAACGTAACAAAAGAAGGCCAACCCTATAGACGCAGTGAGTGAATCAAGAGGGGGAAGAAAAGGAAGCAGCTGATCCTCTCTTTTTTTTTTCCTTCGATACAGTTCTGTCTGTGGACGACGTTTAGCTGAACCCTGACGATCGATGATGATGAAGGGTAGCAGAAGGTAGATAGATGGATAGATTTATACATCCAGCAGCTACTGCTGCTATTAAATCAGACAAAGGCTGACAGCCAAAACATGCAAAAAGAAAACAGATGCGCGTCTCCTTTCTTTAATGTTGTTGTGTAGGCTTTAGCAGCAGCTGTTTGCTTTTTTACTGGTAATTTATTGGGGCCGGGTGAGTAAGACTTGACTCTAGCTAGTAGCACTGTCACCCTTTGCACTGGATCCAATAACACCAAGTCTAGCTGCAGGCTGCCTCTCTCTCTCTCTCTCTCTCTGCTGAAAAAGTAGGAAGAGCATAGAATGGAGGGAAAAGATGGTTGGTCGTTGTACGTCCTCATCAGCTGAGATGTTAAAGACACAGATGGTGGAAGGAAGTGCATAAATTGATGATTTGTGTTTGTATTTCATTGACATTAGGGCAAGGCTTCTAATTAAGGGGGCAGTGCTTTGATTAACAAAAAATGACTATATGTTACCATACAGATTGGTACTAAGTATGTTTTGCCAAATGTCTATTTAGTGGTTCGTGGTTCGCTTATATAACCAATATATATATAGAACCATTTATAATACAATGATATGTTAATAATAGTAATCTATTCCAATAAAATAATTATAAAATTTTGTATGACAAATAGACACCTGTCATTTTACAAAAATAACAATTATCCGATGGTTATACAAGTGACTTTTCGGAAACAGAAACCATTTATTTGTAAAATTTTAAGCGGCTAGTGGATTTAACTTTGTATAACCTAATATATTGCGTATAAATAACATGTTAAGTTATATTTTGTCGCACAGATCAATAGTGGCATTGTTGTTGATTAGTTAATCTGGTGTTCAAGAGGTGTTGGGTTCAAAAATCAATAATTACCCTATTATTTGTTCTGACATGAGTTTTTCCATTTGGCTGGTTTTGTGTTTTGGTATGATTGCTCGGTTTGTATGGTTCAATCACGTAGCGTTTTAATCGACTACCTGTTAGTCGGCTTTTGGTAGGTGACTAGCTCCGCTCGAACTGAACTATATGATAGTTAATTAACAGTTTCACGAATCATACAAATCGATCCGATTTGATTTTAGTATCAATAAATTTTCACAAAAGGTTGGGTAATAGAGAAAAGTAGAAAAATAGAGATGATAAGTAATTATATATCCCTACTTGTATCAAATCACACAATTGTGTGGGCAATTGAAAAAAACAATGGTCAGATAATAACTACTATTGTAATTTTGATACTGAAGAAGTGTTATCTAAGCCAACGATTGTAACTAAATTGATGAAAGTGTTATTGATAGGGTAAATTGTAAGGTTCCCGAAAAGCGGGCGAAGGAAAACGACCTTTCTCGAAGAGTGGTATGGGAGGTACGACCTGTCCTCAGCTTAGTCGAATCCTGCCCCGTAGCCATAAAAACTCTACTTTTTAACATGCTCGCTACCTTCGCTCGATCCTGTATTAATATCATAAGCCCGCTCCATTAACCATTAAAAGAAGCATAAGTGGGATGATTCTCCCCCTAATATCTGACCTAATATATGAAAAGCTCACTAATATTACTAAAAACGTTCACGTTTGGTCGTTAAAACAATGGTCAATAATTATCATATTATTCCAAATTGAATGGAAGAAGAACCCTAGAAATGAAAGATTAGAAGCTGTCAATAGAAAGAAGGAGAATTTAATCATTTCTTCAATTTTAAAAGGCAGAATCAACAACAATGTACTCGTACAGTTCGACGAGTCGTGTGGTAGCGAGTTTGGAATCGGAGCTTGGGAATCGGTGGCTTGTTCAGAGTCCAAATCCATCGTTGATGCAATGGCCAGCGGAGAGAGGCAGTAGGTAAGGGGAGGGAGATACTGGAGTGAAGGATACTACCGTCAAACCAGGGAAGCCGGATTGAGAGTCGAAAGTGAGAAAGAACGTCGGAGAACGCGGCGACGGAGAAAACAGACAGAGGCAGGGAGGAATCCGGAGGAGGATTCCTTTTTTTTTCTTACTTTCAATAGTTTATAATATTATATTGTCATGTCACAAATTTAACGGACAACTTTTAAAGTTGACCGCCACGCAAGCAAATATTAATGGACAACTTTTAATAATTCCAGTGACCAACATTGCAATTTACCCGTTATTGATATTAAGACAATAGAACATATGTCTTTTTTTTTTTTTGTCTTTTTTGTCCTAAGATTGTGTTTGATATTCTCCTAATTCAAAGTGGCCAAAGTAAATTAGATTGATTGCATGTGATGTTTATTCTGAAGGCTTTACACATTTTGCATGATTTGGAAGGAGTATTGTTCCTAAGATCTTCGATGAGCCGAATCGATTTGTTCCTAATTTTTATCGTATTCTATCTTTTACGAATAACCTTTTTATGCTCTGGGCAAGCCATCCCTTCTCATTTATGTTACCTAGCTTTTTTATAGACTTCTCCTCTTTGGGTCAGATGGATGGAATTTTTCTGAAATGAGATATTTGTTCAAATGTATCATTTTAGAAAATAATGCATTTCATTAGACATTTACCAAAATGTCTTGTACGTTTGTATGAGATTTTTTTTATGAGATATCCTTGATGTGATTTGAAGACAAATTATATGTCGTCGTTTATGAGTATGAAACTAAACCTATAGTCTCGTTGGCGTCGAAGAAAGAGCCTTACATTTTCCTTATAGGTATGATTTATGAAGTCTCCGAAATATTTTATGAAACTTGTGGTATGTTTTGAAGTTTCTAGTATGTTTTGTGAATTTGATGGTGTGGTAATGTTCTAGTATGGTTTATAAGTTTTTATTTTGTTTTATGGTATTTTTTGTGTGGTTTGTTGTGTTTTCTTATATGTGTTTTGTGGTATGCTTTATGATACTTTTGATGAGATGGAAGTAATGTTTGTGCTCCTCTTGATTTTTAATAATGACAAGTGTGCCCTTACTTTTATAAATTTACATTGATTATGATAAACCCATTGAAATTAAAAAGACATCAAAACAAAAATGTTTATATTCATCAAAATTAAAATTAGCATCATACTGAAAAATTAGGCACTAGCAAAACCTCTAGTCCTCTACCTTTTTTACAATCAAACATTTTTATACAATAAAAAATTAATAATACAAACCAATAACAATAAAAAGATTAACACAAATTAATTATGCTAAACTAGGTGTTAGCACTGGGAATTTCTTCCGTACGTATTGGGATGTCGTAGGAGAGTCTGTGGTGGAAGCTGTAAGTTCCTTCTTTAGGAAAGGGCAGATGTTACGAAGCTTCAATCACACCTGGTTAACGCTTATTCCCAAAGTGGATAATGTGGTAAATATGAGTCAGTTGAGACCTATAAGTTTATGCCAATTCATTTATAAAATCATTGCCAAAATCATGTCTGAACGATTGGCCCTGTTTCTCCCCCAGATAATTTCGCCAGGGCAGAATGTGTTTATTCATGAAAGACAGATAGTGGATAATGTTCTTATTGGTCACGAATTGATGCATTACCTTAAGATAAAAACTAAGGGTAAGAAGGGCATATGACTCTGAACGTTGATATGAAAAAGGCCTACAATATAGTCGAATGGTCCTTCTTACTTGCGGTTTTAGGAAAAATGGGTTTTAAGTCGACCTGGATACGTTGGATTGAGGAATGTTTGCGCTCCACTTTGGTTTTTGTTATGATGAATGGCATTCCGACTAGATATTTTAATTCGACGAGGGGACTCTGACACGGTGATCCTCTGTCTCCCCTCACCTTTGTCATCTGCACTGAGGGGTTTGCGACACTCTTCCATAAAGCCATCGAGGAGCAGAAGCTAGCAAGTGTCTGGGTTAGTCCACGAGATCTGTGCGTCTCCCATCTCTTCTTTGCAGATGATTCATACCTTTTCCTCATATGGTTGATGCAGGAATGTGATAATCTGTTGGAGGTTTTGAATGAATATGAGGAGCTTAGTCGGCAATGAGTTAACATGACTAAATTGGCGGTGTGTTTTAGTAAGAATCCCTTGCTCACAGACTGGGTGTAGGAGCGGTAGGAGTGCATGATAAATATTTGGGTTTACCTACTTTGGTTGCTCAGTCCAAGATGACTATGTTTCGTTATCTGGAGGAGAAGTTGTTGGAACGTTTACAGGGTTGGAAACAGAAGGTGCTCTCATGGGCGGCGAAGAAGACGTTGATTAAATCAATTGTTTTTTCTCTGCCACTTCATGTTATGTCCTATTTCAAACTCTCTCTCTCTCTCTCTCTCTCTCTCTCTCTCTCTCTCCCTTTGTCTCCTTCTAGATAAACATGTGGCCCAATTTTGGTGGGGAGTTAAAGGGTGTTGTCCTCGGGTCAATGGATTTCCTGGTGGAACTTATGCACAAGTAAACATGATGGGGGGATGAGATTTCGGCGGTTCGAGCATTTTAATCAGGCTCTCCTGACTAAGATTGGATGGAGGATTCTTCACGAACCAGATTCCCTCCTATCCCAGATTTATAAAGGAAATACTTTCCGACAGGCACTTTCCTAACAACGACCGTGAGATCTCGCCCATCTTGTGGATGACAGAGTATTCTTCATGGCCGCCTCCTCCTTCAACGGGGATTGAGGTGGCAAATTGGAAATGGTTTTAAGGCGTCTAAGCAACATTCCAGTTGGGTCCCGTGTACCCATCATTGCCCTCCGGATTGTAATCCTCTTGCCATCGCGGAAGGGAGTGACCCAAAGGTGGCCCAGCTTATTGATCCAGAGGGGGAGGGGGAGTTGGAGGCTTCAGTCTCTTTTGCAGATGTTTCCCTCAGACGTAGTTCGTTGTATCACGACAATTCCCTTACCCCGTGGAGGAGTAGAGGATAAGTTGATTTGGCATGATACTTGTGAAGGGGTGTTCACTGTTAATCCGCTTATCACCTTGCGGTTTTGGTGGATAGACAGGTAATGGAGTGGCGACCCACAGTAAGCTGGATGGAAAAAATAGAGTTGGATGCGGATATGGGCGCTTAAGATCCCGCCTAAGTTAAAATTATTCCCGTGGCAAATTTGCAACCGTATCTTGCCTACTACTGAAGCTCTGATTGAGAAACAGGTCCAGATTTTGCCTCAATGCCCGGTGTATTGGACGGAATATGAAACGATGGAACACCTCTTTTGGGAGTGTCCAATCGTTGCAGCCCTCTGGAATCACTCGGGATTAGAGCATCTGGGGCAGGGTTGCGCCAGAGTTTTCCGTTTTTCCTTGAGAAATGTTTTCTTATGATGACCCAACCGGATCAGATTATGGCTCTGGTGGCGCTTCTGTGCCATATTTGGAAATATAGAAACTGGGCTGCCTTCGAAGGTAAGCCGTTCCTGATTCCTCAGCTGATGCGCCAGTACCATCAGTAACTTCATGAATGGGTGTCCATACCAGAGGATAGGTTGCTCCAAGATCAGGTGCCTTTGCAACAAAATCTAGGGGAGGTAGATTCTCCCTCTATCATCTGCATGTGAGATGGTGCGGTATGTGCTGACTCGCATTCAACAGGAGGGCTGATCTCAAAGGATGATGGAGGGTCTGTGGTCTTAGCAAGAGGCATAGTTTTTGAGAATATTGTTGACCCTCTTGTGGTAGAGACTATTGTCCTCCGTGAAGCTATTCGGTGGTGTTAGGATCTCGGCATTGCTCAAGTTCGGTTTGAGGGTGATGCGAAGGTGCTCATTGATAAAATTAATATCGAAGATGCGCAAGACAACCGTGTTGGTGTAATTATTCAAGAGATTCTGAGTATGATGGCTTTGAATAGTGGTTCATGTTCGATTTGTGGGTCAGATTAGCAATAGGACAGCTCATTCAGTGGCTAGAAAGACCCTTTATTTGCCTCTGACTTCATTTCGATTGTATTATTTTTGTTTCTCCTGGGTCGTTTGGAAGTTGTGAATGCTAAATCGTTGTATTATAATGAATCACTACAATATAAATACATGCATTGATACATAGATGCATTTTGACAATACATTGTTTGGTTGTTGAGATTTTAGTTTATGTATTGATTTGCATAAAGTTACTTTATAGGAAAAATGTCACATTTACCCTCACTTTTTAGTATAAAACAAAAAATATTGGGGATATAAATGGAAAGAAAAAGTGGACACAAATCTAAAAGGAACAATCTAAACAATCTCAACAATCTCAACTTTTTAGTTGAGATTGTATAATGCATAATTTTTTTGTGATTGTTGGTGGGGCCTACAAAAAACAATACATGCATTGTTTTACAACTTGACATTTCCAAACATTGTATTGTACATAATACATGTATTTAACAAACACAATTCTAACAATCACAAATTTCAAACGACCTCTTAGTTGGTTCTAGGATGTAATCCTTGATCTTTTCTATAAATCAATATGATTATCTTTTGTTAAAAAAAATGAGGTGTTAGCACAACCTCTACCTTATTTGTAATCCAACATTTTTATACAATAATAAATTAATAATACAAACCAATAACAATAAAAAGATTAATAACACAAATTAATTATGTTTAAATAACAAATCTGCACAACCTCTACCTTATTTGTAATCAAATTTTTTTATACAATAATAAATTAATAATACAACCCAATAACAATAATAAAAATATTAATAACACAATTAGTTTAATTTAATTTGATAATATATCAAGTATTTCCCGCCCTAACGGGCCGGGCCTTTCGGCAGTAAGAGACAAAGAAGACTAAAAAATTAAGACATAGACTACCTAACCAACCTTTCTCCACAGCGTCTCTTCCCTTCTTTATCGAGAAACCGCCGAGGAAGTAGTGGAGAAGTAGCGACTCTGCCATTTTTGTCTTCTACGGGAACGACGCGCCATTCAAGCTTTCAACGAAGGCCTCGTCGGTGGGTTTAGCCGTGTGATCATCGTAAAGTAACGTTGATTGTTTGCCGCCCGGTTCTCCGCCTGGTATTTGGCGCTGGGGTTTCTCGAATTAGGGATTTTTCTTTTTAGGGTTCTTGGGTAGCCAAACGGGGAGAACAAAGCGACCATATGCAACAAAAGATGCAGCAGCCACAACAGATGATGCCCATGATGCCCTCGTTTCCGCCTTCCAACATCACTACTGAGCAGATCCAGAAGGTATATTTTTGTAGTATGGTGTTCATTTATGTGCTCTGTTCTTGGGTGTAGTTGCGATTGAGTTATCTTTTTTAAGCTGAAAGTTTAGAGCTTTACGGTTTTCGTTTGAGAAGAAATGATTGGGTCTAAGTATTGGATGTCTGGCTTGTAGATGCTAGTAGTAGTAGTAGTAATCATTAGCTCGTAATCAGGAAGCAACGGGCTTGTTCCTTGAAAAGTTGGTGTTTTCTGCTCTTAGTTCTGTGCCCATTTCAGATTATCGACTTTTATCTACTTGATTGCTCAATGATGTCTGAGGGTATGGGATTGCACTGCCAAGGCACTTACCAATGTCAAGTGTTGCTAGTGGAATTATCTGAGATGGTGATGTAGCTCACTTCATGATGCGTATGTAGGAAATTTCTGAGGATTAAGAGTGCCATTGTAGGTATTTTTCTTACGGCTTTTATGTTTTACCTTTTTGTTGGGTCATCGATGTTGGCTGTTGCGTGTCTGTTTCTGTGACCAGGAAACCGAGACAA
Organism: Linum tenue; assembly: GCA_946122785.1. Taxonomy (NCBI): domain Eukaryota; kingdom Viridiplantae; phylum Streptophyta; class Magnoliopsida; order Malpighiales; family Linaceae; genus Linum; species Linum tenue. The sequence goes on from CAMGYJ010000008.1 coordinate 3,266,980, forward strand.
CATACAAGTTTGCCTTGTTAGAATGTATTCTTCTGAAGTTATATGGCAAGTACTTATTAGTGTATTAGTAGGTTTGGGCCATCTTACGCACGCATCGCATTAAGTTAGAGTTGACATGGTATGGGAAAGTTAAGCTGTATTCTATCTTTATTGATGTGTTAATGTTAGGAAATGGTATTTGTACACGTGGCGATGGCGCCTTGTTATCTTGTCTTGGTGGATCTATTGAAATGTTTGTTGCCATGGAATTTCTGTCAGGTTGATGCTCTAAACATTGTAAGTAGGGCAAGTTGTTTAATTCATCTATTTATGATCTTTCAATCGATTGCAGACTCCACGTGTTACCAGTCGTTTTTTGTTTGTTTGCCCTGTATTTGACAATCTACGGCTTGTGCTATAATCTTATGCATGCATGATTTTCTAACGCTCGATTCTGTATTTAATGCTTGATGCAGTTTCTTGATGAGAACAAAAAGTTGATCTTAGCAATATTGGACAATCAAAACCTCGGCAAGCTGACTGAATGTGCCCAGTAAGAAGTCATTTGCTAATGCATCTGACATATGTGTGCTTGACTTTTTTACTCTTCTTGTATACCGTCTGTAACTGAAGATAACCACTAATATTGTAATTGAACTCCAAGAAACCTGGAACCTAGAAATGTCTTTGAGTTCCATCTCAAACTCCAGAATAGAGCAATTGACTCATAATCTGCAGTGGCATACATCTTCATAATTGTTCTGACCACAACTGCTTCCTGCCACCATGACATTCCTGCCATCTCCTCGTCCAATGTGATTGCCCTGTTCATTCTTGATTGTTTGTTGGTGTGTCACTGTTTTAAGCAAGCATATTCTTAGGGTGGGATAAGATTTCAGAAGTATTAGTCTGTCTTTGAGTCATGCAGCCTTGTTTGTTGTTTCTTTGTTTCTTTTTACTTTTTAGTAAGGATACTTTTACTTACATGTCCGATGCTAGTACTTTACTGTTGCTGTTTGTTTTGACAACTTACAGGATACGTCACTGTTTTGTGCATCATATGATAGGGTGATTGGCCATTAGAACTCTGGATTTTCATGAATCCAAAGTTTCATTTATTGTTAAGATATTGGTTTTGTATGTTCAATTGGCATTGGGTGCTCCCTATTTACTGTGATTTCTTACTTGTCTTGATTTGAACTATGTAGATACCAAGCACAACTGCAGAAGAATCTAATGTATCTAGCGGCTATTGCTGATGCCCAGCCACAGGGACCTGCCATGCCGCCTCAGGTTGGTATATTGAACAAACTCCGATCCTCTACATATCTATTTTTCCCATTGCCACGTCTCTAACTCAAACATTTTGCCACTCGGGTCAGATGTCTCCACATCCAGCAATGCAACAAGGAGGCTTTTACATGCAGCAGCATCCTCAAGCTCAAGCACAAGCACAAGCACAAGCACAAGCTCAAGCTCAAGCGCAAGCTCAAGCAGCAATGGCTCAGCAGTCGCCAGGGGGTTTTCCCCCAAGGAATATGCCATTACAATATAACAACCCCCCACATCAAATGCAGGATCATCCACAACAATTACACCACCAACAAGCGATTCATGCACAACAGATGGGAATAAGGCCGCCCTTGGGAGTCAACAATGGCATGCATCATACCATGCAAGCTGGCGATGCAAATCTGGGAAGCAGTGGTCCCTCAGCACCCTCAGCAGCAGGATCAAATAAACAAGATGCACCACCTGAAGCTGGAACATCCGGTGGTGATCGCCAGGGTAGCCCGGCTGCTGGTGAAGGTGGCGAGCAGGCGAAATGACCAAACTGGGTTTTGAATAAAACATGAATGTGCCCTCTGTTGTTTGATTAGTTGGCATATTCATACAGTGAGCAGGATCTGTTTCTTGTGGTTCTCTTTTTGATGTTGTGAACCCAGAACTGAAGTCCTCTTGGTTTTCTTGTTAGTGTTTGACAGAGTAGTTCTCTAGCGTAAGTTGTTTGGTGTCTGGTATGGGTTTGAAGTAATCTAAACCAGAGCTGTAGTTTCCTTTTCTCTCTGTTCCTTATCTGTAGGGTTAGTTTCAGATGAGTCGTTTCGTGTTGTAATCTGTGTGGTATGTGTTGTACTGACTGATGAAACTACTCGTACCAGAAAATCTCGATTTCCTCGGTAAGTTTTCCATTTCTTGAGTTGGTAGTGGAAATCATGTTAGATCGGGTCGAGAAAAGTAACCATAACGAAGAAATTTCTTCTATAAAGGATACAATATACCATTTTTATTATTTGAGTCGATCTCATCACCATGCATTCATCATAGGCAGAAAAAGAATGAACAAAATATTCAGGCAAGTAAAAGTAACCAAAGTATTGAGTTGGAAGAAACAAAATCAAGAGGTCCGCAGCACCCAATGCTGGCCATCGATCTGGACCGTATGGCCATACATCTGGGCGAACAAATGAACCGCCCGTCTGACCGAACGCCTATCCCCCACCATGAAATAGTCATGCCCAAACATGACCCCACCGGGTCGCAACAACCGGTACGCCCGGTTCAGATCGGACCAAATCGAGGTAAACTCATGACCCGCATCGATCTCGATCAGGTCCGCGGTCACCCCCCACTCGCACAACACGGACAGGGTCGAACCGGCCGAGAACGGGAGCGGCAGGACCGAACCGGTCACGTTGGTATAAACCGCGTTCTGCATGAACTGATACAACAGCATCACATCGCCGTTGACTTGTTTGATAAAGGGGAACTCCTCCCTGAACCCGGCCCACCCGCGGAAGTCGTCGATGCACAAGATGACCGTGTCGTCGAGGCCGAGCTCACGCGCCAGCTTGGCCATGTGGACGGTCGACGCGCCGAGAAAGGTCCCGACTTCGATGATGACCTCGGGCCGGACCTCCTCGATGAGGTGGCGGAACACGGGCGTGGTGGAGCCCCAGCCCTTGAGGCTCTTGTGGCGGAGGGATCCGGCCACGTGCGGCGGCGGGAAGTCGTGGAAAGGGGAGGTGCCGCCGTAGACGCGGTCGATGAGGGTTTGTCGGATTTGGCGGGTGGGTAAGGGGTTGGCGGCGCAGTTGGGCGAGGCTCGGAAGTTGTCGAGCTCCGCGGGGAGAGTCATGGCGGCGGTGGTGGCAGTTGTTGTTGTTGTTGGTAGTTGGGAGTCGGGGTGGTTGTTGTTGTTGTCGTCGGCGGCGTAGAAGTAGCCGATGTAGAAGGAGAGGAGGATGAGGAGTGTGTAGATTGCTGTGGAGTTGACGGGCTGTTTGTTGCTGCCGTGGAGGGTCTTTCCGTCTTTCATGTTTCTCTGTGTTGTGTATGGAACTCCGGCGTGGAGGTTTTGCTTTGGGGAGTGGAATGAGGAATTGTGGCATGGATTGCGTAACTGTTATAGGTAAAATGAGTACGGCGAGTCGGCGACAATGGAATAAGGAAGAATGGGGAAAAAAAGGAGGTGCTACGTACGCATGCATGTCTCCATTTTGAAATTGCAATCCAAGAGTTGATAGGAGGAAGAAATAAGAAAAACGAGTTATGGGGATGTCCATGTAGAGTAGTATGTGACGCATTTTAGTACAAAGACAATGATTGGATTCCAGCAATTTCCTCTCGCCAAGTCATTTGGTTGGTTGGAAAACAATAATGGAGATTGGAGATGGAGAGGGTAAAATTTGTACTTGTATAAAAGAATCAATTATAATTGAAGTGTTTACGCTTTTCTAATATGGTTTGAAGAAAATATATATTGTACTAACCATAAATTTTTTATATAGAAATTAAATAATAATTAATGTGTAATTGAGGAGAAATAAAATCAATTTACAAATAAACATTGTAACTAATGAGCAATGAGCATAACAAGACCAAGCTATGCCCTGCCTTCCTCAGCAAATTAACAAGATATATATTATAGAGTATTGGTGCCAGTAATTTGAATCCAATTCACTAATACAATGGTGCAATGCATCTACTAAAATATATAACTAATTTAATTTACTTACATCTAATTCATTTGATCCAAATTTAATTGTTGCCCGAAAAATTATTTACCAGTACGAGACCCAGTATACTTGTGGCCCACATATATATGACTCAGTAGCCGTGCTGATGTGGAATGTCATTTCGGTGCCTACTATTAGGTTTGGGTACGAAAATGATGACGGTACAACTGAAATTCGATATGCATGATTTAATTGCAATAAAAATAAATTATTTGGTGAACGTGCAACATATACTATGCTTAAGTGGCTATCCATGCATTTTGCCCTTATCTGTGTGCGATTGTTTTTCTTTTTTGTTAATGATGGGAAATTCTTCTAACCTTCATCAGTTTAGTGGTGTCTTTGCTGAAATAATTTTCGGATCTCGTTGGCTCGGATGAAACTATACCAAAGAAAATGTTTTGTTTTGTGGAATGTGTTCATATTGGAATTTGAACTTGGCATTTCCACGTTAAAATTAATGATGTTATCTACACTCCTTTTATTGTGTGTTAGTGTCACCTACCATGAACATGATTCTTTTTTGAGTATTTATGAAACTCAAACCCAAATTGATTTCGCGCAATCGATAAGATCATTAATGATTTCTTGAAGCTCGAACTCTCCCCTGATCGAGGCATGCATCACCATCATGATCCATCTATAAAGTTGGTTTGATCGATAATGTGGTTTGAACATATAAGAAGAGTTTTCTTTGTTCAAATAAAAGAGGAAAATAAAATTAACCTTTCTATATTTGAATCTCAACATCACATACAAATAATAACTTGGACAAATGAAGCAATTTGGTATAAAAAATACGAGAACCCAAATAACAAAAGCAATAATACGTAGGGATGATATTATCTATCATACCCTACATTCAAATATTAGGACACAAATCATCCTTATATAGAACAGTACAAACAAAATTACGGTTCGAACTTGGAAGAACCAAAATCAGGAGGTGTGGATCACCCAATGCTCTCCATCGGTCTGGACCCTAAGCCCATAAATCTGAGCAAACAAATTAACCGCCCGCCTCACCCCACGGTTATCCCCCATCCGAAAATAATCATGCCCAAACATAACCCCACCCGGTCTCAACAGCCGGAACGCCCGGTTAATATCGGACCAAGCCGAGTTAAACTCGTGACCCGCATCGATCTCGATCAGATCCGCGGTCACACCCCACTGGCACAGCCTCGAAAGGGTCGAACCGGTCGAGAACGGGAGGGGCAGGACCGAATCGGTCACATTACTATACACCACGTTCTGCATGAACTGATACAACAACATCACGTCGCCGTTGATGTGGTTAATAAACTGAAACTGTTCCCTAAACCCTGGCCACCCACGGAAGTCGTCAATGCATAGAATCAGCGTGTCGTCGAGGCCGAGCTGACGTGTCAGCGTGGCCATGTGGACGGCGGAGGCGCCGAGGAAGGTGCCAACTTCGATGATGATTTTGGGGCGGACTTCTTCGATGAGGTGGCGGAAGACGGCGCCTTTGGATCCCCAGCCCTTGAGTTTGCGGTCGCGGAGGGAGTTGGCGACGTGGGGTGGCGGGAAGTTGTCGAAGGGGGACGCGCCGCCGTAGACGCGCGTGAGGAGGGTTTCGCGGATGAGGTCGGTGGGGATGGGGTCGATGCAGTTGGGCGCGACGCGGAAGTTGTCGATCTCCGGCGGGAGGGTCATGGCGGCGGTTGTGGCTGCGAGCCGTGAGGGGAAGTTGATGGTGTTGGTGGTGGCGGCGGCGGAGGAGGAGGAGGTGGAGGTGGCGGTGTAGTAGCCGGCGAAGAAGGCGAGGAGGGCGAGAGTGAGGTAGAAGAGCGGGGAGGTGAAAATGGAGCGGCAGATGGACCGTTTTGGGGCTCTTCTGTTGCCGTGGAGGCTCTTGATCTCGTGATCTTTCATCTTTAGTGTGTTGAGTTATCGACTTGGTTTGTGGAATGTACGTTTGTATGTGGAGATATATATGGCACTTTGGAGGGAAGAATATGGCAGCAACGGGGTTGTGAAGAATGGGGAAAAGGAGATAGGGCGCGTATGCATATGTCCATGTTGAAGTTGCGATCTTGAAGTTGATGGGACTCACAAATTAGAAAAACGGGGTCTAGCTAGGGGATGTCCATGTAGAGAATGTGACGGATATTGATAGAAGAAAATAATCGATTTTCCATCAATTTTGGTTTAATAATGTAGATTTTGGTATGTGAATTTGCCATTCACATACCATATTTTTCGATATGAAAATTATGTAACCTTTGTTATATTAGTTTTACCATAAGTTTATTTTTATTGAGATGCCAGACTCAATCAACGTCCAATCGTCGTCTACGGGTGGGCTCTCTAATGTTGAAAAGAAAAACAGAGCTTTTTTAAATTAATTGTAAGGGATATTTACTATATAAAAAAATTCTTCTTCGGAACAACCAAAACTCCTTCTCCTCCTCACAATCATCACCGTCGCGGACTTAGACCTCGTCGTCAACCTTCTCTCCCTTGAATCCCAATCCAAATCCAGTGTAATCCAACTCGCTAGACTTTCCTCTGTGGCGTCGAGTTCAAAGAATCACATTAATCTAGATTCTCCTTCTTCCAACATCAATTCCCTCCCTGACATCTGCTTAATCGATCTCGATGTTTAGATTATCCACCGCCCGCAAAACATTTTGGAGTCTTAGCTAGGATTCCCAAACGTTCTTCCTTTGCTAGACGTCGTACATCGTGAAAAATTCCTAATCCATCTGCTATATATCTTTGGGAAGGTCATCGCAGATTCGAAGATTTGGTTGGTTGGTGTTCTTCTACAAAGGGAAGAAACACAGAGGAGCAATTGAAACATTGGAATAAAACCCAATCCCCCGCTTTTTTTTTGCTTCTCACGATTTCTGGTATGGGCCGAGTTCCGGGCTTCTGGCCTCGTAACCACCTCTCCATTTTGTTTCTTCTCTCCGAAATTGTTGTTATTGTTGTTGCCTTTCTACTTCTTGTTGTGATTGCAAATGAAATGGGTCATCCACTGTTTTAATATTGATTTTTATATTTCTTTTGTTTGAAAATAGTGGCTTCAAAGATTACACAATTTCATATTGAAAAGTATGATATATAAATGACAATTTCCTTAAAGATTCATAATTTTGATTGTATTATTTCAATTATGTTCTAATCTAATAGCTCACAATAATTTTGGTCGGTGTCGAAGGGTACTTTATTTGATACCCTAACCGAACTAATTTATAATGTAATAATAGCTGATAATAATTTTGACCACTGTGAAAAGAATACTCTATTCGACACCCTAAGCGAATTCCATGCTCCAAAACTTGTGACTACCCTCATATGTCATAACACCACATGATTGGACACCCTAGCAGCTCGACAAATAGCCCTTGAGTTAGATGTTTGTTGTGGGCTTGGACCCTGAGCTTAAGGGTGTAATGATAATTTATCTCTTTTACAAAGGTGATATATTTTTATTATTATAGTTATGTGTGTTATTTAGGGTTGAGAAACGGTGCGGTCTGGTCCAGACCATATCATATATACGGTCGTCGCGATCAAGAGGCTGAAGTATAGAGCACAGACCAGACCACAAATTATACGGTCCAGACCACACCTGTACGGTCTGGTTCGGTACGGTCTGTTTCATATAGACCACACTCAACGGAAAATAAACAATGTGTTAAGTCCACTACACAAAAAATTGAACCAATAACCAAGGATTTTTTTTTTGCCTTAAAACATAAATTCTAACATGCATGAATAATTTTGACACCCTAAATCTTAGTACTTAACAAAGATACAAAGTCAAAACATCTCAACTAGCACCATAACGTAATAAACATATACATAATGACGTATGGAGACACGATTGTCTCTACTCTTTGATGAAATGTGGTTGTGAATGAATGAGGGGACGAGATTCTCAAAATTAAGGTTGAGATATGAGTCTCATAGTGGGAGCTGGGATTGTGGTCGAATGGGCTACTAACAAGTATTGACAAGTCGGCTGGGTCCATGGTTTCGTTCGGTAAACCGAGTTCTAGACCAGACCAAACCAAGAGCTCAAAACATCAAATAATATAGACCATAGACTAGACCAGAACATACTTAACGATCTACGGTCCGAACCAAACTGTGGGTCCAGTTTGGACCATAGTTTTTCTAACGGTCTGGTCTATTTTCCCAACCCTAGTGTTATTTAAAGAATTTGAAAATGCGATCTCCACATTTAATACGAGTGATAATATCACTGGAATAAGTTCATATTAGCGGCGTAGTGAAGAAGCGACTTCAAGCGAGTAATTGACACATTATATGAATCTCGCTACATGCATAAATATACCTTAACTTGGACAAATGGAAGCAATTTGATAAAATAAACAAGTTACGAATCCAAATCCATAATAACGTGGATAATAAAATTTATCGCACCCTAAATTCAAATATAAGAGATACCAATCATCTGTTATAAAAACAAAAAATCGGGAATGAACTTGGATGAAACAAAGTCAAGAGGTGCGGATCACCCAATGTTCGCCATCGATTTGGACCTTAAGCCCATAAATCTTCGCAAACAAGTTTACCGCCCGTCTCACCCCAAAGCCAACCGCGTTACGAAAATAGTCATGCCCGAACATGACCCCGCCCCTTCGCAACAGGAGGAATGCCCGGTTAATATCGGACCAAGTCGAGATGAACCCATGACCCACGTCGATCTCGATCAGATCCGCAGTCACCCCCCATTGGCACGGGTTCGACTGGGTCGAACCAGTCGAGAACGGGAGAGGAAGAATCACATCGGTCACGTTACTATACACCACGTTCTACATGAACGGATACAACAACATCACGTCCCATGGATGTATTTGATAAAATCGAACTGGTTGCTCCCAATAACTCGAGTTGTTGGGAGAGGTTCTATCATGAATCATATATCGTTTATTAACACACCCCCTCAAACTCAAGCCACTCAGATTGGCTTAGAGTATGCATAGGCATAGGTACGGACACCATGTGCTTAACAAAAAAGGTGGGACTCTTTGGGAATCGAATAGAAGACCTCACGGTCATAAAGGCTCTAATACCATACAAGAATCGGTTATTGGTATCAACCGGTTCTTGTATGGTATTAGAGCGTGGTTTCTTAATCCAGAAACCCTAAAAAAACACTCAGTTTCTTCCTTCAGCCGACGACATGTTTGCCGACTCTCCCGGTTCCCTGTGTCCCTTTCTTATTAACCAATCATCAAAACCCCTTTTCTGACTCTTCACTAACTTCATGTTCAAGAACAAAAACCCTTCCGCCCTACACTCCCCTCCTTCCGCCCTCACCAGCCCGAAACTCCCTCCCTTATCCTCCCCCCACCTTCGCCCTCCCGATGATCGCATCACCGTGCAGCGTCCCCGGCCGATCTCCACCCGGCCTCCGCCCAACCCGCTCCACCTCCACGCTTAGCATCCCGTCGTAATCAAGCCACCCGAGCTCCACGGGGACCTTGCATCCCTGCTTCCAAGTCGGGCCAGTCCAGGTGCAGACCATCCGGGTCGAGTACGGGCACGCCGGGTCGACCCACAGGTAGAGCCGGTACAACCGCTCGTCGTCGCTGTGGTCGGCGAACGTGTCGATCTCCACCACCAAGCTGACGTCGACAATTAGCGTGAATTCCCTCCAGTGGTTGACGACTCTCTCGTTCCCTATGTCCCTTTATTATTAATCAATCATCAAAACGCATTTTATGCCTCTTCACCAACTTCATGTTCAAGAACACAAACCCTTCCACCCTGCACTCTCCTCCTTCCACCCTCACCAGCCCAAACCTCCCTCCCTTCTCCTCCCCCACCTTTGGTAGCCGCACCTTCGCCCTTCCGATGACGTCCTCGGCCGGTCGCCACCCAGCCTTCGTCCGACCCACTCCACTTCCACGCTTAGCGTCCCATCATAGTGAAGCGACCCGAGTTCCACGGGGATCTTGCATCCCTGCTTCCAAGTCGGGCCGGTCCAGGTCAAGACAGTCTGGATTGTGAACGGGGACGCCGGGTCGACCCACAGGTGGAGTTGGTATAGCCGCTTGTTTGCACCAACATCGCAATGGTTGGCGAAGGTGAATCTGGCGGAGATGACATCGATGATTAGCGTGACTTTCCTCCCGTAGTTGATGACTCTCTCAGTTCCCTGTGTCCATTTCTTATTAATCAATCATCAAAACCCCTTTTCTGCCTCTTCACTAACTTCATGTTCAAGAACACAAACTCTTCCGCCCTACACTACCCTCGTCCCGCCCTCACCAGCCCAAAACTCCCTCCCTTCTCCTCCCCTACCTTCGCCCTCCTGACGATTGCGCCGTCGTGCGACCTGCAAGGCCCCACCCTGCCTCCGCCTGACCCGCTCCACCTTCACACTTAGCGTTCCGTCGTAGTCAAACGACCTGAGCTCCACGGAGACCTTGCATCCCTGCTTCAAAGTCGGGTCGGTCCAGGTCCAGATCGTCCAGGTCGAGAACGAGCACGCCGGATCGACCCACAAGTGGAGACAATACAATCGCTAGTGAGCGCTGATGTCATTATGGTCGGCGAACTTGTCGATCTACGCCGCCGAGATAACATCGATGATTAGCACGAATTTCCTCCCGTGGTTGACGACTATCTTGGTTCCCTATGTCCCTTTCTTATTAATCAATCATCAAAACCCCTTTTCTTCCTCTTTACCAACTTCATGTTCAAGAACACAACCCCTTATGCCCTACACTCCCCTCCTTCTGCCCTCACCATCCCAAACCTCCCTCTCTTCTCCTCCCCCTCCCCTTTCGACAGCCGCACCTTCGCCCTCCCAACGATCTTGCCGCCATGCGACGTCCTTGTCTGGTCGCCACCTGGCCTCCGACCGACCCGCTCCATCTCCACGCTTAGCGTTCTTTCGTAGTCAAGCGATCTGAGATCTAGGTGGACCTTGCATCCCTAATTCCATGTCGGGCGGTCCAGGTCCAGACCGTACGGGTCGAGAACGGGCATGCCGGGTCGACCCAGAGTAGAGCCGATACAACCGCTCGCCGGCGCCGACAGCGCTATGGTCGACGAATATGTCGATCTCCACCGCCGAGCTGACTTCGACAATTAGCGTGAATTCCCTCCCGTGGTTGACGACTCTCTTGGTTCCCTGTGTCCCTTTCTTATTAATCAATCATCAGAATCCCTTTTCTGCATCTTCACCAACTTCATGTTCAATAACACAAACCCTTTCACCCTACACTCCCCTCCTTCCGCCCTCGCCAGCCCAAACCTCCCTCCCCTCCCCTCTCCTCTCTTCACATTCTCCTTCCTAAGAGGGTTACTAATAATCGACTGTCGGGCAATGATTTCATTCCACCGATTCAAGTAGGCGGAAGCGAGATCCTATGGATAATCTACCTTGGTTCGATCGAATGACGGGGTGAGCTCCTTCGGGAGCCGATGATTCTCTCCGTGCTTGCAGATCGAAGCCCAAGCTCTGAGAAACATGGCGGTGGTCTTCCCTTTGAGAACCGCGTGATTGAGGGTTATCGCTACAGGGAATCCTCTATTCCGGAAGTAAGTGATATGGAGAGATATGACGGAGGTCGTCGTCTCGGAGACTTCTAATTGAGGCACATACGACAGCGATTCGGCGGCTTCACGAGGTGTGTCTCTGGCCAATCGATCCAACTCGGCTGTTGATTCGGCTATCTTGATGAAGACTGCGTCTCCTGGACTGTATATTATGACGGGGGTTGGAGATTGGGTTGACCATCAGCGTTGGCCGGCGAGGGGGAGGAATTGGGCGAGTGTTTCAGAGAGAGAGAGAGTGCTTGAGTTTGGGGAGAAGAGGGAGTAGAAGGAATGGAGAGGGATTGGGGAAGCGGTGGGTTTGTAGAAGTAGATCAACTCGACTGGTGGGAATCTGAACCAGGTGGTGTCAAGATAAGTTAGCGGGAGGGTGAATTGTGTGGTGGATTTCGGCGAGTCGGTGGTCGGAGTTACCTTGCAGAGTTCTGAAAGTTGCAGTGCGGGTGCAGTGGATTTGGACGCCATTGTTTCTTTGTGATTCGTTTTACTTGACTTCTGAGGATTTGAGTATGAGATTTGATATAGAAATAACAGGGTCCATTGCAAGATGTAAATGACCGTGAAATCTAGAGAAGAGATTCATCACGTCTCCTCCTCGTTCTCTGCCTATTTGTGCACCTGCCGACTGCGTGCTGCAACATGGAATTGATGACTTTTGGTGGAATTACGCTTGCATTTGCTTCATTTGTTTGTCTGTTGCTCCGCCACAAGTGTTAGAATGTGGCTCCTTTTCGAAGATTGGTTGTTGGAGATGCCAACAACGCTATATATCCACGATGATCCTAACGAATGAGGTGCTCTACAAAGGACAGTAAACAAACGATCTTTGGACCATGTACACAAACTTGTTGGTTGGTATTTGGCTATGGATTTGGATTTAGATTTATCATTTGTCTAAATTTTCTTGTCTGCTTTGGATATCCAATTTGTGGGATCCATAGATTCAAAAATCTAACATTTCTTGGTGAGAATTGATCATCGACTATGAAGTTCATCATTTGTGACCAACTTATTCCTCTTATTTCTTTTCTTTACTAATGAGGGCAATAAATGTCGATTTCACTTCATATAAACATATCTAATTAACCAACCCATCAAGAAATCTATTAAACGAGCAATAGTGTTTTCAAGTCCATAATGAACTCATAACTCTCATATATCCATGGTTTTTCAAAACTTAAAATTTATCAAAATTTCCATTTTCTGATCCACAAAACAAATGAACCAATAAAAAATAAAGAATCAACTATAAGTCAAGACATGCACAAATCAAAATAAAACATCTTAACTCCAGCCCATATAAAGGCCATTAAATGTCCAAGAAAAAAAAATGCTTCCTCTCTTTTTCTTCCCTCACAAAAGGGGCACACTCTCACAAAAACTCTATGAAAGAAAAGGAAAGGACCTATGAGAATATATTAGAGTTCAAACGAAAATCAAATCATGCACATGACTTACATATTTTGGTCTTTAATCAACGGTATAATGAGGATATTATGGAGATTCAAACAAATGACCATTTGGTTAATTTAACTTTGGTATCATGTTATAAATCAAATGGTCTCAGTAATTTGAGTTGTTAGAAGAAAATTAATTATGGAGGAATAATATGTTAAAGATAGATTTGAACTCTAATCTCATTTTTCTCAGTTTACGTATTTATCAATCAATTACTTTAAAAGACATAGATGGAGCTCCACCACGAGGGTGGAAAGCCTTAATCGGGGGTGTGGTAACAATAAGTCCTGAAAGTCATTCCGTCCCTATCAGGGGAGATGCCAATCATTAAAAGACATATAGATTAGGCATATATGATACACGCTGAATTTGAGTTCATAACATACACTCGTTTTTAATGATTATGAAATCATTTTTACATCTTAATAATTAATTAATATATAAAAGCCTAGGTTTGAGTTACTATTCATTAGTGGCTCTCACACTCCTCCAAGTGCAAGTGAGAAAGTTCAAATTCTTTCTTTTACCCCACTCTCCATTCTACAACCTTTTGTGTTTAGTTATTGTTTGCTAGGTTTTCGTCTATGGGTTTTGCACAAATCATCGCCTTTGTGTTTTGTTATTGTTCATTAGGGGTTTGTATATGGTTTTTTGCACAATCGTCGCTTTTGTGTTTAGTTATTGTCCGCTAGGTTTTCATCTATGGCTTTTTGCACAAATCCTCGCATTTGCCCACCATTTTGCAGCCCATCTCGAAATACTGTCGACGGAATCCTAAGTTGTTCCCCACCACCATTTTCAAAGGCCGCTACCACGATTTTTGTATCGGGCCCGAGTTTAATCCTCTTTAGTGTTTTTTTCTTTATTTCCCCCCTTTTTGTTGAGCATGATCACAATTGAACCCAAACACATGGGTATCCTAACTTGAACACAAATTATTGCCTTTGCCCATCATTTTACAGTCCATCTCAAAATACTGTCGACGAAATCCTAAGTTGTTCCCCATCATCGTTTCCCAAGGCCGCTACCACGAGTTTTGTATCTGGACCGAGTTTCATCCTCTTTAGTGTTTTGTTATTGTTCTTTAGGTTTTCGTCTATGCCTTTTTGCACAAATACTCGCATTTGCCCACCATTTTGCAGCCCATCTCGAAATGCTATCGGCGGAATCCTAAGTTATTCTCCACCATCGTTTCCCAAGGCCGTTACCACGAGTTTTGTATCAGGACCGAGTTTCATCTTCTTTAGTGTTTTTCATTCTTTTTTCCTTTTTATTGAGCATGATCACAATTGAACCCAAATTCATGGGTATCAAACCTAATTCGATCCAGTCAAAGCGACTTAAAACCGACTTTATCATTTGTAAATTTCTTTTTCTTCTTCTTTTGGTTGGGAAAACAATTGAACCTGAATCTAAGTTTTTTATGAGTGTTGTATTGTGAGTGAGCTTTCTCCGCTTTTGTAGTTGGCAGGTTGGACCGACTGTTAATTTGTTAAAAAATTATTCAATGCGAGTTGAACACGTTGCTGACCAGTTTTAGATCGAAAGCGAGTTTTGTACACTTTAATTTTTTTATTTCTCATTTTCCTTTTCGTTGATAATGGCAATTGAACTCTGACCCATCGTTGACACGTTTTGTATCGAGAGCGAGTTTTATCCACTTTTGTTATTGACAGGTTGGGTAAATTGTGAATTTGTTAAAACTGAGTTGACCCGGTCAATGAGAGTGGAACGCAGTGTTGAGAGTTTGGGGTCATGAACGAGTTTTATCCGCTTTAGTATTTATTTTTTTATCTTTTCCCTTTTGGTTGAGAATGACAATTGAGTTCAAACGCATGGGTATACAACTTAATTCTACCCGACCAAAGCGGCTTGAACCCGATTTTACAGGTTTTCGGCGGGAGCGAGTTTTATTAGTTTTTGTAATTGTCGTGTTGTGTCAGGTGTGAGTTTATCCAAAACTCGGTCCTACCAAATCAAAGCGAGTTGAACCTGGTGTTGATGAGTTTTGAGTCGATAGCGAGTTTTAGCTTTAGTGTTTTTCATTTCACTTTTTCCTTTTGTTTGAGAAAGACAATTGAACCCAAATCCATGGGTATCTAACCTAATTTGACCCGATCAATGCGAGTTGAACCTCCTCAAACCAGCAATCAGTCCAAAAATTTCATAAAGGAGAACCACGATTACTTCAAAGTAAAAAAAAAGTCATACAAATTGAAACATTAGCGTCACGAAAGAAGTTTAAAAATTAATAATCTATTCGACGACCCCTCTACCTTATGCAAGTTCATCGACCATATGCTATTGTAAATAAGAAACCTATGAAAAGAATGATTAGCAATGAAATAAGATGATTTTCACTTTTTGGTCAACATTAAAATTATTATTTTTAAAAATATTTATCTTTGTGATACGCAAAGCGATAGCGAGCGGGCTTTTGCTAGTACTGTATAAATGTTACAAATAAATGTTTACCAATGTTTGAGCTTACAAATCGAATCACATAATGTGAACGATGACCACCTCTACATATACTTTACTTTTATATAAAAAAAAACCATTTAATTTTCTATGGGATATGTATGTGGTTATGTGATGATATTTTACTTTCATATTAAATCCATAGAGACGCCATTGTTCTGTCTCCTACTTTTCAATTAATAAGGAAACAAGTGGTGATAAAATAGTTAGTTGTCTCATGCATGCACGGAGGCCGGCCGCCACAGAATCTGGAAACTCGGGAAAGAATATGGCCGGACCAGAATCTGGAACGCGAAAGACTATGGCCGGACCAGAATTCTCCACTTGAGCATCTGCCGGCAAAAAGCTTTATAGTGCCTAGTGGTGATGTCTATATATAAAGCACAAGAAGTCTCGTTCTATCTGCTCATTCATCGAACACATCCAATCCACCGCAATATATTAATAAACAGTACTGTCGTCGTCGTGATATTATATAATGTCTCGGTCATCGTTAACATCAGCTGCAGTTGTAGTTTTGCAGGTACTGATCATCACCATGTGTTACTGTTGTGGGCTAGGCAGCTCCGACGTGAACACGTTTTTGTGCACCTCCAACGATGAACTGGGCTTATGCCGTGGAAGCGACAGCAACGGGTTCTGCAGCCTAGAGGCGTTCGACGTGGGAAACGCGGCGGAATTCCAAGCTAAGGTGCTCGATTCACTTGGGGCTAGTAATTATTTCAACAATGGGAACGGGGTGGGTTGTGTCGAAACAGATACCGTTCCTCCTGTATACGCCTATTACTGTTGTAGCAGGGATGCTGCGGCCGATTGCAGCGACTGTTATGCCAACGCCGTCAAGCTCCTGAAAGATGGCTGTTCCGGCAGGTCTGGAGGAAATGTCTTGTTTGGTGAATGTAGTATGAGGTATGAGATTTCCAACTTCTGGAGAGTTGGAAATAAATAGCTTTGTTGTAGTTGTATACTCGATCGAAATAAATATCGATGCAGTAGGCTTGTTATTTTACCTGGTGTTGGAACCTTGAAATCACTGTATCGTCTGAAGACTCTCGATCTGCACTCCATGAATTTAGTATATTATGCTTCTATTTTCAGACTAATGAAATAAAGTACGAGACATGCGCGCACATTTGATTACTTCTATATAGGGTTGTTTTGGACTCCATTTCGACGAATTTTTGGCTTCGCCAATGGACGGATTTTCCACTAAACGGGAGTCACCCAATTATAATTCTCCAATACGTGTTTTGGTTAAATAGAAAAATACGTGTTTTGATGGATATATGGTGAGTGTGTGTGTGTTTTTTTTTTGTGATACATAAAATTTAGGTGGGTGGCCGATGAATTATTGGCCCATAAAAACACCCTATATATTATGACACTGATTTACATTCTGTAATAATACTTATTTTTCCTATTTTAACATATTAATTATGAAGAATTCAATCAAATAATTTATTTTGTAAATTTTGCTTGACATACCATATAAATTGCCCATAAAATGTTTATTTTTCGTTTGCAAATGAGTAGAATGATGCTATATTATGCAATAAACTAAACTTAATAGTTATCGATTATCTTGAATGTTATACTACAATTTGATATTCAATTAGGTTGTTGTAAGCTTTTTTATTCCACATTTTTTTTATATAAGGATGGTATATGTTTGTGTATATAATTATGGGCTACTTAAAAGATTTCAATATGATACCTATCGGCCTGTTTGGATACAATTCCTCCTGAAGAAATGGAAATGGAATTCCATTTTCATTTTCTATTTTTATAGAATTCCATTTCCAATTTTTGTGTTTGGTATATTTTCTACAACTTTGGAAATAAATTGTATTTTTAACTATAATTAATAATATAATATGTTTGTTTTATCTTGGGAAATGGACTAGGAATGATAGAGAAAGAGAGTAGAGTGATAGTTGATTAATAAAATAATAATAAATAATGATGGAACCCACTAATTCCATCTTCACAAACCCAATTCCTACTACTTTTGATAAGAATTGTAATTCCCAAAACTTAGACTAAATGAAATTCATTTCTCAGCATTCTTATCATTCCAAACATAAAATATGAAATTAAAATTGAAAATAGAATTTCAATTCTTGAGTTTTTTGCCTATCCAAACAGGCCGTATATGTCGAACACCAATATTTAATTTGTACCACTTAACCAAACACTTATTCGCTATCTTATTATTTGAAAATAGTGTTAACTGTTAACCCACCAGAAATCGCCAAACCCTGCTATCATCCATCCAGCCCTATAATAATTGGGATTAATTTTTCCATCGTCACCAACACCTTGAAATGAATGGATTTTGCCAATACCGTCTATATCCTTGCGGGTCACTGGGCCTTTGAATATAGAGGAAGCCCAAATGATTTTGGGTTGGGCCTTCCCGTACTCATCCACTCATATCCTCCACGCCCAACCGGATCCCTAGAAAGTAGAAATACCTCCCAAACAATGTCTTTCCTTTTGGGCGGGGGAGCGGAACGTGAATTGATTGGCGACCCGATACAATTACAATCCATTCCCTGAGCCAGAGATGACAATCATAACCCGGTGAGGACCAAATTGTACCAGAGAAGAAAAAGAACTGGATCCGGAATCCAGAGTGTTGCACCTCGCTCAACCAACTTCAGGGGAAAAAAGAGCACACATCACACAGTTCGATTGTAGCTTTCCGTCTCTCTTCCCTTCCCTTCGGCTTCTCCTGGACTTCTCCTCCCCCTCCTTTCGCCATTTCCTCGCTTGACACTTTGAACGGACTGCGGCATCTCAACGCGTCAAATCCCTACTACTTCCGGAGCTTAATTCGTTTCCTCATACGGGTACATTTGCATCCCCTCCTTTCTTTCACCGTATCGAATCTGGATTGCAGAGTCTGTCTGGCATGATGGCTACGCCGCTGTTTCTAGGTCTCTCTGTCGAGTACTCGTTGGTGCTTTTTATTTAGAGAAGGGATCAGAGCTGGTTATTTGGCATTCGTTCAGGGGGTTCGCTTAGGGTTTCATTTGTTCGTCGTTCATGCTGTATGGATCCGAGGGCTATATTGGATTTCATTTGTGATCTACTTGATTTAATTGCTAGGGATTAATATGGAATTCTTAATTTTGGAATCACATTGTCATGAAATGTAAGTACCTAAATTAATTTTGGGGTTTTCCCCCCCTCTCTGGTTGTAGGTCTGCATGCTCGTATTCCTCCTTGGATCTGCGGTTCTTGCTAGTTCTTTACGTGTCAAACCTTAGATCCTACTTTTCTTGGTTAACATTTTCCTATGCGCTTTGGGGCTGGTTTCAATTGGTAATGTAACTAATGACAGAGCTTTCGTTTCAACAGAATGGCGTCGGAAACAGTCAATCCAAGTGTCCCCAGCGCGCAAACTGTTGGAAATGCATTTGTTGAGCAGTATTACCATATTCTACATACCTCACCTGAGTTGGTTCACCGATTTTACCACGATTCCAGTATGCTAAGCCGTCCTGATGGGAACGGTGAAATGACATCAGTGGTAACCATGCAAGTAAGTTTTCACTGTTACTATTCGTTGGTGTTTAATAACCGAATGTTGTGCATTTACTAATCCGATGGTTCCTGGTCTGTGGTCGAACTTCTGTCCTTCTTCTCCGCCCTTCTGTGACAGGGTATTAATGAGAAGATACTCTCATTGAATTTCAAGGAACAAAAGGCAGAGATCAGAACAGCGGATGCCCAGAAATCTTATAAGGATGGAGTTACTGTGTTGGTGACAGGGTGTTTAACAGACAAGGACAATTTCAGAAGAAAATTTGCGCAATCATTTTTCCTTGCACCTCAAGACAACGGATATTTTGTCCTCAATGATGTTTTCCGGTTCGTTGAGGACAATGAACCACTGGATAACCTCTCGACGAATAGTATTGACAACACCCTGGCAGTTCCCCCAGTGCCAGATCCAGGTAAGACCAGCTCTGTATTTATGAACCCAACTCAAACTCCATGTGTCTTAGACTTTTCTCATAGATCTAGAACTTCTGACATTTTGTAGTCTTTTACATCCAGAGCCTTCACATGTTCCTGAACCTTCTGCTCCCGATCCTTCAACTTCAGTTGAGGTAGAGGTTACAAAGGCTTCTGAAAATGAAAGTGAGCCATCAGACCATGAGTTAATGGTGGAAAAAGAAATCCAAGTAGAACCTCAATATCATGCAAACGGGAACCAAACCTCTGTGATTGATGAACCAGCTTCTACAACAGCTCAAGAGGATGCTCCTAAGAAATCTTATGCATCAATTGTATGTTTCTTCTCAAAAGATTTCAAGTTGAGATTTTTTTCACCATATTTGTCCTGATATCTACCCCACGTTGTTGTAGGTTAAAGTTCCAAAAGGTAGTCCTGGCCAAATGAAAGTTTATGTACCTACCAATTCAGCAAAGGCATCCTCTAAGAAAACTGAGGATCCACCAGTTCCTGTGGTATCCGCTCCAGAGTCTGAATCACGTATGCCAAGTAGTGATGATGCACCAACGGATAGCTTTGATCAAGATGAAGGTGCGGTACTGTTCATGTATATGTGGTTTTGGTATGGAATAATTCTGTATCTAGTTAAGTTTCACTAGAGATGGTGTGATATGTCAGTTTTAGTCTATATAAAATTCTTGAAAGCAAAACTAAGGACATGGAATAATAAAGCTGATTAATTGAAGAGTTAAATGGTGATTAGTGTCACTCATGTTTTTTTGTTGTTGGAAACTGTCCATTGTTTCCTTGAAGTATATCATCTAACTATTTTCTACTCCCAGTTGAGGGCCACTCCGTTTACATTCGGAATTTGCCTCATAATGTGACTGTCTCTCAGCTTGAGGTGGAATTCAAGAAATTTGGACCAATCAAGCCTGGAGGAGTCCAAGTTAGATACAATAAGGTTGGTTTGGAAACATTTTGCAGTAGTCCAAAAGTTATTTATACTTTGTCTCTCTTAGGTATGATGATATATCTTATGTATAATTCTGGTACATGCAGCAACAAGGATATTGTTTTGGCTTTGTTGAATTCCTTTCTCCGGACTCCATGAATAATGCAATCCAGGTTTGTTCTGGGTAATACCTTTTTGTTACTTTTTTTTCCATGGTTATCGTTTGTTTTTTAGTCAAAACAAATTGAAATCCAAGTTAGATTAGTTGGATTAGCTACTTCTCATGTCAAGATAATTTTCAGAATATCGACATTTATTCAGAAAATCACTCTTTGTTGCAATTTTGTTTCTTATGATGGCAGTTTCTGCATTATTTCAGTTTCTAAGTTATATAAACGACACTTGCAGTTACATAATGTCCTTTGTGATCCATCTTAATTTCTACTTGCAGTTACATAATGTCCTTTGTGATCCATCTTAATTTCCACTTGCAGTTACATAATGTCCTTGCTGTATTCTCTTGAGCTAGTTTGCCGATTTCCTGAAATGGGAAAACCTGGATGTCTCATCACACTTAGTTGACTATTCCATGATGCACATGTTGGGTCACGCAGATAAGAACTAGTTTGATATGGTCACTTTTGATATGTTCCATCACATCAGCCTAATGTGAAACGTAGATGTTCAAATAGAACTGAGATCCAGCTATATGGCACTCTGCTTTCCTCCTTGGCCTCTTAGCTAGGTACTCTAGATGTTTTAAGGAAACTTGCATCGGGCCGATGTACTGTGGTACGTGTTATAGGTACCCTGTTTCCCATATAAGGTAGTGTAGATGTGTTTTAGCAGTACAAGACTGGCTTATTGTACTAAAACCGGATGGGAGAGGTAGAAAGATACTTAGGAAGCAAAAGTGATGAGGTGAAAGAGAATTTGAGATGACAAAATGAGGTAACCATTGTATGGGTGAAGATTCAATGGCGAGCTTGTCATTTACCATCCCCAAGTGAGTCTGTCTACTTGTGAATCAGCCATCTGGCTACGTATGGAACTAGGAACCAGGCACAGACCTAATGTTTTCTCCCCTAGATATGCTAACTGTTGCAAGTCTATACTGCTGAAGTGGTCCATGCTGATTCTGTTTATTGCGATTTGCTTTTGCTTTTGCTTATACTTTACATATCTGTCTTTGCTTATTGGTCCAGAACTTAATCTGAGACGCTAAGTGGAGTTCTGTTGCTGCTAGTACTTTTGAATGTTTGACTATCTTTAGTCCTGTTGTCCGGAAGAAATTTTTTCAATATTTCCTGTGGTCATCTGTGTTGTTGCAGGCATCTCCTGTTCCAGTCGGTGGACGTCAATCAATTGTTGAGATGAAGAGAACTTCAACTCGAGGTGAGTTTGAGACTCTGCATCCATGTTTAACTATCTCTTTTATCTTTTGAAACTTTGAATTGGTTTCTTCGAGTCTCGTATTGATGCTGAAGTTAGACAGGGTAATGAAATGATCATGTTACGTATGTAATATAAACTTGTAAAGCCGAATTGTTGAATGATGTACTTGGTGTTGCAGTTGGTAATGGAAGAGGCAGGTTCCCAACAGGAAGGGGTGGAATGTATCGGAATGACAGCTTCCGAGGGGGACGAGGGAACTACGGTGGAGGTGGTAGGGGTTTTGGTGGAAGACCAGAGTTTAACAACAACAACAACAACAACAACAACAACAGAGGTGAATATCCCGCTGGTAGGGGAAGGGGTTATCCAAGTGGTGGCAGAGGCGAAGGTTATCAACAAGTTCGAGGTAGAGGCGGCCGTTCAGGTGGAGCAGCTAGGCTACCGAATAATGCTAATGCCTCGTGAAAACTCCCGACTTCTCTCTGTGTGTTGGAGTTTGCATGCCTTAACTGTTCATCAAATGTTCATCCAGTCGGAGTAAGTAAGCGTCCTTGTTTTTCCCCCATTTTATTAGAAATATATATGTAGAAGTGTTTTGGGTATTCCAGCAATGGATAACCTCTGGATTACTATACCAGCATGGTTTGTTTCCATAGTGGGGTGGGAATTCTATTTTGTAGGCTTTAGGAGTAGCCATGCAGGCATGGGGAACATACTCAACTCATCGGAAGTTCTTATTCCGATGTCGGCGATTCGGTAGATTTTTTGGATGTTGTCATGATAGAGAAGAGGTTGCACAGTTAATTGAGAGATGGTTTCCTAGCTATTATTCGGAGGATTTTTCTTTAGTGTTTTCTTTCTTCCTTTCCGGCAAAGCATATCGATTACTTGTACTACGTAGTATGCATGATGATAGTCGTTGAACATAATCACAAACTGGAGACAGTTTGGTACATAAATACATTAGATTTACACTCAAATTCTTTTGTCAGTGAAATACCAATAAGGTTTTAAATAAAAACACATATATAGGCTGTTTGGTACAACATATGTCCGAAACAGGGTCAGAAATGAGCTTCTAAAATTTGAAGTTTATGAACTCATGATGAAGAGGACCTGGAGAAACAGGGCAAGCAACACATCCAGCTCTTTGCCGCCGCCGTGACCTTACAGCACGTCGTGCTTTGAGGTTCTTCTGTCGTCGTCTTCACCGGCTGCTCCGGCTGTTGTTGTTGCTCCTCCGCCTGTTTTTCGTTCTGACGAGTCTCCGCTTCATTTGGCTCCTCTGCCACCGCTGCCTTCTTCTCCCCTGCAGCCTTCTGCTCTGCTTCCACTTTCCTTGTACTGTTTCTTCCCATTTGTTCGTTCTGCAATCTGAAAACCCATCGACAAACATTAATTAATTTCCCCTTAACTAACCCCCACGAAATTGTTGATTGATTGATTGATTGATCAATAGATACTCACATTGGGAACTGGAAAGATTTGGTGCTGCTGGTCGAGTTCCGATTATTGCTGCTGCTGGAGGTGGAATTCCGATTAAGGGAACTGACGGCTGACTGCGTGCTCGCAACTGGGGCGGCGGCGGTTGCTGGAGGATTAGGCAGCTGTACCTCCTGAGGGACGTTAATGGTGATATTATTACTCGGCGGAGGATTAGCTGGGACGTGAATGTTGATGATATTGATATTGTTGATGGGCTGATTGGCAGAAGGAGGCAGGGGAGGCTGCCACGTGGCGGCGGAGAGGGAAGAAGGTGGTTGGTTGTTCGTTGTCCTGGCCGCCGGCGTTGGAGGAAGGGCGGCGTAATAATCTTGATCGAGCATGGGGAGCTCCCCGGATTTATACATCATTGCAATTTGGTCCCTGGAGAAGCTGTTGTTGCCCATGTAGATGCTGAACAGGGACTCGTTCGACGCCGTGCTCCATTCGATCCCGTTCCCCGACTTGGACGCGAACACGCCGGACGGGATCCGATTCGGGTCGTAGCCGGGTACTGCACAGCCGGCGGTCGGGGAGGTCGGGGGTCGGGGCGGGGAAGAAGAGTCGGCGGAGCTGCTGATGACCGAACCCTCCACGTCACTGCTCGTGACGGCATGACGATGGCGGTGACGATTGCTGTTGTCGTCACCGCTGGTCGTGGGATGGTGGCTGTTTGGGCGCGGGACATTGTTGTGTTCGCGATCCATGATTTGACGAATTTGAAGCTTTTGCTCCTTTGTTGGTGATGACAACTCCGCGGCTAATGCAAATCCAGGTGAAGGATTGCAATAGCCGGGGAGCTGAAATTGCAGACGGTAGAGATGATTGAAGGAAAGGAAGGAAGAAGATGGATTATAATTAAGGCGATGAGCGGATTAAGAGAGCCCGGTGCAACTAAGCCAAACTGAATTTAATGATAATCGCGTTTGTTTGACAAGTCATTTACCTAGCTGCTAACTGATTTTACGCGGGAACTGATAACAGAATTTCTCTGTCAGTGATAACTGAGACGTCTGTCAAATGGTTGTTCGTAGTTTGTGATTAATGCACATCAATTCTAGGTTAAACCATTATTAGCTAATTTCGTTGCTAGAAACTAATGGGAGAAAGGTTGGAACCATTTATGAGACAATACTATCATCAAGTTGGTTAAACTAGTACATGTTTTGTTTTTCTAACATCATTACGTTAGAATATGTTGTATAGTGCGTTTTTTCCGGCAAAAGAAAACAATATAATTATGGATGAGTAAAGCCAACAAATTTCAGTAAATTGCTACTATCGAGTCTATTAAATTAAAATATTTGTTTTTAAACATTGATGTTGTTGAAAATTGAAAATACCTGACTTTATAGACTACCTCATTGGTTGTACTGTGTACATTTCCTAATAAAAAGGGAACAATTACATGATTGATGAACAAAGCCAACAAATCCAAAGACAAGTCATCAAATGTATAGTCCATGTCATCAACAATAACTGTGAACATGTTATAATTAATAAATGTCCAGAAGGATTATGTTGCAGTTGTCACCTCTGAAAATATATTCGACAAGTTTTCCTGAAAACTCATGTGCGTAGCAACCAAAAGAGAAATCTTCTGAGACACGCTATCTAGTTAGGATTATTAATGATTCTTTGCCTCTGAGTTTGACATAGCTCTTACTGGCTAATGCCAAGGGTTAGAAACTTGAGAGAACGAGCAATGATTAGTGGTGTATACAACATGTGTTTAACATTGGGTGTTACCAAATGAGAGCCTAATGTTCCTACCCCTTCGCCATCGTTGTTGCCTTCGGACAATCGTGCTCATATCTCGAACTAAGTTGTGCTTTGTTTGAAGTTTGAACTATTGCTCGTTTAACATTGGGTGTTACCAAATGAGAGCCTAATGTTCGTGAACTTATGGATATCCATGAAGTGGTGGATACCCACTGAATTTAACTGTATTTTATCTTCTAAAATTCACTGGATATTTTACCGGTTTGTCTGGATGAATACAACTGCTAGGTTGAATTTGAATCTGGAGAAATCTAAACCAATCCGATTTGTCGCCATCCTTAACGTAAACAAGTTTCTTTTGCGCACAGTTGCACAGAAGGCCCTTTTCGATTCGAGCCGCAATGCAATCAAATTAAACCTTCGGTTCGGTCTAATATCCAAGATTGGTCAGTCTCGACACAAGTTTGGTGTGTTTATTGGGTGAAAATGAGAGAAATAAAAAGGTAAACTAGTGTAAACAAGGTAAAATTGTTAGGCCCTGTTCACTTTCATTTTCGTTTCCTGTTTTCTGTTTTCATGTCATAAATTTGGCAACCGAAAAGAGAAAACTTGTTTACTTTTGATTCTGTTTTCTATTCGTTTCCAACTATGAAAACAGAAAGTGACAAGTTCCTGCTGTTTTTGGAAACGACAAAATGTTGTTTTCACCTGTTTTCACAATCTGTTTTCTGAAAAACAGAAAACAGAAATGAAAGTAAACAGGCCTTTAATTTTTAGGACGACGTTAACAACTCCAATTTTATTGCTTATAATTTTTTATTTGAAATTTATATAATTTTAACACTTAAATGCATGTCAAAAAACCATTACTTTATCAAAACTGTATTTCAAAACTAAATTGCAAAATTTATTGCTAACATACTTCCAATAATATTTCTATAAAACTTAATTACATTTTAATAACAAGAACATTATGTATAATTAGTTACACTGTAATAACAAGATAATTTTATAAAACTTAATATCATTTTACTCCCCGCCCAATCCCGACGGCCGCAAATCCCCATCTCTAAACCGTTGGGGGGTACGTGTTTGTTTGTAGTCTACTTAGGTAATTCCCCCACTTCCTAATTCCGACGAGAGCGTGGTAAACTAAGAGTCACATTAAATGTTTCAATGCATGCATGCATGCAGCCAGATTCACAATTCACAAGTTCAAAGCAGACAGCGGAAATTGGAAAGGCGCTCTAATAGTGAAGGGGAAAGTCGTCGGTCATTTCTTTAAATAGTATATACACAATTCAAACGCATGCAAGCCTAGTCAATTCACTCATCTGCCCCTTGCAAAGCCGAAAATGGGCGACAAAGAGATCAGCGGAGAAGTGATCGGAATCGACCTAGGCACCACCTTCTCCTGCGTCGCCGTCGCTCGAAAAGGTCACGGCGTCGAAATCATAGCCAATGATCAAGGCAACCGAGCCACACCTTCCTACGTCGCGTTCTCCCCCGCCACCTCCGCCGGCTCCCAGCGTCTCATCGGGGAAGCCGCCAAGAATCAGGCCACTCTCAACCCCCGCCGTACCATCTTCGACGTCAAGCGACTCATCGGCAAAAAATTCGACGACCCAGAAGTCCAAAACGACATAAAATACCTGCCCTACCCTGTCGTGGAGAGGGACGGAAAGCCTTGCGTGGAAGTTGAAGTTAACGGCGAGCTGAAAACGTTTACACCTGAAGAGATAAGCGCCATGGTGTTGGGGAAGATGAAGGAGACTGCGGAATCGTACCTTGGGAAGCAAGTAACCAACGCCGTGGTCACTGTCCCGGCCTACTTCAACGACTCCCAGAGGCAAGCCACCAAAGACGCTGGCATTATCGCCGGGCTTAACGTTTTAAGGATAATCAACGAGCCGACTGCTGGCGCCCTAGCCTATGGTGTGAACCAAGATCCAAACACAAAGAGGAACATTCTGGTTTATGATTTAGGTGGCGGGACGTTCGACGTTAGTGTTTTGGAAATCGACAATGGCATATTCCAGGTACGGGTGAAAAAAATGATAACCCTAAATGAGTTGATATAGTGAAATGGTTAACTATCTTTGCTTAACCTCAGGTACTTGCCACCGGCGGTGACACGCATCTCGGCGGGGGAGATTTCGACCAGAGGGTGATGGAGCATTTTGTTCAGCTAATCAAGAGGAGGTACAAGAAGGACGTTAGTGAAGACCCGAAAGCTACGGGGAAGCTGCGGAGGGAATGTGAGAGGGCTAAAAGGGTTCTGAGCACTCAGATCGAAACTAGAGTAGAGATTGATTCTCTGTTGCATGGAATGGACTTTTCTGAGCCATTCACAAGGGCTAAGTTTGAGGTTTTGAATTTGGATCTGTTTGAGAGGACAATGAAAGTGGTAAGGTCGACACTGAAAGATGCAAAGTTGAAGAAGGACAAGATTGACCAGATCGTGTTGGTTGGGGGGAGCACCAGAATCCCCATGGTGAGGGAGATGTTGAGGAAGGAGTTCGACGGGAAAGAGCCGAGCAAAGGGATCAATCCCGACGAGGCCGTGGCTTATGGAGCTGCTATCCTTGGAGCCAATCTCACTACCGACCGACCTGGAGTTGGTAATTTTGCTCGCTTGCATTTTGTTTCTCCAAAGTACTAGTTGTGTCTGATTCCATTTCTCTCAGTATGTCACTGTTTTCTTCATACAAAAATACGTACTGCTGGGATTATAGGTGTAATACTACTCGATGTTACTCCCTTGAGTTTGGGGGTAGATGTATTTGGTGATTTGATGTCAGTAGTGGTTCCCAGAAATACACCCATTCCTACAAAGAAGTCAGGCTTGTTCACAACTGTTGAAGACCAGCAAGCTAGTATAAAATATATTGTAAGTGGAATTGTTCTTTGGTTATATTTTTGTATTTGATTAGACCATATCGTTACGACGTTACCTATGCGATTAACACATAATTTCAGGTTTTGCAAGGTGAAAGAACCCTGACTAAAGATTGCCTCCAGCTCGGAAGTTTTGAACTCATGGGCATTCCATTGGCTCCAAGGTAAGTAATCTATTTGGTGTTATAATAATTACGAGATTGCATGCATGTATAGTACTGAATCCACCTACAGAGGAGCCGTTTCTGTCGAGGTGACGTTCGAGGTTGATGCGGATGGAATTCTAAGCGTCACAGCCAAGGAGAAAGCAAGTCAGAATTCTGAGTCCCTTACAATTGACAACTACAAGAGGAATTTGAATGCAAGGGAGATTGAGAGGATGATACGAGAGGCAAGGGAGATGGCTGAGCACGACAAGAAGGAGGGAGCTCGTGTTGATGCGAGGAACCAATTGGAACGTGCCATTTACGATTTGAACAAGGCAGTGGCTGAGAAGCTTCATATGTATGATGGTGATAGGAGTGCAGTGGAGACCGCGTTGAGTGAGGCTTCAGAATGGTTTGATGACAACAAGGATGCATGCATGCAAGATTATAAGGACAGAAGGCGAAAGCTGAAAGGCTTGTTGAAGAAGGTTTCACCAGAATAGTCTAGAAATCGAGTCAGACGCATGCATGACGTATGAGTTTTCTTTATTTATTTCTCGTGAAGCAAGGAAGATCATCTTGAGTTTGAGTTTTTGTTTTGGACGGTTTTCATTTTGGTGACTGATGTTTTTGCGTAGTTGCTTTATGCGTCGTACGTACGATGAAACTCTTATCTTTGATTACTAAGTGTTGCGTTTTTGTCAATTCAAAGTTCGCTTCATCAATTCTCTTTTAGTTTTTTTTCATTCTTAACCAGTTGTATACCTAGCTGGGTACGACATGAACTCATGATGGAAGGAGTTAAAGAAAAAGATAATGGGCATAAGTATTGGGCAAGATCTATCAGCCTGTTTGGATACAATTTCGGAAGAAATGGAAATGGAATTCAATTTTTTATTTTTATAGAATTCCATTTCCAATTCTAGTGTTTGGTATAATTCCTACAACTATGGAAATGAATTGCATTTTTAACCATAATGAATAATGTAATATGTTTGTTTTATTTTGGGAAATGAAATATGAATGAGAGAGAAAGAGAGTAAAATGATAGTGGGTCAACAAAATAATAAAAAGTATTGATGGGTCCCACTAATTCCATCTTCATTCTCTCAATTCCTATCACTTTTGATAGGAATTGTAATTCCTATATTTTAGACCCATTGGAATTCAATTCTCAACCTTTTTATTATTCCAAACATAATATATGGAAATGGAATTGGAAATGGAATTCCAATTCCTTACTTTTTTGTCAATCCAAACAGGCGGTATAAGTTCCTTTGCAGCAAATTGAAGTCGATCGGGAAAGCGGCCTGTAAAGATCTCACAAATTTAATCCAAAATATAGTGTCACCTATTGGATGCTAGCTATACCTGTGCACTTGTCGATCATCATTTCAGCATCTCCAAAAAAAATAATATATATATATATATATATATATATATATATATATATATATATATATATATATATATATATATATATATATATCGTTACAAAAGGCCACGGCTGTGTCCATGCATTGCAGCAAAGTCAAAGCTGGGTAACTTACCAGATTGTCCTCCTAGAAATTTTATCGACTTCACTTTTGACTCAATTGTTTGACGTACTTTTGGTCTTGGACGATCGGTTACTTATCCCTTTTGTGTGTAATGATCAGCACTTTTAGAAGAGTGGTCAACTTAAAGTCAAATTGAAAATGAGATTTTTTAAAACCAAGATATTGATTTCCCAATCTCACTTATCAGAAGTTGTCCCATTTTGAGTCCGACCCAAACCTCATATTTAATTCATGGAGCCCAATTAGAAATTCACCTCATTTTGAAGCCCAATCCAAATCCACTACACAAGTAACCTAGTAGCCCAATACCTTGAATTTGGTTAGCAGTTAGGGCTGCAAATGAGCCAAGCCACTCGCGAGCAACTCGGCGTTAGAATCGGAAAAAACTCGTTCGTCACTCGACTCGTTAATTAACAAGCCGGCTCGCGAGCCAGCTCGTTAGTAAACGAGCCAAGCTTGATCTAGGCCATGCTCGGCTTGATAAGCTCATGAGCTAGCTTGACTCGGTGGCTTGTTGAGCTAAGCTCGCGAGCTGGCTTGTTTAAAGCTTGTGGAATGATTAACTACTCTTCTAAACGTGAAAATTATCTTGTTAATAAGCATATGTATGGAAGTTAGATGTTATTTTTAGTTTCTAGTGTTCTCTCTATCATTTTTAGTTTCTAATGTTCTTATTTGTATACATTTTTCAGCAAGAATGGTTTCAAATCGAGCTTATCTTGAGCCGAGCTTGTACTCAGCTTGACAAGTTGTGTTAATGAGCATTTACCGAGCTCGAGCTGGATTATTTTTAATCGAGTCGAGCTCGAGCTGGATGATCAAAATTCGAGTTCGACCCGAGCTCGAGCTAAAAAATTTATAAACGAGCCGAGCTCAACCTAAGCAAAAACTCGACTCGACTTGGCTCATTTGCAGCCCTAAATAGAGAAGGGGAAAAAAATAAGCTGCCGCCCTCTCCCACCGGAGCGGATAAGGTCCTCCCACCTACTATTGGGAGGACGTCCTTCCAACGGAGAATTTGATATTTGTATAATAATAATATAGTTACAGGAATATATATTCGTCCTACAAGAAAAATATATTTTTATAATAGATAGTAGTATGAAATCAAGCCTTCAAGAATATCACATTCTCATAACATAAATATCATATTCTTGTAACTATATTATCATTACACAAATATCATATTCTCCGTTGGGAGGACGTCCTCCCAACAGTAGTTGGGAGTAGGGCTACAAATGAGTCGAGCTGTTTACGAGCGGCTCGATGTTCGACTCGAGAAAAACTCGTTTGAAACTCGACCCGTTAATAAACGAGCCGAACATGAGCTAAGTTTTGTTCAATTCGTTAAGCTCGCGAGCTAGCTCGACTCGGTGGCTTGTTGAGCTAAACTCGTGAGATGACTCGTTTAGAGCTCATGATATGTCTCAACATGTGGCTAGAGAGCCAACTCGATTACCAACTTATGGACGAATCAATCTATATCTTATGATTTTAATTCATATGGTTGTTAAATTATATATCTCACCATATATAAAGTTTAACACGTTGAGTATGTGAGCAAATGTATCTTATTTTCTACTTTAAAAGAAATTATGTATTATAGATTGCTTCGATACTATGAAATAACATGATATGGAGTAGTTAAAAATTATTAACTAAATGATATATAATACCAACAAAGTATAATATGAGATTAGCTAACAAAATAATACATATGTACCATGATATACAAAACAAAGTGCCAAATAAAAATCAAGATTTTAGTAAACAAGCTAGCTCGAGCTCGACTCGTTGCAAATGAGCCGAGTCGAGTTTTATCCCATCTTGAGCTTAGTTGATTTATAAGCGAGTTGAGCTAGTTTATAAACGAGCTTGAGCTTGAGCTAGTTTATAAACCAACTAAGCTCAAGATGGGATAAAACTCGACTCGGCTCATTTACAATCATATGTGGGAGTAACTGATCTTTTTCTCTCCCACTATGTTCTTATTTCCCCTTTCCTCTTATTTTTGGAGTCGCCGCCTTGTCCCATCAGAAACAGAAGAAGCACACCTACTTCCATTTCCATATCTTGATTTTCCTAATTAATTCCCCATTTGAGAGATAAAGAGGAAGATGGCGGCGAATTGAAGAGAGAGGGAAGGAACTCAGGAAGGAGCGAATTGTGTTTTTTAGTCTCCGATAGATCTCATCACTTACCAGCGGATGGTGATGCGCGACGGTGGATGGACGGCCGGGATATAGCTCCGCCGGTCACTCAAATCCTGGGTTTGTCCCTAGCCTTTGCTTTTTTTTTTTTGGTCGAATAGCCTTTACTTTTCTTTCCTTAATCATCTCTATTTAGAATTTTGGGTCCTAAAGTGTTAAAAAGTGGTATAAGATCTAACATAACATTTTCCCAACAATTCGAGTTATTGGGACGAACTGGTTTATGACATGATATTAGAACTGGTTTGGCCAAGTGATCGTGTGTTCGAATCTCCACGACCCCCAATATTAACAGTTAATTAAGGGATACTATTTTATAGTAATCACCCTGGTTATTAAGGGCAAACTGGGTATAACAAAAAATTTATTAATGACCTTTTTTAATAAATTACATTTTAGAAAATTACATAAATATATTAAATGCAATTTTTCTCTCTCTCTTTCTCTCACTTCCACAATTTTTCAGCCAGATCTCTCTTCCTTTTTTT
Source organism: Linum tenue (assembly GCA_946122785.1). Taxonomy (NCBI): domain Eukaryota; kingdom Viridiplantae; phylum Streptophyta; class Magnoliopsida; order Malpighiales; family Linaceae; genus Linum; species Linum tenue. The sequence goes on from CAMGYJ010000008.1 coordinate 3,299,302, forward strand.
TCTCAATCTTTCCTTGATTTCGTTCATCCAAACTAATACACTGCAACAAAAAAATAATAAATCAATACCAATCCATTAAAAAAATACTACCATTGTACAAAACATCAATACCATTCCAGAAATAAAAACACTACCATTTCACAAAACATCAATACCATTGCAGATTTAATCACTACCAATGCGACAAAATCAATACCAATGTAACAAAATCAATACCAATGCGACAAAATCAATACCAATGCGACAAAAACAATACCAATACGACAATAACACTACCACTACGGAAAAAAATGACTACCATTTAAAAAAAATGACTACGAAAAAAAATGACTACCATTTAAAAAAAAACATACCATTCCAATGGAATTCCTCCTTCCTCCTTCCAATTGCCATTAAACAGCAAATATAGTCCAACAGAACTCCATCTCATTCCGTTCCTTGCCATTTAGCACTGTCGCCATCAGCAGATCGAAGCAGAGCTGGATTTCACGAGACAAATCGTCTTCACCCCAACTTCCGACATTACCATGTCTATTACTATCACCTTTCCTTTCTTTCCCTCGTCGCCGTCGCCGGACACCGCCGCTTTACAAGAGAGGAGGGGAAGGGAGGAGGGCGGTGGAGGGAGGCCGGCCGACGGTGGAGGAGGTTCTCGGGAGGGATGAGGGTCGTGGGAGGTTACGGGGAGGGAGCTTGGTGGTTGACGGCGGGTTGCAATAGGGTAGGGTTTGGATATAATTTATAGAGTAATCAGGTGTGGTATATTTTTCAATTCCAAAATTACCCTAATATAATCTTCATCGTTAATTTAAAATTAGGGTGAAAAAGAAATAATGAATGGTGTAGATTAAGATAGCCACCGTGATTACTAAAAATTAAGTAACCAAGCTAACTCATCCCGTTAATTAAAGCACAAGGTATGGTGATTGCCTGTGCAAACTTCAAGCCAATAGATTGACTTTCGTTTGAGGGGCGTATTAGAGAGTGGTATAAGATCCAGCATAACATTCTCCCAACAACTCGAGTTTAGTTTATTGATTAGTAAGAATGGTAAGAGCTCGAGTTATTTTTAGTAAGAATGGTAAGTCAAAATGGAATGTGTTAAAGAGTTGTATAAGATTTAGCATAACATTCTCTTAATAACTCGAGTTATTGGGACCAACTGGTTTATAATATAAAGTTCTGATTAGTAGTTTCGTTTTTGGGGAGTGATTATCGAATGGACATGGAATGAGGTGGGACGGTCAAAATGGAATAAGGCGGGACGGTGGCAATTTATGGGAAAAAGGAAGATGGTGGGGATTGCTTTGGGAGGGAATCTGGAAATGGAAATCGAGATGTTATAGGTGGTGGTTTCTTGTAGTTTACAATCGGCGGATAGCTAAGGACAAGTGGCTTAGTCTTGATGATTAGGAGATGACTATGTGGAGCTTTTAAATTTTAATGCTAGTTTTGATGGAATGGATGGATTTGTAAAGGATGAATAGAAGTGGGAGGACACGTGCTGTCTTGGGAAGGGAAATAAATATGTTTGTTCTATTGATTTTAGAATTAAGGATTTAGTTAGCATTGAGAAGTATATGTAATTATAGTGATATTTGATTATTTGTAATTCGTGCCAGTTTCAGTTCATACTTGTCAGAACAGAAGCGTGCAATCGATAATCCAAACCAACACGAACGAACACAAATTTAACATGGTTCACTAACACAATGTGTGCTAGCTAATCCACGGACAGAAGAGAACAAATTTCACTGATTTTGAGGAGAGTACAGGTTACAAACCCAAATTCCAAACGGACAAACCAAACAAACTAACCTGACTGACCCTTACTACAGACTAGGGTGATGAAGAGTATTTATAGAACTCTTCTCCTAATCCCAAACAGAAAACCAAATACCTTTTCCCAAACATACAAGGAAAAGGTCAAAACAAAACTCAATCCCAAACCCAAACAGAATAGATCTAAAACACAAAACAAACCCAATCAAATTCAAGTCATATTCTAACAATCTCCACCTTGACTTGAATTCTCTCTCAAATACCAGATATTCCATACGTGATCCATATCGCCAAATTTATCCAGATGCGATCGAAATCACCAAACTCAAACGCGATGCAAATCGCCAAACTCAGATGCAATCAGAATTGCCAGACGTACTAACTCCTCCAAATCAGTTGTACCAGAATCTCCCCTGCCTCCAAATGCCCCTAAGGGCGGTCAACAACTCAAACCATTTGGCAAGTCCAACCCATGTTGAGACTTGTCATTCAGAACCAGCTTGGTGCACTTATCACCAACAGAACATGTCAAAACAGAACCTTGTAGATTATACAAGGCACCAACCTTGACACCTTTCAGAATCACCTTAGAACCTTTGTAGACAGACAACACTCCACCTTCATCTTTGAAACTGAAACCCTTGCAGTCTAGTAGACTCAAAGATATCAGATTCTTAGTCATCTATGGAATATGTCTAACATTGTTCAAGGTGCGAACAGAACCATCATGTGTCCTCATCCTGACGGAGCCTCTTCCAACAATCTTACAGATAGCACCATTGGTCATAGAAACATGTCCTCCATCTATCTGCTCATAAGTTGAAAAACACTCCCTGCTTGGACACATATGATAATCAGCTGCAGTATCCAAGTACCACACATCCTGATGATGTACCTGTTCATTCACTGCTAAGGCGAAACCATCTTCAGAATCAGAGTTAGTTTCTTCCGCCACAGCAGCAGATGATTCCTTCTTCTCCTGATATTTCTTCAGTTTAGGACAATCAAATTTCCAATGTCCTTTCTCCTTGCAGTAATGACAGATATCATCCTTCAAACCATCAGAATTCAAATTTGTATTCGCCTTCCTATTACCAGATTGTTGTCTCCTACTACTAGTAGCAGCCAACCCAGATGCCTGATTTTCCGAACCTGAACCAGACGCCTTATGTCGAACCTCTCTAGTATGTAGAGCAGATCTGACATCTTCCAAAGACAAACTATCTTTCCCAGCAATAAAAGAATCCACAAAATTCTCATATGACTGTGGCAAAGATACTAACAGAATTAAGGCAGCATCCTCATCATCTACTTTAACATCAATATTCCGTAGATCTAACAAGATAGTATTGATTTGATCTAGATGATTCCTGAGAGGCGTACCTTCCTCCATACGCAAACTGAACAAACGTTGCTTCATATGCAACTTGTTAGTTAAAGACTTTGTCATGTATAGACTTTCAAGCTTCAACCACAAACCCGCAGCAGTCTTCTCAGTAGCAACCTCAGTAATGATGTCATCAGCCAAACAAAGCAAGATTGTAGAGTGAGCTTTCTCCTCCAAAGTAATCCACTCTTCTTCATCTATGCTTTCCTTCTTCGATTTTCCAGATAACGGAGCCCACAAACCCTGTTGTTTCAACAGTGCTTGCATCTTGATCTGCCACAAACTGAAACTGTTTCTCCCAGTGAACTTATCAATCTTCATACTAATAGCCGCCATCCTTAATTTTTATAGAAAAAATTAACCAAATAGCCGCAAACACTAACCAAACCTCCCCAGATTAACTCCAACCGTCGCAAGAAGACTCAGCTTCAGCTCCACACTTTGGAATTATTTATTCCAAACATCAAAACTTCCCAGTAGCTCCAATTAGCTGACGCAGAGCTAATTCCCCAGCACAAACAACAGCGAGAAGGGAATTGTTGGCCACGAGCCCACGACGAAACTTCCTTCCTCTGCGCGCGGCAAACACTAATTACCAATTTTCCGGAAGTGATCCCACGGCAGTACTCAATAATTTGCACCGCAAATTCAGATTGGGAGAAACCAAAATTCGAACGCTAACCAAATTTGGAGACAACCCAAAGCGATTCCTCCACCGAACCAAGCTGAAGGACGGAAGGCTACCTCTCCAAGCAAAACTTCAGTTCTACGCCAAATTCCCAAAACCGCAACCAGGCTCTGATACCACTTGTCAGAACAGAAGCGTGCAATCGATAATCCAAACCAACACGAACGAACACAAATTTAACGTGGTTCAATAACACAATGTGTGCTAGCTAATCCACGGACAGAAGAGAACAAATTTCACTGATTTTGAGGAGAGTACATGTTACAAACCCAAATTCCAAACGGACAAACCAAACAAACTAACCTGACTGACCCTTACTACAGACTAGGGTGATGAAGAGTATTTATAGAACTCTTCTCCTAATCCCAAACAGAAAACCAAATACCTTTTCCCAAACATACAAGGAAAAGGTCAAAACAAAACTCAATCCCAAACCCAAACAGAATAGGTCTAAAACACAAAACAAACCCAATCAAATTCAAGTCATATTCTAACAATACTCATTCGACTAAATTAATTCGAGTCTAGTATCTTAGCTGGAAGTCGATCTTGGTTTCAGGTGAGTAATGGTTGTAACTTATTACACAAAAATTCGGTGTTTGAATATATGGTTTGTGATTTGAAGTTTTGATGGTGATCGATTATTTGAGTTGAATTCTTTTGGCCAAATTCACTTGCATAGCCAAAACTTTGACGGTTGTGACAAATATAGCCACTTTTGGAGAAATACCAGAAATAGCCAGGAATTTGAAAGTTCGATGACAATAATAGCCATTTCCGTTACATAGTTTGACGGCGTTAATGACACCGTTAGTCTATTTAACGGACAGATGATGTGGCCGCCAACTCACCTGACATATCATTGACAACTCACCAATACTTGCCACATATACGTGACACGTCATATTTTATTTTAAAATATTTAAATAATTTATTAACAAAAATATCATTTATAAAAAAATCCAAAAAATTTCCCCGCTTCCCCTCACCGTCCTCCATCCTTGTTTCCCCCGCCGTCGACCAAAACTCCTTCATTTTTGGTTGATTCCTTCATTCAAACCCACCATGAATGACGCCCAATCATGAAACTGCAACCCTCCATGAATCTGCAAACAAAAATCATCAATTCACAAAACCAGATTCAATTCCCCCAGTCCATCGACATCCATTCGTCTCTCACCGCTTCCCCCGCCGCTACCTTCGCCAGGAACTATTCCTCGTCCACTAGATCTACATCGGCCGCAACCCTCTTTTTCACCCGCCGTTTCCCAGCAACACCAGAGATGGAAGTCATTGCTTCCGGCTGCGCAATCGGTGCCGCCGATATGACCTAGTGATGGCCGTGGGTGCAATTGGGAGATGTCAGTCGCTTCCATCTTTGGTGAGGCGACTTTGATGTGTTGCCTTCTCCCTCTTCACAAACAACCCATCATCGATCTTCTTCACCAAACTTCTCCCCCGATTCCCCCAGACCCACCCATCTGGTCGTCGCTCCAGCCCATCTCTTCAATCGCTCTAGTTGACTGGTCGGGCATCTTTGGGAGTCTGGGCTTCGCCTCGACCCTAGAATTTGGGGAAATAGGGTTCCATCTCAGATCCGGCTATGACTGATGACGGTTGCTTCCAATATGGCAGCGGCGGGATCGAGAGATGAAGAGAGGCGGCGGCGGCTGAATCCTTCTTCTCTATTTCACTCGACCAATCGCCTCCTCCGCCCCCTCAGTCGCACAATCTCCACCTCTACCGATCCCCTCGTAATCGAAACATTCACCGCCTACCCAAAATGCCATCTAATCATTCTTTCTTCTTTCAATTCCATCCCTCTCCAACTCCCTCAAGTCACCGGCCACTCATATCCACCACGGATCTCCATCGCAAGAAGGGCTGCTCGAGCGGCGGAAACAGAGGAGGCTGGACAGGCTTCTATGAGGCGGTGGCGGTGGCGGAGATGAGAGGAGGAGCCGCCTCGACGAGTCAGGTAACTCGATTAAGCTCGAGGAAGGATTATCTCGGCGTCGAGGAAGGAAACGCCGACATTTGGAAGGAGATTAAGGCGGTGGTGGTGATTGCAGAAGAGGAAGTTTCTAGGAGGTGAACAGGCAGTGGTGGAGAGAAGAGATTTGTTATTTTTGTTTAATTTGATTAAAACAAAAGGATAAATGTTAATTATTTTCCACCTAATATTATTTTTGAATAAAATATGTCACGTCAACTGCTGCAGTTAGTCTAGTCAGCACGTTAACTAACACCGTCAAACAATTGGACGGAAGTGGCTATTTTTGGTATTTCGCCAAAAGTGGCTATATTTGGCAAAACCATTAAAGTTTTGGCTATACAAGTGTATTTGGCCAATTCTTTTGTATATACCTTGAAATGATTTAATTTGAATCGTATTACTATTTAACTTTTGAAGTGATTATTGTGATTTGACTATTTGTTTGTTGTATACAATTTGGCATTTGAGGGCAGCTTTACCTTTGAAGCGTATTTTGTGGTTTGAACTGCAAAGTCTCCTATTTGATTTGATTATAAAATTATATGAATTCATGCTTTTAATTTGTTTGATCCGTATTGATTCTTGAAATGTGCTAACCATTTGATTTTAGTATCTGGACAATTTGTATTATTTGTTTGAAACTCGGTATTAGCCACTGGAGACGATCAGTATTTGGATCTGTATCTGTTATCTGTTTCCCACGGTATGTTTGGAGACATTTCATTTGCATAATCACCATACACATCATATCTACATAATACATTGCATTGCACTAACACACAGGGGAAGAGGGGATTGTCTGTAACCACTATCTGTTATATGTGGGTAGAGGTGGCAATTTCAATCCAATCCATCAATTCACTAAAAATATCCACCTAATCCAATCCATTTAAATCCAATCCATTTGATCCAAATCCAATTGGATTGGTGGATTAATGGATTGGATCCATGGATCATTGGCAAATTACTGTTTAGTACCTATAATTTTTATTTTTTACATTTTGGTACCTAAAATTTAATTTTTTATACGAAAAATATCATTGGAAAATTACGTTTTGGTACCTAAAATTTTTCATTGTGACATTTTAGTACCTAAACTTTTTACATTTTACATATTGGTCCTTGGTTGAGGATGTCATTTGGATTCATGGATAATCCACCAATCCACTTGATCCAATCCATGAATCCACCAATCCATTAGATCCAATCCATTTGATCCGTGGATCCACCAATCCACCAATCCAATCCATTTGCCACCTCTATATGTGGGCTTACCAAGTGTTTTTCTGATTTGATTGTCTGAAGGATTAAGAATGATTGATTGATCAATCCATTTTGCATATTCGATTTCAAAGATTTGGGATGTGTATCTGAAATGTGTTTTATTGATAATTATCTGATTTGAGTTTTGAAAAATTGTAGAGAATATGAGTTTGAGATCTTTTCAAAGATTTGTTGAATTTTACCTATTTGATTTCAAGATACGGAAGTCTGGATTTTATTCATTGATTGGTTTCGAGTTCCTAACACAGTTTGGATTTAGTCGTGTTTTACTAAAGATAATATTTGAAATCGTTTTAATTGTATGTTGTGAGTTATAACTATTACTTATTGAGCGTTGACTCACTCATCGACAACTATTTTTTCCAGATAAGGTCTGAGTAGTTCCTTTCGACTTAGACTTGGCCTCAGTGGATTCTAATTGGGTTACTTGGTGGCATCTGAATTGAGGGTCACTCTAGCTAGATTGTTAAGGGGTATTTTGTAAATTGTAATCATCTTTGTAGTACTCAGCAGCAGGGACGGAGCTAGCGTGTAAGCCTATATTAAAATCTGACTTTTCACTAATAATACACAACACAATCTGTGGTTTAGTGGTGTGTAACATTTGATTTTAAAGGTGAGGTCCTAGGTTCGATGGTTGCTAGCAGCAGCTTTTAATTTTATAAAATTTTGCTTCCTAACCTCAAATTTTGCATGTTTTACGATTTAGTACCTAATTTTTTTATTTTGGTACTTTTTTGCCCATTGTCTTATGATTTGATACCTATAATTTGCATGAATCGTTTAAATTCATGAAATTTTGCTTCTTAATCCCAAGTTATGCATGTGCCATTTGGTACCAAATGTTTTCATTTTAGTATACATTTTGTCCCAAATTTTGCATACCTTACGATTTGGTACCTAAGTTTTCCATTTTAGTAGTGTTTTTGACTTTTTGCCCATTGTCTTACTTTGGTACCTAACCTTTCTATACAAAGCTCTTCTACTAGTTAAAAATAGACTTCTATGTTGTAAAAATCGATAACAGCGGAAAGAAAACAAACGCACAACACCAGGATTTACGTGGTATCCCCGTTCAACTGGAACGGGACTAATCCACGGAGAGAAAGCTCTCGGAGAAATCAAACTCGTGTGTCTCTGTGTCTTAGGGTTTTTGGCTACAGCCGTGTACAGCAAATATAGTAGCTCCTCTCAACAAGTTACGTGGAGCAACATAATGGTATATAACAGAATGGAACCCTAGGTAATAAACTATTACAAAAGGGTCCCCAACACTCCCCCTCAAGCGAAGGAGTGAATGTCGAGAAGTCCGAGCTTGACGAAGAGATGATGAAACTGAGCAACACTCAAACCCTTCGTAAACAAATCAGCGGGCTGATCTGCAGTAGCAATCTTCGCGGGAGCAATATCACCAGACTGCACACGCTCACGCACGAAATAACAGTCCATCTCCACATGTTTAGTACGCTCGTGGAAAACCGGATTAGCAGCAATGTGAAGCGCTGCTTGGTTATCACAATGCAGTGGAGTGGGAGAGGCAAGGACGACACCTAGGTCACGGAGAAGCCAACGTAGCCAGAGGACTTCACTAACTGTAATGGCCATGGAGCGATACTCAGCCTCAGCTGAAGAGCGAGCCACAACTGTCTGTTTCTTCGTGCGCCAAGAAACAGGAGAGCCACCAAGGGTAATAAAATAGCCAGTCGTGGAGCATCGTGTCAAAGGACAACCACCCCAGTCCGCGTCACAGAAAGCAGTCAAAGTAAGAGGAGCTGAGGCCGAAAGAAAATACCACGACCAGGAGCAGACTTGAGGTACCGAAGGACACGAACGGCCGCATCCTCGTGTGCTTTGGTAGGAGCCTGCATGGCCTGACTGAGGACATTGACGGCATAAGCGATGTCCGGTCGAGTGACCGTAAGATAGAGAAGCCGTCCAACCAGACGGCGATAAGCACTAGGATCAGAAGCCAGGGGAGAATCTGTGCGGCCGATGTGATGCTGTTGCTCGATGGGAGTGAGAACCGGTTTGGCACCCTCAAGGCCTGCATCTGCCAAAATATCCAAAACGTACTTGCGTTGGTTAAGAACCATACCCTGCGGAGAGCGAGCCACCTCAATCCCGAGAAAATACTTGAGAGGGCCAAGATCTTTGATGGTAAACCGATCGTGAAGATATGTCTTGACACGACCAATGAAGTCCATATCGTTGCCATCCAGAATTACATCATCCACATATATGAGTGCAACAACAAAGCTAGAACCATGCTGGTAAGTAAACAATGCGTGATCCGCACGACTTTGAACAAAGTCAAAAGCCAGAAGAGCTTGGGTGAACTTGTGATACCAACTACGAGAAGCCTGATGCAGCCCGTAGATGGATTTGTGGAGCTTGCACACCCGCGTGTCACCGGGACAACCATAGCCTTGCGGGAGAGCCATATAAATTTCCTCGTCTAAATCTCCGTGGAGAAAAGCATTATTTACGTCAAGCTGGTGGACATGCCAACCACGAGCAACTGCAACCGCCAGTAAACAATGAACAGTGACTAGCTTTGCGACAGGAGCAAAGGTGTCATGATAGTCTATCCCTTCAACCTGCGTGAACCCCTTCGCAACAAGGCGTGCCTTGTACCATTCAACAGTGCCATCAGGATTGAACTTTATCTTGTAGACCCATTTGCACAAGATCACCTTCTTATCAGGAGGTAAATCAACTAGAGACCACGTACCATTAGCAATGAGGGCAGAAATTTCTCGCTGCATGGCGTCACGCCAATGCTTGTATCTAACAGCCTGATGAAAAAACAATGGTTCATCCTCAGCACTTACAGCAGCGACAAAGGCATGATGTGCTTGGGATAATCGATGATAGGTAACGTAATCATCCAAAGGGTAGAGAACTGTGGCTGAATGAGCAGCACTTGGGAGATCCACCTCAAATCCAGCCAGGCGCGTATAAGGAAACCGAAGTCGGTCGCCGCGACGAGGAGGACGGGGCTCGACCGGACCAGTATGAGGCACGGCAGGTGGCAAGGATGAAGAAGTGCTTCCCTGAAGGAAATGGCACTGTAGATGAGCTTGGAGAGCTGTCCCCAATCGCCGCTGGTGTGCAAGGCGAAGTGGGATCTTCTGGTGGACTTTCTGCTTCGAGAGAAGCAGCAGGGGGGTCCGAAACTTGTTGAGGAACAGAAAGGGGTGAAGAACGTAGCTCATCATCATCATCATAAAATGATGGCCTGTGATCAACCGAGTCGAAAGGAGTCCCATGAGTAGGAATCGACACAGACTCAGGCGTCGGAGTAGCACCTTTCGAAACATCCCGATATGGGTATACATGTTCAAGAAATTGAACATCACGAGACGTGTAAATGTGACGCGTCTCAAGGTCATAGACACGATAGCCACGTTGAGTGGAAGGATAACCAATGAACACGCCAGCCCTCCCTCGTGCTCCAAATTTGTGTAAACCGTGATGATTATCACGAGCATAAACCTGGCAGCCGAAGCTCCAAAGATGATCGTACTTAAGCTCCTTCTCAAAGAGTACCTGGAAGGGTGACCGATGACAATGGGAACCAAAGGCATGCTGATTAATGAGATACGCTGCTGTCATAACGCACTCACCCCAAAATTTGATGGGCAAGTTTGCATGAAATCGAAGTGCGCGGGCAGCGTCAAGGAGGTGACGATGCTTTCGCTCCACGACACCATTCTGCTGCGGAGTATCCGTGCACGATGTCTGCAAAACGATCCCTTCCTGTTCATAGTAAGCTGTAAGTTGAGCACTAGAGAACTCCGGACCATTGTCAGCTTGAATCCTTCGTACCTGCTGCCCAAACTGATTCCGTACCAAGTTACAAAAGTATAACAAATGTCGGGCCACATCACTCTTGTATCGCAGCAAGAATACCCAAACGGCACGACTAAAATCCACTATTGTCAAAAAATAGTGTGCTCCAGAGGTAGAGGCAGTTTTGTAGCTACCCCAAATGTCAACATGAATAAGTTCAAAACATGATGTTGTTTTTATGCTACTGAGCTCAAAAGTAGTGCGAGTCTGCTTAGCACGCAAACAAGATCGACACGGTTCTTTATTTTGAACAAAAGAGCAATCAAGAACTTTCTCCAGATGAGTGATCTTTCCCATAGACGGATGTCCAAGCTGTGTGTGCCACAGCTCCGTCTGATCCAAGGAACAACGTACAGAATGCGCCATAGCATGACCAGCTTCAAGAATCCGCAAATAGTACAGCCCATCGACATGCTTACCCATCCCAATCAGCCTCTTGGATGGTAAGTCCTGAATTACACAGAAATCGCTCAAGAATATAAGTGCCACTGGAAGATCAGCGGTAAGTCTACTGACAGAGAGCAAGTTGCACTGAAAATCCGGTACGTGAAGAACGCGACGTAAAGACAAATCACTAGATAACTTTGATGTCCCAATACTATGGACCTTAACTCCTGTCCCATTGGGAATTTTAACCTGCAGAGCGGGAGAGGAGTCCAGCTCGATATCCAACAATGAACTTTGGTTAGCAATATGTTCATTGCAACCAGAATCTATTACCCAACTTGACGAAGGAACTGAAAACGTACGTGCCATGTTCGACGATGGCTCAATGGATCCCTGTTGCTTGAGGTCCGCGCCAAGAAGTGCTTTGAGCTGTGCGAATTGATTCGCTGTAAGACCAGCTAATGGGCTCTTGGCAGCATCTACCTGGGCTGCATGTGACGAAGAGCGCACTCCACGTTCACCTCGGCGCTTAGGCTGCTCCTTCCCATCATTATTCTTGGGAGGAAAACCATTGAGACGATAACACGTCTCTCGAACATGCCCAGTACGTTGACAGTACGTACAGCGGGGCTTACCATCAGCATCTCGTGTCCTCCCATCCATATCCCCTCGGTCTTTGTCTCTTTCTCGATCATGGGGAGGAACCCAGCGGTCTGCCTTCTTCTCCCCCTGAGCTTGGAAGACTGCCGCCTCAGGATGCGGGCGGCGAGTACTTGCAATGAGCCTCTGTTGCTCATCATTAGTTACAAGCTGATATGCCTCGGCCAAGCTAGGCACGGGCTTCATCGCCAATATTTGGGATTTGAAGGTGGAGAACACGTCATCTAAACCCATCAGAAAATCAAAAAGCATCTCCCCCTCTCGAACTTCACGTTGACGCTTCTTAACATCGCAGTGGCAGCCCGAGCAAGTGCACTCCAGCGATGGCGTAAGAGACGTGATCTCGTCCCAAAGCCCGCGCAGGCGTGTGTAAAAGGCAGAGACCGAAGCCTTCTCTTGTTGAAGGCAGCTAATCGTGGTCTTCAGCTCGTAAAGCCGCGAAGCACTACCCTGTCCGAAAGGCGACTGGAGATCAACCCATATTTCTCGTGCGGTTGACGCGAAACGAACGCTGTTCCGCACTTCCTTCGACATTGAAGTCTTTAACCATCCTTTTACCATCGCATTGCAGCGTCGATGAGCCTCACGTTCACTAGGGTTTGCCGCAGCTGGCAATGACCCATCGACAAAACAAAGCTTGTCTTTGGAAATCAAGGAATCCGTCATATCTGTGACCCATTCCCCATAGTTGCTGTCCGTGAGCAGCTCGCCCACGAAGAGATTGTTCGGACTGTCCGAGCGGCATAGTTGAAGATATGGCGGCGGCGCCATCTGGAAGTCGGCCGATTCATTGATTGTCTTTGAAGAAGACTTTCCCGACTTCTCGTCGTCTGAACTCATGATCGATGAACCGTGAATCTAATCACAGCTCTGATACCATGTAAAAATCGATAACAACGAAAAGAAAACAAATGCACAACACTAGGATTTACGTGGTATCCCCGTTCAACTGGAACGGGACTAATCCACGGAGAGCAAGCTCTCGGAGAAATCAAACTCGTGTGTCTCTGTGTCTTAGGGTTTTCGGCTACAGCCGTGTACAGCAAATATACTAGCTCCTCTCAACAAGTTACGTGGAGCAACATAATGGTAAATAACAGAATGGAACCCTAGGTAATAAACTATTACAAAAGGGTCCCCAACATATGTGTCAATATTTTGGTAATTTGTGTTGAACGATAAATAACATAATAAACTCTGACTTCAATATTTTATCGGCCCCCTACCTAAATTCCTGGCTCCGTCCCTGCTCAGCAGTTTAGGTTGGATTTGTATTAAGAGTGTGCAGTTTAAGATTTGTATCATTTGTCATTCGTGATGAGCCTGGTTGAACTATAATAATTCGGTGTATTAGTTGATATCGACCTAATATTTGATATTCGAAGTATGAAATTTAGGTAAAATTATGGTTAGGCTTGTGTGAAGTTTGAACGGTTTGATAGGATTAACCACACGACTCGTGACAATGTGAGACTCACTTTTACATGACATATAGGAATAGGTAAACTAGGGGTCAGATTGTAGGATAAGTTTTATATATTATTATTTTTTTTTTTTTGATGAATGGATGGGATCTTATTTCATCAAAAATACAATCTTTTACATTGCTCTATGATAGACCGATAATTATACATGTTTTCACCCCTTTTCTGAAGCCGTTTGTGATGAGGAATCTCGTGTTTTAAGCCGATTTCACGCTAGGTTGTGTGTTTATGTCATATTTCAGGACCCGTCGTTGGAATCGAGGCGGAGAAACGATTTCTGGGTCGAAAGGAGCCGAGTTGGGACTAAGGGGGCTGCAGGAGGAAAATACCCGGTCAGGTGGCAAAATACCCGACCGGGTATTTATCATTTTCGGCCCCGTGAGAAGCAGAGGGGGGCCCGGGCAAAATGGCTAAAATCCCCGGTCGGGGATTATGGAGAGTGACCGGGGATTTTCCCTTAAATGAAACGGCGCGTTTTGGATAATACCCGGTCGAACCCCAGAATACCCGACCGGGTATTTCCACCGGGTATCGCGATCTGGCAGCTGATAAAAGGAAAAGAAGGCCAACTTTCAAAGGGTTCCGAGTTTTTGAGAGAGAAATCGATTCCTAGAGAGAGAAAGCGACGAACCAGAGTTCCCAAGTGCCATAGCCTATTGGTTTCCTTTAGCTGTGCCTGTGTTCCCGACTGGTCCTCTCTCCAGTCCGTTCCATGCCGACTGGTCCATTTCCAGTCGCCTGCAGTCTGTACACACCGGTAACATCGTTCCCCTTTCCTTTCCTCTTCTCCATTGAGGGCAATGTCGAACTTAAGTGTGGGGGGGATGATGTTTATCTTTTGACTGCACCCGATCTGTTTGTGTGCTTGGAGCCTAGTCCACTGTCCAAATCTCAAGATTTGAGGGCTCCAAGCACTGTTGTTTGCTTGATGATTGATCGTATTGGCACTGTGGATGTGATTAGTAGATTGAATGGCTTTTGACTCGATGCATGACAACTTGAGTGTGGCTAAGACAGCCTATTACGATGACTGAGATGTGCAGTAGAGTTGTGTAGGGGGTCAATTTTTAACTGTTTGCTTACCAACTGCGACCTGCATTTGATCACTTGCTTTTGACAGTCATTTATGCATCTAGTTCAGGAAATCAGAATGTGAGATAGAGCATATAGGTAGCCATATGAGATTTGAGCCTGCTCGTTTCTTTCTTGTGCGATAGATTCCTCTTCCATGAAATGTAGCATTCACGTTGTCACTAGCCAAGATGATGGAGGCATAGGATTAGCCCACGACCAAACTGACTGTCCCGATGTGTCATATCCCCTAGTCAGCCCCTTTGAGCCGTGTGTCATCCTTTCTTTCGGTCTAAAACGAAAAATCACCCTTTGCATCTTGTAGAAGGTTCCACAGAGTGGTTTTTGCATGTTTTCTGCTGTTTCTGCTAAATGTAATGTGAGGGTTGAAGGTAGTGCTTAAAAGTTGGGCGTGTATTTGAAAAATGTGCAGAGGTGGTGGTTCTCTTAAATGATGAATGAAGAAAAAAATAAAGAAAAACAAAGAAAAATGAAGGCAAAAGAGAGCCACCACCAAAAATCTGAATAGTGCCCATTAAGTAGTGTTTCCTAGCAGTCTGGCTTGGAAATGCTAACATTCATATAACCTCCTTCGCTCTTGTGCCCTAAAGAATTTGATTAATGCAGAATAGCAGAACGGAAGTTACTTGTTTGCTTGATTATGGTTTTGTCGGGTTTGGAAATGTGGAACCTTGTGCTATAACTGCCACCACCTAAAAGGCCTTCTCCCCATGTCCAAGACCCTAGCCAGTCATTTGAACCTGTGTCTAAGACCTCCGGATTAGTTAGTGGTGACACCCTTTTTGTGAACTCTAGCATTTAGAGGCTGCATTCATGGTGAAGAGACGTTAGG
Organism: Linum tenue; assembly: GCA_946122785.1. NCBI lineage: Eukaryota > Viridiplantae > Streptophyta > Magnoliopsida > Malpighiales > Linaceae > Linum > Linum tenue. Next base: position 3,314,746 of record CAMGYJ010000008.1, read on the forward strand.
GATTGAGAGACTAAGCATGCGCATTTTTCGCATCAATTTGTCCTGACCCCACTGGTCGAGAGTGAGCGATTCATTTTCTCTTTTTCTCTATACTCTTTACCCCGGTGAGGACCTAGATTGCTCGGTTTTAATTCTGATATCTTGAGCTTTGTGCATGAAGTGACTGTTTTGAACAAGTGATTGAGTCAAGTCTTTGTTGGTTGGTGAACAGGAGAGAACTCTTCCTTTGCTCGACTTTATTGCATTCGAATGTCGTATGTGGTGGTTGTCTAGGTTGTCATTCGAGTTGCCATGTGTTGATGATCGAAAGCCAGTATGATCCACGTGTTTTGTGCCGATACGATTTGCCCTGAAGCCTGCTCGATTGAAACGTTTTGAGCTTACCTGGTGTCTGACTTGGTTTGCTTAGGGACAAGCAAACGGTTAAGTGTGGGGGAGTTTGATAGACCGATAATTATACATGTTTTCACCCCTTTTCTGAAGCCGTTTGTGATGAGGAATCTCGTGTTTTAAGCCGATTTCACGCTAGGTTGTGTGTTTATGTCATATTTCAGGACCCGGCGTTGGAATCGAGGCGGAGAAACGATTTCTGGGTCGAAAGGAGCCGAGTTGGGACTAAGGGGGCTGCAGGAGGAAAATACCCGGTCAGGTGGCAAAATACCCGACCGGGTATTTATCATTTTCGGCCCCGTGAGAAGCAGAGGGGGGCCCGGGCAAAATGGCTAAAATCCCCGGTCGGGGATTATGGAGAGTGACCGGGGATTTTCCCTTAAATGAAACGGCGCGTTTTGGATAATACCCGGTCGAACCCCAGAATACCCGACCGGGTATTTCCACCGGGTATCGCGATCTGGCAGCTGATAAAAGGAAAAGAAGGCCAACTTTCAAAGGGTTCCGAGTTTTTGAGAGAGAAATCGATTCCTAGAGAGAGAAAGCGACGAACCAGAGTTCCCAAGTGCCATAGCTCGATCTTCATCACCATTGGAGCCCGGCTTGAGCTTGGAGAAGTGCCAATTAACCGTCCAGGAGCAGAAATCCGTCTTCACAGTATGATTTCCGCGTCTGAATCTGCTTTTGCTTCTTTCTCTATGGAGTAGTTCCCCCATTCATCTGGGTATGGGGAACCCTAGAATTGTATGCTAGGTCTGATTGTATGAACCCAAGTACAGAGTTTGTGAATTGATTATAGTCGATTGAGGTTTGAATGATTGAATGACTTGAATCCTGATCAAATTCATGTTGTTTCTGCTTTGACCTAGAATGAGAATATCTGCCTAGGTTGATAGAGTATCCTTACTCGAAGGTGGCGAATCGGTGACTTTAGTCGAGGAGCCAATTCGCTATTCTGTACCGAATTCCATTCGGTAGTGGAGGTTTGGTTCGTTAGGGCCTCAATCTGTTTACTCCGGTGGAGGTTAGTCGCCCGCTAGAGACTCAGAATGAGAGGGTCTGGAGACCTTTAGTCGAGACTTCAGGCTAATTAAGAACCTTCCGCAGTATAACTTTCATGAAAACTGAACTTGGTAAATTGCAATCCGACTTAACTGCAGTCTAGGGGGAACCATATCCGGGTGACCTCTCTTGACTTGACAACAACCGTTTACTTGCCTTGTGGTTTTGTTTGCTTCAGTTTGCACTAAAAGTTCACTGCTAGATAACGAGAATTCACCGAGTAGTTATCACATCTAGGACCCGGGTTGACAATAAAACCCAAACCCGCTATACTACGCTTTAGGAAGTGGTTACACTTGGCCATTTTCTAGAGTGACAGTAGGAGTGAGTGACTCTACAAGGTACTATACCAGTAAACAAAACCCCACAAAAACACAAGGAAACCTAGCACAACAGCTAAACTATAATCTGTACCACAAACGCCTAGACATGGCTAAATCAGCAAAACCCGGGTCTCCTAACTCTTTAGCTTCCATGACATCCTGCATTTTCCTCACAAGCTCTACGACCAGCAGTTGCTTCCCACCAAAAACTCTTCTACACAGTTCTCGCCAAATCTCACTCAGCACGAGGCACCAAAGGATCCTGCCCACCAAGCATTTATTAAAGCGCCGGGTTGCCAAAGACACTGCCTCCTGCAGATCCCTGGGCACCGGGAAGCACCACGAGGGGGGGAAAACAGTACTCCAAGTAGCCTGCACATATGAACACTGGAAAAAAAGATGAGACTTAGTCTCCAAATCATGCCCACAAAAAACACACAGACCATCCACTGTAGGGTTCCAGATCTTCACCACATCCATTGTATGGATACAGCCCAATAAGATCAACCAAGTAATTGTCGAATTTTTGGGAATTCCTCCCTTCCAGACCAGCTTCGACCAGCCTACTACACCTCCTCGTGGTCTGAAACTATTCCAGACCCTGCTAATCTTGAACTTGTCCATCAGTACCCCTTCCCACTCAACCCCTCTGCTAGTTAGGCACATCTTCCCTTCTATCTCACTCCTCAGCTTCAGTACTTTGTTCCACACCCAAGATCCACCAGTACTCACCTCCCAAATGCTCAAGTTCCTGAGTCTGTATTCCTTTATCCAGGCAATCCAAAGAGTATCCAAACCTGAAAGTATCCCCCAGATGTGTCTAGTGAGGCAGGCCTTATTCCAGGAGTATAGATCCTTAAACCCCATTCCACCCTCAGTTTTAGGTAAAGCCACTGTTTTCCATGAGACTTTTGCTCTTTTCTTCCTCTCAAAACCACCCCAGAGAAATTGTGAGCATAACCTCTCAATTTCTTTTATCACCTTCTTAGGCAGAAGAATTACCTGCATCCAATACTGTGTCATACTTGCCAGAACAGAGATTACCAGCTCAATTTTACCAGCATATGTTAACAACTTTGGCTGCCACCCCATGATACGCTTCCCAATTCTATCAACTAGGTTCCTACAGTCAGCAGCTGATAATTTCCCTGCTGTTAGTGGCAATCCTAGGTACCTGACTGGCAAACTACCAGCCTGAAATCCAGAACATGAAACCAGATCCTCCCTCAAGGTAGCAGAGACCCATGCACTAAAAATCTCACTCTTGCTCTGATTGCACCTTAACCCAGAAACCAGATAGAACTTATCTAACACTTCAGCAACCACAGACACTCCTTCCACAGTCCCCTTAGTAAAAATCAGTAGATCATCAGCAAAACACAAATGTGTTAGGCTGATTCTCTTACACTGAGGATGGTATGGTAAGATGCATCTAACAGCAGCTCTATCAATCATGCAGCTGAGGACCTCCATACTAACAGTGAACAAATAGGGTGAAAGTGGGCATCCCTGCCTCAGTCCTTTCTTAGCTGGGAATAAGCCAGTCAACCCCCCATTAATACAGACAGAGAAACTTGTAGAAATCAAGCAACCCCTCACCCAACTCACAAATTTGCTTGGTATACCCATGGCAGTCAAAGTACATAGCAAAAAATCCCAATCAACACTATCAAAGGCTTTCATTATATCAAATTTTAGGGCACATATGGGGGAAACATGTTTTCTATTGTACCATTTCACCATCTCATGAGCTAATACTATATTGTCTGTTATTAGCCTGCCTTGAATGAAGGCAGATTGATTGGGGCTAATAAGCTGGGGTAAGACTACTCTGATCCTATTAGCCAGAATCTTGGAGATACATTTGTAGACGAAATTACAGCAGGATATAGGCCTAAAGTTCTTCATGATATTTGCATTAGGGACCTTAGGGATGAGAGCTAAGATAGTGCAGTTTACCTCTTTACGCAGTGTACCAGTGCAGAAGAAATCCTGAACAGCAGAAATGAGAGTCTCCCCCACCAAATCCCAATGCAATTGGAAAAACTCGGCAGGGAAGCCATCTGGCCCTGGGGCTTTCCCCCTCTTCATCTTCATGACTACCTTTTTAATCTCATCCCCTGTAACCTGAGCACATAAATCCTCACTACCAGCCTCCAGATGGAACTTGAGAAGACTTCTTAGGGTATCAACTGAGACCCTTTTCAGATTTGTATCCTCTGCCCCCAAGAGTTGCTTGTAGAAGTTCACTGCTTCCAACCCAATATCTTCAATGTTCTCCAGAATTTCCCCCTCCCCTGTGACTAACTGCTTGATAGTATTCCTAGCCTGTCTGGTCTTTATTATACTGTGGAAGAATCTTGAATTTGTATCCCCCTTTGTAATCCACTGCTGCTTTGACTTCTGCTTTAGGAAACTTTCTTCTGCTTTTTGAAGAGCAAGAAGCTGGACCATACACCTCTTTTCAGCCTGGAAAGCTGAAGAGGCAGGGCGCTCCAACACCTCTTGCTGAGCCTGCTCAAGTTCTGCCCTTGCCTGCCTAACTCTATCATGAATCTCAGAGTAGCATTCCCTATTAAGCTTCTTCAGGACACACTTAATACTACGCAACTTTTGATACAGCCTTGCCATCGCAGTTCCAGTGGCAGAACAAAACCAGCCTTCATTTACCAATGCTTCATACTGGGGATGCAATTTCCAGAAACTAAAATATTTAAATGGCTTGGGCAGGGATTGCTTACCAGAGTCCAAATTAATCAGCAACCCACAGTGATCTGACAATCCTGGCATAAGAATCTTTACTGAACTTCTTGGATAGGCTTCCATCCAACCCTCTGTAGCAAGAGCCCTATCTAGCCTCTTGGCAATTGGAGACTCAGCCTGTTTATTTGACCAGGTAAACCAAGGTCCCAGGGCCTTATGATCAATCAGCCTTAAATCCTCAATCCAAGTTTTGAAATCCTGTGTACTCTCCCCCAAACACACTTGATTGGAACTCTCAGAACCATCCACTATGGCATTAAAGTCACCAGCCACCATCCAGGGAATAGAAAGATTCACCCTTCCAGCAATTTCTCTGTAGGTCTGCTTCCTCTCCCCCACATCATTAGAACCATAAAGGAAAGTTAGTTGGGTAGGAACCCCCTCCTGTAAAACACCATGAACAAAATTGCACCCACTGTCCACCACACTGAACCTGAGCTCCTTCTTCCAAAGCAGCCAAATCCTCCCAACCCCTACTGGAGAATATGTTTCCTTATGTTCCCAGCCAGGAAACTTCTCATCTACAATTTTTTGCACTCTATCGGAATTAACTCTGGTCTCCAACACAGCAACAATATCAACTTTATACCTACTAACAGCTTCTGATATACTACTATGCTTTGCAGGGTTGTTAAACCCTCTCATGTTCCATACAAGTAAAGTGATCATTTGGTATGTTGTTTTGCCCCTTTCGGAGGCCGACCAGGTTTACCCTTCTTCTTGTTCAAACCATCTCTACCCAATTCAGGGAAATGAACTGAGTCCTTGTGGGGAGAAACAATGACCTCGCCCACTGCAAACTGAGTTAATGTCGACAGAACCCCGAACGAGCCTTGATTTGTCTCAAACCCTTCAATTGCTTGATGGAACTCACCTTCAGAAGGCAAACGATAATATTTTATTTTAACAATTAGTTATTTTAATAAAATTTGCATATTTATCCAAACGATAATATTTTATTTCTAAATTATTTTTAATGAATTTTATTATTTTAAGATAAGGTTGTTATAATTTTTTTATGCCATCTTCACGCCAACTTTCTACAAAATTTAGGTATAAACCAAAAATAAATCGCACCCCCACCCGGTGGTTTGCAGTTTTTTGTCCACATAAATCAGTGGTGGTTCGAACCCAAATACATTAAATAGTTAATAAATTCAGCACAACATTTAGACCCCCACACTACAACTTCTCTTTTGAAAGAATTAAATATTGACAAAATTTTAATCCTTGAATGCTAAAAAGCCTCAATAACTTTGGACGGTCATAACTTTGTGTTTTAAAACCGAATGTCATAAAAAAAAATTGATTCCGCATAACTTTTCAATTACTACAACTTTTATCATAGCCATAATTTCGGAATGTTCATGGATTTGGGAAAAGTAAAGGTAAAGTTATTCCGAAGATCCCGTATATCCAAAACTAGTTCCTGTTTTGAAAATTCCATCCTAGTAAAAATTGTAGATCTTAAAAAGTTATGCTGAATTAAAAAAAAGTTTGTGACGTTCGAATTTTGAGCACAAAGTTATGGCCGTCCAATGTTTGACGAAATCGGAAAAAAGCTATTTCGGGGTAGCAAACGTTGTTTTTTCAGGACAGAGGGGGGGACCAAAACCGCCTACGGTTATTTGCGGCTTGCAAAATCTCGAAAAGTTATGCGGATTAAAAAAAATTGATGCGATCGGCTACCCGAGTGCAAAGTTACGTTCGTTTGAAGTTTCGGCCGAGGTTAGAAGTTGATCGGAAAAGAAAATTGGACCAAAACCGCTGGGTGGGGTGGCGGTTTGGCCCAAAACCGCCCCCAACCCAGCGGTTTTCAAAACCGCCCCGTAACCGTGCGGTTTTCGTCGAATCTCGCGCCCCCACCCAGCAGTTTTCGTGTAAACCGCCAGGTGGAGTGGCGGTTTTCGAAAAAGGGTAGTATTTTTGGAATTTTTTGGAGTTGAGTGGTATTTTTGTAAAAACTTTTAAACAGTTCAGGAGAAAAGTCGATTTTTGAGGAGTTTTATTTTATTTTAGTGAAGAAAACTATCTATTTTGTTTTGTAAAATTTATTATTTTAATAGCGAGATTATAGACATATACAATAAAAAAATAATGCCAGCACAAAGGGCAGAGCTTAATCTAGTCTAAACATACCTTTATGGAGGTTCCGCATTGGAACCCTTTCAATTGCAATTTCCCTGGCTCTTGCGCAAAGGGCGGAAGGATAGTTAGGTAAAAACACTATTTTAATTGACAGTTGACACGGACTTGGGCCATGGAAAGTAAAAAATTACAAGTCATGCCAAATAAGAAAATTGTTTTTACTAATTTATTCAATCTTGATTTATGCAACAGTAATGGACAATTTGATTGAATAGTATTCATAGTTTAACCGATAATAAATAGTGACGTAATAACTTTGTTTTAAACTAAATAAACCATAAATTAAATATTTCATATGTATTACACTGATATAAGAGCATCAACATCAATGGTATTTGCTCAATTGCAAATCCTACATGGCACTCAAAAAAGCAATTGCAAAAGGGATTGCACCAATGTAGTGGGCACTTGCAAAAATACAAGCTTGCATGAAATGAAATTGAACATGCAACCCACATAGGAAAATAAAAAACAATAATTTTTTTTTCTCTCTTGATTTTTTATTTTATTGAGGTGTCACTTTTTGAAACATATATGAGATTATTATAGGATCTTTGCATCAACTTTTATTGGAGGTAAACTAGGTCAATCTAAAAATGATGAACACAGAGTATATGTTCATTAGATAAATATATCATGCAATTGGTAAAGTAGGACCGCTCTATTATTATTATTATTATTATTATTATTAGGGGTCAGACTGGCGTATGTCAGGCGTATACTATACGTCATGTACTACTAGTGAGATATCTCTATCTAGACCATGAATTAAATCGAGTTTGGGGTATGATACTATACCCTAACCTCTAATGGATAAACCTCAGGCACCCATTTTCTAAACCCTAACCCAAAGTTTGATTAAATGAAAACAAAAATTGACCGTTGAGATTGGCCGGAGCTCATCTAACTACATCTAACGGCTAGATCACCTGACGTATACTATACGCCTGACGTACACCAGTATTCACCATTATTATTATAATTACTATATTCTTATTGTTTAGTTACGAAATTGTTTTTTAAAATTGTACAGTCTGAGGGGTGTGTGTTGAGGTTTAGGTTTATTTTAATTTGTGATTTAGGTAAAGTGTTTAGATATTTACATAATTTTATTTTAGACATGTAACTTGCTAGACCAAGCGAATAAAATTATCACAAAATTAAAAAAAAAATACCTTTTTGAGTTTGGAATGGAAATATATGAATCTAAATATGTTGACTTTGACTTCTAAACAAGTCGGTAATGAAAACAACAAAAAAAACTCAAGAAAAATCTTTGAGCAACATTTTATCTTGATGAGGTTAAACCATTCATAGATTGTCATTACATAACATTAGGTGAGGCATGTTGGAGATTTTTTTAGTTTGATGTTAGTTGTAATTCACCTTCTGTGTTACGACAGTTACGTATGTACATGTCATGTCTTTTCATTAGGGAGAATAAAGTAGTAACATAGGAGAACGAAACACAGTTGAAAATGCTATTGAAAGAAATGAAACATCAATATTATTGGCATTGATGAAAATTAATGCTCATTCTTTTGAGGCATGAAAATATACCTATGTGGTGTTGCCTCAATATTTTATTTGGAAGATGAAAAGGTGGCATATGAGGAAGTACAAGATTTGTATTGGAAGATTATAATAATGTACATCAAAGAAAGATTTTAATTCCCATGTTGCTGTATTCAGTTAGTGATTGTCGTTCTTATGAAGAAATTAGAACAATTAACGGCTCTGTTCATGACTCCATCCAGAAAGCATGTTATGCTCTCGAGTAACTGGCAGAACATGACTCGAGTGATTGTTTGAAAGAAATATCCTTTTCGGATTCTTGATACAAAGTATAGAATTTGTTTGTCACAATTCTTATTCATTATCATGTCTCTAATGTGCAATCTTTATGAAACAAAGGAGAATAGAGCAATCGTAGAAGGGAGTTAAGTTTACTCAATAAGCAGTTCTACCAATGAGATCAAACTTATGTGTTTAGCTTTTTTCAAACAAAATTGACTTTAGTGAGGAGGACGACATTCAATGAAATTGCTCAAGCTATGGAGGAAGGAAATGAGAACTACTTCTTTGTTGATGGTTTAGAGGTACATGGAAGACATTTCTTTTGAAGAATATTTGTTTAAAACGGCAGGTAGTTTAGTGCATTGCCTTCTTTTGATAATGCAGCTTTGTTAATGGTTGCAGGAGTTGCTCATTCTCGATATCATATTCCAATTGACTGTGACTCAAAAAGACATGTCATATTAAAAAATGAAGCGAGTTTGCAGAGTTGATTTAGAATGCTTATCTTATTATTCGAGATGATGCTTCCATGGGTCATAAAAATAATATTGAAGCAACGGTTAGAGAGCACTTCTACTATGCTATATAGCATTGGTGCTTTAATGTACAATTGAAGTTGTACCATAACATTAAATGTATAAGTTTAGGTTGTACCATAAAAGAATTTGTATCATTATGTTATGGTACAACTTTACAACTTGAAGTTGTACCATCACATAAGATACAAGTTTAAGTTGTACCATAAAAGAATTTGTACGAATAGTATAGGTACAATCTGAAGTTGTACCGTAACATTAAATGTACAATTTCAATTTGTACCATAAAGGCAAAAACCTATAGCACCAATGCTATATAGTATTGTAAAATTCCTCACGGTTAGAACTCTCGAATATTTTGCATGTGAAACATCCAAATGGCAAAGACATGATCTTTGGAGGAATTTCTATAATGTTCGACTGAGACTTTTGACAAAATAACCATTAATTGCTACGGTAACCTGAGCAAATATTGTCACTTCTTTTATCAAGAAGTCGTATTTATGGCTTTCATTGAAAGTTTTAAGGCTCTGTTAAATATGAGATTGTTCACGAAAAACTGAAAAAAACTATTCGGATCAAAGAATCGAGTAAATGATTTTTTGAAAATAGGTGAGGGAGTGGGTTGCAATGTTTTTGAGGAGTCAATGATCTCAATTCCAGCTTCGTTGATCATTCCACGTGATTGAGATGGTATTGATGATATTGAGAATCATGTGTATGGTGGTCTCCATTTGAATTGCACTGAAAGAAATTATATGGTTCATCATGCTATATTAGCTCCACATCATAAAATGGAATAATTACGTGATGGAAAGGTTTTTAGGAGATGAAGTTTGTTACCATAGTTTAGATTCAATTACGTTTGATTCTGGTAAGCAACATCGTATAGAGGAAGATTATTATGTGGAGTTTCTCAATACATTGAAGATTAGGAACTTACCAGACTGTTATATTTGGTTTAAAGTTGGATGTCGAGTCGGTTCCCTTTCATGGAATTTGTCTTTCCATTTTCATAACTGATTTTAGTTGATGAGTCAGTTAGAATTCAGAAATCACTATGATCACCTTTTTGAATGATTCGAGTATTTCATTAATATTAGATTCTCTTATGCTATCAATCATTTTGAATGTTTTCGAACAATTGAATAATTTATTTTTATTATACTATCAAATACGTGAACACTACTTGCTACTATTGTTTATGTGATTCGCAAAGTGAATCCGGCCAACTGGCCGGGCCCGTGACTAGTCTTTTATAAGAGACTCGTCAAGATTAGACAGTTGGGTTGGGCCCTATCCTTGTATATTTTCCAATGAGATTTTCCTTATGTTAGTGTTGTGGTATATGATCCACGATTGAATCTCTCCCAACAACTCGAGTTATTTGATTACAACCTTGCTGTATTGGGATTCCTCTTCGTGCATGACATGCCTGGGATGCGGCTGGATGCGAGCTGGGCCGTGAGTGCTGGGCTGTACACTGTCGGCCCATTCCCAATACCCTATTTCTATCGGATTAGGGTTTCTCTCTTATTTTCCTATATATATCATAGATACCTACGAAACTCTCTGCAAATGTGAACTTCCAACAGTCATTCACTATCGTAAAAAAGAAAAAAAAGTAATGGTGGGTAAAAGAAAAGCACCGGAGGACGCAGAGATCAGCGGCGAAGTGATAGGCATCGACCTAGGCACCACCTTCTCCTGCGTGGCCGTCGCTCGAAAGGGTCGCGCCGTCGAAATCATAGCCAACGACCAAGGCAACCGGACCACCCCTTCCTACGTCGCCTTCTCCCCCGCCGCCGCCGGCTCGGAACGTCTCATCGGCGAAGCCGCCAAGAACCAGGCCACTCTCAACCCGCGCGGGACAATCTTCGACGTCAAGCGACTCATCGGGAAGAAATTCGACGACCCAGAAGTCCAGAGAGATCTAAAGTACTTGCCCTACCCCGTCGTGGAAAGAGATGGGAAGCCTTGCGTCCAAGTTGAAGTCAACGGCGAGATGAAAACCTTTACCCCGGAAGAAATCAGCGCCATGGTGCTGGGGAGGATGAAGGAGACCGCGGAACTGTACCTTGGGAAGCAAGTAACCAACGCCGTGGTCACCGTCCCGGCCTACTTCAACGACTCCCAGCGGCGAGCCACCAAGGACGCCGGCGTTATCGCCGGGCTCAACGTTTTGCGGATAATCAACGAGCCTACAGCCGGCGCCCTAGCCTATGGTGTGAACCAAGATCCCAACACGAAGAGGAACATCGTGGTGTACGATTTAGGTGGCGGGACGTTCGACGTCAGCGTTTTGGAGATCGAGGACGGCATATTCCAGGTACTGGCCACCGGCGGAGACACGCATCTCGGCGGTGGAGATTTCGACCAGAGGGTGGTGGACTACTTTATCGATGTGATAAAGAAGAGGTACGACAAGGATGTCAGTGAAGAGCCGAAAGCGCTCGGGAAGCTGCGGAGGGAATGTGAGAGGGCGAAAAGGGTATTGAGCAGTCAGATGCAGACTAGAGTAGAGGTTGACTCTTTGATACAAGGGATTGATTTTTCCGAGCCCCTGACGAGGGCGAAATTCGAGGAGTTGAATTCGGATCTTTTCGAGAGGACGATGGAAGTGGTGAATTCGACGCTGAAAGATGCAAAGGTGGAGAATAAGGAACAGATTGACGAGATAGTGTTGGTTGGAGGAAGCACAAGAATTCCCAAAGTAAGGGAGATGTTGAAGAAGATGTTTGATGGGAAGGAGCCGAGTAGAGGGATCAACCCTGACGAAGCCGTGGCTTATGGTGCTGCTATCCTAGGAGCCAATCTCACTACCGACCGACCTGGAGTTGGTAGTTTCGCTCACATATTTTTCCAAGCTAGCTAGTATATAACGTAACTATTTTGATTTGATTTGTTTTGATTTTAGGGGCAATTTTGTTCGATGTCACTCCCTTGAGTTTGGGGATCGGTACCCTAGGCGATCTGATGTCAGTAGTGGTGCCTAGAAATACACCCATTCCTACAAAGAAGTCACGCGGCAGGTACGTAACGATTTCTGACCAGCAAACTTCTCAGGTTTTCAGGGTCAGTACTCTCGCTATATGTAGCAACCGGTTAATTATTTTGTATTCGATTTTTTGTTTCAGATCATCCTATACCATATCACAACTATATATCTATGTGAATAATATATATATATATATATAATTTCAGGTTTACCAAGGTGAAAGAAGCCTGACCAACGATTGTCTTTTGCTCGGGAGATTTATGCTAACAGGCATTACACCGGCTCCAAGGTACGTAGGATATTTGTTGTCAATCATTGCAAGATTGCATGCATTTGTCTACTTAAACCCCGAGGAATATATATGGATCTACCTACAGGGGAGATGTGCGTATGGAGGTGACATTCGAGGTTGATGCGGATGGAATCCTAACCGTCACGGCCAAGGAGGAAGCCACCGGGAATTCTAAGTCCCTCGCCATCGACAACTACAAGAGGAATTTGAGTTCGAGGGAGATTGAGAGGATGATACGAGAGGCAAGGGAGATGGCCGACCACGACAAGAAGGAGAAGGCTCGTGCTGAAGCGAGGAACCAATTGGAACGGGACATTTACGATTTGAAGAAGACAGTGGCTGAGAGGCTTCATATCTATGATGGCGATAAGGCGGAGGTGGAGAGGGTGCTGAGAGAAACTTCGGAATGGTTTGATGACAACAAGATTAATGCATGCATGCAAGAGTACGAGGACAGAAGTCGGAAGCTAAAAGACTTGTTGACCAAGCTTTCAGCAGAATGAAAAAGAAAAAAAAATCAAGTCAGATGCATGCCTGCGTATGAGTTTTCTCTATTTTGGGTATCTTCAGTTTTGACTTTTTTTAGTGGTGCTTTGCATCGTTGCTTTATTCGTTGTACGATACACTGAAATCTTATCTTTAATTATACTAGGGTGGCATAGTCCGCACTTCGCTGCGGCTGCCGGTTCCAATTGATAATTGTTTGCTAGCCCGTCTATGTGAGCGGAAGAATTGAGTTTTAAGTATATAAAGAAACCAATTCCATCCGCAATAACAATAATTCAGCTTAAATGAAAATCCATGTGCTGCGGTAAAGGAAAAAAAAAACTGAGATTTAGTAATAAAAAATTAATTGGGAAACAGAATAATAAAAAATTAGTCCTCTTTTCTCTGTTGTTTTCTCGTTTTCACGTTTTGTGGCCTTATAAAGCAAAACAAAACAAAAAATAAACCCTTCTAGAATTCTCTTTACGGACTTTTCTATGTTTCCCGTCGCTCCTCTTCTCACAATCTTCAGTTTCTATCTCTTCTAATCAAATACCATTCTTCCTCCCAGCCACTTCTCCCCTTACCGATTTCTGTCAGTACCTTTCATATTCCTCTGTTTGATTTACCCATCTTGGCATACATGGTCTAAAATGGGTCTTACTGATTTCGATTCCTACCATACCCGGCATTCGGCGCTTTGCTTCATGTCTGTTCTCGATTAGGGATGACAATTTTGCCCATACCCATGGGTATTTTACTATCCAACCCAATTGGGTTGGGTATGAAATCCAAATATATGGATATGAGTAAAGTTTGATGGGTTTGTACCCATACCCATTTACTTTGGGTTGGGTTGGGTTTATAACAAATGGATTTGGGTTTGTACCCATGCCCAAATACAAATTACAGTTTGGTACCTAAACTTAATAGATATGCATATTTAGTACCTAAATTTAATTTTTTTTTTTGCATATAAGTCCTCAAAATATCGATGAAAAATTACGTTTTGGTACCTAAATTTTTTTGGTCTTACAATTTGGTACCTAAACTTTTCAAGTTTTACAAATAGGTCCAATTTTTGCATGTGTAGTTAAAACACCCTCAAGTAAATGGATATCCATATCCAACCCATACCCATTTAGATAATATCCATATCTAACCCAAACCCATATACAAACCCCAAACACATACACACATCACCCAAACCCTACCCATAATAAATGGGTCTACTTGGGTTTGGGCAAAATTACCCATGGGTGGGTAAATTGCCATCCCTATTCTCGATGGCTCATCTGAGAGTTGCTCAAGGCCACCGCATGTCACGGCCGTCATATCTTTTTCTCCCTTTTCAGTCAAAACCTCTAATCCCTAACATGCATGTTGATTGTATTGTAGTAGTAGTGTACGTATAGTTAGGTATAGCCCAATAAGCTCAATTATGGCCCATGCAGCCCATGATCATTAGGAAGAGTAACGTGGAAACCTAATTGATCTAGGGTTTGGCCGAGCTTGAGGTATAAGAACTGTACGACGGCTGTCTTTGTAAGTGTGACTCTGTGATACGAAAATCATCAATAAATCAGTAGCCGAGGAGCCTTCACACTCCTCCGTGGATTAGTCCTGGATTATCCAGGGATACCACGTAAATCGGTGTCTGTTATTTCCGTTATTGTTTACGTTTCTCAACATGGTATCAGAGCCATCGCAAATCGATTCTAATAGACCGTCGGTGCGTCTTATGTCAACGAACTTTGCACTATGGGAGTTTCAATTCCGAGTATTCGTGGAAGGTCGGGGATTGCTTGGTGTGTTAGATGGGACGCTACCTCAGCCGGCTGCCGGCACTGCCTCTGCACAAGAACGAGCCCAGTGGAGCCAGAACGATGCACGAGTGAGATTTTGGCTGCTGGGTTGCGTCGATGCTTCTACTGCTCTGAGTTTACGATTATTTCCGACTGCCAACAGGATGTGGAGACACTTGACAGCCCTGTATTCTACTGTTAATCCCGCACGTCAGTTTGAGATACAGATGTCTATTGCTCGTCTGGAGCAAGGAGATAAATCAGTGACCGAATATTTCAATCATGCCCAAGAGTTATGGACCGAACAAGACCTCATTCAAGCGGCGTTGGGACCGCAAGCTGCGCTGACTGAAGATGTTATAGATGAAAGGCAACGTACCAGAATCCTTGAGTTTTTTATGCGCTTAAGGCCAGAATTTGAATCAGTGAGATCAACCCTGCTCAATAAAGAGGTTTTGAAGTTTGATGGTGTGCTGGCAACCCTTGTGCGTGAGGAGACAAGGATAAGAACACAAGCGTTGATAGATCAACGACCAAGTGAGGGTGAAACGCTAGTTGCGGCAGCCAATTCCACCACACGCAGCTCGGGTTCTCACGCCTTTGCTCTTGCTGTCGAGCACCTGAAATTCCAAAGAAGAATCCCAGCCACGGAATTGGAGTGCCACCATTGTCGGGAAAAGGGACACCTGCAAAAGCATTGCAAACGACGGAACTTCTGTGTATATTGTAAGCGGATGGGGCATATTGTTCTCGAGTGCAGGTCTCGAGAACGAAATGAGGCTAGATGGGCTGCATCTCCTTCCGCAGCAGGTGGTACACACGGTGGACGTCCTGGTGATCGAGTCGATGCTGGAGCTCCACGCTCTGGCTATGGAAATCGACCGGCCTATGGGGCATATATGACCGAGAACAGAAACACCTGGGCACCTGCAATGCGTCCTGGACCTGGTCCAAACTATCCAAAACATCATGGACAGCGTACCGAAGTCGGCAGCAGCTCTGGAATTTCAGCTGATGTTGTCGAGCAATTGGTTAATGCTGCGCTGCAGCGTTCTCTCCCTACCGCCATCAGTGCCGCATTCGCAACTCTTCAAGGATCAGGTAAATCTCCACCGTGGCTTCTAGATAGCGCATGCTATAATCACATGACCCGAAAATCTGAAGTGTTAAATAATATGCAACCAGTTAAGGATATGGAGTTAACGGTAGCAAATGGTGAAAAATTGGCAGTTCGTGGAGTGGGTAATGTTGTTACTGATTCTATAAATTTAAGCAATACCCTGCATGTTCCTCAACTTGTTCCAAATTTAGTTTCGGTTGGACAGCTTACTGAGCAGGGTTATTCTGTGGTGTTTGCTCCGTCTGGGTGTATTGTACAGGATTTGAAGACGGGGAGGCCGATCGGAAGGGGGAGTAAGCGAGGCCGGTTATTTCATTTAGAGGAATTGAATGGGCAATCAGTTTCATTGAATTTCAGTAGTCATGATCATAGGTCTGTCAGTAGTCCTCATTCCGTGTTTTCTAGTATTTCGAATAATGTATGGGATCTCTGTCACTCCCGGCTAGGGCATCCACATACAAGTCGGTTGGCTCTTATGTTTCAAAAGTCGTTGCTTGGCAAAAACAATGTTGGGATTTCAGGTTCACACTCTTGTAAAAGCTGTGTTGAAGCTAAAACAACCAGTATTTCTTTTCCTTCTAGTGTCACCGTTATAAAAGATCATTTTCACCTTGTTCATACTGACCTCTGGGGTCCTTCTCCTACTCTTAGTAGACATGGTTTCCGATACTTTGCGTTGTTTATTGACCATGCTACTCGTTTTACCTGGATATACTTTCTGCATCAAAAATCTGAACTTCGTGCAGTAGCTATTGAATTTTTGAACATGATTCAGACCCAGTTTGGGCGTACTGTCAAAATCATACGTTCCGATCCAGGAGGAGAATTCAGTTCATTTCCTTTGCGTGATGTGTATCGAGATCGAGGTATTTTGTGTCAAAAATCTTGCCCCGGCGTTTCTCAACAAAACGGGCTAGTGGAACGTAAAAACCGTCATGTTTTGGAACTTACCAGAGCTTTACTGCTAGCATCACATGTTCCAGGACGTTTCTGGCCTGAAGCGGTGGCAACGGCAGTGAAACTGATAAATTACCAAATCACGACGGTTCTTGGTAACATTAGTCCGTATTTTGCTCTTTACTCCCGTCATCCTGATTATTCTCGTCTTCGTGTCTTTGGCTGTTTATGTTTTGTTCTTCTCCCTAAACGTGAACGAACTAAACTGACCTCCAAAACAGCTCGTTGTGCTTTCTTAGGGTATAGTGATGTTCATAAAGGTTATATGTGTTATGATCCATCAACTCAGCGTATTAGAATTGCTGCCACTGTAGTGTTCTTCGAAAATTTGCAATTCTTTGAACATCCTTCTACTTCCGAGTCAATTTTTCCTGGTTTCCAGTCATTGCCATTATTCCATTTTGATGACCCGGACGATGATTCCCTCATGCTTCCCCCTGATGATATGGCCTCTCCCCCACACACTCCACCTCACTCGGACAGCCCTGGCACTTCTTCACCTTTTACCACGACATCATCTGCTTCTTCAGCGCCAACATCACCATCGCCCCCTCCACCAGCGCAACAACAACCTCTTCTGCGTCGTTCCTTGCGTCAAACACAAGGAATTCCTCCACCAAGATATCAGGACTACATGACTTATAGCATTGATGCATTGCATATTCCAAACTCTTATAAACAAGCTCAAGGGAATCCATTATGGGAAGCAGCTATGGATTATGAGACTGAGGCTATGCATGCAAACCATACGTGGACTGTGGTGGATCGGCCTTCTCCCGACACTCCCACAGTTGGTAGCCGCTGGGTATACACTATCAAGGTGAAACCCGATGGAACGATCGAACGCTACAGGGCACGGATCGTAGCACTTGGTTACACACAGGAGCAGGGGGGGTTGATTACCACGAGACTTTTGCTCCTGTGGCAAAGATGTCAACTGTTCGGGTCTTGTTGGCTGTTGCTGCTCAGAGGAATTGGCCACTTCTCCAACTTGATGTAAAAAATGCATTCTTGCACGGAGATTTGGATGAAGTCATCTACATGGAACGTCCACCAGGATATCGTGTTGGAAAGCCAGGCCAAGTCT
Source organism: Linum tenue (assembly GCA_946122785.1). Classification (NCBI taxonomy): domain Eukaryota; kingdom Viridiplantae; phylum Streptophyta; class Magnoliopsida; order Malpighiales; family Linaceae; genus Linum; species Linum tenue. Next base: position 3,332,510 of record CAMGYJ010000008.1, read on the forward strand.
GTTTGCTGCATCGATCCTTATATGGTCTCAAACAGGCACCGAGAGCCTGGTTTGAGAAATTTCAGTCAAAGCTGGTGGAACTGGGTTTTAGTCAAAGCCTGAATGATCCGTCGCTCTTCACTCAGACTTCCTCTCGAGGTATTGTTATCCTTCTTTTGTACATTGATGACATGATTATTACTGGATCTGATCCTGTGGGAATTAATCGACTGAAAGAAGGACTTCAGGCTTCCTTTAGCATTAAGGATCTGGGGGAGTTGTCATATTTTCTTGGGTTGGAAATCTGTCGAAGTGCTAAAGGGATACTTCTCTGTCAAAGGAAGTATATTACTGATCTATTACATGAACATAATTTTGAGAACTGCAATCCTGTGTCCACTCCTATGGAACTTAATCTGAAACTTAGTAGGGAGTCTGGTGAGTATCTTAAAGATGGGTCACAGTATCGCAGCATAGTGGGAAGCTTGATTTACTTGGCAGCAACTCGTCCTGATATTTCTTATGCAGTGCAATTAGTAAGTCAATTCATGTCAAAACCATGTGTGGATCATCTAGCTGCAGTACATCGGATTTTGAGATACTTGAAGGGGACCAAGGACGTGGGGATTCTGTTTTCTTCGAGTGGGATGACACGGCTTCGAGCTTTCTCTGATTCTGATTATGCAGGCTGTGTAGATACTCGACGTTCTACCACAGGTTGGTGTGTGCAGTATGGAGATTCATTTGTTTCATGGCGGTGTAAGAAGCAAGATAAAGTCTCCAAGTCTTCTACAGAAGCTGAGTACAGAGCTATGTCTGATGTTACTTCGGAGTTGGTATGGATACGACGGTTATTGGCTGATTTGGGCGTCTCTTGTTCTTTGCCTATGGAACTGATGGTTGATAACACAAGTGCTATACGTATAGCAACGAATCCAGTGCTTCATGAGCGAACCAAGCACATAGAGATTCATGTTCATTATGTTCGAGACATGGTACGGGATGGTACAGTTGCACTACACTACATACATACTGAAGATCAAGTTGCTGATTTGTTCACGAAATCTTTCTCCACGAGTCGGCATTGGTTTCTGTCTAGCAAATTGATGTTGTTGGACACGCATCAATTTGGGGGAGGCTGTTGATTGTATTGTAGTAGTAGTGTACGTATAGTTACGTATAGCCCAATAAGCTCAATTATGGCCCATGCAGCCCATGATCATTAGGAAGAGTAACGTGGAAACCTAATTGATCTAGGGTTTGGCCGAGCTTGAGGTATAAGAACTATACGACGGCTGTCTTTGTAAGTGTGACTCTGTGATACGAAAATCATCAATAAATCAGTAGCCGAGGAGCCTTCACACTCCTCAGTGGATTAGTCCTGGATTATCCAGGGATACCACGTAAATCGGTGTCTGTTATTTCCGTTATTGTTTACGTTTCTCAACAATGCAGTCATGCAGAGAAGATCAATTTTCAATCCTCATTCATCGTGAAGCTATGGGTTTTCAGCGGATCTGGGAAAATTGGAGATTCGGAGAGACTCCCGTTTGTTTCTTGTCGCCGTCACCATCGACCATCGTAATCCCCTTGGCCTCTGTTTGCTTCTTCTGTTTCCAACTGGACTCTATGAGCATTAAGAGCAAACTGATTGATAGAAAAGCTTATCCAAGGGACAATTGGCGATGGCCCAGACGTCGACGGAGGGGAGATAGGACTCGGCGGCGGAGCAGGTGGTCGATATGCCATGGACGACAGCGCCTGTGGAGGAGAGATTCGCGTGATAGGTGTAGGAGAGAGCGACGCGTTGGAGAGGATGGGATTGATAGTGAGTGAGGTAGGTGAATTCCCTTTCCTATTTTCGGCATCAAGAAAAAGGAAAATCGTTCGGAAACGGAAGGGAAGATGGAGAGCTCAACGGAAATCAAGAGACATGTTAGAGACAGGCCAGATATGTGAAAAGTGAAAACAAATCAACCCAAACAAAAGCCCAATTATCAAAATCAGGCCAGAAAGCATAAAGCCCATGTAAAGAAGAACCCTTTTCGGAGTATTTTGAAGCCTGCAAATCAATGACTGTCATCCACACCAAAATAACCCACAACACACATTAGCAAAGCTCTTGTGCAACAGTAACACTTTTATATCTTTAATTATATTTAGGATAGTGTGGCATTTGTCTTATGAAATTTCAAAGTTTCTTGATAATTCTCTTTTTTAGTTTTCATCCTTAACCAGTTCAATACCGAGTTACGTAACAATGAAAAGAGTTTAAGAAAAAGATAGTATGGGGCAAGGCATATAAGTTTCTCTGCAGACACCAAACTACTGTAAGTGGGTATTTCTTTTGCCATAAATGAATTAAATCACATGGAAAGTGTATCGACTAGTTCATCGAATTACTATGCAACCAGTCAGGGCGAGTGAAATTCAATTCCCGAGAACAATACTAGTGTCATTCAGATAGCTATTAATTTTGTGTTTCAATGATCGTAATAAGCACATTGAAGTACATGTTCATTACATTCAAGAGCTGGTTGATGATAACTATCTTAAGATTTACTACATTACCTATGAAGACCAGATTACGGATTTGTTGACGAAAGCAGTCTCTTCCAGTCAACACTGGTATCTTTCCGGAAAATTGATGATTTGCACCGCCCATTAATGTGGGGAGGGTATTAAGGATAAATTTGTTAAGGAATACTGTATAATTCTTACAAATTATAGGTGTGGAATTGTATTTGGGGATATCCGAATACTATATAAATATGTTTGCACTGTGTAGTTGTTTCTTATATGGTTTTAGGGCATTCGAGTCTTTCTTATTATTCGTGAGCGCGTTCAGACAGATGACATTGCTCCTCTGAAAGTCAGTTCACACCTCCAACTTGCATATATGTTCACTAAAGGTCTGTTGAATGTTTTCATTTTCTTCTTTCCACGACTCCAATTTACGGAGGAAGTACTGTACCAGCCAATCGAAGAACCAACGAAGATTCTTATAGCCCTATTTCAGGTGGAAAAACAGGTTAGATGGGTTGCGCCTGACTTCTTATGAAGATGACGATTGTTACTACGGTCCACACCTTTTCAAACATTGTTTGAATGAGAGTGTTTGGTGTATGGGGAATCTACGTTATCTTACGCTACTCCTATGTAGATTCCTTGAGAGCTCCGCTACTACAACTAAGTACTGCTATGGAGGATCCTTCATGAAGGAGAGCTCCGCAAATGAAGGAGAAAATAAAAAAAGGGACAGTTGAGACAAGTTGTCTTTGTGTTGAGTTGTGATTATCTGCCTTGCCCCATCTTGCTTCAAGTTTTGTTGCCAAGATTTGTTCAATTGCTCTCTCTCCTTCTCCCAAAAAAATAGATCCGCTTAGCCTCTACGCAAGTCAGTTGTCGCCAAAAAGTCTCTGGACACTTCACCACATCATCCTATTTCAACATGGATGGTACCATCCAACTAGTACTTTGGATGGTATCCATGTAATGGGATTGTCACCATCCAATCAGTCCTTTGGATGGTGTCCATGATATTTGGGATGGTACCATCCACCATAGGGTTGGGATGGTAACCATGGTGTGGGAGGTCACCATCCACTTACGCCCTGTTTGGCAACAAGGGCGGTGCGAATTCGAGGGGATTGCAAGTTGAGGAGTAAATTACAAGAGGGTGCTAATTGGTGGGGGGTTTAAGTGGAGGGGTAAATTGTTGTTTTAATGAAAAAGTAGGGGGGGTGCAAATAGAGTGAAAAGTGAATAATTATATTATTAAAAAATAGATTCATAAAATATTATCACAAAAGAATAAAATAAATTATAACAAATATAATTTATGAAAATAATTATTATATAATAATTGTTAAATAATAATTAATTATAACAATTGTAATAATCATTGATCGAGCGACCTCGAAGGAGACTCATAACTGGTCATCCTACATGGTTCTCGTGTATAATTTAACTTTCAATTAAATATGGTCAAACTTAGTCAAACACGTTCTAATCTGTAAGTTTTAAATATTTAGTCAAAATGTCAAATAAATTAAGTCAACCAAACCGTTCCTCGCTATCTTTTCCATAAGCACTATCGTATCTCTAGTTTCTAACACAAATTCAAGTCAACTAAGAGACCTCGATTTGACTAAACGAACATTCATAAACTTGCTCTCAAAGTCAAACGGTCCACCCCAAGTATATCTAAATTAAAGATAATTAGAAAATAGAAATTTATAATATTAATTATTATATAATTATAAGACAATTAAAAATTTATTAGAAAATTAATTTTCTCCCTCTCCCCCTCCCCCTTCTCCTTCCTTCCTTCCCTTGCACCCCAATTCGAGGGTAAGCCGAAACAATAGTTTTGCACTCCCGTTTTGCACTCCCAAATTAACCAAATGGGTACAAATGTGTGGGAAATTGTGTTTACCCCTCACATTTGCACCCCCTCCCTTTTACACCACTTCCGAAACATAGCGTTAGAGTTTGGATGGTGTACACTATGTGGGGATGGTCACTATCTAATTATTCATTTGGATGGTATCCCTGATCTTGGATGATACCATCCATCATAGGGTTTGGATGGTATCCATGTTGCTGGACATTACCATCCATAATAGGATTTGGATGGTATCCATGATGTTGGACAGTACTATCCATAATACGATTTGGATTGGTATCCATTATGACGGATGGATGGTAACAATGTTGTAGTTGGTACAGTCACCATCTTGGATGGCTACCTTACGAAAAGCTACTACCTGCCAAACAGATGGCCCAACCATCCAATTCGGACCACCGGGTCCATATAATGGCCAACTACTTGAGATGTTCCAATTATTCATAAATACTACATGTGATATAATAAATTTATTTTGGTGTAAACAAATGCCCCCCGCAACTTAGTTCATAAGAAATTATGAACTAAGTTGTAGACATCAACTGCTCTAGGTACCAAACCACACGAATCACCCAGTGGCTTGTACGACACCCCATCACATAAGAAGTCCCCTTCCTTCATGGTCAAGTCACACATGACAGTAATTTATGTCACGTCCAATTCTTACTCGGCCACAGACACCAAATTTTTTTATTCGGCTATGAGAAAGCCTAGCAAGTTAATCAAACCCTAAATAGCCAGGCCAAAAAACTGTGGCCTTAGTAATAATTTCTCCTTTTCTGATAAGGAGTACAAATTCTTTTTCATGTAGGACACATATTCTTAACTCATATCCTACTAACAAAAAGAAACTTCCTACTATAAGAACACATAGATTTTTTTTCCTCTATAAATTGGGGATTTTTCCAGAAATAGCACCTTTAAAAAAATTACAAAAATAACACCCATTCCGTAGAAATTACAAAAATAGCACCTTTTTTTAAAAACCGCATCCCTTGGTGCGTTTTGCATGTAAACCGCACCCCCTGGTGCGTTTTGTCATTAAACCGCACCTTGGGGGTGCGTTTTAGCTTTCTGGGCCAAAACCGCATCTTGGCCATGCGGTTTACGGTCTGACCTAACCAAACCGCATGGCCCAAATGCGGTCTAGGCCTGACCTAGCAAAACCGCACTTTCGGGATGTGGTTTTGCTTCTCCAAAACAAACCGCACCCTCAAAGTACAGTTTTGACAACACAAAGCGCACCCCCCAATGAAGTTTGTGTTTAATCCCGCCGTTCGGACAGAGGCGTGAACCGGGTCGACCGAGGAAAAAGAGAATTCAGAACGAAATGGATCAAAGTGGAAGACCACCACAAGGCCCAAGACGATGTTCAGTATGCAGAGTTCAGGGCATGATAAACGAAGTTGTCCATGTCCGATTGGTCCGCAAAATCTGGGTCCTGATGTTGGGGACTCAACTAATGCGACATAGTTTGCGGTTTCCATTTGTTGGTACTTGTTATGTATGTTTTCAATTATTTTCGGAGTTAGAGCTATGATGCTTGGAACTTTCATGTTTGGCAAATAACCCTCAATTAACATTCAAGCCTTAAGTGAACACGATCAAAATAGAGAAAGCCAAGTACTTAGAACTGAAATAAAAACTAAAACAACACTCAATTAAAGAAACTAAAATAGGAGGGAAGGGTTTCAAGTACATATATTAAAACATAACTAAAAACAACAATTAAAATGATAAAACTAAAAATCCATCTCAAGAAAGTCTTTGGGACTCATGGGGCTGCAATGTTTTCTGGCTCCTTGTACGACGGGCGACGGGAGTGACCATCGGTGGTTGCGATGGCAAGCTTCGATGGGTCGTGCTAGGGCGCTCGTCGGTGCTGTGTCAGCGTCGATCCGTGGTATGCGGCGCTTCCGGGGTCGAGCGGGGGACATCAACGCTCATACGGTGAGGGGTAGGAGGCCACGGCTGATGAGGGCGAGGAATAGGATTGAAGTCGTGATGCGCAGTCGTGGAGGAACCATCATGCCAAGTACCCAAGGATGTGGGGGGTTCGTTGAAGAAGTTTGGGCGGGGATCATAGTATGGTGGGCGAGGATCATAGTATGGTGGGCGGGGATCGTGGTATGAGATCGGGTGGGGATCATATGGGGATTGATGGTAACTCGGAGGGGATTGATGGTAGCTCGGGCGGGGATCATGGTATGAGCTCAGGAATTGATCATGATGGTAGGTCGGGCGGGGATCATGATGGGGATCTTGGGAGTGGCTAGGGCGGTTGTTCTAGAGAAGGATACGTCCCTCTAGGCAATTGACTCAAGAGGGCCTTGTTCCTTTAGTCGAGACTCAAGGTCTAGTCAAGGATTCTCCGCATTGTGGATGAAAGTGAAACAGGTTAGAGATCATCAATCATTAATCTGGCTAGTGGCTAGAGGCAATCATACTAAGTGAGTTCCCATCCTGTAGTTAGATTAACTTTAACTATAGTTTGTTAGAGTAGTTTTAGTTCTTTCACCTTAATATGATTTGCTAGATAACAAACCGACGCTGAGTAATAGTAAATCTAGAGACCTCGTGGATTCGAAATTTATTACTTGCACCACTATACTGCATTCTCTTTCATTGGTTACTTGGCCATTGTAAGGAGTTTTGTTTTAGCGAGTCACTTACCAAGCCGTAGATGAAGGGCTTCACGACTTGGAGTGGATGTTGATCACAACAAAGCCCAATCGAGTTTGTCAAGAACACGAATTTCATGATTACGGAGAAAGACCACCACAAGTAGGACACGAAGATACTGTTGATGGATTACGCAGAATAAAGCTCTTATTTCTGTCGTTTCAAGGGTCGAGCAATGCGTATACATACCTGGATTGGTATAGGAAGATCATCTTGTTATTCCAATGTGGCAATTACGGTGAGCAACAAAAGATATTACTAGCTACCTATTAGTTTACTGATAATGCAACTACACGGTGGGAGTAGGTACAACTTAGAAGAAGAAGGAATTTTCAGCCAAATGTGACAATCCCGGCTAAATTCAGAGGGCTCGTGAGAGAGAGATTCATGCCAAGGTACTATCAAAGAGAACTCTTTGATTCGCTACAAGGGATTCGATAAGGAGCACGATCTGTTGAGAAGTATTTCATGGAGCTTGAACTGCTCTTGATGAGGGAAGACGTGAGGGAAGATAAAGAGCTACAATTTCTCAATTTATATATGGCCTCAATCAGGAATTAGGCATGAAGTTTATCTTCGTTAGTTTGTGGAGTTGGAGTAGTGACCTAGCCATTGAGGTGGAGAAGCAACTAAATGTCAGCTCTGCAAGAATGTATCCACCTTCAACTAAATAGGTTGCTAGAACATGGGCGAGACCATTATGAATCATTTCAGTCCAGAAGGAGTCAAGCCATCATATAGAAGTACAGCCCCAGTAATTCAAGTCAGACATGAAGGATCAACTGGAAGAATCAAATTCTTCAAATGTCTCGAACGAGGTCACAAAGCCAATAAGTGCCCCCAACAAGAAAAATTTGGTTATACGGGATGGAGAATACTTTTATAAGGAGGAAGATGAAGAGAAGCTAGCAACTAATTCATCTAACTCAGAGGTAGAAGAGAAGATCATAGCAGAGGTTGTACCAAGACAATTATTGATAAATTGAAGACCCTTAACTAGTGAAGCACTTGTAAGACGAACCAGAGCGATAATCTTTTCCACTCTTGTTCCTTGGTCAACGGTAAGGTCTTGACAATGGTTCTTTATGGTGGTAGCTGCACCAACATTATCAGCTTAGAAGTAGTAAGGAAGCTCGGATTGAGTACAACGAAGCACCTACAACCTTATTCACCGCATTGGTTGAATGACTATGGCACGGTATTAAGGTCATCAAGCAAGCATTGGTTGAATTCCAAATGGGAGAGTACAAGAAGAGATTTTTTGTAATGTTGCACCAATTTTGTAATGTTGCACCAATGTAGGCCGCTCACCTCCTGTTGGGTCGTCCATGGCAGTTCGATCGAGGTGTAGTTCATGAGGGGAGGAACAATTGCTACAAGGTCAAACATGAAGGTCAGAAGATTCTTCTCAAACCATTGTCGCCCAGCCGAAGTTTGAGAAGATCAACAACAAATGGAGCTGAATTGGGCAATGGAGAAAGGGAATGAAAGTGGTTTGAAGTCGGAGAACGAAAGTGGAACTCATCTTATGGCACGAAGACAAATGTTGAATGCTAGGGCTGGGAAACGGTGCGGTCTGGTCTAGATCGGACGATATATACGGTCTACCGTTCAGACTGAGATGCTAGAGTATAGACCACAGACTATACGGTCCAGACCACACCACACCTGTGCGGTCTGGTCCGGTATGGTCTGGTCCAGATAGACCACACTCAACAAGAAATGTACAATTTGTTTAGTCAACCACAAAAATATTTAACCAATAGCCAAGAAAAAAATTGTTTTTTCCCTTAAAACATAAATTCTAAAATGTATGAATAATTTTGACATGCTAAATCTCATCACATAACAAAGATACAGAGTCAAAGCATCCCAACTTGCATCATAACGTTATAAACATCAACATATTGTCATATGGAGACACGATTGTCTCCACTCTTTGGCGAAATGTGGTTGTGAATGAAGGAGGGGATAAGATTCTCAAAATTAAGGTTGAGACTTGGATCTCGTTATGGGAGTTGAAAGAGTGGTCGAGTGGGCTTCTAACATGTTTTGACAACTCCGCTGGGTCCACGATTTGGTCCGGCAAAACCGCGGTCTAGACCAGACCAGACCAAGAGATCGAAACATCATATAATACAAACCATGGACCAGACCATACCATACTTAACGGTCTACGATCCGAACCAAACTGTGCGGTCCGGTCTGGACTACAGTTTTTCTAACGGTCTGGTCTATTTTCCCAACCCTAATGAATGCTCTAATTAAACTCGGTTGGGAAATTCCGGTGATGGTACCTCTTGCAGGAACAAACAAGCTTTGAGGGCAAAGTTTCTCCAACGAGGAGGGACTGATGCAAGCCTAAAGAGTGACCCAAAGTCATTCTCGTGGAAGCCAGAATGGATCGAAATCTCCGGCTGAAGGATCAGTTCCACGACCGTGTACCTAAAGGACAGATCGGGGTTTTCACCAAAAAAAAAAAAGGACAGATCGGGGATTGGGATAGGAGAGTTCCCTTGACTGTGGAACATAAGGATATACTGGGGAATAGCCTCTTGACGGGTTAAAATTTTAATTCTAAACTATTTCATGAATACTATCCCCAACCAATCTTTTATATATATTTTTTTTTTTCCAAGAAATGTCAAGAGAGAAAAAACTAAACAATCTACCCCAAAACCCTCCCAAACCAATATATCAGTAAAGCCACCCTACAAAGACGAAGGAACCGATCTCAAGAGGAGAAAGTAACAGGGCTTTCAGCGCCACTCTATGGGCAGCCCCGAAAGCAGTTCTAGGAACTGCCCTAAACTCTAAGGAAATAGAAACTGAAGACAGGAGCTGGAAGCAATCACGTAGCACCGGACCCCCGAGGGAATCTGAAAAAAAGCCCTAGCGAAGCCGACGAATCACCACTTCAGAATCACCTCTTGGTCTCCAAGTCCCTTCTTTGTGTAACCAATCTTTTATATATCAACAACAACAATCAATAATATTGACTTTAAGGTTATATGTATATTTTTAGCAATTAATGCAAGAATCCCCCTTTTTTGTTCTTGAAATGTAAGAAATTTAAATACATATTAAACAAACAATATAAATTTAGACAAGTCTATTTTGCATAAATTTTGATAGATAGATACCATAGAAATTCGAGAGTTTCCAACGCCAGTCCATCCATAAACTCTTTACTTAAACCGCAAGCATCAATGATCACTAAAAGGGACAGTCGGAAGCTTAGAGGTCAAACTAAAGATGTTCTTGCAGACTAAAAAGAAAGCAAAACTCGTGCATAAATATATGACTTAACTTCATTCATTACTCAGCCAGATGCAACCTCCTGCAACTCTAACGTAACGAGGCTTGACCATCAGAGAAAACTTGGCTAAACAAGTCTTCCAACTTCTGACTTCTATCCTCGTACTCTTGCGCGCATGCAGTACTCTTGTTGTTACCAAACCACTCCGAAACTTCTCTCAACGCCCTCTTCGCCGCCGCGGTCTTGATACCATCTTCCAGGTGATCATCAAGCTTGTCATCAGCCAATGCCTCCTTCAGATCATGAATGTGCCTCTCCAATCGGTTCCTCGCGTTAACACGTGTCCTCTCCTTCTTGTCTTGCTCGGCCATCTCCCTCCCTTCTCTGATCATCCTCTCGATCTCCCTCGAACTCAAATTCCTTGTGTAGCTGTCGATGGTGAGGGTTTTAGAATTCCCGCCGCCGGTTGCTCCATACTTGGCCGTCACGCTCAAGATTCCATCCGCGTCAACTTCAAATGTCACCTCAATAGATGGTTCTCCTTCTCCCCTGTGGTTGCATATATACATATGCAGTTATAAATGTTGTTGTGATTATGGCAACAGATATTCTACCTAGCTATACATACCTTCGTCCCGATGGAACGCCTGTCAACGTAAAGCTTCCGAGCAGAAGGCAGTCATTGGTCAGGGCTCTTTCACCTTGGAATATCTGGAAAATGAAATCGTAGATTATTCACATAGATAGCCAGCAAAACCGGTTACAATATGTATGCGTATAGATTTGATAAAAAAACTATAACCTGAATAGACACACTAGTTCGCTGTCCATGAACAGGTTTGGCGGGTACGAATCCTGCGCGCGACTTCTTTGTAGGAATGACAGTATTTCTGGGCACCACTACATGCATCAGATTGTTTAGGATTCTGATCCCCAAACTCAAGGGAGTGACATCAAATAGAATAACACCTGTACGTACAATACCAAATATAGATATAACACGTAGTTATTGTATCAGCAAATTAGTTATTTGTTGAAAGAAATGGAACCCTAAACATGAAATTGTGAGGAACATAACATGATTACCGGCTTGGTCGCCATTGAGACTGGCTCCATAGACAGCTGCACCATAAGCCACAGCTTCGTCGGGATTGATCCCTTTGCTCGGCTCCTTCCCATCGAACGCCTTCTTCAACATCTCCCTCACCCGGGGAATTCTCGTGCTTCCACCAATCAACACGATCTCGTCGATCTCGTCCTTGTCCAGCTTTGCATCGACCAGCGTCGACTTCACCACGTCCAGTGTCCTCTTGAAGAGATTCATGTTCAAATCCTCGAACGTCGCTCTCGTGAATGGCTCGGAGAAGTCGTCCATCCCTTGTATCAGGGAATCAATCTCCACCGTAGTTTGTGTCTGAGTGCTCAGTACCTTTTTCGCCCTCTCGCATTCCCTACGCAGCTTCGCCATAGCTTTCGGGTCGTCTTCACTAACATCTTTTGCGAACCTTTTCCTAATCCGATCGACAAAGTAGTCTATTACATTCTGGTCGAAATCTCGACCACCGAGATGCGTGTCACCCCCTGTGGCCCGTACCTGAAATATGCCGTTGTTGATCTCCAAAACGCTGACGTCGAACGTCCCGCCACCTAAATCGTAAACGAGAATATTCCTCTTTGTGTCAGGATCTTGTTTCACACCATAAGCTAGGGCAGCGGCCGTGGGCTCGTTGATTATCCGTACAACGTTGAGCCCGGCGATGATGCCAGCGTCTTTGGTCGCTTGCCTCTGGGAGTCGTTGAAGTAGGCAGGGACGGTGACCACGGCCTTGGTTACTTCCTTCCCAAGGTACGATTCCGCGGTCTCCTTCATTTTCAGCAGCACCATGGCGCTTATTTCTTCCGCGGTAAAGGTTTTCAGCTCGCCATTAACTTCGACTTCGACGCAAGGCTTTCCGTCCCTGTTGACGACGGGGTAGGGCAAGTACTTGAGATCGTTCTGGACTTCTGGGTCGTCGAACTTTTTCCCGATGAGACGTTTGAGGTCCAAGATTGTTCGTCGGGGGTTGCGTACAGCCTGATTCTTGGCGGATTCGCCGATGAGACGTTCGGTATAACCGGCGGCGGGAGGTGAGAAAGCTACATAAGAAGGGGTGGTTCGATTGCCTTGATCGTTGGTTATGATTTCGACGGCGTGACCCTTTCGAGCGACGGCGACGCAGGAGAAGGTGGTGCCTAGGTCTATCCCTATCACTTCTCCACTGATTTCTCCGCCCCCCATAATTTTTTTTTTCCCCCGGGTAATTTAGGCTTTTGTGTATTGAGTACTCGAGTGTTGATTGAGTGAATGAATGAATGAATCGTTTTAAGTTGTATATATAAAACGTCTGCCTTTTGTTGCCTATAAATTACTAGGGCGCCTTTCCAGTTTCCTCCTTACAGCTTTGAAATTGTGAATCTGGCTGTGGGGACTTAAGTGCGACTCTTCATCTACCAAGACTCCGGTTGGAATTGCGAAGTGGGCACTCGCAGCCGAAGTTTTTTAGGGTAAACACTCCAGCGGTGAGAGATTGCGATTGGCAAGAGTAGAAATAATGAGTGAAGTGTACGGATGGTAAAATAAACAAATCTTTGTGGATATTCAATCTAATTTGAACTGATTTTGTTGGTGAAAATCTAACTTACATGATTTTTTTGGAATACGATGAGTAATAAATTTGGTACGATTATGGTATTTTAAGTATACATTATGAAATTTACATGAATCGACATTCACTATAACTAGAGATAGGGATAGGCGAAATTGAAGTGTTATCTCACACCTGCGAAAAGGCTCTATCAATATAGGGTAGAAGTTTGTCTACAATCAAGAGGAATACTCGATTGATACAAAGCAGAACAATTCACAAGCTAAAAACTCAATGAACCAAGAATAAAACCAATATCTCCTCTAAAACTCATGTGTAAGCCTTTAAATAGGCCAAACAAACAAAAACATATCAAACCCCCAAAAATGAAAAGAATGCTAAACACAAAAAGTAAATTTTGCATAATGATGGTACACTTAGATTAAAAAAAGACACAATCAAAACATCTTGATGATTTTCTTTTAAATTTTTGGATAAGTATTTCTTTTGGACTTTTCCTTTTCTACATAAAATTATTGATCATAACTTATTCCAATTACCAACCGTGGATAAAAAAAAACTATATGGATTATACATATATTAAGAAGATTTCAAATACCTCCATGAACAAAGTGGTATGTGTTTTTTGAAAATTTATAAAATAAAAATAAAAAGTACGAACATTGACAATTAAAATAAAACTACAATAAAAATCAATTTAGTATTGGTGGTAACTGGGGGACGACGATGGTGAAATATGGTAAATGTTGGTTCGTATAATTCTACTATTACTACAATCATGTTACATTATGATATATTTATATTATCATTGTACAATTTCATGTTACCATGATAAAATCTTATGTACTACCAAATATTATCATCATGGTTTGTACAATTTCATTTTTGAAGAGCATGATTAACCTCATTTTTCGTACAAAAATGTGAATTTGAATTTGAAGTATAAAAGTTTATAACACGTTGAGAAAAATTATACATAACCAGTTTGTTGATTAGATCCGCTCACCCTAAATCTAACTAACACATCACCCTACGACCGAGTAGCAACTGAGCGGTTAAAACAAGAAGGCCGGGCCGGGGAGTCCAGAGGGTACTGCCGGTCTGCTCCGGGCCCAAGACTAGAATTGTGAACTGGTCAGGCCCGTGAAAGCTCACCGTCAACTACCCATTAAAAAAGTACTTGCCCAGAACAGCCTTATCCGAAACTCGCCTTCGATAACAAAACTACACCTTCCTTTCCGTTCCCTCCCTCGCCCCAGCCGTTTTTATTTTCAGTCCATCGCCTCCGCCGTCATGTTCGCCGCCTCCGCCTCTTCGCTGCAACATGTCCGCCAGCCGGCCAATGCGGTTCTACTTCCCCTTTCCTCATACCATCCCCTTCTTCTACATAAAATTTCACATCTTTGTCTCAATACTCAAAATACCATTGTCTTTTTTTTTTTTTTTGCAGGGGACCGGTGCTTCAGGGGAGCAATACAATCCGACGGCGAAGATTAAACCATCTTTCCAAAAGGCGGCAGATTGTAGTAATTCATGCCTTTCCCCCAAATTATCATACTCTGTTCATTGTCTGAATCTTCCGAGGAATTCGGTAAAGGTATGGGCGGGCAGAAGGAGGAGAATGATCCACGATAAGACGGACACGTACGTGTTTCTGGAGCCAGGGGAGGATGAGACATTTGTTAGCGAAGAAGAGCTCAAGGGGAAACTAAAGTGCTATTTGGAGAACTGGCCGGTGAAGAGCTTGCCGCCGGACCTAGCTAGGTTCGAGGCCATTGACGATGCTGTTTCGTTCTTGGTGGGTTCGGCATGCGAGCTTCAGATCGATGGAGACGTTGGCTCACTCCAGTGGTATCAAGTTCGTTTGGAGTGATTGAAGTGAAGGAGATTTGAATTGAGGTTGGAGCGTCTTTTCTCTGCGGGTGTACGTATTTTGCAGGTAAATTAGACGGCCGAATATGATTAGTCCAAAACGATTTACTTCCGCGAACGCAGATTCCTTATCGTTGATTGTTGAGTGTTGACTGACCGAGTTGGGCTTTCTCTTGTTGACTCCTCACTTCTCAACTTCTCTGTTACGTTCAAACATTCAAAGCAACAAGTCTAAAACCGAACGTGTTAGTAGGGAACAAATCAAGGAGGCTTTACAGCAACTAAGTCGACGATGTTGTTCTTCTCGCGACCAATAAATCGAATATCAATGTGGAAGTAGTCGTCATAGAATTTTACCAGACACTCTTATTAATCACTTTGTCCTTATTAAGAACATAATTATTCTTACTCTATGATTGTGTTTGTCACACCAATGTAGGTAACCATAAGAGTTTATACATTTCTAGGAGGAGGTGCAATATAGAGCTAGGTTGCAAGAACTAAACAGACAAGCTGCCAAACCTAGACTTGAAAAGGGATAAATGAAACCCATCAACCAAAAGTAGGAGCACAACAGAGATATTACAACAATTTACAACCCGTATGTAGGCGAAATTATAAACCACCATTAGTACGGAAGGGGAATCCACTTGAAGCTCTGCACTTTACTCTGCCGCCTGGAGCTGCAATGTTTTGGCAGCACAAACAATTAGACTATGGAGTAGAATGATAGCAATTCTCATAGTAGGTTTCCTTAATGGGTTTCTATCAGCCAATAATACCTTTTGTGACAGATTTGTGCTGACGGGCGGCAACGGGAGTGGTGCTCCTTCGCCACCACCCCTTCTTCTCCTTCCCATAAGGCCTCTCGTGATCGGAGAAACCATCGCATCAGTCGGACTACGGTACCTGGAAATCAAACCCCAACGTTACTCTTCCGTTCGGCGGCAACGGCACATAACAGTTATCTATGAACCCATTTTGAAGATGAACAAAAGTTAAAACAAATCAGTAATAGTCAGCTGTAAGTTAGCCCCACCCACCATGAAAATAAGTATAACAGAGCGAGGATAGATCATTGTAAAATCTAACTGCAAAGTACACAGGGAGCTGTGATAACAACTGGAACTTTAAGGATCTGAGAATAGTGAAAAATGAAAAGCTTGATCCAGAACAAGAACTATAAAACGTTCTCCCAAAAGAAAAAGCATAACTGCAGGGGTGGGAAGAAGATGATGATATACCTTTCTGGGTACTTGAAAGCCTTGGGAACTTGGAGAGGAACAAGAACGGGGATGTTGTTGCCGCCGTCGCTTTTGCTCAATTCTCCTGCGCCACCAACAACTACTTCATCAGACTCCGGCGATGAACTCTGCTGCTGCTGCTGCTGCTGCTTCTGTTCCACGGGCGATTCCAGCTGAGGAATCAGAGCACTTGGTTGATTTGATTGAATATGCTCCTTCTCTACTACCACCTCTTCCATGGCTCAACTTCGGTGAGTCACTTGATTGATTGATCACTAAAGATTAAAGATATAGAGAAGGGGAGATAGATAACAAAAAGACGAGTTTTGGGTTTGGCCAGTTTTCTTTAATAATGGAAGGAAAGACGAGTTCTTTCGGCTGTTTCTGTGTGGCAGTGGCAACAACGGAATGTAGAGTGTTTTTTTCTGCTTTATTGTGGTAAGGGTGAAGTAAAACGTGGGTCGTTGTTGAACGTTTGAGTGGGGCAAATAATAAAGGAAACTAAGACAGAATTGGTCATTATTGGTTTCACTCCAACCATTCTTTGTGGCTGCGACGACCGTTGGGAGGTAGACTGGTAGTGGGTATTCCATGGCTCCACCACCAATCTATAGCAAAGTAATCGAAGAAGATAGTGCACATTGGTTGAAAGCAATACAGGGTCTTCAAGTCCAAACCAAAAAGACACTGCTAACTAAAACAAACACCCTTTACTTGTATACCAAAGAATAGTTATTTTCTTTTCATATAGAAGAAAGCATCAATAGAAGGACAAATTCTGTGCCTGGATTCGACCAAGTTACCTTCCAACTCTACCTTTTCAATGTATCCAGAACTCTCTACAACTGGAACTTCTGGAATGGAAAAATGCACAAGTTTATCAACTCATAGTAACAGAGGCAGCCGCTGGGGTAATTCTTCGGCTCTCGCAGCCAGGGCAGTTGTGCAAGCTCTCGTGAATATAAATGTCGCAATCAAGGCAGAAATACTGCTTGCACTTTGTACAAGCCGCACAAGGGCCAGCCTTGTTAGTACCTGCGATAGGACCACCATACCAGCAAGCTTAAAACTTTTACAAAGCAAGTCTATTTACTGACATCTGAAATATGAGAAGTATTGAGGGAAACACAATGCACTTCATAGAAGACTACACTATTCTGTTCATGTAACTATTTCAGCAAACCAAGAAACAGTTATCGACATTACAAACTCAAAAGTAACTGTAGTGCCAGCAGCAGAGTTTATAGTCCCCAAGTGACAGCACCAGGAAAATAGCTCACACATCTGACATACAACCAACTTCGATCGTGCATGATCTACTCTGCTAGTTTCTTGCTCAAGTAACCCACTACTCGAGTCTGCTGCCAAAAACTATCTACATATACTGATTTCCAAGTTCAGCAGATAACATTAAATATAGATCACTTGTATTAGCATAACTTACCAGGAGTGAGAAGGCTCTCACGACAACCGAAGCAAGTTTTTGAAGCTACTCTGCTCAATTCCAATTGACGTGCAGATACCTCGGTGAATGGCTCGATTGGGAAAAGATGATGATAAGATCTAGCTAGATGGGGTGATGAAACAAGTGTCAATCCACAGAAACGACATTCTGTGGGCAGTTCACATACACGGGCTTTGCATCTTGGACATATATACCCTTCGCCTACTTTCGCTTCTCTGTGGCAGGAGCAGATTGCTATCGAACCTTCTGCTGCTCTTTGTGGGAAACCCATCTTGATCAAATTCGCAATGGCGAATTCAGCAAGGGCAGGAGGAGGTGGTGCATGCTCTAGTAAGAGCTCTTTGAAGTGACCCTATAAGAAGAGAATGTGCACCAGTTCCATTAGTGAAATATACAAAGAGCAACCTCAAGAGAACAGAAAAGAAAAGAAAACCATCCATTAATCAACAAACAGACTGAGGTCAAACATAACTAAAACTAGCAGGTTCACTAGAAGGAGCAGCAGAGAGTAACTTACATAAACTAATCACTCATTTCAAAATTCAATGAACGGGCTCCAGACAGACTTTTTAATGATAATTACATGATTATATAATTTTTGCATATAATTAAGGAAATCAAACAGTTCAAGTAAATTCTGCGGGGGCATTAGATAATCAAACTAACCTCATCCAAGGCAACCATATATGACCCACCAGTTTCCTGGCAAAGATGTTTGCACACAAACATTTCGGCAGAGAGGCCAATAACCGAGCACCTTAGTTTAGCCTTCTTGCATTTCTGGATAGTCTCCATTATATCACCCGGATCACAGGTTGAGAGTGCAGAATACAAGATGAGAACTTCACGGTGACCATATGATGGGATTTTATGGAGAGTGTCATGGACAAGTTCAAGAGCATTCTGGAGTGACGAGTCCCCTGAACAACCTAACTTAACCATCAAGGCCTTAATATGGGCCTCGGGACTCCCACCAAGTTCTGTCAAAGATTGAGCTACCCCATCTTTTATAATCACCAGACCAATCTGACTTAGTGGGTTCTGGTCGAAAAACTCCCTAATGAAAGCCTCAACATGTTTTGCAATCACAGCCATCCGACTTGGTTTGAAATCCATCTCTCCGGCTGCCTGCCGAAATTGACATCAACACTTCAAAATCAAGCTAACAACCAAATCGCTTAGAATCTTTCATTCATAACTTCTGATGTACAAGTTCCACTGAAGACTGAGAATAACTAGAGGCTAATAACAAAAATCAAGGTAATAACCAATCAGCACACATTCTAAAATTCAAGAAACCAGCAAGCATATCGCAATAGGTTATACAGATTATCAACACTGACTTCAACTACATACTGCTAAAAGTAAGGTTCTAGTGTTGGACTTGCAAGACTTTATCTTGGAGGGACAGGTCAAATGAGAGCCACGTATTGATCACCTCAGAAGTCATTACACCATCAGCTATAACCCTATATCGAATCTAAATCAATAATACCTTGGAAAGATCGACCACGACGCAGAGAAACCGAATGAGCCCCTTTTGGATCCTCGATGCAGCGGACGCGGCTGAAAGAGACTGAAGGCGTCTACGATACTGAGAATGGTAGATTGCCTTGTTATCAATAGGTTGAAGCAGTCCTGACTCGTCCTCTTCCAATGCCTCCCATGATCTCTCGTCTGTGTATGTCCTCTCCCACGCATCACGCCCTTCATCTTCAACATCTTCTTCATTCTCTTCTTCTGCTTCACCATTCATCCGCTTCTTCTCACTGTTGTTCATGATTCTTTCTTTCTCGGCTAGGGATTCAGGATTTCCTTATACCTCAAACCGAAGGAAACGCTATTCCAACGCTCGGACAATTTTCATTCTATAAATTGATTGCCAGATCGAAGAACAACCCAGAAAATGGCGCCCCATCATCACATTTTCCATTTAAGAAAAAGCTAGTCTGTGCAGAGGCTCCAGACTCGATTATCAGTTCACTGGAGCTGAACCGGACTTAACATTGATGCATCCGAAACAGCAGAGCTACAAACTGAAAGCTTCCGCCGCTGCCAGATTGGCAAGAAACCAGATAGAGAGGAGGAAGAGAGAGGCCAACGAACGGTGAGATGGACAGCAACTCCGGCGCCAAGATAAGGAGCCGGCGGGGAAAGGAATTGGTTTTGAGGTTTTATTGGACTACCGAATGTACTGATCTTCTTCAGCCCTAATTTTCATTTTACGCCATATCCCATTTAATCCCCTGAACAATTTTAGTTATTCATTTCGACCTTTGAATTTTATGGTTTTACCTAATAAAGTCCCTTGAAAAATAAATTTCCCATTAAGCTCTGGCACCAAATTTGATGTCCTAAATAGGCGATTGAGGTGGCAATTTCAATCCAATCCACCAATCCAATCAATCAATCCATTAAAAATATACACCTAATCCAATCCATTTAAATCCAATCCATTTGATCCAAATCCAATTGGATTGGTGGATTTATGGATTGGATCCATGGATCATTGGCAAATTACGGTTTAGTACCTATAATTATTATTTTTTACATTTTGGTACCTAAAATTTAATTTTTTATACGAAAAATATCATTGGAATATTACGTTTTGGTACCTAAATTTTTTGTTGTGACATTTTAGTACCTAAACTTTTTACATTTTACATATTGGTCCTGGTTGAGGATGTCATTTGGATTCATGGATAATCCACCAATCCACTTGATCCAATCCATTAGATCCAATCCATTTGATCCATGGATCCACCAATCCAATCCATTTGCCACCTCTAGGCGATTCTATCCACAATTGGCTAGACTTCACGCAATCAATCAGTGTGTACCTCATCGAAATTCAAATTGAATGACTAAAACATCATCTCAGTTTTGTTCTCTTTTTTCCTCATCAAAACTTACAACTCAACCCTTATATAACCATTATCCGCAATTTAGAAGGAAATAATGATGACTCTCACGAGTCGAATAATTGCCGGACTTGACCTTCGATCACCCTGCATCTTCATTGTTGTTGCACTAGAGTGCATCTCCCATAATACCAAGGCTCAAAATCTCAAAATGGCACTACATGTCAACAATATAACATCAAAGTTCTTAATATACCACATAATACCACATCATTGAAATGTAAGTTTGATATTATGACTCAAAATAAATCTCACAATGGCACTTACATATCATCAAGAATAAAAGCACTTAATTAAGTATAGTTCAAATACCAAACTAGGCACTTATTACATCATTAATAGTGATGGGAATGGGGTGGGGCGAGACGGATACCTCAATACTCATGTCCTGTCCCATGCTACTGCGAGTCAGGGTGGATAATACTTGCTCGGGTACGGAGTGGGGTGGGGCGGCTCGCGCTCGACCCACTGTTACATATTATTTGGGAAAAAATGCAAAATTTTACTTTTTATTATAAAACAAAAGAAAACACTTTATGGATGAAATATAGTTATAATAGAATGGGTAATTTAGTCCAATTAGTTGGAAAATCAAGTATACCTAGTTGGAAAAAATGTCAAAATTGGGGAAATAGGAATAGATACGGTAAGAAATTGAGATATAATGGATCAAGAATGGTGCGGAGCTGGGTGGGGCGGAAGTAGATGCTTATGCCTCGTCTCACGCTACTTCGGGTAGGGTACTACCCGCCCCATCGCGGGTAGGGTGGGTTCAAATTGACATACCTAATCCTTAATGGTTGAGGAATTAATGCAAATGTACTTTTTGTATTTCGCATACACTTTGATGGCGCCACCAAATCTTTGGTCGGATGTGCCACTGGTTTTGTTGGTTTTGCAGAGGCTAATACCACTATATTTACTTGGGGGCGTTTTATTCCTAATATTGATGACTCATTCCTCGCAGAGCTCCTTGCCCTTCGCGACTCTTTACGTTGGTGTCTGGCTCACTCGTTCACTTATGTTTTGTTTTGTGAGGATGCGCAGGTGATCGTCCGGATGATCAAAGCGAAGGACTCATCGCACGCGGTGGGCGGAGCTCTCCTGCAAGAGATTCAGGTGTTGTGGGCTTCTTTCCTTCGTGCAACGTTCCATTTTGCTTCCCGTAGGTATAATAAGGCTGCTCATATCGTGGCAAAACAAGCCCTTGGAGCGATGGTGCAGACACTTGTCGACTATCATATTTTATTTATTTAATTTTCCTAGCATGGTCTTAAGAAACCTTATATTTTGTCGTATTTTTGCTGCTTCTCCCTCGATATAACTATGACACAAAAAAAATGATAATAAACTGATAATAAGACGAAGATGAATTAAGTCAAGCGTCAAAGAAAGAGAGGAAGAGACAAAGCTAATTTTCTAGGTTGAAGTTGGCTTTTCATCAACCTAATTTCTTCTTCTTTTTATAGAATCATCAACCTAATTAACATTCACGATTTATATCTCAGAATTACCGATATCAAACTTGCAACCCTACCAACATCAATTATGGATGCATTGGTAGTAGTAGCGTTTATGTTATGAAATGATGGAGTTTATCCATTAATTGGTGCATAGAATTGATACATGTTGTAATCAATTAGACCGGAAGAGGGTCCCAACTGCCCAGAAAACTCGAGTACTATCCCAAGGGGCGGAGTGGTTGATGACATTCAATCTCTCCCCTCTCTCTCTCTATTTATGGCGTTTCTGAAATAACGCCTCCCAAAGCCAAGCCAATCCCCACCCGTCCTCCCCACATTACTCACTCTCTCAAAGGAGAGTTGGAGAAAGTCAAGCGATCGACTTCTCCTTCTTCTCCATCTCCATCTCCTTCTTCTTCTAGCTATCTAAGCATGGCAAGAGAGAAGCTGCAAGGGCGAATCATCATATGTCCTGCTGCAGCGCTGCTGCTGGTGCTGCTCGTGGGTTCGGTTAGCTGCAGTCATCATCATGCAAATCATCATCATCATGGAGCGAAAGAAGGAGGAGAAGCGGAAAGGGACAGGATAAGGTCGCTGCCAGGGCAGCCGGAGGTGAAGTTCCAGCAGTACTCCGGCTACGTGACCGTCGACAAAGCAGCCGGGCGAGCCCTCTTCTACTGGCTCACTGAATCGTCTTCCTCCCACGCCCTCTCCGACCCTCTGCTCCTCTGGCTCAATGGAGGTAATAACCTCTCAACTTATCAAAACCCTCCATATATGTGCTTTATTTTACCTCTTCCCATGAAACTGTTTCAGAATGTGGAACTCACCAAAGCATGCATATGCATTATGAAACTGTTTTGAGAAAATGATGATCATTCACCTTGCTCATTAATTAGCTTCTCTCATCATATTATCAATGTGAAAAGATGTAACCGTAACTGCTAATAACCTCTTTGTTGCGTTAATTAGAGAGAGAGAGAGAGAGAGAGAGAGAGGGGTGGGAGTGGGTGGTGATATCATAAATCAGGGGAGGGGCATGGGCAGGCAGGGCACATGAATGGTGGTGTGTCACTCACTCAGCTCAATCACTGCCACCATTGGTTGGGCTCATCAACAAAATCATGACCCAACCACTTCATCACTTCCCTGCTAACTAGCCACTTCTTTCTTGTTTTTTTTTTAACTTCTTGTGGGTTAACTCGAATAGATATATGGCCATGCTGCCACCATTGACCATTGTCATCATCATCATCACGTATGGCTGGTTTTCTACCCTCTTTCTCATCCATTTTTCTGCTGGCATGGAGTAAATTGGAAGCAAAGTAGATAGGGACCAGAAGGCCACTCTATCTCTCTCTCTTCTCTCTCATTATTATTACGATTAGGTCATCACTATGGGAACAAGGTTGTCAACCCGCGGGTTGACCCAGACCCGATCGAACTAGTGGGTTAAAGGTTAATGGGTCAACCCTTTAAGCCCGGTTTGGCCCGGAAATATGAAAAAAGTCATTATATTGTACTTATCCTCATAAATTATATCAAATCTTATCTAACATATGAGTTATAACATATAATACTACACCAAAATAACATATCGTATATAGATCCAACATATAGTGAAAATTCACACGCACTCATATAACATAAATATTCAAATGTTCAACTTAGCATTCCAAAAATTGAGCTAGGCGAAAAGAAAAACCGGAAAATAGGCGCATTTCGCAAATCAATGAAAAAGTGACACAATTTGACCTCCAACCTGGTACCTTGTAGCGGTCGGCCCAACGGGTGCGTGCGGCCCATTTTTCTCACCGGATTAGAGTCAAAGTGGGTCGACCCGCGGGTTG
The DNA here is from genome assembly GCA_946122785.1 of Linum tenue. Classification (NCBI taxonomy): domain Eukaryota; kingdom Viridiplantae; phylum Streptophyta; class Magnoliopsida; order Malpighiales; family Linaceae; genus Linum; species Linum tenue. Next base: position 3,356,298 of record CAMGYJ010000008.1, read on the forward strand.
ACAACTTGATGGGAACAGAAGGCCACACAGTCACACAGTACCCACTACCCTGCCTGAAGGCTTAACTTAGCTTAGGCCACATCTTGTCAGCATTTTCGGCCGCATCATCAATGCCTTGGTTTTTTTTTTCTTCCATTCTTTTATGAATGGGGAATTCGAGCGGCGCATACGTCTATAACTTTCTTGAGAGTGCCGCTTAATTTAAAACAACCTATCACTGCTATTGTCTGTCTGTGTTATTTCCCATCATTAACTTTTTTGTTTGCTTCTAGTTCTAGGCTTCTAGCTATATTCTACTCAATAATTCCCCCCTCCAGTTTACCTTTTGACCTCTCATTAATTTCCAGTAATGAACCGAATTGACCAGTTAACGCACACACAAAAAAACATAATTGAATTCCCTGCCCTTCTTCCCCAACCAACCAATACCTTTAGTCAACTTTCCTAACTTATGAATGGGACCAATTTGCCTGTACCAAATTAATAAATACGCACCCTCTGCCTCTGGCCCCGTTTGCCGAAATTGTAGTACAATAATGACAAGGGCAAGACTAAACCTCTAATTCCACTGTCATGGTTTCTAATTTGCTGCCTGTTTTTGGTAAATGACGATCAGGTCCAGGTTGCTCATCGGTGGCGTATGGCGCATCGGAGGAAGTTGGCCCCTTCAGGATCAACAGGACTGCTTCGGGTTTATACCTCAACAAGTTCTCATGGAACACCGTCGCCAACTTGCTCTTCCTCGAATCCCCTGCCGGCGTTGGCTTCTCCTACTCCAACCGATCCTCCGATTTGCTCGACACCGGCGACATTCGCACTGGTAAACAATGACTAAAAACTCCGTTAATGGTGCTCTGTACTCTGTTTCATCAACAAACCATGATTGGTGATTGATTTTTTTTTTCTTTTATGTTTTGGTTCAGCCAAGGACTCACTAGAGTTCCTGGTCCGGTGGATGGACCGTTTCCCTCGGTACAAGAACCGGGAAGTCTACCTCGCCGGAGAGAGCTACGCCGGTCACTATGTCCCTCAGCTGGCTAGAGAGATCATGCTCTACAACAAGAACTCCAAGCATCCAATCAATCTCAAAGGGATCATGGTACGAGTGTATAAACGTTGCTTGAACTACTTACCTTATTGTATTAACACATTCGATGAACGTTACTGCTTGCATTGCGTGCATTTGGTTCATTAGGTCGGGAATGCAGTGACGGACAACTACTACGACAACCTAGGAACCGTGACCTACTGGTGGAGCCACGCCATGATCTCCGACAGGACGTACCGCCAGCTCATCAACACCTGCGATTTCCGGAAGCAGAAGGAGTCCGACGAGTGCGAGACGCTCTACAGCTACGCCATGGATCAGGAGTTCGGCAACATTGATCAGTACAACATCTACTCGCCGCCTTGTAATCGCTCCGATGGAAGTAGTAGGAATACTCGCCACTCCATGAGATTGCCTCACCTTCCCCGTAACAATAAGGTTAATTCAATTTGCCAGTCTTGAGTAAAAATTGTTTAACCTTTTGGTGTACAGATGGGGAGTTTTTTTTACCATTTTGGGTAATTAATATTTTGGTTTGCAGGCTCCGAGGGAGCTGAGTGGGTATGATCCATGCACGGAGAAGTATGCAGAGACATACTACAATAGGCCAGATGTGCAGAGTGCTCTCCATGCTAATATAACCAACATCCAGTACAAATGGACTTCTTGCAGGTTACTGCCCATATGATTCATGACAATTTTGCTTATTCTGATGAGTGAGCAGAGTGCTCTGTATGTGTTAATACCGTTTGATTGTTATCCCTCTGAGAGTCAGCTGCAATTCAGCATGAAGCTGATGTTTGTGTTTGTTTCTGTGGTTGATGATGCAATGTAGTGAGGTTCTGAATCGGAACTGGAACGATTCAGAGACAACCATCCTCCCAATATACAGGGAGATGATTGCTGGCGGCCTCAGAGTTTGGGTTTTCAGGTTGGATTAGCAGCTTACCTTCTTCATGAACAAATTTTGAAAAGATGTTTGGACTTAAAACATTGACGAATCATGTTTTGATGTGTGCACAGTGGGGATGTGGATTCGGTCGTGCCGGTAACAGCAACAAGGTACTCTCTGGCACAGCTCAAGCTGGTCACCAAGCTGCCATGGTACCCTTGGTATGTTAAGAAACAGGTCAGTATACAGCAACTACTATATAATCAACTCACTCTAATTGCTTGGCCAATAGAAGCATTTCTAGCTAATCATGGAGAAGTGATTTCTGAGATTTTGTTTCCGTGTGTGTGAAATGTGAAAGGTTGGAGGGTGGACAGAGGTATACGAAGGGCTCACATTCGCAACGGTGAGAGGAGCTGGACATGAAGTGCCACTGTTCAAACCAAGAGCAGCTCTTCAGCTTGCCAAGTCCTTCTTGAAAGGCAACCCTCTCCCTAAATCCTGAAGAAGACCGACTCCAAAAATGGGGATGATCAAATGTAATCAATTCAACAGTGTCTGGTGTCATCAACTTTGTGGGGTAGAGCGTACGTAAGAAAGGTAGCTAGTTAGGAATGTGGGTCAGAAAACAAAGGGAAACAAATCCAGAGAGGCAGGGGATCAGGGGAAAATGAAAAGGGAAGGAGAAGAATATATATGTTGATCGAAGGGAATTGGGATGTCATTGTGAGTTGGTGTTTTGCCTTTTCTCTTTGTATTGGGGAAAACTGTGTCTTTTAGTCATTTGACTATTTATCCTCTGCTATCTCATTGTAAACAATTGGGGATGGGAAAAGACTGTTGTTCTTTTTTGCTACTGTTTTGTGTGGTTCTGACTTCTCTAAAAACATTTCATGAACAGAAATGATGGTTCACTCCCTAAAACGAGGGGATTTCGGATTTGGGGCAGATGAGCCTGTACGGTTGAACGAGAACTATTTGCATGGGCCAGAAGGGAGAAATGGAGGAGACACATGGGCTACGAATAGCATAGATCAGGCCTTGGGCCTGCAAGCAGCTTGTTAGCCTCTACTGATCAGTAAATGTTCATAATATCATCTATAGGCCTGGGCTTGGTCCATACCGGATCACAACAAACCAAACATATGCTTCTATCGGATCACACCGAATCGAATATAAAAATGGTATTGTCGTTGATCCATGAATTTTATAGATATTAGATACTGAAAGAAAATGAACCAAATTAACATATGGATCGGAATAAAGCAGATCAAATGCACTATTGGTCCAGTCCTTGATCCTAGAATTTCGTCTTTGGACCAAAAGCAGGCGAGGGGCAAAACACAAAAAAACTAAGATATCTTTCACTATTGTATCTAGGGGTGTACATGGGTCGGGTGGTCCGGGTTTAGACATTTTAATCACCCGACCCATGCACTACGGTTTGGGAAATATTAAACCCAAACCCACCCAAAAAATCTAAACCCTACGGTTTGTTTTTAAATGGGTTGGGTCGGGTTGACGATATTTTTAAGTAAAAACCCAACCCAACACAAAATATGTAATTATTCTACACCATAAAATTATTTTATAACTAATTAAAAATTCAAACGAATAAACCGAGGTGAAAGGTATCAAAATTCACAAATGTTGTTTGAATTTTAATAAAATTTGATTTACTTCAACTTATGTCTAGTTTTTTTCACAACATTTGTTAAAATAGGCTAAAAAGGTTACAAATGAGTGCATCCATAATATGTTATTCTATTAAAATTGTACACAAGAAAAAAAATTATGTGAATCATAACTATATTAAATTTATGTCTAAATTTTAAGCCAGATAATGCATTAGATTAGGCGGACCTTAAGAGAAAAACATGGTGAAATATCTTAATTTTCTCATAAGTATGGCTATATACGACATAAATATTTTTTTTTGTATTTGAACTCATACCAATAATTGGAACACGGGTTGGGTCGGGTTCTACGGGTTGTGTAATCCAAAATCCAAACCCAACCCAAAAGAGGCGGGTTGTACAAAAGAAAATCCTCACCCAACCCAAAACCTTCGTTTTAGCGATAAATATGGGTGGGTTGGGTCGGGTTGGACGGTTGGATCGGTTTGCGGGTGTGTTTGTTCACCCCTAATTGTATCGCGATTCTTCTGAGTTTGGTCCGGACCGATGCCCACCCCTAATATCAACAACAACCAGTACTATTGTTTATATACTGGTTTTGTGTCTCTGAAGATGCATCAACACCTAATTCATGAGATTTTATGTCTATTTATACAATTTGATACCCAGTATAGCAGTTATTTACATAATAATTATTGTTATTCACGAAAACCGTGGTGGTTATTAATACAACTTGATGCTTATTTACACATGTTGTCATGTGTCCAGTCTATTGTAAAATTAATTTTAAATTTTACTAAAATTAATATTATTGTATAAATTACTATCAATGCAACTTATTTTATACAATAAATTTGAAAATTCAAAATTTTACTCAATAACTTATGGCTAACTCAAATTATTAGAAGGGGGAAAGAAAAAAAGGTTGGGGTTTCATTATCTGTTTTGTCTCTAAAGGAGCCACAGAAAATTTTCCACTTTTGAACTTTTCATGTATTTTTTTTTGTAAGAACGAGGCGCTAAGGGCGCCCTAACCTTTATTAAGCACGAACAAAGCGGGGGTCTCATCCCCCACACGATCAAACATCAGCCAGTACAGAAGTTTAGTGTCAGGCCTATCCAAAATATACACCCCAATCGATCAGGAGTGACCCACAGAAGCTAAATAATCCGCGGCGAAATTTGCTTCGCGGAAACTTTTCATGTATTTGAGTGTGATATATATGCATTTTCAATTGCCTTAAAATGATACAATTTCAATCATCTGAGAGTAAAAACTAAAAAAATATACTGTATCCTAGTGGTTGAACATTCCCACTCAGCTGGGGGAATGGTTATTATGTCCCCGGATAGAGGGACCTTATGGCGGGTGGTGTTCAGTTTCCATGCATTGAGGATCCCATGGTAGTAGAGGTGTTGGTGCTTCGGGAGGCTATTCTGTGGTGTCTGAGTCGGAATATCATGGAGGTGTGTTTTGAAGGGGATGCTAAGGTCATTATTGACAAAGTAAACCAGGCGGATGCTAGTGATAATCGGATTGGTGCTATTCTTGCTGAAATTATTCATCACTTGGCGGTGCGTAGGGCTGGAAGTTTGGTACCGGTATTTGGGATATATCGAATACCGTACCCAATTTGTCTATATTTGGTATTACCGAATACACGTATTATTTCTTGGGATTGGGATTGGGATTGAATTTCAATTGTTATTCGGTATTAGGGATTACGGGATTGGGATCGGGATATACCGAAATACCGATCAATACCGAAATATAAGCTAGTTTGTATTTTATCCTCTCAACTAAACTCTCTCATTTACTACTAAATGACCCTCAACCACCAAAAGTGTCATTTAATTATACACAGATCATTCCATCATTATTAATAGTCGTCGCTCAACCTCTAATTCGTCAAATTAAAGATTATCAATAATAAGAACTTGAGATGTCTCCTCTCCTCCACTCTCCATAATAATATCCTAATTCAAAACTCTTTGCTTAGTCTTTTTCCCGTAAATTAAACAATAAAATCTAATTTATATATTTAATTATTAATTGCAAAGGTAATTAATTTCGTATTTGATAATACCGATTGGGATACCGAAGTACCGATTGGGATACCTAAATATTTAGGGATTGGGATTGAGATACCGAATATTTAGGGATTGGGATTGGGATTGACTTTAGGGTGTAATTCGGTATTCGGGATTTCGGTATTTGGTATTGGGATACCGATACCGTACCGATTTCCACCCCTAGCGGTGCGCTCAGGGTTTAGTGTTAGATTTGTAGGTCGGAATAACAATAGGGTAGCCCATTTGGTGGCTCGTAAGGCCCTCTCTTTGTACCCAACTGCAAGTCGTTTCTTTGATTTTCAGGCCTGTCTGATCTCCAGGATGTAACTATCCTTTGTTTCGATCAATGAAGATTATTTTTTGTAAAAAAAAAAAAAATAAAAGAGTAAAAACTAAAAAGTGTTCAAAAACTCACTCTATAAAATTGGTTATGTGCAAGCAGTGTGTGGTAAGATCGTGGGACTTGGGATGCAATTGTTCTGCATAATGATTGAGCGTTAGATGGAAGTCACAAAAACTAGAGAAATGCTCTTGATACCAATTGGCTTGAATGAGTCAGAGGAGAGTAAAATTTCGTGTGTAGAAATGAAATTCGGAGATCTATAAAGCAACAGCAAAAAGCAAAGACAACTCACTACCAATGTGGTATCACATGTTGCATGGTTGTCATGTAGATGGCATGCCACCCGATTGAACCTGGCTCAATCTGTCGGTCATGAAACCGACATGACACCATCGGTATGATCGACTTACGCATTTTAAGTAAAATGACATCATTTTAATGAATTTAATGAATAAAAAAGTAATTTATTATTCATTTTATGAATGTAATAGTTAAAAGCTGATGATATTTGTTGGATTGTAACTAAATTGTCCACAAATATGTTTTATATATGATTAAATACATTAAATATTAATTGTTTCCACATTTTCTTAAACCGGCATGAACCGGCACAAACTGGTTATACCACCGGTCATACCATTTCACTTGCCAAACCGACACAACGGTATAAACCGGTTTGACAGTCATGTTGCGAACTTTAACACTTGTACTAAACCAAAGAGTGTATTGGTAAATAATCTTCACATAGTAGCATGCAATTCAATTACCATTGAGACAATTAACATTGATTTATAAATGCACTGAAACAAATCCACCCAAAGAAAAAAACAAAAAACAAAAATGAAACATGTTAAGAACACGTTTGCTCCACTTCATGGATTTGATGAACAAATTCCATCACTTATAGACTTTGATCATAGTCCATTGGTAGCTTCATGGAGTTAGGAGATCCAAATTTGTGGGGTGTTTGGACTTGGAGGATCCAAATATGTGGCTATGAGATTTGTGGACTTCGAAAATTTTACCTCTAATTAGAGTTCGAATTTGGATGAGAGGTTAAAGTCTATTATAAAAGCTTTACCTATTTATCATCAATTATTTTTTAATTACAAATTCACCTTCCCATTTTCTTTTTAGAAATTTGGCGTCTCGTTTGTGTTAATTACATAATGTAAATATTTTATTGATTACATGTTTCGTTTGATGTAGACTCCTTTTGGGTCTTGAAATATTGTAGAGGTATACTCAGGTAATTTATAAACTGCTTCGCGTTTGACTCAGACTGAGATGATTGGTTTTATTCCCGGAAAAGTTGTTGATGATGTTACTCAGCGAAAGTGTGTCAAGTATCGGGACTTGTGCATGCCAGTTGGTTATAGTTTCCTGCCCTTTTTCTTTTCTTCGCTGGGAGAGTTTGATAGGGATGTCGTGGCTCTACTCAAGCGAATCCAGAAATTCTCCGTGTCACAGGATGTGGGGGCCCAACAGTTGCGTACATATTTACTCGACTTAACTTTGCTATAGCTAAAGTAGTGGGAGCCCAGATTGTATCTCGGTTGCCCACTATTTTTTTGTAAACCTTTGTTTCTTCTGTTTTCCACTATAATGATGATAGCCATAATAATAATAAGGGTTATAGGTATAATATGCCCCTCTACTATGACGTTTTATCAAACATGTCCCTCTACTATTTTTTACATCAAACATGCCTCCTGTACTTTGGAAAAACTATCAAACATGCCCTTCAGTTGAAATTTTCATTGAAAAAAATCGTCAATCATGATTGAACCGAGATTTAGACGACCTGACATCGATAAATGGGAGTGGAAATGTCAGTTTTGACCCTTGTATTATTTCTCTAGGTCTCGTCAAAGTGAAATCAATTATTAGAATTATTTGGCTATACAAAAGAACAAAAAAAAACTCTAACGTGAAATTATTAGGGATATTTTAAATATTTGGGTCGCCCAAACTAAAGTTCGGTCTTGGTTAACGGTTTTTGGATGGAAATTTTAACAAAAGGGCATGTTTGATAAGTTTTCCAAAGTACAGAGACATGTTTGATGTAAAAAATAGTAAAAGGTCATATTTGATAAAACATCATAGTAGAGGGCATATTATACCTATAACGCTAATAATAATAATGTGGCATTTAATCATAAGTAAGAGAAATAAGGTCAATTGTATTTCCTAATTCCTACCCACCGAAATTCCAAATGTTAATCTTTTCCCACCAATAACTATCAACATAACCAATTCACCTAGAGTACTGTACACCTAACTGGCAAATTCCAATACAAAGCGTGGTAAACTAAGAGTCGCCATTAACTCTCTGATCACTACCCAGATTCAAATACTTCGTAGCCATATACGGGATATGCGGGGGAACTGGAAAGGCGCCAATCAACAAAGAATATTATATTAACCCCAACGTTTATTTACGTACACCTCCACACGCACAGTCTAGAACAACCATTACTACTCATTCACTCTCTCTGTATCAACTTCCATTCATCATCAACAACAAATGGCGCACACAAAGATAAGCGGCGAAGTGATTGGAATCGACCTCGGCACCACCTATTCATGCGTCGCCGTTGCCCGAAAGGGCCGTAACGTCGAAATCATAGCCAACGACCAAGGCAACAGAACTACCCCTTCCTACATCGCCTTCTCCCCAGTCTCCGCGGGCTCCGAACGTCTCATCGGCGAAGCCGCCAAGAATCAGGCCACTCTCAACCCACGCCGTACCGTCTTCGACGTCAAAAGACTCATCGGCAAAAAATTCGACGACCCTGACGTCCAGAAAGATCTTAAGTACTTGCCCTACCCCGTCGTCGAAAGTGACGGAAGGCCGTGCGTCGAAATGGAGGTCAACGGACAGCTGAAAACTTTCACGCCAGAAGAACTCAGCGCCATGGTGCTGGTGAAAATGAAGGAAACGGCGGAAGCCTACCTTGGGAAGAAAGTAACCAACGCCGTGGTCACCGTCCCGGCCTACTTCAACGACCTCCAGAGGCAAGCCACCAAGGACGCCGGCACCATCGCTGGCCTCAAAGTTTTGCGAATAATCAACGAGCCGACGGCAGGCGCCTTGGCTTACGGCCTGAACCAGGATTCGAGACGGAAGAGGAATATTTTGGTGTACGATTTAGGTGGTGGGACTTTCGACGTTAGCGTCTTGAATATTGACAAGGATGAGTTCCGGGTGCTGGCTACCGGAGGTGACACTCATCTCGGCGGTGGGGATTTCGATCAGCGGGTGATGAAGTATTTTGTGGACATGATCAAGAGGAAGTATAAGAAGGACGTTAGTAAAGACCGGAAGGCTCTTGGAAAGCTGCGCAGGGAGTGCGAGAGGGCCAAAAGGGTAAATATTATATAGTTTTGTTTTGTCATATTATGGGGAGTGGGAACACCAACAAGCTATTCATATTCGATACAATGCTTATAGGTACTGAGCAGCCAAACACAAGTTAGGGTGGAGATTGATTCTTTCATACAAGGGATGGACTTCTCCGAGCCATTGACGAGGGCGAGGTTCGAGGATTTGAATTCGGATCTTTTTGAGAGAACATTGGAAGTGGTGAAATCGACAATGGAAGATGCAAATTTGGAGAAGGACGAGATTGACGAGATTGTGCTGGTTGGTGGGAGCACTAGAATCCCCAAGGTGACTGAGATGTTGAAGAAGGCCTTTAACGGAAAGGAACCTAGCAAAGGGATCAATCCTGATGAAGCGGTGGCTTATGGTGCTGCTGTCCAAGGAGCCATGCTTAGTAGCGATCAAGAAGGATTCGGTAATTTCACTCGCTGTTGATCTTTAATATTTCACTGGTTAAGTACTACTTCTAAAGGCTGGCCTTGCCTAGTTGCCATATATTGTGATATCCATGTTTCTGTCTTTGCATGTACATGTAGTCAAAAGCGAGTTTCTATGTAGAAACGTTTAGGTGATCTAGAAGCGCGTAAAATCGTAAGTTTTTAAGTTTTAAAGCGGAGTTTTTAACTACATGAGTTATAAAAACTGAGATTTTGTGTAGAAGCGTTTTAGTGACACATAAAAACGTAAAATTGTAAGTTATTTAGTTTTAAAGTGCGATTTTGACTACATTGTTTGCATGCTTGTTTAGTTGCACTTGCAGTCATTTCGTCGATTTATATTTGTTTGCATGCACAAGGATTCACAATGCCACATGTGGACTGTTGGAGTTTGTAGGTGTTGTTTTAGTCGACGTCACTCCCTTGAGTTTAGGGGTCCAGGCCCTCGGTGGTCTGATGTCCGTAGTCATGCCAAGAAACACCGTCATTCCTAGAAAAATCACAAGGGGTAGGTATACAACCTTTGCAGACCAGCAAAACTCTGTGTTTGTCCAGGTTAGTTTCATGAAATGCGGTTGATCGTTTTTCAGGGTTGTTTTGAATTCGACGTGTCCATTAACATCAGACCATATATTCCCATAAAAGCTAACTAAGTTAATTTTAATAACAGGTGTTCCAAGGTGAAAGGCCCCTCACCAAGGATTGCATTCACCTCGGAAGTTTTGTCTTAGGAGACATTGCCCCTGCTCCAAGGTATGTATGTATATAAATATATGTCGCATGTGATTCTAATTAATGATGTAATCAAATGCACCTACGTACAGGGGCGTACCGTCTGTGGAGGTGACATTCGAGGTTGACGCGGATGGAATCTTAACCGTCACGGCCAAGGATACAGCATCAAAGAATTCGGGATCCCTCACCATCAGCAGCAGTAAACGGAATCTGAGTCAAAGTGAGGTGGAGAGGATGACGACAGAGGCGATTGAGATGGCCGAGCATGACAAGAAGGAGAAAGCACGGATCGATGCGAGGAACTGCTTGGAGAAGCATATCTATGATCTGAACAAGGCAATTGATGAGAAGCTTAATGTTTGTGACAAGGCAGAGGTGAAGGATGCTCTGACAGAAGCTTCAGAGTGGCTTGATGATAACCAGGATGCATGGGAGGAAGATTACGAGGGGAGAATCCAGGGATTGACAGATTTGTGGGCTCGTACTTGGTAGCCGGTAATATGTGGCAATGGATTTGGTGGTAATGGTTTTTCATTAGGCTGAGGAAGGAGTTCCTCTCACTTTTGTCTACGATATCATGATAGGGGGATTTTTTGCGGTATTTTGAACTATTGAATCCTTTTTGTGTCTGCTTATGGATGCAAATTGATATTATTTTGTTGACTACAGCGAAGTAGTTTTCTTTGTGAAAAATTAAAATTCTAGTTAAAATAAATAAGATTTAAGTGAATCTAAAATAATAGAAAAAAAAAATGTTAACTCAATAATTAGATCGAACCTGCTCAAAATCAGAAGTTCAAATCTAACTATATGCATAACTGATCTAAAAAGAGAAAAAAAAACTATATGCATAACTGATTAAATCTGCAAAACTCTATAAGGCAATGTCAAGATACAGAGTTTGCCACGTAATCCTATGCTGAAACCGCCGAACAATGCGGAGGGTTTTTACCGTAATTTTATAATCCTTCTCTTCCGCACCTTCTCTCTTCCAATCTTCTACCGGAAATCGAACGCCTCTCTCTCTCACCGTTCCACCACATCCAACATAAGCACTCCACACTGTTCAGGCGTGCCTTGCAAAGCAAGCCGACCCTAGGTTCCACCAGTAATTGTTTGCACCGGAGCAACAACAGTGGGCAGTAGACCCTGATTATCCTGAGGAAGCACTCGGAACACCCTGAACTCTCCAGTGGATACTCCATTAGCACTCATCATAGGAAGTTTGACTTCAAACCTCACAAACCGGCCTATCAAATTACTCAGCTCAGGTGGCAGCTGGCCAGTTCTATGAGGATATCTCTGAGCAAGTACGTGGGCAGACGTGAACACCAGATTATTACCAATTGGCCCAAAAACAATAAAAGGTGCCTCTCCCGTCGAGTCACGCAAGACCAACTGAATCTTGTACCTACAGAACACAAGGAACACATTCAGATGTCTTTATTCCAAAACTAAGCAGGCAACCAAATATATAACTAAATAAGACAACAGGTTAACCCAGAAACAAATACATAACATAATTTTTGCAGAAAGAAACACAGTGTATACCCAATAGTAACTTGTTGGTCAGAGATTTCCCAATGATCTGGACACCAATATTTTCCATTCCTCCATGTAGAACACTTCTTTCTACACATGTTACAGTAAGTATAGTACCATGGACTCGGAGACTCAATACATCGGATAATTCCACCACAACGGTGCTTCTCATCCTATTTAAAAAGAAGACACATTGGTTAAAACCAAGACAAAACTACAAAGGACTGATTAGAAACAGGGTTCCTTGCTCCAACAAAGCTACAGTAGGAAAAAAATAAGTTAAATTAGAAACAGAACAAAGCGCGACAAAACTACAAAGGACTGATTAACAACTCACAAAGTAATTAGGCTATATGCCTCAGGAATGCTAAAGCTAACAACTATGCGGGTGGCAGAAGAGCTTGAACATGGGTTTTCATTAGGTTAAGGAAGGAGTTTCTTTCTCTTTTGTCTACAGAGATCATGATAGAATTAATGCTTTGGGGGATTTTCTGCAGTGCGTATTGAACTATTGAATCTTTTGTTGTGTCATAATTTGATTATGGATCCAAAGATTTCAGGTTTTCATGTTATAATCCTAAGGTTTGTTTACTCATTAAATTTGAGCTTGGAAAAATTGATAATCTTTTTTTATCACAATAAAGTCGTTTAAAATAAATATCCGGTTAAAGTAAATACGATGCAAGTCATTTAAAATAATAGAGAAAATAAATAAATATATATATTTTTTTTTTTGATAGAAACCTTGTGGATTTTTATTAATCAGACTGAGCGTTTACATTATCAAGTAAAAGCTGATCAATCAGGAAAATCGGTGGTCTCTCAACCCAAACCACTCTCTCATTCCATCTGGTTTCAGAGTGAGCCATCACATGAGCTGCGCAGTTTGCCGTTCGAGGGCAGTGTCTCCAGGAACCTTGTCCCATTGTCTCCAAGATACGCCGAATGTTTCGGCAAATGGTGCCTAACTCCGTCTGGGTCAAAAGTGCCTCGTCCAGCCGTTTCACCAGGTTCAGACAATCTGTTTCAAGGACCGGATTTATAATCTGCAGTTGATGTGCAACCTGAAGGCCGAGTTCCATTGCCAAAGCCTCCGCCATCTCTACGTCTGCTACTTCTTGGACTTTCTTTGCTGCCGCAAAAATACAGTTGCCCGCGGCATCCCTCGCCACCGCACCAAGTCCAGCGCCCCCTCCTTCAAGAAGGCCCGCGTCAGAGTTAATCTTTATCCGGTTCTGGCCGGGCTTGGTCCATCCCTTGATCACCTGCTCCCGGTCGCTGTCCTGTCCCTTTTTGTGGTGGTTTTTGTACTCAGCCAGGTAAGCTTCGGCTCGGTTCACTATCTCTTGTTCCGGCAACTTGTTTCCATTGAATTGATGAGCATTTCGCTCCTTCCAGAGGAACCAGAGGAGAACAATCCAGCGCTCGAAAGTGGTGTCATCAACAGCCTCCATAACCTTCTTTGTCCAGGAGTAACAGTCACCTTCGCCCCTTAACATAAAGCATTGAGATAGAGGGGATACCCGCCAGAGCCTCGACGTCCAGCCACACTCTTCGAAAAAGTGAACTTGGGTTTCCCGACTGCCGCAGAAAGCACACAAATCACCCCACCTCCTGCTTTTCGTGCTAATATGGTCCCCCGTTGGCAAGATTTCCCTCGCAAAACGCCACATGAAGTGCTTGATTTTTGGGGGGACTTTTATTCCCCAGATCTTCTTCCACACCGCCTTTTCCCCTATCTTTGGGAGCTCCCCCCGTTCCATCCGCTTCCTTACCCATTGAAGGTAGCCGTCCTTAACTGAGTAATTCCCATCCCCGTTTCCAGCCCATATCAGCTTATCCTGCTCTCCAATATCTCGTAGCGGGATCTTCCTGATCATGGACGCAATATCACTAGGGAAACAACTGTCAATTAAGTTATCATCCCACTTCTCCTCTTCCTGCGAGATCAATTCTCGAACTGTAGAGTCCACAGGGAGTCCCATAGGCCTAGAAGTGACGTAACTATCTCCCTCCTTCGGCAACCATTTGTCCCCCCAGATTTTCACGCTCGCTCCGTTGCCGATCCTCCATCGTAATCCCTCGTTCAGGAAATCCTGCGCGCTCATAATGCTTCGCCAGATGAAGCTAGGCCTGTGGCCTATTCTCGCATCCAAAATAGTGGTGTTTCTATGGTATTTGGCACGTAAAATGCGAGCGATGAGAGACCCCTCTCTCTGGTGCAAACGCCACAACTGTTTTGCAAGCAGCGCGGTGTTAAAACCTTCCAAATCTCGGAATCCCAGACCGCCATCATCCTTTGCCACTATCATACCTTCACGACTCACCCAATGCACCCTCCTCTCCGATCCTCTCTGTCCCCAATAGAAATTTTGGATCATACTGTGAACTTCATTGAGGATACCATCCGGAACCCGAAAGACAGACATGGCATAAGTGAATTGAGCTTGTGCAACCGCTTTTATAAGAACTTCCCGTCCCGCAACAGACAAAGTTTTTTCTTTCCAACCCTTCAGCTTCTTCCTTACTCTCTCCTTCAGATCCAGAAAGATGTCTCTTTTCGATTTGCCCACCACAGTCGGGAGACCCAGGTATTTGTTATGTTTCTCAACCTCCTTCATTTCGAGGATTCCACCCACTATGAGCCGTTGATGGGGCTTAACCTTACCACTGAAAGAGACCTCGGACTTCTGGAAATTTACCATTTGTCCTGACTCTCTCTCATACGCCTGCAAAATGTGCTTCAGCGTCGAGCTATCCTGCTCATTGGCCCTTCCAAAAAAGACTGAATCGTCGGCAAAAAACAGGTGTGTCACCGTTGGGGCTCCCCTTGCAGGACTGATACCATGAATACGCTTCTCCTGCACTGCCACCTTCGTATATGCCGACAGCCCTTCAGCACACAGCAAGAAAAGGTATGGCGATAGAGGATCGCCTTGCCTCAAGCCTCGAGTCGGTGTAAAACTGGCAGATTGATGTCCGTTAACTAGAACTGCATAAGTTACTGTCTTCACACACATCATCACAAGATGACACCATCTTTCTGAGAAGCCCATACGATTCATCACCCCTTCGAGAAAGTGCCATTCCACCCTGTCGTAGGCCTTGGCCATATCAATTTTCGCTGCAAAAAAACCTTTGCCTCCCTTGCTTTTTTGTTTCATCGAGTGGAAACACTCAAAAGCCGCCATAATATTATCAGTTATGTATCGGCCAGGAACAAAAGCACTTTGTTCCTCTGAAATCACCGAATCCAACACCAGCTTCATCCTATTCGCAAGGACCTTTGCCACCAATTTGTATAACACATTACACAAACTGATCGGTCTGAATTCGTTCGGAGCTGTCGGGACCTTCACCTTTGGTATCAGTGCAATGAGGGTATGGTTCAGGTGCTCCGGCATCTCACCGGTATCTAGGATCGTGAGAACTGTCTTGACCACATCATCTCCGACTATGTCCCAGTATCGACGAAAGAACAGCACGGACATTCCGTCTGGTCCAGGCGCCTTCCTCTTCCCCATTTGCTTCAAAGCTCGCACCACCTCCTCCCTTTCGAACGGTCGGGTCAAAGCTTCATTTTGATCAGCCGTCACCGAGCGTCGGATAGAGGCTAGGACTGGGAACTCGTCCGGAGCTTCTCCTGCAGAAAACAAACAACCATAATATCTTGTTAGACAATCAAACAGCTGCTCCTGCCCTCTCGCCCAACCTCCTCTCCCGTCCTTCAGCTCTTTGATTGTGTTCCTCCTTCGCCGCGCCGAGGCTTTTTTATGGAAGAAGTTGGTATTTTGATCTCCGCCTTTCAGCCAGTCTGCCCGGGATCGTTGCTTCCAGTACACTTCCTCATCATGGTCGAGCTCGTCCAACTCCTTATCAAGGCGGTTGAGTTGTTCTTCTACATTTGGTGTTCGCCGAGCTCGCCTTAGGGCTAACTGAGCTCTCCTGATTTTTGCTCTTTGTTTTGGAAAATTGGGGAACACTTCCCGACTCCATTTCTCCAGATTCGACCTGCAAAAAATCAGCTTTGTTAGAGTATCCGCCTGGGCATCCTGTTTCCATGCCTCCTCGATGACCTTTGGGCAGTCCACATGTCTTGTCCAGTGTGGCTCAAATTTAAACGACCACCCCCATCTGGGTTCTTCATCATCCTCTCCATTTGTGTCACAAAGGATTGGCCGGTGGTCTGACCGCTCTTTTTCTAGATGCCTTACCCGAGCTGTCGGGAATTTTCCTGTCCACTCTTCCGTTGACACGAACCTGTCAATTCTTTCTTCGATAAGCCCGCCCCCTGATCTTCTGTTCTCCCATGTGAACTGATAACCAGTGAAACCCATGTCTAAAAGACCCACTCCTGTAAGGCAGTTTTGAAAATCTCTCATTTCACTTTCCACCGCTGCACGACCTCCTTTCTTCTCAAACGACGATAAGACTTGATTAAAGTCTCCTCCACAGATCCATGGTCCCGTCCATTGATTTGCGAGCCGCTCAATCAAATCCCAAGTTCTCCATTTTTCTTGATCATCCGGCCAGCCATAGATACCTGTAAATCGCCAAACCTCACCGGATTGTTCCGTTATCTTCGCATCAATATGATGGAACGAGGTAGACATCACGGTTACATTAAGATCCTCTGGCCACCATAAACTCAATCCTCCCGCTCGGCCGCCTCTTGATCGATCAGTGGGATAGCTATCCCCCTTGTCATATCCAACTTCAGCTCTAGTTATATTATTCTCATCTTGTGTTTGTTTAGTTTCCATTAAGAAAACTAACTGTGGGGAAAAGCGCCGCAAAAGCGACTGAAGTGCATTAACTGCTCGCGTCTTCCCCAACCCGCGGCAGTTATAACTCATAATCCTCATTTATGACCCGAAGGGGATCGGTTCCCCGCACCATTCTTCATTGTGTCTGTGGAAGTATCCAATCTTGTAGTATTGTGTTCTCTATGGACTTCATTCTTGTCACGTTGCTTGGTCTCTTTCGAAACTCCTACCGTGGTGCCTGGCTGGGTCGAGTGAGAACTTCTAGCTTTAGTCTTGTGTTCTCCATTTTTGTTCCCTGCTTCTTTGTTTCCCGTTGGACTCAACCTTACATTCTCAACATTGGCCTTCTCATTTTTACTACCCCCCGCATTTTTTGTGGGCTTCTTTCTCTCCCCAATGCTGATCCCTCTTTGTTGACCTGCCTTTTGTTTGTTCTGTTTCTCTTGCCCCCCATGAGCACTTCCTTCTTTCGTCTTTTCCCCTTCCTGGTTCACGTGTGCATGGGCTTGTTGATCCTTTCCTTGCTCTTCAACATATAAGGCCTCAAAAGAGTTATGGTTCTCTTCTTGGTGCCGGGTTTGTGGGTTCAATGGCTGGCCTAGCTTTTTGTTGTTGCGCCTCTCCCGTCGTTTCACCGTCATCCACTCCCCGTATGCCTTGCCATTACTTGGATCTTCCTCTTGAGTCTCTTCCACCATATCTATCTCGTCCGGGTCGGGCACCTGGTCATCGTCACACTTTAGGCATTTCCCATTTGTTTTTCCATAAGATCCGCAATTGCTACAAATATTTTCCAGCCCCTCATATTGGATCAGGTATTTTATACCCTCTATCTGATACTTTGCAAGTAAGGGTTTCGTGAGATCGACTTCGACACAGACCCGAGCATACTTGGTGCGCGCCCCCATCTCCGTTGCTCTATCCACTCTCACTGGTTTCCCTATCCTTTGAGCTATCATGAGTACAGCTTCCTTGTTGTAGAACTCGACCGGCAGTCCCGGTAGTTGTACCCAAATCATTGTCGATGTCACCTCCGCCTTCCATGGGTTAAAACCCTTATACCATCTGTGTACTGTTAGATAGGTATCACCCAAAAGCCATGGTCCTCCCATCAGAGCATGTTCATAATCTTGTTTTTGCCGGAAACGGACCATGTAACAGCCATTAAGCATATCAGATATCTGTATGTCTCCCTTACGTGCCCACAGGGTATTGAGACGTCGAGAGAGAGGGATAAACGGCACCTTCCTCCCTAGTCCCTGGACCACCAATTAAGATCGCCACTCCCTCCTCCACTGAATCTTCTGCGCTGCCGTGAAAAGGATTGGTGGGCATGTAGGGTCATAGTTTTCTTCATCCAGTATATCATCTTCCTCCCGCTCCTGTTGAGCCACATCTTCTGAATCCGAGTCGGCCACGTACCAAGCATCTCCCATCACCACTTCACTGAAAGACTTAGCAGCTTTCTCGAACCAGGCACCTCTTTTCATCGTTTTCCCAGGACCATCCGTTCCCATTGGCTGCTCTGCCGTTTCTGTATCCATCCCCATTGCATCTTCGTCATCAACTTCTTCCCCTCCCTGGTCAAAGTTCAGAGCTCTTTTTTTCTTTGGTTGGACAGCTTCTTTCTCACTCTTACCATCAGGCGAGGATGAAGCCATCGCCGGTCTCCTGGCCCCGCTTAGACCTTCCGGGGGCTTTGCCGGAGGAGCCGACTTGTTGGACGGCGAGATCGCCGCCATTGAGAAAAGAAAACCCTAGTCGCCGCGAAGTACGCACAGGAAAACTCTCCGACTTTCTCGGAGCTAAAACTCTTATTTTAGATTTTATGCATCTCAATTCTCAACTATGAAAATAAATAAATATTTAACCTCAATAATTAGATCAAACACACTCAAAATCAAAATTTAATTATGTGCATAAATGGATAACAAAAATGATTCACCATACCCGACACCATCAACACCATGTGACAAAAAATTGGACTTGGGCCACAAATAGATCAGGCCTTGGACCTAAAAGCAGCTCGGTACCTAGCGAACCTCTATGAATCAAGTGGGTTGTAAAATTAGGAGGGGCTAAAAATTGGTTGGAATTTGGGCTACTTCCAAATTTTAGAGGGGGTAGAAGCCAGACGGACATGCCAGGCCAGCGGCTGGCCGTCGCTTTATCAGCTGTTTTTCGTTTTGTTTTATATATAACTAGCTTTTACCCGACCCGTTGGTCGGATGAATTCTGTTTGTTTCTTTTTTAATGTTTTAGGTAGGGATGGCAAAAATATCCGTAACTGTGGATATCCACCCGAATCCGACCTAATCGAGTAGGGTAAAACCCGAACCCGAAGAACTTTTTGTGGGTACCGGTAAAACCCGAATATTGCGTGTAATGGGTGGGCATGGATTTCTCACTGTTCAACCCGAACCCGCCCGATTATACACATGCATATGTATTTTGTAAATAAATAATCGTTATTTTCTCTAACATATTTTATATTTAGCATATAAGTATAATATTTTCATGAAATTGTGTTGTTTTAATTAATTTTCTTCATTATAGTGAATTATTGTCGTACTTTTCCTCTTATGTAATGTGAGAATAGGTGTGAATGTTAACATATTGGTTGGAGTTATAAAGAGAAATTATTACCCGTGGATACCCGAAACCCGAACGGGTATGGGCATGATTTTGATGTTCTATCCATTTCTTATGTGGGTATGTGTATGGGTAAAACCCGAACTACTTTTGATAGGGTAATGAATATGCACTATCCGCGCCCGGCCTGACCTGACCCATTATCATCCCTAGTTTTAGGTTAATCTATTTATTTATACTAACAAATGATTTGATATTTTCTTAGTAATTTATCGATGATTTGAAATTAAATTTTGTGCTACTTATTGATTGTGAGATTAGTATAATTAGTTCATCTATTTTTAGGAGGTGCTCAAAAATCATTTACGGATATGTTAATATGAATTGATGGGTGCTCGGGACTATTTATCTTATTTGTGTTATCAAGATCGATTCCAACATGGACCAAAGTAGGTTATTCTTTGTTCCTCAATGTTCTGATCGAGTGAGATGTGAGAACGATTTCTCGAAGAAAAAAAAATATTATTCAATTCTTGTATATTGCAAGTGAGTTCTACCGGGTTGGATTTTGATTGACAAAGAGATACGAATACAACTACGAAAACAAAGGGAAAGGGTGGAAATTGATGTCTCTGTTGGAGAAGAAGTCGAGCTGCAGTTGCTGAGCAATCCGAATCCGAGCAGGAGAAGGATTGGTCTTGGCGCCAAAGTTCAAATGGGAGTCTAACTAAATAAGACGGTGTCGTATTGCTAAGTTTAGTTTATGTGTTTGTCGATTGGATATTTTCTGTGTTGGTACTTGAGTCTTGTTTAGTGTTATTTAGGTCCTGCTAGCAGTTAAGCTTTGTAGTTGATTATGGAGATCATGTTGCTGATTTCCAGGTTGTGTAGTTAGTGGTGAAAGTCTGAACTGTCGGCTTAATTCCCACAGTGTATTTAAGAGTTGCAGTTGCACTCTAATGAAAGTTGTCAGTTTGCAATTCTCTGAGTTTTCACATTGTGGTATCAGAGCACTCAAAGCAAGCTGTAACCACGAGTTGTGCAGGAAAGAGAGATTGAGAGAAAGCTTCAAATAATCTGGGATCAGGGAAACACGAGAGATTATTTGTGAGGTTGTTTATAGGGTAAACTGGGGAGTGAGATCTGTTGATTCTGCAACAGAACGCCATGGGTGATAATGGCAGTGCTGCTCAAGTCTGCATTCCAAAATTTGATGGAGACTATGAGCATTGGACCTTGCTTATGGAAAATCTACTGAGGTCTAAGGAGTATTGGACTGTGATCAGTCCAGGAATCAGGGAACCTGCTGAAGGGGAAGAACTCACAGCAACTCAACAAAAGGCTCTGGATGATCTGAGACTGAAGGATCTCAAAGCTAAGAACTACCTATTCAGTTCTATTGACAGAACTCTTCTGAAGACTATTGCAAAGAAGGGAACTGCCAGGGAACTGTGGGAGTCAATGAAAGAAAAGTTCCAAGGGAGTGCTCGAGTTCAGAAGGCTCAACTTCAGGTACTTAGAAGGAATTTTGAATTGCTAGAGATGAAAGAAGGAGAAACTATCTCTGAATACTTTGGTAGAGTCATGGTGATAGCTAACACTATGAGGAACTGTGGGGAGGATATGTCTGATGGGAAGGTGGTTGAAAAAATACTAAGAACCTTAACTGAAAGGTTTAACTACGTGGTTTGTTCCATTGAGGAATCCAAAGATATTGATTCCCTAACAGTGGATGCACTTCAAAGTTCACTTCTGGTGCATGAGCAGAAGTTCAGCAGGAAGGTTACAAAAGTGGTGACCGAGGATGATCAAGCTCTCAGGGCTTCCTATGACTATGGTAGAGGAGGAAGAGGCCTGGGAAGAGGGTATGGACCAGGTCGAGGAAGAGGCAGAGGTAGAGGCTGGAGCAAAGAGGCTGTAGAGTGTTACAAGTGCCATAAGTTAGGTCATTACAAGTATGAATGTCCTGACTGGTATAATGATCAGCAGGCACATTATGCAAGTTCCAGTCAAGTGCAGACAAGGGCTCAGGGAGACATGAAAGATGATGTTCTTCTTATGGCATGTGTTGATTCTGAAGATGAAATGGAACTGGAGGAGGAAGCTCAAGGATTTATGGCATTACTTGAAGATGTTAAGCAAGACAGCCATGAGAACTGGTGGTTCCTGGATTCAGGATGCAGTAACCATATGACAGGAGACAAGAAGTGGTTTACTGAGTTGACTACCAATTCTACAGGAAATGTTAGGCTTGGTAATAACAGTAAACTGGATGTTGCAGCAAAAGGAAGTGTGAAGATTGAAGCAGCAAACATGAACATGATGATAAGTGATGTGTTTTATGTTCCTGGTCTTAAGACCAATCTGCTGAGCATTGGCCAATTGCAAGAGAAAGGCCTGGCCTTCTTATTTAAGGATGCAAGTTGCAAGATTTTCCATGAAGAAAAGGGTCTATTGTTGCAGACTGAAATGAAATCAAATAGGATGTTTGTCATACATCCTGATGATAAACCAAAGAGTCAGGAAATTCAGTGTTTTCAAATCACTAACAGGAAGGAGAAAGAACTGGAATTATGGCATAGGCGATTTGGTCATCTGAATTCAGTTGGTCTCAAGCAGCTGCAGCAGAAAGGGTTTGTCAGAGACTTACCAGCACTGAAGGGGGATCTGGAGGTGTGTGCTACTTGCCTCATTGGCAAACAACACAGGAAACCATTTTCCAAGAAGAGTCCTTGGAGAGCAAGTCAGAGGTTGGAATTGATTCATTCTGATCTTTGTGGACCTATTACACCAGTTTCAAATGGTGGGAAAAAGTATATCCTCACTTTGACTGATGACTTTAGCAGGAAGTTGTGGGTCTATTTTCTGGTTGCTAAGTCTGAAACTCTTGAATACTTCAAGAAATACAAGGCACAGGTTGAACAAGAAACTGGTTCACAGATCAAGTGCCTAAGAACTGACAGAGGAGGAGAGTACATGCTTAATGAATTCAAAGAGTTATGTGATGAAGCAGGAATTAAAAGACAACTGACAGCAGCTTTAACACCCCAGCAAAATGGAGTGGCTGAGAGGAAAAATAGAACAGTTCTGAATATGGTACGATGTATGCTATCAGATATGAAGGTACCTTCTGTGTTTTGGGCAGAAGCAGTTGCTTGGACATCACATGTTTTGAACAGGAGTTCAACAGCAGCAAACCAAGGTAAAACACCTCAAGAATTGTGGTCTGGTAGTCCTCCCTCTGTGTCTCACTTTCGTGTTTTTGGCTGTGTGGCATACATGCATGTGCCTGACCAGCAGAGGAAAAAGTTAGATGATAAAAGCATTCCATGCCAGTTCATTGGTATATCAGCTGAGTTAAAAGCCTACAAGCTCTACAACCCTAACACCAGAAAAGTTGTGGTTAGCAGAGATGTAGTTTTTGATGAAACTAAAGGTTGGAGGTGGGATTCTGAGATGCAACCTGTTCAGACACAATTGTTTTGGGAAGAAGGTGATCGAGATTGGTTTGACTCAGACACAGAAGATGAAACTGAGATTTTGACTGAGCCAGTTGTTCCTGCAAATCCAGAATCACCACAACTTACTACTCCAGTCACACCAGGAGGATCAGGAGGGGGCTTAACAAGTGATGAAATCATTAATGAGGATGAAGTGGACATGGGAACAGGTGCCTTGGGAATCCCAAGTACCAGTTTGGGAAAAAGGGTCAGCAAGTTGCCTAGTCATTTCCAGAATTATGACATGAGTTTCACTACCACTGACTGGGTGGCAATGGTAGCTGTAACTGATGATCCTCAAACCTTTGAGGAGGCAATGCTGGATCCTAAGTGGAATGCAGCAATGCAGGAAGAAATGCACTCCATCAAAAAGAATAATACCTGGACTTTGACTGAGCTTCCAGCAGGTTTTGAAGCTATTGGGTTGAAGTGGGTGTATAAGACAAAGCTGCAGGAAGATGGCAATATAGACAAGTTCAAGGCCAGAATTGTGGCCAAGGGGTATTCTCAGAAGGAAGGTATTGATTACACAGAAGTGTTTGCTCCAGTGGCTCGTTGGGACACCATCAGAACATTCTTGGCTTTAGCAGCTTACCATGGTCTTACAATCTATCAGTTAGATGTCAAAAGTGCATTCCTCAATGGTGAGCTTACTGAAGAGGTTTATGTGGAGCAACCACCAGGATTTGTGGTTGCTGGGGAGGAAAGGAAAGTATACAGGCTGCACAAGGCCCTCTATGGCCTGAAACAGGCTCCTAGGGCCTGGTATAACAGGATAGAATCTTACTTCATCAAGTCTGGTTTTGAGAGAAGTCCCTATGAGCATACACTGTTTATTAAGAAGACTGGAAATGGTATTCTAATCCTAAGCTTGTATGTGGATGATTTAATGTATGCAAGCAACAACTCTGAGATGATTGCTGAATTCAAACAGGCAATGCAATCAGAGTTTGAGATGACAGATCTGGGGAGGATGCACTATTTCCTGGGAGTTGAAGTTATTCAGAGGGAATCTGGGGTATTCATCAGTCAGCAGAAGTATGTGAAGGAGGTGCTGACCAAATTCAATCTTCTAGACTGTAATTATGTGCATAATCCAATGAGTCCTGGCAGCAAAATGAACAAGGCTGGGGATGGAGTAATGGTGAATCCCACTGAATACAAGCAGCTGATTGGGAGCCTGCTATATGTGACAGCTACAAGACCTGATATCATGTACTCAGTATGCCTTCTTAGCAGGTACATGGAGCATCCAACAAGACAACACATGTTAGCTGCAAAAAGAGTGCTGAGGTACCTCAAAGGAACTATCAGCTTTGGTATCTGGTATAAACGAAGGTGTGAAGGGGAAGAGGAGCTGCTGGGGTACACTGATAGTGACTATGCTGGAGATACAGATGATAGGAAGAGTACTAGTGGGTATGCATTTCTACTTTCAGGTGGAGTCATCTCTTGGGCTTCCAAGAAGCAACCTGTTGTTACTCTGTCAACTACAGAGGCAGAATTTGTTGCTGCAGCTCACTGTGCAGCACAATGTGTCTGGCTTCGAAGAATCTTGGAGCAGATGGGATGGAAGAGGAGTGTCAAAGCTGCAACAGTTATCTTCTGTGACAATAGTTCTGCAATTAAATTGTCCAGAAATCCAGTGCTTCATGGTAGGAGCAAGCACATTGATGTGCGATTTCACTTCCTCAGGGAATTGGCGAATGAAGGAGTGGTTGAACTCGAGCACTGTGGCACGCAGGAGCAAGTTGCAGACATTATGACAAAACCTCTAAAATTGGAAGTGTTTCAGCTTTTGAGGAGCAAGATGGGAGTATGTGATGCTTCTGAGTTTGCTGCTGAAGTCTGAAGATGTAGTGGTTGAACTGAACGATGATGAGAAGGTTCAGTTCAGGGGAGGATCTGTTGGAGAAGAAGTCGAGCTGCAGTTGCTGAGCAATCCGAATCCGAGCAAGAGAAGGATTGGTCTTGGCGCCAAAGTTCAAATGGGAGTCTAACTAAATAAGACGGTGTCGTATTGCTAAGTTTAGTTTATGTGTTTGTCGATTGGATATTTTCTGTGTTGGTACTTGAGTCTTGTTTAGTGTTATTTAGGTCCTGCTAGCAGTTAAGCTTTGTAGTTGATTATGGAGATCATGTTGCTGATTTCCAGGTTGTGTAGTTAGTGGTGAAAGTCTGAACTGTCGGCTTAATTCCCACAGTGTATTTAAGAGTTGCAGTTGCACTCTAATGAAAGTTGTCAGTTTGCAATTCTCTGAGTTTTCACAGTCTCATGATAATTTGGTTGCACATGTAAATTTTTCTTTCTGTCTTCTTTTGTGTTTTCTTTTTCATTTGAGCTAATTACAATACAAATACAGAAAATTCCAAGCTTGCTTGTTAACATAAAAAAAACTCCATGGCGGCGTACTATGCTAATCTAGTCGACATTCTTGATGGTACTTTAAGTATAACAAAGTTTTGGACAACTCATTGTTACTCGAGTTCTAATTTCAAATTTAAACTCTTATAAAATAGAAAGTGTCAAATAAATCATAAAACCAAAAGAATTATACACCAAATGTGTTTCTAGCATTTAATGGAAGAAAATGCAACAAATACAATGTAGTCCGATGCACGATTACGTGGTCGTTGGGTTTATGTGTTGGCATGGAGTATGGACCCCTAATTTTTGAAAGGCCTGCAATCAGCTATGAAAACAACCACATTGGTTCGATGTATTCAAGGAACACATTAGAATTGGAATTCACAAACCAGGACGTGCATACAATTTTCATCAACTCCCTCGAGTGGTATATGTGGTAGTTGCGACGATCACATGGAACTGAAATTTAGCAATGCGATTACCCGAATGGGGTTAAGAAACCACCAAAGGTGGAACCTACAATCGTTTGCTCCTGCAAATTACTCCAGAATGCAACTCTCAATATTGATGTTTGTGAAGCCAATAATAGTCCAAAATAAACATAACAATTATAATTATTAAATAGTGTGAATGATACATCTCAGATGAATGATTGTAGGTTCCAGTTGAAATGCAACAAAGAAAATAACGGTTCCAATATGAGAAATTAAGAGAAAAAATAGAAATACAAAGAAAAGTAATGACATCAGTTTAAAGGATTCCCTATGTGTCAACGAAACAGGAAAAAAAACATATGCCAGCCATAAAGAATCTCTAATGTACCATCTCATATGAGAAAAGAACACATAGAAGTCATAGCTGAAATTAATTTCCACTACCGATTAGAGAAAGAACGACAGCAAGCCAGATTTAGAATGACTGCAGTTGGGAAAAGTTAAAACAAAGCCTAAAAAAAAAACTCTACCATCTCCCCATCACCAGCATGGAGCACCATTTGACATTTCTGAAAAATAACCAATTTACATCTCTACCATTCATGTCTATACAATATACATACCAAATTACATACGCAAAAAAGATCAGATTTTGGACGCTACCATCCAAGAATCCAGAAGGTGGTTCAGGGAAACAACTGAAAAGGTGCTAACGGAATCATGAGAGAATTTAATCGAGAGATATTTATCATATAGTCATTGAATGAAGGTGAAGTGCATCAATAAAGAAAGCATGATTCAAGGTTTCTCTACCTGTAGTTAAGGTGTAGTAATAAAGAAAGAACAATTCAAGGTTCCTCCAAAGCACATGATTTGATAAAGCATAAACATAAAGGATTCAGTTTCCAATTACAGCTCGCCATGTTTTTGCCTTCCCATATAACCATGTTGAAGTGTCTAATTCACTCTCACTATTTTTACTAACAAAACCAGAATTTGGCAGGCTGTTGTCTTTATATAATCATAAAAATGAACAGTTCTATGCCACATATGCAAAACAAAGAGAAACAGAAACTTATATTATAATAAACTTCCATGGTTTGAGCAAATCAATTGCATCCTAATTTACTTTAATGAGCTAAAGGGGGAAGACCTCTTATCTTTCACTACAATCAACACCTCAACGACCTGAACACTATGAGAGACAGAAGCAACAAAATCATTGAAGATAACATGAGGTTAGTAGTTTCAGCAGTGAAATTCAGTTACATACCCTCACTCATGATTGATATCTGTGTGAAATCCATAGCTTTGATTATTTACCCAAATTGACTGCATTCTAAATCACTGTACTCAATCCATACCATATCACCATAAAACACTGATCCGAATACCCTAGAAATTTTAAAATATTGTAATTCAAGGCTAAGAAAAGCCATGAAGTTAGACCCAGAAATAATACTAAGGTAATCCATGAGAAGGAAAGAATACAGGATGAAAGCCAATGGAATGCAAAATTACCTAGTAGAATTAGCTCTTTAAGATACATTCAGTGGAAACCCAAGAATCAGCCTATGTTCTCGGTTCTGGAAGGCCACCTGTAAACAGAGGAAAGGGAAAAGTATCATAGAGAAAGGCGGTGATGGGAACCTTGGCAAGGCAGTTAAGGGGTTCTACGCTTTTGCGGTAGAGAAGTTGAATACCAGCTGAGTGTTATTGAGATGACTCATTATCCTAAGTTGTTCACTTTGAAGATTTCAAGCAAGGATAAGGGTCACCGAGAGATTATTTTCAATTGATTAGAATTGTTGTATGAAGGAAAAAATAAAAGCAAAAAGAGCTCGAAAGACAGGTGGGAAGCGACTCGCAAGAACTGAAATGAAGAAGAAGCAGTTGAACCAGCCCCTCTCTCATCTTTTACCGCAATTCATCATCTCAATAGAAATCTCAACTCTTTCATGACGTTCAACTGCTTTTCGGCAACTTTCCTGTTCATTCAAGAGATCAATAACAACCTTAGGTTTAAGACTCGCACCTTCAATCTCAAGATGCTTTTGACCGTCTGTTTCAGGCTTGAATCGAAGACTGTCTTCTGCTGCTTGTCCTCTTCCAGGAGCTTCATGGCTTCTTGAGTCTCCCGCTTCTTGCGCTTCTCTGCAGCTTCTTGAGCTTGATGGAGTCAAGCGTGAAGAGGAATTCATATCCCTTCTTCTTTGGTCTCACCAGCACAAGAGAGATCTCCTCATATCGACAATCAGTAGTAGCAGAACTGATTTGTGTTGCACCTTCTTTGGATGAAAAAAGTAGGGTATGATTTAGATTCAATTGGGAACTTGTTCTTGTTCCGCTTCGAATAACATTCTCCTGGTTTCTTCTCATCCAAAGCAACTGTGATGGGTTGCTCTGCTTTTGGTTTTTGAGCAGTGAGGGCTCCCTCTGTGTCTTCGTCGATCGCAGACGGAGGATTTTGTTTGATCCATACTTTTATTGCAGATATGCCGGCTGGAGCTCTTCTGGCCGCGAGATGGGAAAGATGGTGATGATGTTGCAGCAGAAGGTTGTAAGGATCTGGGTGAATAGATTTCGGGATTTTTGGTTTTGAGATTTGATTGTTGGATTAGTTATGGAGTGTTATGGGCTTATTGGTACACAATGCAGAAAGGAAAAAAAAATTAACTGGGTTTTGAGTGAATCGATCAACGGGCAAAGAAGAGGGATTGAGAAGGCGGATAGTGGGAAGAAGCGTCGGCCGCCAGGTGTGGTGAGGATGAAGAAAATGAAAGAGTTTATGATGATGGTAAAGGAAACAGTTATGGGAAGGAGAAAGAGAAAGGGAGAAGGACTATTTCCGGGAAAAATGCATCGCCTGCCATTTATGTTTGGCTTTTGGTGAAGCCGTACCACTAAACTCGATTTGGTGCATCGGATACCACTTAAGTGCGATTAAAGTGTGTCCGTCCATATTTCCGTCCAGTTCACTAACGGCACAAATTAAATATTGTTTTTCTGACACATCAGCCTTGCCACATGGACTGGAACTGCTGAGTCACTTATGGAGGGAAATATTGGCGCCAAAAACATATCCTGAACACTTAAAGCCCCATTAAAACCCCCTCCTGCCCAACAAAGGTTGTCTTCACTTTCAGCCCTTGCTTCTCTTCTCCAGCCATTAAAATCAAACATCTACATCTTCTTCTCCCTTACAAGTTCATACACTCTCCATTAGACTTTGCTTTTTCTCTCCCATTATTTTTCTTCTTCTCTCGCTCTGTATTACCCTCGGCGATGGCAACCCCAAATTGTCGTTGTGGTGAAGTAGCAGTACTTCGAACTTCTTGGGCGGAGGCCAATCCCGGACGTCGGTTTTATGGATGCAGAAAATATGGGGTAAGTTTGTGTCATTAAAAGATTGAGAAAGCTTTGGTGGGTTTGACCTCATTGTGTTCTTATTTTTATTTTCAATTTCTAGGGTTCAAATGCATGCAACTACTTTCGTTGGGCAGATCCAGCACTTGATGAACATGTGAAACAAGTAATTCGTGGTTTGAACAGGCGAATTCATGAGTTGGAGAGGAAAAATAGTCATTCGTCTGTTTATGAAGGAAGCATGAAGTTGGGAGTCATGATTTTAGCAATTTTCATTGCAAAAAGTGTGTTCTCTTACATATTCAACAGTATGTAATGTTGTCGTTTTGTTATTGTATAAAGGGTTAATACCATAATTTGGCCCGAAGTTTAGCGTTATTGACAGTTCTAGCCCGACTTTTCCAATAAGACATTTGTGACCTACTTTTCAAACTATTGGACAAATTTGGCCTATGAGACTATTTGACCGTCACAATTGACGGTCAACCATTTTCCCTGTTAATGACTCATCATTAGCTGCTGACTAGACTAGTCCATATGATTTAAAAATTGAAAAATTAAAAATAAAAAGGGGAGTCTCTGCCCAGTCCCCTTCTTTCCTCTTCCCTCTGGCTTCTCTATATCATCTTCCAATTCCATATCTGATTCTCAAAATTCAATTTAAAAAAGTTGTTCTCATCAATCAATACACAAAACCTATTACCCAAACGTCGACCCACTGCAGCATCACCAAAAGTTGTTCTCTTTGTACCGACGGCAAATCAAATGGGAGATAAAGAGACAAGAGGCCGGGTTTTGTTGATATTGGGGTAGAGAGAAGACAAAGGGTTTTAGTGGGGAAAAGTGGGGCAGAGCTGCAGAGTCTCAAATTCTTCTTTTGAATTGATTACTGATGTTTCTTTCCACGTTAGTATTTGAGTCAGAGGTATGGAGTGATGTGTCAAAATATATAGTGACTCAGCAGCTCCAGTCCATGTGGCAAGGCTGATGTGTCAGAAAAACAATATTTAATTTGTGTCGTTAGTAAACTGGACGGAAATATGGACGGACACACTTTAATCGCACTTAAGTGGTATCCGATGCACCAAATCGAGTTTAGTGGTACTGCTTCACCAAAAGCCAAACATAAATGGCAGGCGATGCATTTTTCCCGACTATTTCCACGAAGGGAAGAGGGAAAATCCCGCCTAAATGTCAGCCACGTCAGCCTCCGCAAATCACTCTAAGGACACAGAATTTTAAATGGTGGATGCAGTTTTACTTTTCCACTATAAATGATACTGTAGAGATAGATCCCTCTATACAATATGGCAGTTCTCCAGGAGAATTTTAGCTTTTCAAATTTCCTGCCTTCACCCCCGCTAGGGGCAATTGTGTAACTGCGCAAAAGGAAAATTAGGCGTATCGTCTCGCTAGGGTGGGTGTCTTAACCTCTCTAAGCCTCACAAAAACTCAAACCCTTTTAAGACTTTGACGCTTCGTATGCCCGACCGGCGTTTTTCCTCGGACTGAAATTGTTCCGACGTTTCTTCAGTTCGCATAGGTCCCTCCAAAACCCAAAAATCGATCGTCGCCGTAAGCAGCAGGAACGTATCGTCGTTGACCGCCGGCCAACAATTCGTTCTTTATGTAGAGATACGACCCTTTACATCTTCACCAACATCATCTTCGCATCGAGTCATATATAGTTCTGTGTCGAGGCCGCGGCTTAAAATTGGTCGGTTCCGCTTTGCTATCGTCCTTCCTTCATCTCGCTATGCGAATTCGTTTAATATGTCGGTGTATTGAGATCTGGAATTTTTGGATGTAGGTCTTTGTCGGATTGCATAAGGGAGGCATAGGTCTCCTCAGTTCGCATGAGTGTCTTCTGAGCCCGGGGTTTTCTTTTCATACCTGCCGTTCACCGCCGATTTGGTTGAAATCCCGTATCTGCTGCATCTTCCCCATTCGCACAACACCAGGAGTATTAATCAATCAGTACCGTTCACCGCCGATTTGTAATTCGATTTGCAAGTTCCTATGTCCGTTTCACAGGCAGGACAGGGGAGAAAAGTCTAAAACGGGAACCCTACCGAGAATTACCAACGAGACGAAGAAGTAGAGATATGGCTATAGCTTTGTCGAATAATATGAATTAATTCCCGAGTATGTGTTCCTTCCTGCACCAATGTTGATCATGGTTCTTTCACCTCCCTTCATTATTTGCGCAAGATTTGTCAAACCTGGTGTTGTACTTATCGAAAATGTTGGCTGCAATTGACTTGGTAATGGGGTACTATTGGCCCTAAGAGAGCAGGATCTTTCATATTTTGTTTTCTATGACTTTCCAGCGTGATGGGTTGGATTGGTTGTGAAGTTCCAGGGTTTAAGATGGGTTATAGAGAGTAAAGAATAGTAGGAACTCCTATAATGCAATAGCTATAAACGACCCAGTATTTCTCATTCACTTTTGTTTTGTTCTTCTTCTATTAGTTTGCAGGACTCTCTTCGAATTGGTAGGTTTCAGCTAGCTTCAGTGAATCACTTCCTTCTTTTCGATGGGAAGTTTAGTGGGTTTATCTCCCCTACTTATCACTGTTGCCTTAGAATTTAAATACATCTCACTTGAAGTCGGTTAAAAGAGTAATTGTTATGGCGTGTTTTGCTGCAATTGGCTTTAGATTAACCTCACGATCTTATATCCCAACTTATAGGATTCCATTTTTTTTATGCATAGATGTGGTTGGCCAATTAGTTGAACATGGAGAGGCATTCCCCAGCTCCAACACTGCACGAAAAACCATACGAAAGGAGCTGAAAATCAAGTTGCTAGAGTAAGTTACCACTCATTGATGCCTGATTCATTTTGGACTATTACCCTTCCCTGATGTGAGTTTGTATAGAATGCTGAACATAACAGTCCATGTCCAGTGGGTGCCCTTTACTTGATGCATTCGTTTCTAATGAAACAACCAGAGCTAGGGATGGTTGTAGGGAACAAAGGAAGGTGGTCTTGAAATCATTATTTGGTAATCCATGTAAGTTATCATGGTTATGAAAATGAACCCTCTAAACAACTCTTGAATACAAAAATACAGGTAATGATATAGGTAGAAATTAGCATTCGAGCAGGATCCAAGTATTTATTCATGTCAAATTCTATCCAAGTATTTACTCTTTTCCGTGCATTATAGCTTAACCCTGCCTAGGAATTTCAGATTCTGAATGTCATCTTGATGTTCGTTATATCGATGATTTACGTATGTTTATCGTCAAATCCATTCGATGACTACATCGATCATAGGTTCTTGATGAGGTCACTACTGTAAAGATGTTCACAGGTATTGCTCTAAAGCAAGTAAAAGCTGACGCATTTGTTTTCTTCAAGTAAAAGCTTTAGGACGAGTACTATACTATTATAAAGCAAGTAAAAGTTTTAGCACAAGTTAAAACTGCTGCAGCATAGGTCCCTCATGAGGTTTCTACTCTAAAGCAAGTAAGATTTGCCGCATTTGTTTGTGTTTTCATCTTTAGTTTTTGCACTTCAATTAGTTGTACTTACAAGAATCTCATCCATAATTGCAGACACTCATATTAGTGGATTTTAACCCCCCTCCCCAAAAAAAAGAATCTGGACTTTTTTTTTTTACTTTTGCTTCATAAATTTCATTTTCAATGGACACCAAGCATTGTAGCTTTGTTGATTTCAATATTAGTATATCATTTGTCGTAGTTGATGATTGGGAGCATGAAGAAGTATTTGCTGATGATGATGAGCCAGTTTGAAGTGACCGTGAGTTATCGGAAGAACTGGCCCCTACTATAGAAATCAAGGATTTATGTGTTAAATCTCACAGTTGGAATTATAGCTGCCAAGCTGCACTCAGTTTTGTAAATATAAATATAATCTTTGAAATTGCAATCGGGCCAGATACTCTAATCCATCGTCCACAACCCTAATATGTTCAATCATGTTAGTTTTCACAAGTTTGATATGCTGGGATATGTGGCTCCGAGAAATTAGAGAGAGGTTAAGTGTTGTTATCAACAGTTTGATTTGTTGGGTTGTGTTTAGGACAGGAAATAAAATTCATAAAAAATTTTAATGGATCCAAACAGTTATGTATTAAATCCCACCGTTGGAATTATAGCTGCCAAGCCGCACTAACTCAGTATTGTAAAAATAAATATGATCTTTGAAATTGCAATCAGGTCAGATACTTTAATCCACCGCCTACAACTTAAAAAATGTGTGAAATACATGGTTGTCACGCCGGCCGGCGTGCCACTTGCTGACCTTGTTCAACCTGTACCAGTCATAAAACTGGTATGACACCACCGGTATGATCGGCACGATCGATATACAAATCTCCAAATAAAATGATCTTATCTTAGTGAATTTAATTGATAAAAAGTACTTTATTATTTATTTTATGTGTTAAAAAGTTAAATGTTGATGTTATTTGTTGGATTCAAGTACAAATATTTAGGTATTGACGTTAAACGTCGTGTTTAAATATGAGTATTTGTAAATTATTTAGGTATTTAGGTATTGACGTTAAACCGGCACACTGGCACAAGCCGGTTTGACAACCTTGATGAAATACATTTCAGACATGTCCAATTGAATAACCTTTGCCATTGTTTTTCCTTGGTACCACAATGACACCTTGGGTCGATAAGTCCAAATCACTTACTAGGTCAATAGCCCCAAACGCTCAAATGGAAATCACGTTGATGACTATCCGACAACTTTGTGTCGCATGACATTTTCAGAGTTAATTACATCGATTACTCATTGATAAACTTAAAATATTTTAAATATAATAATAAATTAATTAATGTAAAAGACAAAGCAAATATGATTATTCCGGCCAACCGGCCGGGTTATAAGCTAGTTCAACGTTTATGTACATTTTGAGTACATCTCACGTTGTTTATAAGAAAAAGTAAATCTATCATCCATCACGTATGAGAAAGATTTATTATTTGTAAAGAACAATTCAGTTTTGACTGATAATATGTATTTTGAGGTGAAATTGAGAACTTATTGTAAGAATTGTAGAGTGTGAAATGATAATGCACACGATGTAATCTAGGGATTTTGACGAAGTGAAGTCAACAGAAGAAGAAAACAAAATCAAATTAAAACGAAATGGTATTAAACCATCTAATTTGATTTGGTTCAAGATAGACCGGCAATACTGAAGCCCACAGACCAGACTGAAATAAGACTGGGCTTAAATCAAGACTAGTCCGTATTACGAGTCAGTGAAGAAGGAAAGATGAACTTCTTCTTCTTCGTTGTATCGACTCAACCCAGAAACAGAGGAGAGCAGAACATAGAGTGTTCAACGCGACGGAAAGAAGGAAAAGCATAAAGTAAAGAACATATCAGGATTTTTACGAGGTTCACCACAGGGCTACTCCTCGCCCGGAGATAGTACCACTATCCCGAGAGACACTTTTGATTTTCTTTTTAGACTCAAGCAAAGAAGAGGAAAGGATTACAGACGCAAATGAGAAAATCAAAAGGCAAAATTAACAGAGCCAAATTCGCACAGGAATTCGTTACAGTCAAGTGTGGTTCTCGCCGGTTAGCTGCGTTCGATGGGTTCCGGGGTTTGAGGTACCGCTACGCCGAAAAAGGTACGTCCTTTCTATCCTGGGAGGAATCATTCCACTACCTTGGGTACTAGAGGGGAATAAGATTCTTTAAGGAGAGATAGTGAATTCTATCGGCTAGGACACTTGCATGTGTCTTTTCATGTTTTCTTAATCTTATGTGTTTGCTTGTGTTGAAAGAATTTGATCTTGCTGAACCTCTACCAACACAGATCAAAGCCACTGAACCAAAACCCAACCGTTTACTCTCTGCCACAAAGAATCCCGGCTTGATTGTCAGTACATTGACCCTTCCTCTGCAACTCCTTAAATACACTTCCAGAGAGCCGTTGGAGTTGAATGTTTGTCAGAAAAGGAAGGTTGAGAAGACTGTAATCATAATCCCTGATTGATCGATCTGCTCCCCCTTAATTTGTGCTCCAATCATTTAGGCAATCTGCTAACTTGATTTACGACAACTCAACAATCTCCCCCTAAG
Organism: Linum tenue; assembly: GCA_946122785.1. Lineage (NCBI taxonomy): Eukaryota > Viridiplantae > Streptophyta > Magnoliopsida > Malpighiales > Linaceae > Linum > Linum tenue. Next base: position 3,391,498 of record CAMGYJ010000008.1, read on the forward strand.
TTAGAGATTGCAGATTGTTCGCTTGAACCCTGCAAAACAAATGAAACCTTTCCAGGCAAGCACAACGATTATCCAGTTCAACCATACAAACATTCATCAATCGAAAAGTTCCAAGTATTTAGCAAAAGTCCAAAACCAGCAAACACACAACCAAAGCTGGGAAAGCACATCCATCAAACCAAATCCAAAGATGGGAAAACACGTCCAGCAAACCACAGAGTAAAAAAATAGGTTTAGGATAAAAAATTTAGACAGAAAACACAGTTATCAATCATATCCATAAACATCTTGAAGGGTAGCAAAAATGGCATCCAAAGGAGGAGAGCCAGGATCAGAGTCATCATCATCACTGTCACTGCTACTGATCCAATAAACCTGATATCCTGATTTGGCTCTTCTTCCTCACGTTCCTCCTACGGTTCTTCCTCGACAGAGTCCTCCTCCTCATTGCTCTTAGCAGAGTCCGCAGAATCCGAGTCCTACTCATCCTACCCCTCAACGGCAATCGCAATCTCGTCCAGAACATCTTGAGCAGTGATATACACCGTGGGAGTGGTGATACTCAAGGGAAATCTCAAGGCGTGTGATAAGACGAGTGATAAGTGGACCAAAAGGGAGATGACCCTGAAAATCAAAGTACTGGAACATGTAGAGATGGCCAAAAAGAAGATGGGAATAGTCTAGGGGAACGTTGGCCACAACATGTTGAATGACCCAGAGGTCCAGAGGGGTGACTCGATCTAGCAGGACAGTCCTAGGAAGGAATCGACGAGTGAGAAAAAAGTGAAAGGTGCGAATGGCACTATGGCAGGGAGTAGGAATGCCGTGGAAAGAGTGAGCAGTGCATCTAGAAGAAGGAAAAGCAGAAAGTAAAGAACACAACAGGATTTTTACGAGGTGCACCATAGGGCTACTCCTCGTTCCGGGATAGTACCACTATCCCGAGAGACACTTTTGATTTTCTTTTTAGACTCAAGCAAAGAAGAGGAAAGGATTACAGACGCAAGTGAGAAAATCAAAAGGCAAAATTAACAGACCCGAATTCGCACAGGAATTCGTTACACCCTTTGATCTTGCTGGACCTCAACCCCAGCACAGATCAAAGCCACTGAACCAAAACCCAACCCTTTGCCCTCTGCCACAAAGAATCCCTGCTTGATTGTCAGTACATTGACCCTTCCTCTGCAGCTCCTTAAATACACTTCCAGAGAGTCGTTGGAGTTGAATGTTTGTCAGAAAAGGAAGGTTGAGCAGACTGTAATCATAATCCCTGATTGATAGATCTGCTCCCCCTTAATTTGTGCTCCAATCATCTTGGCAATCTGCTAACTTGATTTACGACAACTCAACATAGGGATGTCGCTATGATATGCATCTAGAAGCAAATTCATGCAAGGACAGACCAAAAATGGAAATATTTTAGCAAGAAAAAGAGTTAGAAAGAACGCCAAACAATCGGAGACCAAAATAACAATAAAAACACTACCGTTGCTGAAGAACACTATTACAACGTATAAAAATAGAGAGCACCACTTCCATATTTTATTCCAAAAAATTACAAAAACACTACTACTAAAGTAGAGCTGAAAAACACCAGCCGACGGAGATGAAGAGAAGAGAGAGATAGCATGCAACTGTTTCGTTGAACAAACGGAGAGGTGGGTCAAGCATAAAACCACATTATACATAGAAGGTTCAACTCTTTCGTTGAAAATGTCAAGTTGGGACGCTATATGCAATGGGGATCAAGCACAGGCTGCACTTCCTCCCCACCGCAACCCCAAAAGCTTCTGTCATGTCCAAATATTCTGCATCCACTCCATCAACAAGCTTCCAATCAAAATGATATAGCAGATTCGCCAACGTTAGTTTCACAACCGCAGTCGCATAAAGCATTCCAGGACACATTCTTCTTCCGGCTCCAAATGTGATTAATTCAAAACTGTTTCCCTTGTAATCGATCGTAGAGTCCATGAACCTCTCTGGATAAAACTTGGTGGGTTCTGTCCAATACCGGGGATCTCTCCCAATAGCCCAACCGTTGACTATCACTTTGGTTTTCGCAGGGATCTCGTATCCACAAACTTCAACTTTCGATTGGTTCTCTCTTGGGAAAAGCAAAGGCAATGCAGGATGTAATCTTAGGCTTTCTTTGATGACTAAGTCCAAGTATTTAAGTTCATGGAGGCTTGACCCATTCACATTTTGTTTCCCACGGTGCACTTGTCGTACTTCGTCTTGTGCTTTTCGAAGTACTCTCTTGTCTTTCATCATCTCAGCCATCGTCCAATCTATGGTGGTTGCTGAGGTTTCAACTCCGGCAATGAAAACTTCCTGTAAACAAAATATTTGACAACAAAAATTTCAGAATTGATATGAGACCACCACGCGGTTAGAATATGTATACTCTTATCACATTCGGAAGTTGAATGAAACGAAATACCGTATTTGAGAGTAGTAGCTACACATTTTTGAAATGAAGCAAGCTTAAAACTGAGGTAATATGTCAAGATATATCATGATGGTTGCATAAATTATAATGGTGTGAAAAGTGTATCATGATCATGGTAAAAAAAAGCATGCTTAATCTTACGCTTAGACACGTCTAGGCGCAAGGCAATGGCAAAACGCCTCGTCTAGGGGTTGCGCGCCTAGTTAGATACTGGAACATGGCAATGGAGTAAGACGACATATAAGTCTCTCTTGAATTTAACTAGATGGATCAAGGAAGTCAATATTAAAGGAGGAATTAACATCATATACGAAATAAATTTTCTATATCAATATTTTCAATAGCTCAAGAACTATGTGAGCTATTGAGCTATGAATTCTAGGAATTTGTGAGTTATTTTATTGTCATTAAATGCTGAGTAAGTTATTAATCATTTTAACTTAAGTGAGGAAGTGTTGTAGATTATTATTTCATCATGTAGTGTGAATAGCTATTTTTCTTCCAACGCCTTAGCACACTTACTCTACGCCTAGGCGAGCTAGACGCTAGGCAAAGTCTCAACGCCCGCCTTACGCCTCGTGCCTTCTTTAACCTTGATCATGGTACTAACTATATACATAATGGTGGCACTTAAACTATCAAATAGTGATATGAGGATGGTACGAGGTTGTTGTTCGTGGTTTGAACATTATTTTCAAAAGTAAGTTGAAATAAATGTCATAAAAAAAATTATGTAAATCTGTGTAAAATTAAAAATATACTATATCATGAATAAAATTAGTGGATTAAAAATGTCATTTGATCTCAATCATTCGATGGATTCAAAGGTTGGCAATTTGATAAAGCTCGCATGATTCAAAGGTTGGCAATATGATAAAGCTCGAATGATTTCGGATTATGCACCCAACCCTTAATCACAAATTATTAGATTGTATTTGAACATGCATGTGTATTTCCATTGCAATTACTTGAAATGAAAGAATCTCAAATGGTGAGTTTGAAGTACTTGAAACTAAAATAATGCAATTGAAATTGATTATTTAAATGTATTATTTACTTATACTTAATTACATGTATTTCAAACAATTTGACCATAGTCTAAGAGGGGTTTAAAAGTTCGATAGAGGAGTAGTCCAACGTTAAAATATTAATTAGCATAAACCAGAGGATCAAAGCATCATTTGACAGGGAGGAAACGGTAGATTCCGATCTAGCGCATAGGTTTGTGTTCCATATTGCATGATTAAAAGGGCGCAACGATTAATATTGGTTATGAGAAAAATCTAATGCTTCTTTTTGGTAAAATACTAAATTTTTTTTGTTGAGCTACAACACCTAATTCACAAATTGTAAAGTTGGTTCATGTTATTTGATGATTAATTACTACGTAATTCAAGACTTATTCACATAAGAATTGTTCTTATTCAAGCAAATAGAACCCTAATCTTTTGTTTTTCTCCCCCAGTCAACTCATAAGGGCTTTTGTTTGTACATGTTCTGAACACGAGAATACATGTGCTTCACAAATGGGGTAATCGGGATACGAACACAAGACCTTCCAGCCACAACAGGCTCTGATACCATGTCAAGAACCAGTTAGTCCCAATAACTCGAGTTGTTGGGAGATCAGGTTCAATAATGGATCTTATACCACTCACTAACATAGTGATCATCATCTAAACAATCAACAATCACATTAATTTTGATATATTTCAAAATCGATTTTACAATGACGTGAATAAACAACAAGATGCGTAAAAAATACACTAAGTTGTGTAGAAATTATAACCAACATGATTGCGTGGATAAACACCAATGTGACTTAAATAAGCACAACATAAGATGAATGAACACAAAAATACGAGAAAGTCACCTCTATACACAGCAAACCATGTTCAAATACTAATGGGTGAAATATGATTTTTGTTGCTTCTACTTTACCAACAAATAAAAACTTGGAAAATGTAGGAAAAATTGTACTGGTTAGGTGTATTTTAAATAAAAGTATTTTAAATTTTCTTTTGTATTTTTGGGCCACTTACTACAAATTTTGGTAAATTACAGTAAGTGTCCCCAAATTAAGTTTTCTTACAATTTCTAAACTTTTAAAATTTTATAAAAAAGTCCAGAAATTTTTATGGAAAATTTTTGTTTTGGTACTTTTATATGTTTTGCCTCGCACTCAGTAGCTAAACTTCAAAAAATTTGACAAATAGGTGCAATCTTCTGTTGGCAGATATGTCAAATAACTAGTTGTTGAAATGTATTTGAAGTTGATAAGTAATACAATAGGCATGTATTTTGAAAATCACCCATGAATTTTACACAAATATCCAAATACCAAATGTAATTAGTATCTGTTGATGCCGTGATACTCTCACACCCTCGAGATTCTTCCACTTGCTCCGCGCCTGGCGCTTGGACCCTGCAGGACGGGCGCCGGGAGGGCTAGACCCGTCCGTTAGCACTCCGACGATCAAGTCAGAAGCTATTCTAGAGAGAGAAGTGAAGAAAGAAGTTTAGTGTGAGAAAGACCAACCTGCTTAAATGCTACCTACCAAGTGCTATTTATATTACTCGAGCTCCTCGACCAAGCTCCGACCAACTCCTGCCACCAAGACTTACGTCAGCCTAGCATTAAATGCTCGGTCTCCCCGGGCGCCTACACGCCTACACGTGGCATACCGTCCATTTTCCACGTAGGGGCGCATAGGGGGACCACCCGCCTCGTGGCGCCCTACTGACCTTGTCCACCTGTACTCCCTTGTCTGCGAGCCTATTTTGTCGTCATGCGCCCCTGCTCCCTCACAATCACCTGGGTCATACTCTTATGGGCCATACATAGGCTTCAGGCCCATCAGGCTCCTTTTATGAGCCCCTTTCCCCTATCTCAACAAGGCCCAATGGGCTCTTAATTTTCATGGGCTCCTCTCTACTACCCCAACAATTGCCCCCCAGTTAGGTGTTCACTGGTGAGCGCCTAACTATGTGCCTGGTTTTAATTAGGCTTTGTGTCACCATGAGGCGCCCGAATTTGCTTTGCATAAGCCCATGCGCCCCTATTCCAAGCAATGCGCTTTCGGTGTTTATTTCACGTTGCCCCCCTGCCTTTTCAGCCAAGCTCGCACCTAGGTTCGGGCGCATGAAAGAAAGAAAACAGGAGGCGCATAACCGCGATCCTCATCATTCCTCTGGTTTTGAACAATCAAGGAGGCGCACGGCCCTGCTCTGACCACGCCTTCTAAACTTACACATGCTCAATCACTAAGGCGCCCGCTCGCACCCAGGTTCGGGCGCATGAAAGAAAAAAAAAACAGGAGTCACATAACCGCGATCCTCATCATTCCACCTGGTTTTGAACAATCAAGGAGGCGCACGGCCCTGCTCTTACCAAGCGCATGACCGTGCGCGTGACCGTACCTCCTGCCCCCACTCGGTGTGCGTTCAAATTTTTGAATTTCAAAATTCAAATTTTGAACGGAGGGCGAGGATTGGATCGTTCAGCGCGCGGTTTCCGAGGTGACTCTTCACCTCCTCCCCTCCTCTTATAAATATTCATCCTCCTCTCCATTCTATCGCATTCGCCCCAAATCTGCTTCTCTCTCTACTTCCTCTCTCTAGCTGCTCCTTCTCTTTCACACCCACGCGCCCTCCTTTCTCACATCTGTGCGCCCTTCCTGCTCTCACCAAGCCATGTCGAAGTCAGATTCTGGCGCGGCGCCGACCTCCGCCGACAAGGAGGCGCCTAGCATTCTTGACGTCTTGGAGCAGCATCTGTCGCCTGACCCGATGCGAAACCAGGATCAGAGAGCGCCTCGATCGACCAAGGAGGCGCCCAAGCAAGCGAAGGGTAATTCTTCTTCCTCCACGCCTGCTAATGTCGAGGCGCCCCTAGCGGCAATACCAGTCTCCAACGTGCCTGAAGATTCAGAGGCGCCTTCGGAGTCCGCGCCCACGGCTTCCACCACTAACCAAGGTATTTTTCCTATGCCCCCCTGACTTCCAATCCTTCAATTTTGCATTGCTCCTTTGTTAGGCGCCCATTAGCGATCTTAGGTCCGTGTCATTGACCGAGGACGATTGGATAACTTTTAGGCTCCGCGCCTACTTCGGACTCCGCGCCCGCTTCGTCAGAGTCGGGTGAGGTGCAAAATTCTCCAGCCTCCACCAACTCAGGCGCCCCTGAAGATGGGTCGTTCAAGATAGTTGATTGGGTCGATACTTGGCCACAGGGTGGGGCGCCTGAGAATATAATCAACCTGCCCGTGACTCGAGCTGGGCCAAATCACGTGGCCATTGTCAAAATAGCAGAGTTGCATCGCCTGATAACCTCGTGCAACTTACCCCGGAGCTGGTCTTATGCGCCTGCCCCGCGGGTCACCAGGGTAGGCGTTGTGGGTCCTCGCTGGATTGGGATCTACCGAGAGTACTTCAAGTTCGGGTTGCGCTTTCCATTGGATTCGATTTTACAGGGAATTCTGGATACATGCGCCTGTCCTATTGGGCGCCTGTCACCGTCCATCTTCTTGATACATGTTTTGTTTAAGTTGAAATGCCGTCAGAACGATATCACTCCAACGTTCAAGCTCTTCAAGCACTTTTTCACGATGACCAGCAGTAAGAATTGCCTATCTCTACAGAGGCGCCTGGACATTCCGGGACATTTTGTGGAGGATTGCCCCAAGTTGGGGCGCGCATGGTATAGGTCTTATTTCTTTATCAAACCGCACGCGGACTCTTTTTATGAGAGTGGTGGTCGGTTTACCCGGCGTTGGAGGGTTGGCAACACCTCGCGCTTTAATGTTGACGAGGCGTTAACCAGGGAGGAGGAAGAGCATGCGCGCCTGTTGTCCCTTTATCCAGTTAACTTGAGTTCGACAGCCGCGCGTGTCCCTGTTCTTCACGAGTACTATGCTGATGGTGGGTAGGCGCATAGTGTTGCACTTGCCTCGCTGTTGGTTAATGCGCCTGTGCTATACGTATATGGCTAACTTTATTTTAACTATGTTGTGTATTGTCTTTTCAGGCGTGGACTTCACCTCCGTGGCCTCCTTGATGAAAACCCAGCTGGAGAATATGGGTTTAGATTATCAAGCGCCTGTGTTCCCAGGCCAGGGCGCCTCCAAGAAGAAGGGCGCCGCGAAGAAAGGAAAGAAGAGAACCACCCCAACACAAGCACGGACCGGAAGCAAAACCAATGCGCCTAGTGCTCCAGCCAGCGGCGGAAAGGGGCGCTCGAGTCCGCGAAGAATCAAGCCACAGAAAGTGGCAAAGGCTTTGGAAGAGAATGCGCCTGTCATTGCGCAACCTGAGGGGGGGGGGCGCCTCTTATTGTTCAGTCCGATCCCGAGCTGGACATTGATGAAGTCCCCCTGTCAAACAAGCTCAAAAGGAAGTCTGATGAGGGCGCATCGACTCAGGACAAGAAGCAGCGCATAGAAGAGGAGGCGCCTGTCCACCCCTTTGTGAAAAAGTGGTTGCAACCACCGAAACACAGGGTCGTGGTGGAATGCTCGGATAGGTCGGCATTGGAGCGAGGCTCTGCGCTCGGTTTCGCTTTCCACGCCGCCGAAGTACTGCGGGCGCCCTCGAGTGTTGAGGGGAAGAATCTCTGGGGAGAAGTGGCGTGCATAGCGGCCGAGGTATATCAAGCGCTTTCCAAATTAACTTAGTCATATTCTCAAACTTTTATCATGATGCCATACTATGCGTCCATATGAATGATATATAATTTGTTATGTTGACTTCGGTGTAGATGCTCCACTTGGCCAAAAATGGCGCCATGGCGCAAGAGGCGCTGCACCTAGGCGAGGTGGAAGCCAACAACGCGCTTGGCGTTGCGAGGGATGATTTGGAGACAGCGCGGAGGCGCCAAACAGAGTTGGCGAAGGAATGTGAGGACGCCAATCTCGAGGCCGCCAAGGCTGCGTCCCTCTTACAGAAAAGGGTGGACGAAGAAAAGGAGAAGCTGAAGGTGGCGCATGAGGCCCAACTTGCAATTCTCAAGAGGGCGCATCACGAGGAGGTGGCTAGGCTGGTGAAGGAGAAGGCTGATCTTGACAAGGAAGCCGGCGCCCAGAGGAGTGAAATCGACCTCCTCCTTGATGAGAAGAAGGCCTTGCAAAAGGAAAATAAGCAACTGATCCGAGAAGGGAAGAGGCGCCAGGAAGAACTAGAGGCGCTTAAGAGCGAGAAGCCTGCCCCCCAAGCGCCTGTGTCAGACTTAGCGGTGAAGGCGCAGGCATCCTTGAATAGTATCCTCATCCTGAAGAGGAAGCTGGATGCTGATCATCCCAATATCAATTGGGATGTCAAGGAGATGGCCAACTTCGTCATCGACTTTATGGCCAGTGGGCGCCCCATTACTGATGCCGCTCCTGCGCCTCCCGAAGATCAAGCGGATGAAGCTGCCTCTGGATCGAGCTCGGAGTCTAGTGATGACGAGGATGGGGACGAAGAAGACTGATCCTCCCTTCATGTTTGAATTTTCATGCGTTTAACCCTTTTGTTGCGCCCACCGAGGCGCCTCGTGTTTTATTTGACTATCTTTATTTGGGTTGCATTATGAACAAGCAAGTTTCTATTTTGTCTTTCGTAACCTTTTCGCCTTAATCTTACGGGCGTCTTACTTCAATATTTGACTTAGTATTTGATCTCATCATATGGAGCATATTACCTAAATGTTGTGGGCGCTTGAGAGGGCACAATGATTTGGTGCTATAGGCGCATGAGAGGGCACAATGACTTGGTGCTATGGGCGCATGAGAGGGCACAATGATTCGGTGCTATGGGCGCATGAGGGCACTATAAAACACTCCCAAAGGCAAGTTAACGAAAAAGTATGTATATATATTCCGACTTACAAAACATCCTCCGGGCGCTAAAATCGGGCGCTTTAAGTATCCCGGGCGCGGAGGGGCGCTTTACACAAATGTTGAGGGCGCATAAGGGCGCTTTACAATACTACTATGAGCGAACTATTGAAGTAGCTATGTATACGTATGCCGATTTCAAAAAACAACCTCAGGGCGCGATTACCGGGCGCTTTAAGTATCCCGGGCGCTAATACTACGGGCGCAGTTAGGCGCTCTCCCATATTCCTACTAACAAAAATCACACCCCGCGGCTTAATACTTGGTCTCACGTTTACCACAAGCTGGGCGCCCCCTCTGGCACCCTACCATCTTCTCTTGTCACATTGGTCTCCACCACCCCATACCTTCGCAAATTCTGGGCGTTCCACGTTCTCTTCACCTTCTTTCCCGACAAATGCTCCAACTTAAATGTGCCAGGCCCCACTACCTCTTGCACACGATACGGTCCCTTCCACTTTGGTGCCAACTTTCCATCAGTAGCTTTCGGTCGGAAGTCACGCTTCAACACCAAACTCCCAACCACAATGTTGTGTGGGCGCATCTTCTTGTTGTAGTATCGAGCCACCTGCGATTTCATGGCCTCCAGGCGCAGAGCAGCGCTCTCGCGGCGTTCATCTAGGAGATCCAACTCATTGATCCGCTCCTGCGCCTCCATCGACTCGTCCCTATGCGCCATCCGAAAGGTTGGGATGCGCACCTCCACGGGCAACACCGCCTCACTCCCATACGTAAGCGCGAAGGGCGTCTCGCCTGTTGCAACTTTGAAAGTGGTTCTATGCGCCCATAAGACACTTGGGAGTTCCTCCACCCAGTTTCCCTTGGCCTCGGTGAGCCTGGTATGTAGCCCATGTAAAATGCTTTTGTTAGCCGCTTCAGCCTGCCCATTTGCTTGCGGGTAGGCCACGGAGGAGAACCTTAAAACCACTCCATTTTCGTCGCAAAAGTTGATGAACTTCTTGCAATCAAACTGCTTGCCGTGGTCGGTGATGATCGACTCTGGCAGCCCGAACCTTGTGAAAATGTTCCTCCTTGTAAACTTCCGCACTTGCACTTCTGTGATGGATGCCAATGGTTCCGCCTCAATCCACTTCGTAAAGTAATCAATAGCCACAATTAGATACTTGAACTGCCCGGGCGCCTTTGGGAAGGGTCCCAGTAGGTCCATCCCCCATTGAGCAAATGGCCAGGCGCTTACGTTTCCTTGCATGGGCGTCGCTGGCACATGTATATCGTTGGCATGAATTTGACATTGATGGCAACCAGCCACATGCTTCCCCGCGTCAGCTCTCATTGTCGGCCAATAATATCCCTGCCTTAACAACACCTTCTCCAGGCTCCGAGCCCCCGCGTGCATGCCACACGTTCCTTGGTGGACTTCTGCGATGGCCTTTTGTCCTACAGCCTCTGTGAGGCATCGAAGGTAGGCGCCGGAGTGAGACCTCTTGTATAGCACTCCCTCCATGATGACACATCGCGCCGCCTTCCTTCTCAAGCGCCAAGCCTCTTTCGAGTCCTCCGGGACCACCCCATGCGTTAAGAACAACATAATGGGCGCCATCCACCCATCCGATGCCTCTCTGAGAAAATTTGCCATCACCCTTTCCTCTCGCGGGGCCTCTTTGGTGACTATCACCTTTCTATCCTCTCCAAAGTCCAGCGCCGTGGCCAACTTCGATAGGGCGTCTGCATGTGCATTCTCCTCTCTTGGGATATGTGTGAACGTCGCCTCCCGAAACCACGCACACTTTTCTTTGACTGCACGGACGTACACGCTTAGCGCCTCCTCTTTGACCTCATACACATCGTTCAACTGATTGACCACCAGTGCTGAGTCGGTTTGGACATTAACTTTCTGGGCGCCGAGCTCCCTTGCCATGTGAAGCCCTGCTAACACAGCCTCATACTCCGCCGCATTGTTCGTCTTAAGTGTTGCGAATCGCAGAGCGATTTCATGCATGGCGCCCAGGGGGCTAATTAGCACAATACCCGCTCCTGCACCAGATCTACTTGCGGCTCCATCCACCTGAACTTGCCAACACTCTTCCACGCCGCTCCCCATATCAACTACCCCTTCAGCCACAAAATCAGCCAACACTTGAGCCTTTATGGCTGGTCGGGGCGCATAGCTCACGTCGAATTCGCTCAGCTGAACAGCCCACTTAACCAGGCGCCCGGACACATCCATGGACCCCAAGACCGTTCGGAGAGGTAAATTCGTGAGCACGATGATGCTATGAGCCTGGAAGTAAGGCCTGAGTTTGTTTGCCGCCATTACTACCGCCAGCGCCGCTTTCTCAATAGGCGCATACCGCGTTTCGTGCACCACCATGGTACGACTTACATAGTACACCGGCCGCTCCTCATTCGTTGACGGATCTTTAGACACCAACACCGCACTCACAGCAATCCGGGAGACCGCAATGTACAAATATAGAGTCTCTTTAGGCCTGGGCGCCGTCATTACCGTAGGCGCGACCAGCAACTTCTTAAAATCTCCGAATGCCTCATCACACTCCTCCGTCCACTTAAATTTGCTGGCCTTCTTCAATGTTCGGAAGAAAGGGGCGCCTCTATCCGAGGACCTCGGAATGAAGCGCCCAAGCGCTGCCAACCTTCCCGTCAACCCCTGCACCTCCTTCGGTGTTCGGGGAGGCGCCAACCTCATAATTGCTTCAACTTGCTTGGGATTGGCCTCGATTCCTCTCTTCGTGATCATGAATCCCAAAAACTTGCCGGCCTCCGCAAGGAACACACATTTATGTGGGTTTAGTCGCAGATTATACGAGCGCATAGTCTCAAATGTCTCACGCAAGTCCACAATGTGGTCTTGGCGCCTCTTACTCTTCACGATCAAATCGTCGACGTATGCCTCCATGTTCCTTCCCAACTGCCTCCGAAAGATTTGATTCACCATGCGCTGATATGTGGCACCCGCATTCTTCAATCCAAATGCCATCACCTTGTAACAGAAGTTACCAAAAGGCGTCATGAAGGCGGTCTTCGGTCTATCCTCCTCCACCATGGGAATTTGATGATACCCCGAAAACATATCAAGGAAGCTGAGCGCCTCGTGGTAAGCCGTGGCGTCCACTAGAATATCAATGCGAGGCATGGGGTAGGCGTCTGTTGGGCACGCCCGATTAAGGTTTGTGAAGTCCACACACATCCTCCAATCTCCCGATGGCTTTGGGACGAATACCACATTCGATAGCCATGTGATGTATCTCGCCTCTTCAACGAACCCAGCCTCGAGCAACTTATCGACCTCTTTCCTTAGAGCCTCTTCCTTCTCTTGAGTCAAATTCCTTCGCTTTTGCTGGACAGGCTTCTTTCCTTCCTCAACGGCCAATCGATGTGCCGCCACATCTGGTGACACTCCCGGCATGTCCTGGGGGCTCCAAGCGAATAGCTCCCCAAATTCTCGCAACAATTCGATCAAGGGCGCCCTCATGTGTTCAGGAGCCTGTGCCGACACTCGTACCTGCCTGTCCAGGCGCCCTTCTTCGATCGGTACCATGAACTCATCATCCACAGGCTCCGCTCTAGGCGCATCCTCCGACCGGACGTCTACGTTGTTTACTCGGTGTCTCCGTGCCCCCTTCCTTCTTCCTTCCTCTTCTCGCGCATAGCGGGGGGCGCCTTCTCCTCGCGAAATTCCTATGCCTTGGGGGGCGACGAACTTCAACGTTTGGTGGCAAGTCGAGGCTACCCCATTGAATAACGCCAACAGTGGTCTTCCCAGTATGACATTGTACGGCGAGGGGCAATCCACTATTCCAAATTCCACGGCATGTGTCACTCGGTGCACTTCGTCGCCCAAGGTTACCGGGAGGCGCACGCGCCCGATCACATGGGCAGGCGCCCCCGAAAACCCTATAAGTACCGAATCGGAGGGACTCACCAATTCCGGCGCCAGCTGCATGCGCTCGAACGTACTTTTGAACAACACATCCATTGAACTTCCCGTATCCACCAACATCCTCTTGACCTTACACCCTGCAATGATTCCCTGGATCTCCAAAGCTTCCTCCGAAGGCACCTGACATGCTTCCTCTGCCTCCTGATTAAAGCATATTTGCACCGCCGCCTTCGCCTCCACGGATGCGGCCCGGAGGCGCCTAGACCGGTCCAACTTGTCCCGCAAATCGACGGTCCCGGTTATGGATTCTACCGTGAGCCTAACCCGGTTGGGTTCCCCCTCCTGATTCAGCTCAAATGGAGGCGGGGGTATTTCAAGTGGAGGAGGGTGGGCCTCCGGCGCCGGGAGGTTACCAGGCGCCTGTTGCGCGACGGGAAGAGCGGGCACTTTAGGTTCAGCCACCACAGCAGGCGCTGGCCTCGCCTCCCTTGTGACATACGCGCGGTGCGTCCTCTCTTCCGTTTTTCTTATGAAGTCGTTGAGCATGCCTCGGTCGGCTAACGTCTGCAATTCCGATTTCAGTTGGTAGCAATCGGCCGTATGATGCCCCTTATCCCGGTGAAAGTCACAATATCGATTAAGGTTCCGCTCGTTTGGTTGTCCACGCATAGGTCCCGGCCAACGCACATGGTATCCTCTGTCCTTCACATATTGCAGAATATTTTTCAGAGAGTCGTTATATTCCGTGAAATTTCCCACACTCCTGGGTTGTGGGCGCTGACCATCCATCCTCCTTTGCGGAGCGTTGTTCATAATGAATGGCCTAGGCGCCTGGCGCACCTCTACTTCTTCTCTACCCACACGCCTCTTCTCTGCCCTCCTTGCAGCCAATGTTTCTTCCAAGGCAATAACCTTCTGAACCCTTCGATCCAGATCTTCAGTCGACACTACCGCCCTCTTAGACAGTACCCGACACAACTCATCACTATTCGTGCACTCCTCCAGACACACTCCCAAGACTGGCGGTTGCACATCTTTCACAGCCATGGCGACCGAAATCCAGCGGTCATAGAACTCTCTAAGCGCCTCACCTTCTCTCTGCTTGATTTTAAACAAAGCGCCTATAGTTAACGTCCGCCTCTTACGGCTAGCAAACTTGGACAAGAATAGCTCTGCAAACTGCTCAAAGCACTCGATGCGCCCCTCCTCCAACTGATGATACCAATCTAAAACTACCCCTGCGAAGGTCGAGGGAAACACCTTACACAACGTGGCGTCCGTGCTATTATACAATTGCATCTTCGTGAAGTAGCTATTCAGATGATCTTCGGGGTCAGTGACCCCATCGTAGCTGGTCAGCGGCGGGAGTGTAGTTCCCGCTGGCTCCATTAACACGCTTTGCGCTAGGGGTTGCCTGATCCCGAAGCGCCTGGCCTGACGCTTGGGCGTCCATGGGTTCTGCTCGTCCTGGGCCGGGATGGTCCACTCGCCTGGCGCTCTCCACACGCCCGGGCGCCTAGGTGGTGTTACCTCAGGATTGTGGCTCTCATAGCCCGGGCGCCCGTACTCGCTAACCTCCGAATCATCTATGAGCCTGTCCCGCTTCCTCACCGGGGGGCTGTACTCCCTTGTATCAACGCTCCTTCCTCCTTCCAATTCCCTTCGAAGCATTGCTATAGCTCGGTCTTGATCAGCGATAATCTTGAACAGCTCCCTCTTCGACACCGTATCACTCTCCATAGATGGGCGCTCGCGGCTCTCGTCCTCTGCGTCCATGCTCACCACCGGGCTCGATCTCCGCTCACTCCCCTCCTGACTGGAATTCTCCGTTCTCGCATCCTCAGTGCCTACACTTCCAACATTCAAGTCTTCCATCTTTCTTATCTTGCCGAACGCCCCCTTCCTGGCGCGCCAATTGTTGATGCCGTGATACTCTCACACCCTCGAGATTCTTCCACTTGCTCCGCGCCTGGCGCTTGGACCCTGCAGGACGGGCGCCGGGAGGGCTAGACCCGTCCGTTAGCACTCCGACGATCAAGTCAGAAGCTATTCTAGAGAGAGAAGTGAAGAAAGAAGTTTAGTGTGAGAAAGACCAACCTGCTTAAATGCTACCTACCAAGTGCTATTTATATTACTCGAGCTCCTCGACCAAGCTCCGACCAACTCCTGCCACCAAGACTTACGTCAGCCTAGCATTAAATGCTCGGTCTCCCCGGGCGCCTACACGCCTACACGTGGCATACCGTCCATTTTCCACGTAGGGGCGCATAGGGGGATCACCCGCCTCGTGGCGCCCTACTGACCTTGTCCACCTGTACTCCCTTGTCTGCGAGCCTATTTTGTCGTCATGCGCCCCTGCTCCCTCACAATCACCTGGGTCATACTCTTATGGGCCATACATAGGCTTCAGGCCCATCAGGCTCCTTTTATGAGCCCCTTTCCCCTATCTCAACAAGGCCCAATGGGCTCTTAATTTTCATGGGCTCCTCTCTACTACCCCAACAGTATCCAAACAAATGATTCGACATTTAAAAAATCCAAATCACAAATACCAAATTCAAATCATTCTATATATCCAAACACACTCTAATTAATTAAGTTTGATTGGGAATGATTCAGTACTTACCAGAGTGACACCTTTGATGTTGTCCATGGTCAGGTCGAAGTCTGGGCTACCGCTTGCTTGAAGATTGAGGAGGACGTCAACGAGATCCTCCTCCTCATCGCCGCCGTCTCCTCGTACTGCCCTTGCCGCTCTTCTCTCCCTGTGTTCATCAATGATCTCATCGAGCATCGACTCCATCTCCCGATGCATCCTCCTCAGCCGAGCCTTATACCCGGTCACCGCCGGGAGGAATCTCAGGGAAGGGAAGAGATCCGACACCTTGAATCCGGCCATTACCTCCGAAACACTCTCCACCATCCTCAGAAACCCATCGTCCAGCTCCCTCGCCTTCCCCAGCACCGTCCGGCACGTGATCCGGCTCGACAGCCAGAACATCTCCCTGCTGATGTCCACCGCCTCCCCCTGAGCCGCCCTCAGGGAGAACTTGTGCACGAGATCGGCCACCTCCGCCTCCCGGACCGGCCGGAAGTACCGGACTCGGCTCGCTCCGAGAACCTCCGCCACGCAGATCTTGCGGAGGCGCCTGTAGCTCTCTCCGTACCGGGTGAACACCAGATCGCTCCCGGCGTACGCCAGCATTTCCGCGGCGAGGAGCGACGGCCTGGACGCGAAAACGGCGTCGTGGGTCTTCATCACTTCTCGCGCGGCCTTGCTGGAGGAGACCACTATGTGTGGCACCTCCCCGAGCTGGAGGTGCATCAGGTCTGGCCCGTGTTCGCGGGCCAGGTCGCAGAGGCGCTGGTGGGGGAGGGCGTCCGAGACGAGTTGGTGGAGGTTCCCAATGATTGGGAACCTCCATGGGCCCGGAATCTTTTTGCCGGAGGTCCTTCCGATGAAACTACGTTTCAAGAAGAGGGTTGTTAATACGATGGTACAGGCGAGAAAAGGGAGCAACGTTGAAAAGGCGGAGAGCTCGTTAACGAGTTGCTCGCCGCTCACCATACTGATCTAAAATGATGCAAACATCCTTTACTGATCTCTAAAACTATACATCTATCTCTAAAACTATATCATTTTACTGATTTAAAATGATATGAATTCGATACCCTAATGAGAAAGGTTTGTTGGGCACTGGTCAAGTATCTGCGTAGTCTCAAATATACATAACTATCTAAGTTATTACTAAAAATCTCACAATACAATATTGCTAAAAAATTCCTAAATTATCTAAGTTTAGGCAATAATGCAGACCCAATATTTAGTAGCGCTTTTATCGAAAGCTAAGGATTTTGGGGGGAAAAGTTTTTTATTTTGAAGGAAAAAAAGAACTAGAAACTTGGACTTAATTTTACATGTGAAACTAACATGGCGTCGAAATCACTCACTAGGATCCAAGGAACCAAATTGTCCAATGTCAGGATACAAATAGTTCCCCGAAGGGACAATCGACAATTAGGGTTTCAAATGAATAAAGTCACTTGCATTCTTTCTATGTTGATTTATTTAACGAGCCAGCTTAGTATGATGGGGATGGCTCATTAGTAGACAAGCAAAGTTTGAGCCAGTCGTGCCTAATTTGCAATTTGGTAGTTTGTTGAACTCAACTAACGAGATGACTAGTTTAAAACTTGGACTAAGCTTTACTCTTTGATTCGTTAAGTTTAGCTCATAAACTTTTTTTCAGAGTTGATTTGGAGATGGTTTTATAGTTTATATAGCTTCAACTTGCCCTGTAATGACTCATTAATTGATTAGATTATATAACGATGTAATTTTTGTTTTGTTGAGGGCAAGGTTGTCAAACCGGTTTATGCCAGTGTGCCGGTTTAGCAAGTGGAATGGTTTGACCGGTGGCACATACTGGTTTGTGCCAGTTCATGCCGGTCAATATTACAAATAAATTATAAATACTCATATTTAAACATGACATTTAACGTCAATACTTAAACATTTATACTTGAATCCAACAAATAACATTAATATTTAACGTTTATACTCATAAAATAAATAATAAAATTATTTTTATCAATTAAACTCACTAAAATAAGGCCATTTTACTTAGAGATTCGTATATCGATCATGTCGGTCATACCGGTGGTGTCACGCCGGTTTTATGACCGGTATAGGTTGAACCAGGTTCAACCGGTGGCACGCCGGCCGGCGTGACAACCATGGTTGAGGGTGATATATGTTTTTACTTTTTGTGATTAAAGTACTACTTAAAATATTCAAATTAATATGATATGAGGAGGATAATACGCAAATAATAGATCAATGGTTGAAAATGAACTCTTAGTACTCAATTTATGTATTTTTCTTTATCATTGACGACTTCATCCTCGCCGGTCTCTTATCTGAAGGCAAGCTCGAGACCCAGAGCTTCCTTGACTCCATCCTCGTTATGCTCAACCGCCATTAGGGCTGCAAATGAATCGAGCTGCTCGCGAGCGGCTCGACGTTCTATTCGAGAAAAGCTCGTTCAAAACTTGGCTCGTTAATAAACGAGCCGAACATGAGCTAAACTTTGTTTAGCTAGTGAAGCTCGCGACCTAGCTCGACTCGGTGGCTTGTTGAGCTAAACTCGTGAGCTGGCTCGTTTAGAGCTCATGATATGTCTCAACATGTGGCTAGAGAGCCAACTCGATTACCGACTTATGGACGAATCAATTTATATCTTATGATTTTAATTCATATGGTTGTTAAATTATATATCTCACCATATATGAAGTTGAACACGTTGAGTATGTGAGCAAATATATCTTATTTTCTACTTTAAAAAGAAATTAGGGTAATGTCTATTTTTTATCCAAACCTGTTTCAGATTCTTTTATATTATCCAAACCTATTAAAATACTAAGATTTAGCCAAATGTTAACTTCCAGTTAGCAATTTTGTTAGTAATATTGACTTGGCAACATGATAGGGACTTGGAAGAGACACATAAAGGTCAAAATTTCAAAATGTTAGTATTTTAACTAAGAAAAGAGTTCAAAATTATTAACGATAACGTAAAAATGACTAATATTTTGATGCATTACGAAAGATTTGGATAATTAATAGCATTTTAATAGGTTTGGATAATATAAAGGAATCTGAAAAGGGTTTGGATAAAAAATAGACATTACCCAAGAAGTTATGTATCTTATAGTCTATAAATTGCTTCGATACTATGAAACAACATGATTTGGAGTAGTTAAAATTTATTAACTAAATTAAATATGATACCAACAAAGTATAATATGAGATTAGCTAACAAAATAAATAATATGTATCATGATATACAAAATGAAGTACCAAATAAAATTCAAAATTTTAGTAAACAAGCTAGCTCGAGCTCAACTCGATTCGGCTCGGCTCATTTGCAGCCCTAACCGTCATTTCCAGGTGGGTTCGTGTTGTGTGATCATCTACAACTGATGTCGACCATATCCCATGGTGAAACTTTAGGACGGTTCCTAAAGTTATCAATTGAATTGAGCTGTCCATAGAATGATATTTGTAAGCTCTTTCCTTATCTCTGTTATAATTGGTATCTTTTTTATTTTTGCGGCTGATATAATAGGGCCGGTTGGGTTTTAACAGGGGGTGGGATGTTTCTTCAAGCTGTTGTTTCTTTCTTGACATTTCTCGTAAAACAAAATGGGAAATGGGAATCTCTCTCCCCGTTGCCCCGTACTCCCGTCATATAAGCCACCTCGTCGGTCGGCCACTTGCTCTCTGCGTCGGTGACTGTCCAGAGAATCTCTCTCCGTCATGGAAGCGACCATTAGCCAACCCATGTCGGCCGCCTTCTCTCCTCCTCATGGAAGCATTTAATTAATTTTAATTTTCTCTCTAATTTTTTTTGTTTTGCCCTTAATTTGTGTCATTATAACAGTTGGATTAGCATGCTTAATCAAGGCTTAGCACATGTATGTGGTCCCATACGCCACAGTGGGTATGCTAGTGAAAGAATATTGTCAGTTTAATAATAAGAAAAGGAGGCGGCAAAATTATACCTCAGTGGTTGTTAATGAGTTGACTCGAGTCGATGTGTACTTTATTTAGTTTTGGCTCGATAATAAATGGGAAAAAATCCAAAAGTACCACTGTTTAAAAAAAAAATTCCAAAAATACCACCCAACTCCAAAAAATTCCAAAAATACCACCCTTTTTCAAAAACCGCCACCCCACCCAGCGGTTTGGTCGAAAACCGCTTGTCGGGGGCGCGGTTTCTATGCAAACCGCGGGCCTAGGGGGCGGTTATAAAAAAAAATTTGGACCAAACCGCCACCCCACCCAGCGGTTTGGTCCAAATTTTTTTTTTCCCGATCAACTCCTAACTTCGGTCGAAACTTCAAATGAACGTAACTTTGCACTCGGGTATCCGATCGTAGCGATTTGTTTTTTCATTTCGCATAACTTTTCAAGATCTACAACTTTTACTAGGATGAAATTTTCAAAACAGGAACTATTTGTGGATATACGGGACCTTGAGAATAACTTTACCTTTACTTTTCAGAAATCCATGTACATTTTGAAATTATGATTATATTAAAAGTTGTATATCTTGAAAATTTATACGGAATCAATAAAAAGTTCATAACATTCGGAGTTTGAAGCACAAAGTTATGGCCGCCCAAAGTTTGACGAAAGGCGAGACCCGGCGATTTGCGGCTTGCAAGATCTCAAAAAGTTTGCGGCCTCCATTTTTTGAATCCAAATAACTTTTTGAGATCTTGCAAGTCTCAAACAGCCAGGTCCTGTCTTCGTCTCGAAAAAACGTCATTTGCCACCCCGAACGAGCTTTTTTTTTATTTCGTCAAACTTTGGCCGGCCATAACTTTGTGCTCCAAAATCCGAATGTCATGAATTTTTTTTATTCCGCATAACTTTTCAAGATCTACAACTTTTAATATAATCATAATTTCAAAATGTACATGGATTTGTGAAAAGTAAAGGTAAAGTTATTCCCAAGGTCCCGTATATACACAAATAGTTCCTGTTTTGAAAATTTCATCCTAGTAAAAGTTGTAGATCTTGAAAAGTTATGCGAAATGAAAAAAAAACCCCTACGATCGGATACCCGAGTGCAAAGTTACGTTTGTTTGAAGTTTCGATCGAAGTTAGGAGTTTATCGGGAAAATTTTTTTTTGACCAAACCGCTGGTTGGGGTGGCGGTTTTGGGC
The DNA here is from genome assembly GCA_946122785.1 of Linum tenue. Lineage (NCBI taxonomy): Eukaryota > Viridiplantae > Streptophyta > Magnoliopsida > Malpighiales > Linaceae > Linum > Linum tenue. The sequence goes on from CAMGYJ010000008.1 coordinate 3,412,418, forward strand.
CAAACCGCCACCCCACCCAGCGGTTTGGTCCAATTTTGTTTTTAACCGCCCCCTAGGCCCGCGGTTTGCATAGAAAACCGCGCCCCCGACAAGCGGTTTTCGACCAAACCGCTTGGTGGGGTGGCGGTTTTTGAAAAAGGGTGGTATTTTTGGAATTTTTTGGAGTTTGGTGGTATTTTTGGAATTTTTTTTTAAACAGTGGTACTTTTGGATTTTTTCCTAATAAATGAGTCGAGCTCGAACTTGGCTCATTTATAAACAAACTGAGTCAGAGTTAACCTCGAGCTGACTCATTTATTAAAATCTTCTTGGCTAATAATCATTAAAATCAGGAGTTTATTTCAAGTTCAATGTTATAATAATTTCTAAATTAAACCCTAATATTTATATATATCATATATGATATATGTGGTTGGCTGATCTCATGTCATACATACATGAGACATATTTGCTCACATACTCAAAATCTTAAGCATGTGAGATATGCAATTCAATAAACCATTGAATTATCAACAAGCCAACTCATATGATATAGATCAATTTTCTCATAAGCCAGTAGTATAGTTGGCTCACGAATAACAATGTCGAGACATCTCATGAGCTCAAAACAAAAGAGTTCACGAGTTGAGCTCAACAAGCCACCTAGTCAAGCTGACTCACGAGTCGAACAAGGCTTATATCATGCTCGGTTCTTAATATACGAGTAAATCTTTTTCTTAATCAAACGAGATTTTATCTAGTCGAGTCGTTCATGAGCGACTTGGTTCATTAACAACCCTATATATTATTATATAGTCGGCTTTGTAGGAAGAACTAGGGTGTTAATATTCAATTTGTTAGAATGGCGCTAACATTGTCTCTAGTCAATAGTAGTATTTCATTTTGATAATTTTTTTTATTCCAATGGGTTGACCACAATTGATGCGGATTTAATAATGGACATGTTTGTCATTAATAAAAAATTGGAAAGGTTGACACACTCGTGGTGTGTGCATTAATTGGAGACAAGAAAACACAACAAACAACTCCACAAAAGTATCATACCTCACCACACCACAAAATTTATAAAACATACTAGAAAACTTATAAAACATACCATACCACAAAAGTCATAAACCAAACCACAAATACTAGGAAGAATACCAAAATATTTATAATGCATACGACAAGTTTTTTTTAAAGCACATCACAAATTTGCTAAAATATACGAGAAACCTCATAAATCAGATCATAAATTTATGAAAGCACAACACAAGTTAGTTAAAGCAGACCACTATTTGAGATCTCATTATCACGAGCTAAATTATCTTCGTTATTAAATAGTGACATCGGTCCAACCGGCAGTTGTTCATCCAACGATGTCCAAAATGTTCAGCAACACCGTATATAATATTTGAGGAATATGGATTACCAAAAGTAGTCTCAAATATGGATTACCAAAGTACTGAAGTAGTAAAAAAAAAAGCTTTTTATGGGGCTTGCTGATAATTCAGTAATGGATCTGTATGTCAGTCTCTCTGCTGTATGTACATGTGTATTATATATAGTCACATCCTGTACACAATCAAAGCACCCAAATTAAGCTTCAGAACTATCATTCAGTTCTTTCTTTCCTTCCTACATTTCCCGTTATGTCTGCTAATTCATCCCCGTCGGCGGATCGGGACTCCGCAAGCTTCCATGACAGTATTTGGGGTGACCGCTTCGTCAACGAAGTTGATAATCAGTACCTCCAGGTTAGTTAATTTGGATGGATTAGCTTGCTAATCACTAAAGGGGATAACATACCATGAGTTGTAATTATTGGTTTTGTAGTTTTAATCGTTATTTTGTTTTACAGTTGTAAGACTACAACTCCGATCGAACAAGCATAATACCAATAATTATTTTTACCGTATTGTAGTGTTTTTTTTTTTTTTTTTTTTTTTTTTTTTTTTTTGCAGTTGTAGGACTACAACTGCTAACGTGAACCATTACATCTCATAATTAGTATGGTCCAAACCTTCTATAGGATTAACATAGTATCATTTTTCCGTCGTTATTTCTTTTACTATTCCTATAATTAATCGGTGTAAGTACTATCATAATGTCGATTTCTGTTACAAAAATCAAAGTTTAGGTATGACATTTTAAAATATAAAATATATAGGTAATAACTGTAATTTTACACCAATTTATGAATTACCAATTCATTGTATTTGGATTTAAATGGATTGGATTAGTTGGATCTTTTGTGGATGAATTAGATTGGATCGCTGGATTTGGATTCAAATTGTCACCTTTATATATAGTATATAAGTAGGATCTTAATTTATTGACTCCGGTAGATTGAACTGCCCCCACCCCCAGACAATTGTATAGATGGATCAATTGTAAAACAAGACAATTTGATCAATTGTTTCACTTTACAAAATGAGTCATTTAAAACGAGCTAATTCAGATTGCCTGCCCCCTCCCTTAGACAATTGTAATTAGCTCAAAATGAGTCAATTCAAAATTCTCAGCCAAAATTGCTTCATCCAATTTTTTTGCTGCCAAACAGAGCAATCTGGCCCAATTGTCTCAAAACGAGAACATTATGCGAGAATGATCCATTAGAACTACTCATCCAAACGATGCCTAAATTTTTCTGTGATTTGTGGTGGTATGGAATATATTTTATTAGGGTGGCCTTGTACACGAAAGATTACATAAAGCTTTGAAGGAAGAGGTGAGGAAGATGGTGACAACCGATGAAAGTATAGATGACAGTAGCATAAATGAGCTAAAGAGTAGAACTGCCGAAAAGCTGCGCCTAATAGATGCAATTCAGCAGCTAGGTGTTGGGTATCACTTTGAAGCAGAGATTGAACAAGCACTCGAGAAAGTGCATGCTCTTGGAGACAAATTATTCATCGTGGATGGTGACAATAATGATCTTTACCATGCTGCTCTTCGATTTCGACTCCTTAGACAACAAGGATTTCATGTTTCATCTGGTATGTATATATGTCATGTATATACCCACCCACATATACCTTTTAGAACACTCTGAATATGCTCTTTACATAGTGGTTTTTATCGTATATTCAAGGTAAATATAGAGATATTGTATATTCTTAGTGAAAAATTATATCTATATCTTAAATTAATCGAGTTTTGTGTTATGGTACTATATCACAATCTTTAATGAGTAAACCCTAAGCCCTAGTTCTCTAAACACTAAATCCTAAATTCTAAAACTATGCATCTAATATGTTGGCTAAATTTTAGCAAATCAATACCATCGATTATTGTTCCTAATTAAATTGATCTTAATGTATATATTTTTAGAATTAGTATCTAGGTACTACTCACTAGAGTTAAGCCCTTACCGACTAATGTATTTCCTAAATATGAATTTTACATGTGATTGATTTTACTTACATGTCAAATTTGAGGATCCTATTAAGTATTATCCCTCCTTGTTTCAACCTAACTTCTCCGATCCACTGCTTCATATATATTTACCCTTGAACTCTTTCATATATATATATATTATTCTCATTTGTAGCAAGCTATATTAATCACAATTTTAATAACAACCCTCGTAATTAATTAACGATGCATGTGCATGCACGTGGCTGGCAGATGGGTTCAAAACATTGAAAGACGGTGAAGGGAGGTTCAAAGCGTCATTGGAGTCGGACGAGCAAGGCCTGTTGAGTTTGTACGAGGCAGCACATGTAGCTTTGAATGGAGAAGGAATACTGGACGAAGCTCTGGCCTTCGCAACAAAGACCCTCAAGTCACACAAGATCTGCAGCCCTGCATTCCAAAAGCAGGTCCAATTCGCCCTCCGCCTTCCAATTTGGAAATGTGTCCCCAGGTCACTTACTAGACATTACATCGATATCTATTCCGAGGATGCTTCCCACAATCAAAAACTCCTCGTGTTCGCGAAGCTGGACTTCAACATGCTGCAGAGTGATCATCGAAAAGAACTCAACGAAGTCACAAGGTGATGATCAGTTTTCGGACTTGTGTTATTTTAAGCACAGATCGACTTTCATAATACTTGTGTTTTGGTCATCTAGCTATACTAGCTAGCCTAGTAATTACCTTAATTTGTTGTTTTGTACCAAACACACACACACACATATATATATAGGTGGTGGAAAAGTCTTAATGTGGCGGTCAACTTTCGACATGCACGTGATAGAGTTGTCGAGTGCTACTATTGGATCTATGCGGTTTACTTCGAGCCCAAGTATCACTTGGCAAGGATGATAATCGTCAAGATCATATCGTTGTTGTCACTGTTGGACGACACTTACGATAACTTTGGTACCCATGATGAGGTTGAGATCCTGACCGCAGCTATTCAGAGGTTCGTTTCTTCCATGAGATTTTGACTAAATTAACTAACTTATAGTAAAACATGCACAAACTAGTCACTATTTACGCTGCATCGATCTATCACCTATCAATTAAAATAAATAAAAAAAGTCAAATGAATATATACATATGCATCAATATCTTAATCAATGACTATCTACATATGCTTGTTTCAGGTTCGATGTGAGTGCACTTGAAGAGCTACCCGAGACGATGAAGAACATGTATCGTCTAATCATAAACGTGTATGATGAAATCGAAACGAAACTTGCAGAAACAGGACCAACTTTTGCAGTTGATTATGCTAAGGAAGAGGTAATTTTAAGTTTTTTTTTTCTTTCTTTTGCCAATTCAGTTTTTTTTTTCTTATGAAATAACTTAAAGTTTTCTTGTTATTATATATGCAGCTGAAGAAATTGTGTCGCTCCCACTTGACTGAGATCCAGTGGCGTAGCAAAGGCAATGCTCCGACGCTAGAGGAGTACAAGGCGTTCGCATATATTACCAGTTGCTGTCCCATCCTCTGCACTTCTGCTTTCGTCGGGATGGGAGCAGAAATAGCCACCAGAGAGGCCTTTGAATGGGTGATCAATGAATCTAATAAGATGGTTAGAGCCGGCTCTATCATTTTTAGGCTTCAAAATGACATTGTTTCTCACAAGGTAATTACCATTACATATGTATTCCAAGACATTTACGACCTAGGCCATGTCACGTAGATGTGTAACGAGATGAGTCGTCGTGATAATTTGGGAATTTCTGAACTCATATATTTTTTTAGTTTTTTTATTAATTAGTTCGCATTTCACTATTGCTTTGGGTTATTAATTGATATTGGTAGTTGTAGTATGATTTGGATTGATTTTTAGTATTTGTTTAGGATTTGATTATTGTTTTCTTGTGAGTAAGTTTCATGTTTTGGGTAGGAAAAAGAGAGAGAAGGTCGGTGGCCTAGGAGGAGAAGGATTGAAAATTTTCTTCTTTCTTTTTTATCGTTGTTTCTTTCGATTTACCTTTCTATTTTCTAGAATTCCACCCATTTCTTGTCTGATAGACATGATTAATTAGTAAAAGACGAAACACGCATTTAATTTCTATTAATATGCTCCTGAATATTTTCTTCCGTGTATTTTCTCAGTTTGAGCGAAATAGAAAGCATGCAGCTTCAGCAGTAGAATGCTACGTAAAGGAGCATATGGCATCGGAGGATGAAGCAGTTGAATTTCTTTGGACGGAGATTTCTAAAGCATGGAAGGACATTGCTGAAGCGTGCCAAAAGCCAACACCATTATTAGTAGCCCTCACAGACCGTGTTCTCAACTTCGCACGCTCAATTAGTGTTATATACGAAAAGGAAGATGGCTATACAAATTCCTACCTCTTGAAAGCCCACCTCAGTTCATTATTTGTTGATCTTATTCCTCTTTGAAGAACACCTCGAAAATAATTGCGGGTGACTCGTGACTGTCCAAAGCTAGAACAATGTCAATCTATTATCTATCTCCTTTCGATAGGTGCTTTTTCATCTGTCCTTTATGTTCCCGTTTTCCCTGTTAGGCGTTATCATGGCTCGAACTCGATAATGCATTATGAATATATTCGCCTCTAGTGGATATGTTTTGATTAATAGTATTTTGTGTCCATTTTTTGTTTAAAGTTTGCAAACACGCGCGTGCCTATTTGGGTGTTTCAATTGGACCTACAAAATAATTCACTAAAATACGAGTGGATTTAAGTTGACCAGTCAAACTTATCACTCATATTTTACTTTATTTCGTAAAATCATTTTATCAAATCCGATTTATTTTATAGTTTCACTATTTAAAGATATTATTTATTGTTGCTTAATTTTGCGGAGATAAAATTTGTTGCGGTTACTTAAACCGTGTTTAGTATTGGGCCTTGTTGGGCCACGTTTGATTCGTTGGATTAGGGTTTTAACCCTAAGTTTATCTATATAAGCTTAGCTATCGACTTGTGTGATAGCAAGCCGTCAAGATGTAATCCTAATAAGAGATCAGCCGTGAGCTCTTATGAGCTCACCGTGGATTAGTCTCGATCAATCGATCAAGGATACCACGTAAAATCGTTTGTCTCGTGTTCTTGTTATTCCGCATCATCAAATTCTACAAAATTTTCCCTAAAACTCCTCTAAACCAAATGCCCATTCCTAGTTGAACATTCTAAAGATTCGTGAAAAAGATATTCACGCTCAAGGATGGGTACGTATTCGTAGATTCACTCCAATCCAAAAATATGATTTGCATTTGGTTTGACTTAGAACATCTCCATCAATACAATTGCAAAAGAAATTGCATTTGTGTTTTTTATTGTCAACTCAAAATTTTTGCAATCCACATCACATTCATTTCATTCACCTACATCAATGCAATTAACTTGCAATTGCAAATATAATTAAATATAATGTTTAAATTATAGAAAATTAAGTAAAAGAGAAAAGAAAATAATATAAAATACAAAATCCCCATTTTTTTAGACTTTTTTTACTTGCATATGGAATTGCATTTGTTGCAAGCTTGCAAATATGCAATTGGTAGCCACATCAATGCAATTGGTTTTGCAATTGCAAACACCTATGCCATGTCATTTTGCAATTGAGAAGCAATACCAATGTGGATGCTCTTAGTCTCGTCTATTTTTCTTCATAATTAAAATAATTTATAAGCCGAAACAATTCAAACACTTCAAAACTATTGAGGGAAAATTAAACTGCAAGGGCGCCAATAAATAGAAGGGTTTGGAGACGAAACTATATGAGCATACTTTAAAAAACCTAGCCGCCCTACGTAAACCCTAAAATAAACCTATTTCCTGTATTCTTGTTGTAGACCTAGAAATAGTATAATTCCCGGTCTCAAGATCCGTTGCTCTACAACACTCTCCGCATCAACTTCCATCTCCACCGATCAAACACACAATGGTTGAAGCAAAGATAACCGGTGAAGTGATCGGAATCGACCTAGGCACGACCTTCTCCTGCGTCGCCGTCGCCCGAAAGGGCCGATCCGTCGAGATCATAGCCAACGACCAAGGCAACCGGACCACCCCTTCCGCCGTCGCCTTCTCCCCCGCCGCCGCCGGTTTCGAGCGCCTCCTCGGCGAAGCCGCCAAAAACCAGGCCACCCTCAACCCCCGCCGCACCATCTTCGACGTCAAACGACTCATCGGCAAAAAATTCCACGACCCAGAAGTCCAGAACGACCTCAAATACCTGCCCTACCCCGTCGTTGAAAGAGACGGAAGGCCTTGCGTCGAAGTGGAAGTCAACGGCGAGCAGAAGAAAACCTTCACACCGGAAGAAATAAGCGCCATGGTGCTGGGTAAAATGAAGGAGACCGCGGAAGCCTACCTTGGGAAGCAAGTCACCAACGCCGTGGTTAGCGTCCCGGCCTACTTCAACGACTTACAGAGGCAAGCCACCAAGGACGCAGGCATTATCGCAGGCCTTAATGTTTTGCGGATAATCAACGAGCCTACTGCTGGTGCCCTAGCCTACGGTGTGAACCAGGACCCAAACACAAAGAGGAACATTCTGGTTTACGATTTAGGTGGCGGGACGTTCGACGTCAGCGTTTTGGAGATCGAGGACGGCATATTCCAGGTATGGGCCAAAAAATCTTTGAGAACCTTGATTGAAGCAGTTGATCATAATACATGAAATGTGTAACCGTTAATGGTTAACCAGAACTCAAAGTAACTTATTGAAATAAACCAAGTTAAGATCGTTAATTGAGGATCACTTGTTTAATCCGTCAATTTTTCCCGACAGGTACTGGCCACCGGTGGTGATACACATTTAGGTGGGGGAGATTTCGACCAAAGGCTGATGGAGTATTTTGTCGATCTGATAAAGAAGAGGTACAGAAAGGATGTTAGTGAAGACGGGAAAGCTTTGGGGAAGCTGCGGAGGCAATGCGAGAGGGCCAAACGGGTATTGAGCAGTCAGATGCAGACTAGAGTAGAGATTGACTCTTTGATACAAGGGATTGATTTTTCTGAGCCGCTGACGAGGGCAAAATTCGAGGATTTGAATTTGGATCTTTTTGAGAGGACACTAGAAGTGGTGAAGTCGACACTAAAAGATGCCAAGGTAGAGAAGGACAAGATTGACGAGATAGTGTTGGTTGGAGGAAGCACAAGAATTCCCAAAGTGAGGGAGATGTTGAAGAAGATGTTTGATGGGAAGGAACCTAGCAAAGGGATTAATCCTGATGAAGCCGTGGCTTATGGTGCTGCTGTCCTCGGAGGCAATCTCACTAGCGACCGAGCTGGAGTTGGTAATTTTGCAAATCTTTCGAAGCCCTACCAGCTGGTTTGTGTATTTGTGTTTCCGGTTTTTGTCTTTCCATATAATTGCAGTTTTAACTGGTTGGTACAAATTCTACGTACTTTTTGGAATTGTAGGTGCTATTTTATTTGATGTCACTCCCTTGAGTTTGGGGATTGGTCTCCATGGCGATCTGATGGATGTATTAGTGCCCAGAAATACAGCCATTCCTACAAAGAAATCAAAGGGTGGATACAAAATAGTTCACGACCAGAAAACTAGTCAGATTTTCAGAGTTAGTTTCTTTATATATAGCAACCAGTTGAATTATTTTGTATATAATTTTGTTTCAGATCATACCTAATATGCGTACACGAATATCATATATCATTTCAGGTTTACCAAGGTGAACGAACCCTGACCAAGGACTGCCTTCTGCTCGGAAGTTTTACACTAACAGGGATTCAAGCGGCTCCAAGGTACGTAAAATCTTTGTTGTCATCATTGCAAGATCGCATGCAAGTCTACTCAAACTCTGGGAAATTTTGAACAAACAACTGCAGTGGAGCTGTGCGTATGGAGGTGACATTCGAGGTTGATGCGGATGGAATCCTAACCGTCACGGCCAAGGAGGAAGCCACCGGGAATTCTAGGTCCCTTACCATTGACAACTACAAGAAGAATTTGAGTTCAAGGGAGATTGAGAGGATGATACGAGAGGCAAGGGAGATGGCGGAGCACGACAAGAAGGAGAGAGAACGTGTTGAAGCAGGAAACCAAATGGAACAAGACATTTATGATTTGAACAAGGCAATAGCGGAAAAGCTTCATATGTATGGTGGTGACAAGACTACTGTGGAGAGGGCTTCGAGAGAAGCTTCAGACTGGTTTGATAACAACAACAGTGCAAGCATGCAAGAGTACAAGGATAGAAGTCAGAAGCTGAGAGCCCTATTGAAGAAGGTTTCACCAGAAAAGTGAAGAAATTACGTCCGTCATATATATGCACTCTCGAATTACCTACTTTATTTTGTTTGCACTTTGCAATATCTTTCTTTAGTTGGACTTTGTAAAATTCTATTGTGCGAGTAACGAATAAAAGACGAGACATACGATTTACGTGGTTTCCCCGTTCGATGTGAACGGGACTACTCCACGGAGAGCTTGAGGCTAAAACTAAAGTAAACTATAAATATTCAGAGGGGTAGTTCGTACCTGAATCCTCCCGGCAACAACCCATATTAGTTCAGCTACAAAACCACTACGCCAGCAGCACAATTGTTTAGCAATTTTATGTTTCTAACCAATTTCAATTTTTTTTGGGGGGGGGGGGGGGAGACCCCTAGGTACTCTCACCAACGAGGCTCAAAAGTCGAGAGAGGCTGCTAGAGGTCGATGGAGGCATTTTGTAGTAAGAACGCGACGAGGGCGTCGCGAGAATAGGTGGCGAAGAATGTCACACGTGACGAGCGACATGGCGAGTCATGTGACGGATCATGACCAAGTCAAGCACGCGTGACATTAAGGAAGACCTAGTAGCATAACCCTTAGTTATGCTACGGGTTATGCTAACCCTTATAGGGGTTAGCACCGTGATAACTAACAAAAAACGCTACTAAAAACAACGAAATCACTACGAATTATTATAATATCAATACAACATCTAAGCTAAATCACTACTAACCCTTAGTTAGAACGGTGCTAACTCTTGTACAATTAGCACCGTAACTCCTCCCTTTGCTTATTGAACATATATTTTCTAATAATTATATTTTTCCTTTTTCCGCCTGAACTCGGAATAGGGTTTCTCTTATTTTCCTATATATATTGCAGAAGCCTACAAAACTCTCTTTTTTTGGTAAAAACCTAAAAAACTCTCTGCACACGACAAACTTCCAACATTCATTCACCATCGTCAAAGAAAAGTAATTGTTGATGTGACTTGAATCGGACTATCAGCCGCTACGACTGGTAATCGGGGGTGCGGGGGCAACGCCCCCGGCCCACGGTGTATGGGCTCAATGTTATTTGGGTTCGGGTTCTGGGCCTGGTCTGTAACCGTTTCCTTTGCTAGATTGGATTAGGTTTAGACCCACATGGAGAAGTACTATAAATACTTCTTATACTCCTCTGTAATCTGTAATCTCCTCGATATAGTGAAGCTGGCTCTCTCTCGCTCGTGGACTAGCTAACACACATCGTGTTAGTGAACCACGTAAATCGTGTGTCTGTGTTCTTTCGATTCTCGCTTTCGTATTCTTGCTTTGTCGATTCCGGCGATTTCCCGATCCGTAGCAGCGCGTTTATAACAAGTGGTATCAGAGCCGCGGCTGGAAATCAGGCTAGGTTTTTCGATTCAGAAGAATGACGTCGGTGAACATGAAGATCGAAAAGTTCACGGGGAAGAACAACTTCGCTATATGGCAGATCAAGATGCAGGCTTTATTAAAACAGCAAGGGCTGTGGGGGCCGCTGTCTGCAAAACAGAAGAAGGCAGCGGTCGATGACGATGAGTGGAATACCCTGGAGGAGAAGGCCCTCTCGACCATCATGTTATCGTTGTCTGATGACGTCATCATTGAAGTCGCTGCTGAGAAGACTGCCGCGGGCTTGTGGTTGAAACTAGAGAGTCTGTACATGACTAAGTCTCTAACCAACAAGCTGCATCTCAAGCAACGGTTGTTCAGCTTGAGGATGCAAGAAGGTACGCCTTTGAGGGAACATCTCGAACAGCTTAACTCTATTTTGCTGGATCTGCGTAATATAGATGTTCAAGTTGATGACGAGGATGCTGCCCTAATCCTGCTGGTTTCTTTGCCGAGTTCATATGAGAATTTCGTTGATTCTTTTATTGCTGGTAAAGAAAGCGTGTCGTTGGAGGATGTCAGGTCTGCTCTTCATACGAGAGAGATCAGACATAAGGCGTCCGGATCTGGTACAGGTGGTGAGGCATCGGGTTTGGCTGTTACAGGTGGAAAGGGAAAGAAGAAATCTGGTAAAGGGAATTCGAGTAAGAATTCCAAGGGTCCCGGTCCACACCCAGGTGATGCTTGTCACAACTGTAAGGAAGTGGGGCATTGGAAGTACAACTGTCCCAAGAGAAGAGGGCAACAGAAGAAACAAGGTTCAGTTGCCGTGGCAGAAGTGGACAACAGTTCTGAAGACGATCTCGCCTTGGCTGTAGATGAGAAGGCACATCGTGGTGATGTGTGGTTTCTGGATACTGCAGCCTCATACCATATGTCTCCGAACAGGGATTGCTTCACAACCTACGAGCAGATAGATGGTGGTAATGTGGTCATGGCTAATGGAGCTATCTGCAAGGTTGTTGGAATCAGGTCCATAAAGGTTCGGACACATGATGGTTCATTCTGTACCGTGAATGATGTCAGGCATGTTCCACGAATGACAAAGAACCTGATCTCCTTGAGTCTACTCGACAGCAAGGGTTTCAGCTTCAAAGGAAAAGGTGGAGTTGTGTATGCCTGCAAAGGTTCAAGGAAGGTACTGAAGGGCGTGAAGCGTGGGACCTTGTATGCATTACAAGGGTCTGTGTTGTCTGGTTCTGCTGCAGTTGCATCGTCTCAGGTTCAACAGGAAGATATGACCACTCTCTGGCACATGAGACTGGGGCATATGAGTGAACGAGGGATGCAAGTTCTGTCAAAGAGGGATCTTCTTTGCGGGCACAAGGTGCAGAATTTGGAATTCTGTGAGCATTGTGTGTTTGGGAAGCTACATCGCAGCAAGTTTCCCAAGAAGGGTATCCACCGGACGAAGGGGATACTGGATTACCTCCACTCCGACTGTTGGGGTCCTTCACGAGTTGAATCCATTGGAGGCAGCATGTATTTTCTGTCTATTATTGATGATTATTCAAGATTTACTTGAATTTTCATGATGAAGCAGAAAAGTGAGGCTTTCACGAAGTTCAAGCAGTGGAAGACATTGGTGGAGAATCAGACCGGGAAGAAGATCAAGAAGCTGCGAACGGACAATGGTCTGGAGTTCTGCAGTTCTGAGTTCAACGAATTCTGCAAGGATGAAGGGATTGCCCGTCATCGGACCGTGAGAGATACACCCCAGCAGAATGGCGTTGCAGAAAGGATGAACCAGACATTGTTGGAGAGAGCACGGTGCATGCTCTCTAATGCTGGACTAGAGAGAAGATTCTGGGCAGAAGCAGTGAACATGGCGTGCTTCCTGATCAACCGTGGACCTCACACAGGTATCGAGTTGAAGACTCCTTATGAGGTGTGGTATGGTAAGCCTGCTGATTACTCTTCGCTGAAAGTGTTTGGGTGTCCTGTTTATTATCATGTGGATGAGGGTAAACTGAACCCAAGGGCAAAGAAGGGTGTATTTGTGGGTTACGGAGATGGAAATAAGGGATTTCGAGTCTGGTCACCTTCTGAGCATCGAGTTATACTTAGTAGAAATGTGATATTTGATGAGAAGTCTATGTTTAACCCCATGTTGAAGGTTACTGTTGCTGAAGGTAGCAGGAATGTTGATAAGCAGGTGGAGCTGCAAACTCTCAATGAGAGTGAGTTTGAGCACCAAGGTGGAGAAGATCAACATGATGAGGATGTCTCTGCAGAGCCAGAAACTTCAGAGTCCAGTGCACGAGCTAAACAGTCTATTGCTTCCGGTAGACCGAAGAGAGCGACTGTAGGAGTACCTCCACAGAGGTATGGCTTCGAGGACATGGTGGCGTATTCATTTCAGGTTGCTGAGGAAGTGGATGCAGGAGAGCCACAGTCCTATAGAGAAGCAGTTTCGGGTGGTGAAGCTGATCAGTGGCTTGCCGCAATGGGAGATGAGATGGAATCCCATGACAGGAATCAGACTTGGGAGCTAGTCAAACGACCACAGGGAAGGAAGATTGTTACAAACAAGTGGATCTACAAGAAGAAGGAAGGAATCACTTCTAAAGAGGGCATGAAATTTAAAGCTCGGGTGGTTGCACGAGGCTTCTCGCAGAGGGAAGGAGTTGACTACAATGAGATTTTCTCACCAGTGGTCAGACATACTTCGATCAGAGTGCTACTAGCAATAGTGGCACATTATGACTTGGAGCTCGAGCAGCTAGACGTGAAGACAGCTTTCCTGCATGGAGAGTTGGAAGAAGAAATTTACATGACTCAGCCAGAAGGATTCGAGGTTCCTGGAAAAGAAGACTATGTTTGTAAGTTGAAGAAGTCCTTGTATGGACTTAAGAAATCTCCGAGGCAGTGGTACAAGAGATTTGACAGTTACATGCTTGAGCTGGGCTACAACAGAAGTCCATATGATTGTTGTGTATATCACAGCAAGGTAGAGGATGGTTCGATGATATATCTAGTTCTGTATGTGGATGATATGCTCATAGCTGCGAGGTCAAAGTCTGATATCCAGAAGTTAAAGGGGCTTCTCAGTGCTGAGTTTGAGATGAAGGATTTGGGAGCTGCTCAGAAGATCTTGGGTATGGAGATTTACAGGGACAGGTCGAAGAAGAAGCTTTTCTTGTCACAGAAGAGCTACATCCAGAAGATATTGTCGAGGTTTGGCATGTCTTCAGCAAAGCCCTTAAATACTCCTAGTGCTTCAAATGTTCATCTATCCTCAGCGTATGCACCACAGTCAGAGGCTGAGAAGGAGTACATGTCGAGAGTCCCATATGTAGCTTGATGTACGCTATGGTATGCACTAGACCTGATCTTGCACATGCTGTTAGTGTTGTCAGCAGGTTTATGATACAACCTGGGAAGGAGCATTGGCAGGCTGTGAAGAGGATCTTCCGGTACCTTAAGGGTACACCTGATGTGGGGATTAGCTTCGGAAGTGATGCAGAGTGCTTGGTGTCTGGGTATTCTGACTCGGACTATGCTGGAGATGTTGACACGAGGAGATCGATGACCGGTTATGTATTCACTCTTGGAAGTTCTGTAGTGAGTTGGAAGGCAACTCTGCAGTCGGCGGTGACATTGTCTACTACTGAGGCAGAGTATATGGCGTTGACAGAAGCTGCTAAGGAGGGAATATGGTTGAAGGGACTGGTTGGTGATCTTGGTCTACATCATGATCAGGTTGTGGTGTATTGCGACAGTTTAAGTGCAATATGCTTGGCCAAGGATCAAATCCACCATGAGAGGACTAAGCACATCGATGTGAGGTATCATTTCTTGAGGACAGAGAAGAGGATTAAGGTGAAGAAGGTTGGCACCGCGGATAATCCTGCTGATATGTTCACGAAGCCGGTTCCACATGGCAAGTTCCAACACTGCTTGGACTTGCTGAATGTCTTGAGTGGGTGACTCCGCCCTACGGGGCATTGATGGGCTCAATGTTATTTGGGTTCGGGTTCTGGGCCTGGTCTGTAACCGTTTCCTTTGCTAGATTGGATTAGGTTTAGACCCACATGGAGAAGTACTATAAATACTTCTTATACTCCTCTGTAATCTGTAATCTCCTCGTTATAGTGAAACTGGCTCTCTCTCGCCCGTGGACTAGCTAACACACATCGTGTTAGTGAACCACGTGAATCGTGTGTCTGTGTTCTTTCGATTCTCGCTTTCGTATTCTTGCTTTGTCGATTCCGGCGATTTCCCGATCCGTAGCAGCGCGTTTATAACAGTAATGGTGGGTAAAAGAAAAGCACCGGACGACGTAGAGATCAGCGGCGAAGTGATAGGAATCGACCTAGGCACCACCTTCTCCTGCGTCGCTGTCGCTCGAAAGGGTCGCGCCGTCGAAATCATAGCCAACGAGCAAGGCAACCGGACCACCCCTTCCTACGTGGCCTTCTCCCCCGCCGCCGCCGGCTCCGAACGTCTCATCGGCGAAGCCGCCAAGAACCAGGCCACTCTCAACCCGCGTGGGACAATTTTCGACGTCAAGCGACTCATCGGGAAGAAATTCGACGACCTAGAAGTCCAGAGTGATCTAAACTACTTGCCCTACCCCATCGTGGAAAGAGATGGGAAGCCTTGCGTTCAAGTTGAAGTCAACGGCGAGCTGAAAACCTTCACCCCGGAAGAAATCAGCGCCATGGTGCTGGGGAGGATGAAGGAGACCGCGGAACTGTACCTTGGGAAGCAAGTAACCAACGCCGTGGTCACCGTCCCGGCCTACTTCAACGACTCACAAAGGCAAGCCACCAAGGACGCCGGCACCATCGCCGGGCTCAACGTTGTGCGGATAATCAACGAGCCCACGGCCGGCGCCCTGGCATACGGCGTGAACCAGGATTCGAAGAGGAAGAGGACCATTCTGGTGTTCGATTTGGGCGGCGGGACGTTCGACGTCAGCGTTTTGAACATCGACAAGGGTGAGTTCCGGGTGCTGGCCACCGGCGGGGACACTCATCTCGGCGGTGGGGATTTCGACCAGAGAGTGATGAAGTATTTCGTCGATTTGATCAAGCGGAAGTACAACAAGGATGTTACTCAAGACCCCAAGGCTATTGGGAAGCTACGTAGAGAATGCGAGAGAGCCAAAAGGGTACGTATAAATTTTTTTTTTTTTGAATTTAGGGCTGGGATATCGGTTTCTGTTTTGTATCGAAAAGTTGATAAGAAATTGAAATCGAAAAACATTATAGTTTTTCGGGTTGTAATAACTGAAATCGAAGTCGTTAAAGGGTTATCTGTTTTACTCAATGCTCATTTACTAGTAGGTACTGAGCAGTCAGACACAAACTAGAGTGGAGATTGACTGCTTCATAGACGGGATGGATTTCTTCGAGCCACTGTCGAGGGTGAGGTTCGAGGATTTGAATTCGGATATGTTTGAGAAGACAATGGAAGTGGTGAGGTCGACGCTGAAGGATGCAAAGGTGGAGAATAAGGAACAGATCGACGAGATAGTGTTGGTTGGAGGAAGCACGAGAATCCCCATGGTGAGGGAGATGTTGAAGAAGGAGTTCGACGGGAAGGAGCCGAGCGAAGGGATCAACCCCGACGAGGCCGTGGCTTATGGTGCTGCTGTCCAAGGAGCCATGCTCAGTACGGACCAAGACGAACTCGGTACCTATTTTAATGAACATTATTTCTAGGGCAGTAATTAAGCCACACATATATATATGGAGTTTGAAATTTTTGGTGGTGTGCTACTTGAATTAATATGTTAGGTCTCGTTTTATACGACGTCACTCCCTTGAGTTTGGGGATCAATAGCTACGGTGGTGTGATGTCTGTGGTGGTGCCGAGAAACACAGTCATTCCTGCAAAGAGATCAAGTGGCAGGCGCATTACTGTTGGAGACCAACAAACTTCTTTTAATGTCGAGGTTCCATTTGGTTCATGTCTCCCGGTTTGATTCGATTTCGGTTTATCTATAATACAGATCTAACCATACAGGGTTGTATCTCATCACTATCTCATATCAGGTGTATCAAGGTGAAAGGCCCCTGGTCAAAGATTGCCTCTGGCTCGGAAGGTTTAGTCTGGACGGTATTGCCGCGGCGCCAAGGTACGTCTAATTAATCTTTGATCGAGTCTAACAATCTATCATTAGTGGTAAAATTAGAGTATATACTAAGCCTAGCATTCGCACACAGGGGAGTTGCGGCAATGAAGGTGACGATGGAGGTAGATGCGGATGGAATCTTGAGCGTGACGGCCAAGGACGTAGCAAGCGAAAACAATTCGAAATCCATCGCCATCAAGGGCTACAAACGGAAGCTGAGTGAAGTGGAGGTGGAGAGGATGGTAAGAGATGCAAAGGAGATGGCTGAGCACGACAAGATGGCGAAAGCACGCGTGGATTCGAGGAATCGCTTGGAGAGGTACATCTATGATCTGAAGAAGGATGTGGCTGAGAAGGTTAGTATGAATGATAGGGTTTTGGTGGAGACTGCTTTGACTGAAGCTTCGCGGTGGCTTGATGACAATGAGAATGCATGCATGCAAGATTACGAGGACAAAAATCGGGAGTTGAAAGAACTATGGGAGTCGTACTTCGTAAAAAATGAAACTGATTAACCTGGTTAATCAGTTTCGTTAGCATGAAGGAAAACTGATATAGCCGGTCATATATACATGATCATGCTAGTTAAGTTTGGTGTTTTTGTAGGGAACTAGACTATAACAGCTAGTGCATGGGAGTACCCAATTTCTCTTTGTGCATTACAAATAAATCAATCGCCTGCACGTAGATAATTTCAGATCTCGCTTGCTTCTTACTACGGGACATGTTTAGAGTTTTACCTTGGCCACAGAAATTACGGATTATCTGATATGATCTCAATTCAACCCTTGAATCATCTCAAACAAGTCGTTCAAAGATCGGTTGAAGTTAATACGAACAAGGCTGGAATTTTCCTAAGTGTTGAGACAGTTTTGGGAAGGGTACTTTGGAAAGCCGTATCTCTCAAACCCTTCACTGGAAATGCAAGGTTAGGGTCTCATTTTACACCTGGGATGTTTGTTTATAGTTTTATGCATTTGGGTTGTGGAAATAAGGTCAGGAGGATTGATTTCCAAAGCCATCAAAACCCTATCATGCATTCTGGAATCTGCCAGTTTTTGGCTAAGGCAGGAAGACAGTTTTTTATACCAACTTTGAGCGTGAATTCACAACGATTGGAGCATGACCAGCTGGAGCTTGGAGTTGGAAATGAAATAGCAAGACTTTCTAAACCAAGGGAAGGAATTGGTTGAGCTCGAATCAACCCAGAAGACTGATTTCCAAACCCACAAAGTTGACATCAAAGGCTGTTCTGGAACAGTTTACTTAAGAGAGAAGTTAGTTACTTAGGCTGCAAGTTTTGATTGTTGAACGTATTCTTTTTCCTTGTTTGATTCAGAATGGTTGCCTTATTTGTGTAGGATTGTACTTAGGGTTCGTGGTTATAAATATTCAAGCTTTGAGGTTGTAAAAGTTACGTTGAAGTTTAATCGAAATTACTCCGAGGAGTTTTCCAGCTTGCGAGCTTTTGGTTCTTGGTTGTTTGGCCGAGGATTGCAGACCTAGAGGTCAGGATAATCACTCTTGATCTCGTGGTAGTTCTACCTAGATTAGCCTCTTCCCCTTTCGTGTTGAAGTTGCTGGTTTAGTTCGTTAATTCCATCAAGTTTCATTCCCAAATTCGTCCATCTTTTGATACACCGCTGCGTGCTTCTGAGTTAAGCTCATCGAGGGCTTATTAAGTGGTATCAGAGCCTGGTTTCAAACACAGTGGCCGGGAAAACAAAAGACGTGTCCAGGACGCCGCCTTGGACGAGATCAAAGGGTCCCGTCGACGAAGACCCTGTTGTATCACGTTCTGAAACAGAGCTGGAGTCTGTGTCCGAAAAGGAAGTTCAAATCGAAGGACCAATCATGGCAGGGCAACAGATCAATACAATGGAGCTTTTGCAAACTATAATGGCGCAGATGAACGCCACATTTCAAGTGCAATTCGACAACATCAACCAACAATTGGCGGACTTGAAGTCGGCGGCGAAAACAGAGCCGAAAACGCCGGACGCGACGAAGCGGGGATCATTTGCTGAAGATGATCAGAGTCCGCAGGCTTTGAATGAGCGTATCTGAAACGTGGAGCGACAGTTGATTCTTGCTGGGAACAACAATCGTGATCGGAATCACGAATTCCGTGACCATGATCGACGACCACCGGAAACAGGGAACGTCGACGAGCTGCGAGGAATCAAATTGAGCATTCCCTCGTTTCAGGGAGGCCTTAATCCGGCTGACTACTTGGATTGGGAACGAAAAGTAATATTGTTCTTCGACTGCCATAGCTACACAGAGGAACAAAAGGTAACGTTGGCAGCTTACGAATTCTGAGGCTACGCTGCCGCTTGGTGGGAGCAAGTTCGCATTAAGCGAAGGAGGATCGGTTTGCCTCCCATAACTACTTGGCTCGAGATGAGGAGCTTGATGAGGGAGAGGTTCGTGCCCTCGTATTATCAACGTGAGCTCCATGACGCTTTGCAATTGCTCCGACAGGGAAGCAGAAGCGTTGAAGAATTTTATAGGGAGCTGGACCTACTCATGATCCGGGCCGATGTTCGAGAGGACAAGGAAGCCACCATAAGTCGTTTTTTGCAAGGTCTCAATCGAGACATCAAAAATCAGGTGGAGTTGTTTCCGTTCGTGGAAATTGAGGAGGTGGTTCAATTAGCTGTGAAGGTGGAGAAGCAACTGAAGCAGAGCTCAGGACGGAGGTTCACGTCAACAATCAGTGCCCCAAAACTGTTCCTGAGCAGGAACTGAAGCTGGAATTGCCTAAGAATTCCGCGCGGCAGGTTCCTCTAACGTCTCAAGAAAGGACCGGAACGACCAGTGGAACCATTAGATGCTTCAAGTGCCATGGTTATGGGCACAAATCGCATCAGTGTGCTAACCAGAAGGTTTTGGTACTCCGGGATGGTCAGTACTACTCTGAAGACGAGGAGGAGATCGAGGAAAAGACTGCTGGTAACTTGGAGGGAGAAGAGATGGAGGCGGACAAGGGGCCGTTGTTTGTAGTTCGACGAGCCTTGGCAAGTCAGGAGGAGGATCCTGCTGAAATGGACCAAAGAAGCAACCTGTTTCACACTAGATGTCAGGTTAAAGGAAAAAATTTGACGGTGATTGTTGACGGAGGAAGTTGTGCCAATGTAGCAAGCCTCGACGTCGTGAAACGATTGGGTTTGGTTATGACCCCTCGACCTGAGCCATATTCTCTACACTGGCTCAGTGATCACGCTGTGATCAAGGTCAACAAACAAGTACGAATTCCATTCTCTATTGGAAAGTATCGGGACGAACTGCTCTTCGATGTCATTCCGATGCAGGCCACACACTTGGTCTTGGGAAGGCCTTGGCAATTTGACCGAAGGGTTTCTCATCATGGCCACACAAACCAGTATACGTTTGAGCATGGAGGAAGGAAAGTGATTCTTAGCCTCTGTCGTCAGAAGAAATTCGAGCCGACCAGCAGCATATGGCGCGAGGCCGAGCTAAGGATGAAGATGGGACGAAAAAAGGAGCTTTCGAGGCTCAGTTGCTAGCTAGGAGGTATTTGCTGACTGTTCTTGCTGGCAAGGCAGTCCCGCGAAGGAGCAGAGTGCGCCGACCCTGTATTTCGGCTCCCCTGAAGCGCACTGAATGGGGTGGAGCAGCTGGAGATGAATCGAGACGCGCAGCTGACTCCAACA
Organism: Linum tenue; assembly: GCA_946122785.1. Classification (NCBI taxonomy): domain Eukaryota; kingdom Viridiplantae; phylum Streptophyta; class Magnoliopsida; order Malpighiales; family Linaceae; genus Linum; species Linum tenue. Next base: position 3,433,187 of record CAMGYJ010000008.1, read on the forward strand.
CGTTGGAAATTCGCCCAACAACGTGTAAAACTGGACAGAACTCGACGAATCGAGCTGTCTCGATGGATGCCAAAGTCGAAATTTTGCCTCCACACAAGACGGCCGACGAACAAAAAAAGGATGAATCGGTTGACGAGTTCGGGGACGAATCGAATCAGTCCATTGCTTGGAGTTCCCTTCTGGAGTCTCAGGTAAGGTGTAGGAATCGGGAAATTGGCTCGGCAAGGGCTGTAGAAGAAAGCCCCAAATTTCAGAGCAGCTCGCCGGAATCTGGGGATTGTTCGCCGGATTCTGGGAATTTCAAACTTCCCGACGACGGGAAATTTGGCGCTCACGATTGGCGACGATTTGAAGAGCATCGAAGCATGGGAATGGGTGTAAATGACTCGTGGAGACCCTGGAAATCAGTTGGAGGCAATGAATTGGGTCAGAACGGAGTGAATTGGAAAGCCCAATTTTTGAATCCTCACCGGCAAGTTCGCCGTCGCCGGAAACTGCAAATTTGCAGGTGAGACCTTTGTATGAGCAGCCTATTTCGGATCCAGTTTGGGATCAATTTTGTAGGTCTTTCGAGGAGAAGAAGGCCCAAGCTTTGAGGACAAAGCTTTTTCAACAGGGGGGCTTGATATGATCTCAATTCAACCCTTGAATCATCTCAAACAAGTCGTTCAAAGATCGGTTGAAGTTAATACGAACAAGGCTGGAATTTTCCTAAGTGTTGAGACAGTTTTGGGAAGGGTACTTTGGAAAGCCGTATCTCTCAAACCCTTCACTGGAAATGCAAGGTTAGGGTCTCATTTTACACCTGGGATGTTTGTTTATAGTTTTATGCATTTGGGTTGTGGAAATAAGGTCAGGAGGATTGATTTCCAAAGCCATCAAAACCCTATCATGCATTCTGGAATCTGCCAGTTTTTGGCTAAGGCAGGAAGACAGTTTTTGATACCAACTTTGAGCGTGAATTCACAACGTTTGGAGCATGACCAGCTGGAGCTTGGAGTTGGAAATGAAATAGCAAGACTTTCTAAACCAAGGGAAGGAATTGGTTGAGCTCGACTCAACCCAGAAGACTGATTTCCAGATCCACAAAGTTGACATCAAAGGCTGTTCTGGAACAGTTTACTTAAGAGAGAAGTTAGTTACTTAGGCTGCAAGTTTTGATTGTTGAACGTATTCTTTTTCCTTGTTTGATTCAGAATGGTTGCCTTATTTGTGTAGGATTGTACTTAGGGTTCGTGGTTATAAATATTCAAGCTTTGAGGTTGTAAAAGTTACGTTGAAGTTTAATCGAAATTACTCCGAGGAGTTTTCCAGCTTGCGAGCTTTTGGTTCTTGGTTGTTTGGCCGAGGATTGCAGACCTAGAGGTCAGGATAATCACTCTTGATCTCGTGGTAGTTCTACCTAGATTAGCCTCTTCCCCTTTCGTGTTGAAGTTGCTGGTTTAGTTCGTTAATTCCATCAAGTTTCATTCCCAAATTCGTCCATCTTTTGATACACCGCTGCGTGCTTCTGAGTTAAGCTCATCGAGGGCTTATTATTATCTTAACCTCTAATCAAGCGTATTGTTCAGGTTGAAGCTTTGTCTAGAAGGAAGGCTAGTAATTAGCCAGGCATCTAATATAGATATCATAGTAAAGAAGAGAGGACCATGAGTGATGAAGAAGCAACCATGCAATTAATACTCTTACTAAAACAACTAAGCATCAACCACCAAATTAAAACAATCATATATAACCATAACAAACCTTGCTCTTAATTAGAAAACTAGTTTTTTGGCCCGCGCTTCGCAGCGACATATAAGAAACTAATTATATTTAAACCTTCATCAAATCATTTAATAATTTTGTTAATAGCAAGCAATTCACAAATTAGTTTGAGTAAGATACCTATTGAGCCTTTACCCAATGACTTGATCATTATAAAATATATACGTAATATGTTTAACTAATTGATAAATAAGAAATAACTATCATCCATGTAATACATCAATGATTTATGTTGAAAACATTCAATCTCATATCCAAAGCTTAATAATTAGCACACATTTGAAATGACTTACAACTTCATTTCCACGTTTAAACATTCAACTAAAATTGATTCACAAATCAATCATAATATTTATAACTATTAGAATTAGAGTTATTAAAATAATATGTAAAGTATATAATATAAAATAATATGAATATTTAATTCCTCTTAATTTACCGAAAGAGACCATGAGAGGAATTTGTTAACCAATGAGATCGAAAAAGTTGTAGTATACTCAATTGATTTTTTGTTGGAGCTATGTCTCTTTTGCTTGATATAGGGCTTCCGTTAGACCATTACATACCCATTAAGAAATTAAAATTGTTCACAGGATAGTCATCCATTTCGGATAAGCATAGTATCTTTAAACGATAAATTGGTAGTTTCTTGTAGAGGTACAACTTATTTATGTTAGTTGATTGATAGTGCTTTTAATCCAATCAAAGTTTGATCTCTTTTTTCAGTTGAGTTACTTCCCATCCATTGTGCAACTTTATTCCTCTCTTTCAATGAAATCTAGTTAGCAAATAATGGACCATACAATGATAAGAAATGGATCAGTTTATAAGATTAGTAGATGAGGACAATTGCTAGTCAAAGCAAAATAGCAATGCACCAAAATCACATTGCTGATTAGTTTGGCTAAGAGTACAAAGAATCAAAAGTGAAATTATCTAAACACTTGGTGATGAAGAAGTTGTATGCTTAGAATAGATGTCTAGAAATCGGAGTTTCTGAAAGCTAAGCTAGTGTGTTAGTAGTTGAAGTTGAAGAGAAAAAGAGCATCACATCCACACTTTCCACTAATTATATATTTATATTGTCTTCCCTTTTATTTACACCAAGCTAATTAAGTCTTGTGATGTGCATGTTGGACACGTGGGATCAGATTGGGAACAAATAGAAACAGGTGTCACCACCAATATTTCCTCTTACTTCTCTGCCTCTCAACAGTCTCTTCCTCAATTATCAACCAACTTTAAACTTCATGATTCCAACATATATAATACTGACTACTGAGGGAAAGAAGAGTGATAACTGATAAACAATCTCTTCTGCAACTATAAGCGCACCCTTAAAACTTGATCTTTCCTTGCTTTTGGAAGTCGCGAGGTATGGAGAGATGGCCTTAGCATGGATGAGGCTTTCTATTCTTCCTCCTTGTCCTTGTGTCGGATAAAGGAAATCAGAGGCTCTGTTCCTATTAATTAAGGGAAATCTGAGGTCTGTTCTATGAATGTTTCTCTTTCAAAGGGAAATCGTAGACTCTGGTCTAGGTGCATGCACTCAATGTTGTCATCGGATCAGCTCGGTACCCAGATTTGCTTACAAAGTTTGCAATTCTTGGTTTTGATTTCTCGAAGAAGAAGATATTGATTTCGTAAAGAAGGGAGGAAGTTCTTCGGAAAGAAGAAACCGGATTTCCCGAGGAAATCTGGCGTTGTTAGTCTCCCTTCGGTGTGCCATTCATCGGGCTCAGGGAGGTGAGAGAGAGGGAAAATCGGGCGTCTCCGTTCAGTGGTTTCGGAGATGGGAGGTGGTGAATTGGGACTGAATGAGATGAGAGGGAGCGTTTTAGTCGAGAGGGGAGAGAAAGAGAGAAGAAGGTTTGTGAGCTGGGACCCATCAAATTTATTTTCGTTTTCGTAAGGAGGAGTGACCGATCAGGACATCAACGGGACGCTTAATCTGCCCAAGATAAATACACATGAGTTAATGTGAATTCGACCGCAGGGAATCACAAAGTCCTTCTCGTGAACAGTGAACGCGTTTTTTTCGTAAGGAACGGTGCATTTCGGTTTTGGTAATTTTGGCCACTTGTGGACTGTGGTTTAATAGTTCTAATATGAGCTCCTCAATTCTGATGATGAATCCATGCACCGGCTTGCACCATCTCCATTTCGTTAATCAAGATAATAATAATCATCATCATTAGCACGATCCCATATGGACTCCAACTCCAGTCTTTTGGCCTCGTAATCTTCCATGCATGCATCCTCGTTGAAATGGAGGTTAATGGCGTGTTCTCGTCCAACCCAGGACTAACCCAAAACACTTAACATACTAACCCCAAAGCCCAACCCTTATTATCTCATCACCGCAAGCACTAGTTTTGTAAGCAATAACGAAGATAGTTCAAATTGCGGCAAGAACTACCATCACCACCGCCTCCGTCTGTTCTGGTTATGTTGTTTTTTTGCTTTTAATTACAGAACTACCATAAAGTCATAAACACATAAAAGACACACATCATTTAATAGAGGAATCTGCGACAATAAATTTTTAGGATTTTGCCAAACAGAAAAGAAGCAAAGAATATCTAACATTTAACTATCGAATCTTTTTATATGGAAATTGCTCATTCTATTTCCTTGTAAATAGAAGAAAATCCAATTCTTCCACTCTTGTCTACCATTACAAGAAGCCACGAGAGGGTAGAGTCCTAATTATAAGAGGAACAAAAAGAGTGCAAATAGCTACAGAGAAACATCCACAATACCTCATAAGTCTGAGAAATTTTCATACATCGAAGTCGAAAGGGAAGATGAAGACGAAGATGATGCTTGTAGTCATGTTGTTTGTAATTCTGGCTTCGACAAGCCAGATATTTGCAGGTTACGAGGAGTGCTTCGATTATTGCACGACCCATTGTAAGCAGAGGAATTATGAGGATTGTCTTATCTATTGTTATAAGAAGTGTCATAATCAAGAAGCTAACAAACCTGCAGAAAATCCAAAAACTGAGACTAGTAATAATACCAATTCTAAATTGGTTTAAATAGTTCTTTCCCGCTCGCCTCTGTTGTCCCAGTGTCTTATGTTTCATCGCCCGACATTATTGTGCACTGAACTATCAATAAAGGGTCTCTAGTTTCTTGAGATCATCTTCACCCTTATTCTTTTATGTTTCACCTTAGTGTTCACAGCTCCATATAAATATCTATGTTTAACATCTTGGAAACCAAATTAACCTCCACTCGGAAGGGGTGGCTATACGGTCCGGTCCGGTTAAATTGGCCCAAATTGATCCGGTCCAGTCCGGTTTTTTTGAAAATATAAGGACCGAAGATTGGATTGGATACAGTCCGGTCTTGATCCGGTCCGGTCTTGACCCGGTCCGGTCCCAATTCGGTCTTGATTTTATATTGAGATTTTGGGAATTTGAGTGGCCTAAGGCCTAAAAGGGTGAGGAGTTGGTTATGTTTTGTACTAAGTGCAAAGGTTTGTGACCGTTTATGCAAATTACCCTTAAGTTTTTGGTGTTGAGCTCTCTTATCCGGTCTTTATCCGGTTTTTTACCTCAAATCTAAGCCCAAAGATTGGATTGGATTGTTTACTATCCGGTCCCGGTCCGGTCTCGGTCCGGGTTATACGGTCCGGTTTCCGGTTTTTCATCCGGTCCCGGTCCAAATAGCCAGCCCTGTGAAGATTCTCAACGGGCCGTGGTGAAGATTCTGAACGAGCCATTAACCTCCATTTCAACGCACGGCCTCCCATCCCTCTCGACAACAGGGTAGGGCAAGTACTTACCGCTGCAAAGGGCCAAAAGGGTAAATTTTTTAATATAATTTGTTTCTTACCGCTGCAAAGCGCGGGAAAAAAACTAGTATACATTATCGTGCTAGTTAAGTTTGGTATTTCTGTACGGAACTAGACTATAAATCAAGGGCATGATCGCTACTTTTGGCTCAAACTATAATGGCTAGTTAATTACAGATTACTTTAAGATCGGTTATAGATTACTTTAAACCTTAATCAAGCGTATAGTTCAGGTTGTAGCTTTGTCTAGAAGTAATATTTGGGTATGGCTAGAAATTAGCTAGGCATCTAATATAGATACCAAATTAAAGAAGAGAGGACCATGAGTGATGAAAAAGCAACCATGCTATACTCTTTACTAAAACAACGTATATAAGCATCAACCACCAAATTAAAATAATCATATATAACCTTAACAATCATAACCTTGCTCTTAATTAGAAAATATGAGCTCCTCAATTCTGATGATGAATCCATGCACCGGCTTGCACCATCTCCATTTCGTTAATCAAGATGATAATAATCATCATCATTAGCACGATCCCATATGGACTCCAACTCCAGTCTTTTGTCCTCGTAATCTTCCATGCATGCATCCTCGTTCTCGTCCAACCACTCCGAAGCATCCCTCAACGCATCTTTAACCTCGTCAATACGCTCCTCATCAGACGAATCATAAATCTTAGACTTCTCCAGTGACTTGTTCAAATCATAAATCTTCTGCTCCAATCGGTTCCTCTCGTCAATACGCTCCTTCTCCCGCTTGTCGTGCTCGGCCATCTCTCGCGCCTCTCTTACCATCCTCTCGATCTCCCTTGAACTCAAATTACCTTTGTAGCTGGATATGGTGAGGGACCTTGACTTCCTGGTTGCTTTTGGTTTTGCAGTAACCTTTAAGATTCCATCCGCATCAACCTGGAATGTCACCTCGATACGAGATTCTCCCCTAAAAGTACATATATATAGGTACAAGCAATTAGTTTCTTTTACATGATCATTGCTGAATCTTACCATCCCCACCTTACGTACAGAGTTATAATAGATATATAGTTATATATACCTTGGTGCAGGTGGAATGCCAGTTAGTTCAAAACATCCCAGGAAAAAGCAATCCTTGGTCAGGGCTCTTTCACCTTGATAAACCTGAAATGCATGTAAAATGGTGTCATAGAAATTTAAAGATAAACTGAATAAACAAAATGGATGGGAATCCAACGTAACTAACATTGATATTTGCAGCAGTTTGGTGGTCATAAACAGTGAAATACTGGTCACTTGTGAACTCGGTAGGAATGACTGTGTTTCTGGGTATTACTACAGACATCAGATCACCTTTGATTCCGATCCCCAAACTCAAGGGAGTGACATCGGATAGAATTACACCTACCATTCAGATAGCAATTTCACTTTATATAATAATAGAGAAATGGAAAAGAACACAAGGAAGTGAAAACCATGCATGCAAGATATATAGGCATCTAACGACGCCTTCCGAGGCTAAGCCTTTGAAGAAATCAACGTACCAAGTCCATCTTGGTCGCTACTGAGCATAGCACCTTGCACAGCAGCCCCATAAGCCACGGCTTCGTCAGCATTAATCCCTTTGCTCGGCTCCTTCCCATCAAAAGCCTTCTTCAGCATCTCTCTAACCCTAGGAATTCTCGTGCTTCCACCAACCAACACAATCTCATCAATCTGTTCCTTCCTCACCTTTGCATCTGCCAATGTTCTCTTCACCACCTCCAACGTCTTCTCGAAGAGATCAGAATTTAAGTCTTCGAATCTCGCCCTCGTCAGTGGCTCTGTAAAGTCCATCCCCTCAACCAAGGAATCAATCTCTACTCGAACTTGAGTCTGACTACTTAATACCTATATATTAAGAGAATTATGTTATATGAATATTTATGTTATGAAGCAAAATATATTTACCACCGAGTTTGAATTAATTTTTTACCCTTTTGGCCCTTTCGCATTCCTTCCTCAGCTTCCCCAACGCCTTCCAGTTCTGACTTATATTCTTTCTATACTTTCTCTTGATCAAGTTCACAAAATACTCCATGACTCTCTGGTCGAAATCTCCACCCCCGAGATGAGCGTCGCCACCTGTCGCCAGTACGTTGAACTCACCATTGTCGATCTTCAAAACGCTGACGTCGAACGTCCCACCACCCAAATCATACACCAGAATATTCCTCTTGGTCCTCGAGTCCTTTTTCACACCATAGGCCAGGGCGCCGGCCGTCGGCTCGTTGATTATCCGTACAACATTGAGCCCGGCGATGGTGCCGGCGTCCTTGGTGGCCTGCCTCTGGGAGTCATTAAAATACGCCGGGACAGTGACCACGGCGTTGGTGACTTGCTTCCCAAGGAACGACTCCGCGGTCTCCTTCATTTTCCCCAGCACCATGGCGCTTATTTCTTCCGGTGTAAACATTCTGAGCTTGCCGTTGACCTCTATTTCAACGCACGGCCTTCCGTCCCGGTCGACGACGGGGTAGGGCAGGTATTTTAGGTCGTTCTGGACGTCCGGTTCGTCGAACTTTTTCCCGATGAGTCGCTTGACGTCGAAGATAGTACGACGTGGGTTGAGAGTGGCCTGATTCTTGGCGGCTTCGCCGATGAGACGTTCGGAGCCGGCGGAGACAGGAGAGAAGGCGACCCATGAAGGGGTGGTTCGGTTTCCCTGGTCGTTGGTTATGATTTCGATCGTACCGTCCTTGCCGGCGACGGCGACGCATGAGAAGGTCGTTCCTAGGTCGATTCCGATCACTTCTCCGGTTATCTTTTTGTTTGACATTTTTTTGTTTTTTTTTTGGAAGGACAGAGGGGAATTTTGTTAGGCTTGCATGTGTTGGGTGACTGAATCATTATGGGTTGTATTTATAAAACGTCCGTGTGTCTCTTTTGCCTTGACCATTAGAGCGCCTTTCCAGTTTCCGTGATAGCTTTGAACTTGTGAATGTGGGGTGTATCAAGTCTATCAACCATTAAATGTGGCTCTTAGTTTACCGCGTTCTCGTATGAATTGGGAAGTGGAGGAGCTTATAAGTTGTCTACATATAATAAACACTCCCAAGTTCCAAAGGTTTAGAGATGGGGATTTGGCAAGAGGATATATAACATAGTCCGTCATATATACATGATCATGTTCATGCTAGTTAAGTTTGGTATTTTTGTAGGAACTAGACTATAAATCAAGGGCATGATCGCTACTTTTGGCTCAAACTATAATAGCTAGTGCATGGGAGCTCCCAATTTCTCTTTGTGCATTACAAATACATCCATTTTTTTAAACATAAGCAAACGAAAAATTGTTCGGTCACAAAGCCAGTTCCGCCCAAAACAGGACAACCAAATCGGGTAAAACGGGTCAGGTCGAAATTATCATCCCTAATCATAGGGACAAACCCACCCATCAATAATGTTGAAGGTTTACAAATTCTCATTAAACTGATTCTTGTTATTGCTTTAATGCTAAGAATTGAGTTATCAATCGTCATTGTAAAAAATTCAACCAACACTTAAAAAAATGTTTTCATGAAGATGAATACTCAAACGCTTAAAATATTATAGTAAACGAGTCAGGGTCAAAACTAGTATTAGTCATGGAACAGAAAGTCGGATCGGTTCAACCGGGAACCGTACCAGGGACGATACGACACTTATTTACCAAGCAAATTACGCGCCGGCCGGTTTTTAGTTTTTACGATACGATCCGAGATACCATCATTGGAAAAAAAAATCGTGCAAACTAACAACCCTAATGGCCTAATCCCTAATTGATCCATTATTCCCCATTGTTTCGGTTTCACTTCACCCTGCCGCTCCTCCTCTTCTCCAGAACGCCGCCTGCTCGACAGTCGACTAAAGAGAACGCGAGATGTAGTCTCCGCGGGCCTGGTTTCCCTCCGCTATCCGTCCCAGATCGGTTTCCTTCCTTGGACTCCGACACTAATTTCAGAGGAACAGGGGAAGCCGCTGATTTCAGGAGAAGTATTGAAAAAAGCTTGCATGCGGGCAGCGACGGTGGTTTCGGACTTCCTGTTCAGTAAGAAGGCGAGATGAACGGGAAAGAGGGTTTTTTTATAACATATTTGTTCTGGTATTAATGGCGGCAAAGAGATGGGAGTTTTCGATTAGGGAGTAGGGACTGCTTTCAATTTGGCTTTGAGCGTTTGGGGTGGGGGGCTGAGATTTGGTTTGCGATCTGGTGAGGATATGGTTGGGTGAGAGAGAGAGAGTAGAAAGAATGGAAAATTGGGAAAAGGCAGAATTAAAGGCTGCATGGGGAGGAGGAAATGAGGTAAGTTTTTTTATAAAAATAATTATTATTTAAATTTTCTAATTAGTTGTATTTATTGTCCAGTATATTTTGATATATCCGGTATTATTCTGAAACGGTATCCTGATTTTGCCGGCACGATATTTTGACAAAAAATATATTTTATTATTAGAAAAATGGTAATTACCGGTACGAAATGATTGAATCACGGTCGTACCACAAAATATTCTACTAGAAAAAAATCCGGTATGATGTCTGATACGGTTTCCTGAATTATGGTATTAGTATATGGCCGGTGAGAAATAGGGAAAGAGGTCATTCTACCCATCTCAGTAAGGTTTTACTATCTAGCTATTTATTTATCAATATTATAATTTATACATGGTTGAACAATAATTAACGAAGTACATAATTAAACCAGTACTTCAAAATTGCAATTAGATTATAAAAAAGGTGGACTCTGAGATGCACGGACGAAGCCGACCGTGCATGCATGCAGCACTTTTCACTAAAATAAAACAGCTAGGGTCAATCGCGAGAAAAATAAGTTAAAGCATTAGAGGTAGATCGAAAGCCTGGCCTTGTCTCTAAAGTAAACAAATATACTAATAGAAAACTCTGCATCTCGTTAAGGTTTCCATAACCGCTTTGCTGATCACTACAGGTCCCGTAGAGCTGCCAGTTCTCGACTTTTCTCCTCGTAGTCTTGCATGGATGCATTCTCGTTCTCTTCCAATCACTCCGAAGCTTCCCTCAGGGCACTTTTAACCTCGGCCAACTTATCATCCATGCCTTGTTCACATCGTAAATGTCATTCTCCAATCGATTCCTAGCATCAATACGCGCTTTTTCCTTTTGGTCTTGCTCAGCCATCTCCTTTGCCTCTCTTACCATCCTCTCAATCTCCCCTTCGCTCAAATTCCCTTTGTAGCTGGTAATGGTGAGGGATTTAGAATTGTTGGTTCCTATCTCCTTGGCAGTAACACTTAGTATCCCATCCGCATCAACATCGAATGTCAAATCGATCGATAGATGTTTCTCCTCTACAAAACCAAATATGTACAATATATAACACTCGTGCAGTTGACTGATCATCTTGTTCGGGAGTGCTGGATAGTCATGGAATACAACCACACGGATCAATTATACATACCTTGGAGCTGATGTAACGCCCGTTAGAGTGAAACTTGCCAGTCCAAGACAATCTTTGGTCAGGGGTCTTTCCCCTTGAAACACCTGTAGTTTAGAGTAAGCATATACGTGTGCAGTGCATATTGGAATTAATGTGACCAGCAAGATATACAGCTCGGATGCAAAGCTGCCCTTGAAATATTGAACAGGTTCATACAATTTTAAGTTTAAATTCAATCAAACTAACCTTTACGCCGAAAGCAGTCTGTTGGTCGTGAACAGTGTAATACCTTTCTGACATCTTTGTAGGAATGACAGTGTTTCTAGGCACGACTACAGACATCACACCACCTTTAATATCCGTCCCCAAACTTAGCGGAGTGACATCAAATAAACTAAACCCTACAGTTCCAATACATAAAGTTATCAAGTGAAATGAATGGAACTCAGGAAAAAAAAATGAAAACTATAACCAGAGGGAGGCCCATTGGGCCTTGTTCCGGAATAGGGGTAAATTTCGGAGAAACAAAAATATGTCATACATATCTATATTGGTGATGGAAAACAACGTCTATAGGTAGTATTAGAGTATTTTTGTCACTACAGCACAACTCATTACTTATTCATAAATTGACATAAAATTAATTTATTATACTATAAACGAATTCTAATTGCAATAAAACCTAATCATATCTCTTTTGTCCTTATGCCTATTCGATTTTCCCCCAACAACCCTGAAATTGTCTAGCGACAACGGCAATTCCAGTAGTTTTGATTCTACGAATTACAACTGCAAATGTAAAAAGAGCATTTTCAGCTTTGAGTTATATTAAAAACAAGTTTCCAGGTCGATTTGGCAACTAATTTGCTAATGCTAATTTAGCGAGATACATTGAAAAAGACTTATTTAATAATGTAGACGACGAATGTTTTTGCGTTTCTTTCACAATATGAAATCTCTTTGCGGTTGTTCATAAAAACAATGATTGTGTAATCAGTTATTTTTAAGCCACGGCTTCGTCAGGGTTGATCCCTTTACTCGGCTCCTTCCCATCGAAATCCTTCTTCAACATCTCTCTTATCTTAGGGATTCTTGTGCTTAATTCCTCCAACCAACACAATCTCGTCAATCTGACCTTTCTCCACCTTTGCATCTTGCAGTGTCAACTTCACCACCTCTAATGTCCTCTCGAAGAAATCCAAATTCAAAATTTCAAATCTTGCCCTCGTTAGTGGCTCCGAAAGGTCCATCCCCTCTGTTAAGGAATCAATCTCTACCCTAGCTTGTGTTTGACTGCTAAGTACCTATTAGACATTTAAGTGCAAATATTAGAGTGTACAGAGTAAAATATAAGAACCTTGTACATTAGCTAGACTTACTACGACAATTAGAGTTTCATTAATCATTAGATTACCCTTTTCACCCTCTCGCATTCCCTCCGCAGCTTTCCAAGAGCTTTCCGATCTTCACTGATATCCTTCTTGTACTTTCTCTTGATCAAGTCCACAAAATAGTCCATCACTCTCTGGTCGAAATCGCCACCGCCGAGATGCGTGTTACCTCCCGTTGCAAGCACCTAAAATTTACAAGGGTTGTCATTCCCTACTCTGATTTTGTAATTAATTAACAAATCGGCTAAAAGGTGGTTGTCAAATTTGCGAGCACATTTTAATGGTTTTTCATTTTCAAGTTAATGGTCTGCAATCCTTTTTTTCTTTTTCTTTTCTTCTTTCGTTAAGTTAAACTTACCTGAAACACGCAGTTGTCGATATTCAAGACACTGACGTCGAACGTCCCGCCACCTAAATCATACACAAGAATATTCACCTTCCTCTTCGAATCAAGCTTCACACCATAGGCTAGGGCGCCGGCAGTCGGCTCGTTGATTATTCGTAAAACATTGAGCCCGGAGATAGTGCCGGCGTCCTTCGTGGCTTGCCTCTGGGAGTCATTGAAGTAGGCTGGGACAGTGACCACGGCGTTGGTTACTTCCTTCCCAAGGAACGATTCAGCCGTCTCCTTCATTTTCCCTAGCACCATGGCGCTTATTTCTTCCGGCGTGAAAGTTTTCAGCTCGCCGTTAACTTCCACTTCGACGCACGGCTTTCCGTCTCTCTCCACGACGGGGTAGGGCAGGTATTTGAGGTCGTTTTGGACTTCTGGGTCGTCGAATTTTTTGCCGATGAGTCGCTTGACGTCGAAGATTGTCCCGCGCGGGTTGAGAGTGGCCTGATTCTTGGCGGCTTCCCCGATGAGACGTTCGGAGCCGGCGGAGGCAGGGGAGAAGGCGACCCAGGAAGGGGTTGTCCGGTTTCCTTGGTCATTGGCTATGATTTCTATCGTACGGTCCTTTCCGGCGACGGCCACGCAGGAGAAGGTCGTGCCTAGGTCGATTCCGATCACTTCTCCGGTTATCTTTTTGTCTGCCATCTCTTTATTTTTTTTTTTTTTAAAAGGCGTGCAGAGGGAATTTTGTTAGGGTTGAATGCGTACGTACGTTGAGCGACTGAATCATTTTGGGTTTGTATTTATAAAAAAAAAAAACGTACATGGGCCTTTTTGCCTAAAAGCCCTAAAAACCATTAGAGCGCCTTTCCAGTTTCCGCTGATAGCTTTCAACTTGTGAATCTGGGGTGTATGAATCATTAAATGTGGCTCTTCGTTTACCGCGTTCTCGTTCCAAACACTCCCAAGTCCTAGTTGCAGCAATATCACTGGGCCTATAAATTAATATCGATCGAGCAGCACAGTGAACAAGACTCAATCACTGGACTTCGGGGCCCATATGAGTTTAGTTTTCTCAAGCGGCCCAATTGGGTTGGGCTCCCTATCTGACATCATGGTAAAATTTTGGGATGACACGTACACAAATTTTGGGTCTGTTTTATTATCTCTATGCAACTGTCATTAATTAACTCAGCAGTAGCATTCAATCTAAAGTCTAAAGTAGATGTTGCATGTAAAATATATTTGTGCCAAAGACAAAAACAAGTTGTAGTGAGTGATATCAATTGTAATAAATTATTATAATACTACGTAAGGTAAATTGGTTACATGTTTTGTTGCAACATAAAAGTGCTGACCCATATGAGTTGCTTCTTCAACTGGGTAAACTTTTTTTTTTTTTTTTTTTTTACTCTTTGGCAAAATAAAATATATCCTTATGTAAGCTTGAATTTGACCAAATTATATTGGTCCGTATACAGACTAGGATACGTTTAATTTCGTGCAAAAAGAAAAAAAAGTTTTCCTAATTTAAAAGTTCCTGTAGCCAAGCCGCGTAGACTACAGGCAGTCAAAACTCAAAAGGATGGGTTCCTGGTTCCATATATAAGTAGTCACTAAACTTCAACGATACTAGCAAATAGATCATTGAACTTTTTTTTAATGATTTTGTCACTCAAAGTAGAGACTAAGGCCCTGTTTACTTTCATTTCTGTTTCCTGTTTTTGAGAAAACAGATGTTGAAAACAGGTGAAAACGACATTTTTTCGTTTTCGAAAACAGTAGGAATTTGCCACTTTCTGTTTTCAGAGTTGGAAACGAATAGAAAACAGAATGAAAAGTAAACATGTTTTCTCGTTTCGTTTCCCAAATTTGTAACATGAAAACAGAAAACAGGAAACGAAAATGGAAGTGAACAGGGCCTAACGTGATTGTCACTTTCTTTACCTACTTCAAGTTTTTTTGTCTCGATCGTCCAGCTGGTTTCAATGAGTTGAGTTGTGGGTAGAAATTTAACATAGAGTAATGTCATTCATTTACCCACATTTACAAGCCAAAGGCAAGCGCAACGACGGAGGTAGGGAGTTTAGCCTATGTCACAAAACACGAGTAAATATTCGGTAAGAAATAATAAATCCCCATTATGTTTATACAAAGGATTTAACTCACCATTTTAAGGTGACATATGGTGATAAGGGTGTCTGACCGCTAAAAAAAGAAACTCAATTCTTGTTATATATGTTAAATACTTATTTATATTTTTATATTTTTGAAAATATGGCATACCTAATTTCAAATTTTGACTCTATCACTGACAATCACACTTGATCCTTCTACAGACTCATCATCATACCTTCACACTTTGTGCACCAATCAAGCATTAACATTTGTTGTTATTAGGACTCGGCGACCAAAGGTTTCAATATCATATAAAAAATCAACTGATGCTACTTAATAAATCATTATTTTAGCCAAATTACTAACTAAGTAAGAAAGTAACTAAAAAAATGTTTGTCTCTTATTGATGGTCCATTTGAAATCAAACTCAACCTGGACCAAACCATTCTTCAAGTATGGCTTAAAATAATACCAATGAAACTCTTTTCGTACTAATTTGTATGACTTAACACAATGAGGTATTTTGAAACAAAATGAAAAGATTAGTTAACTCATTAACTAGTCCAAACTTAGAGACCAGCAAAAGCGACTTTTTTTGCTCCGAGAATTGCGGAATCGCATTAGCCTAGGGTTTAGGGTTTTCTGCTCATGAGTGCCGCCGGCATCCCGCCGGCGGTCCCGCTGGACCCTTCCAGCCATCCATCAGACCAGCCGGTGAACACGTCTCCGACCTCATCGCCGGTATAGGTCTCAAAGCGGTCGAAGACCAAGGATACAGGCTTTTCAGGGGAAGAAGCCATGCACGTGGAAACTCTCACAACAGCTGCAATCGTCGTAACAGCGGACGCCCGAGATACCGAGATAGGGAACCCTACTGGGGCTACAGCCTCGAAGGCGGGGGGCTCCTACTTGGACAAAGTTCTGGGACGCTAATCACACATGGATAGCGAGATGATCGATGAAGAAGAGTCAGAACCGATCGAGAGCGATGGAGAAGGAGAGTCGGATTGCCCGAAGATATCCATCCCGAAAGGCTTTCACAGCCGCCGCAGTGCACGCTGGAAACGAGCTCTTGTCGTCCGGGTCCTGGGTCATTCATTCCCGTTCCTCTTGCTCCAGCGTCGACTCCTTAGTATGTGGGCCAGGACGGGTCCGATCACCGTGGCAGCAATGGGACGAGGCTTCTACTCGGTTCGCTTCACTACGGAGCAAGACTACGAAAGAGCATTAACGGAAGGGCCATGGATGATCGAAGACCACTATGTGCTCACTCGTGTATGGACAAGAGGATTCGAACCGGAAGATGAAGAACTGTCAAAGACTCTCGTCTGGGCACGTCTGCCTAAGTTACCAATGGATTACTATGATGAGGAGCTAATTGCTAATGTGGGTAACTCTGTGGGTAGATTTGTAAAGATTGATGAAGCTACAAGGCAAGCTACGCGGGGACACTTTGCGAGGATGTGTGTTGAGGTTGATTTGTCTCGTCCACTCATATGCAAATACAAGCTAGAACGACGCACGCGTCGGATTGAGTACGAGGGACTTCACAAGGTGTGCTTTACATGTGGGAGATATGGGCATACAGATGAGACTTGTCCCAAGAAGGAGATGGAGTCACCCTCTGATGAGGTGTTCAGGACGGCCCATATTCCCAAAAGTAAGACCACTATTGAACAGGAAAGGCCAGAGATCTTTGAAGACTATGGACCGTGGATGATCGCTTCGAGCAACAGGCGTCGCAGACCCATAGGAGCTAAGGACGCCTCACAAAAGGCTATCCAACGACCAGCACAGGGAAAGATGAACCCAGCGGGCTCTCGATTTGATGTTCTGAGCAGCTTGAATGACGAGCTGAGTGAACACCAGGAAAATTTGGCTAGGGTGCGGGGGGCCGAGGATGGCGGAGAGGACACTGTGATGACTGGGAACGACAGCAGTGCGGCTAAACATGATGGAGATCGGCCAAAGTCGCAACCTAGCCAACCTTCGAGAGATGCTAAGTCAAAGCAAGTGTGGGTGCCAACCCAGCAGAGGGAGAATAGTAATGGATATGATAATAGTTTGATTATCAAGGAGCACCCAGTGGCGAAGCAGAATGGAACATCCATTAGTCATCACCAAATTCTCCACGGAATCAATGGCAACGTAACCCGGAGCGAGGATAAGTTGGAAGTTGTGGCTAGTCGGGAAAATGGGACGAACACAAGTGGTCATATTCCTGTCCAATCCGCCCTAACTAGAGAGACAACGCACCATAGTAAACCCACGGGCAGGCCCCCGGACAATAAACAACCGGTCGCACGTAGCCTGGACCTCAACAGAGATGCTCTTTTCACCATGGAGGATGCTTCGAAGAACGGCAGCACAAAGGATAGTGCTAGCGAGACCATGAATGAGATGCTGACGTCCATCATGGACGTGGCACAACGGTGATTGACCAGGGGAGTCTCCTACTCCTGTGCTCTTTTGGTTACTCTTATTATTTTCTTTTAATGTTGAAAGTTTTTGCTTGGAATTGTAGGGGTGCTGCTGACCCCAATTTTCTCATTCATTTTCATGAGTTTCGTCGTCTTCATCATCCTAATGTTGTGTTTATTCTGGAACCAAAAATCAGCGGAGCAGAGGCGGACAAAGTGGTTCGGAAAATGGGGTTTGATACCAATCGCCGAGTGGAGGCGAGAGGCTTCGCGGGCGGCATATGGGTCCTGTGGAACTCGTGGGAGCTCGGTTTACAGGTTGAGGACACTACAGACTAAATCCTACATATGAGCTTTAAGCTTCCCACGGGTGATGTAGGGTTCGTATCTGCTGTCTATGGTTCCCCTGCTATGGTGACTCGTCGACCTGCTTTGGGAGGAAATAAGAAGACTTAATACGCAAATTGATGCTCCCTGGATGCTGCTAGGAGACTTCAATGCTCTACTCAGCCCGGATGAATAAAGGGGCGGTGCAAAGTTCAATGCCTCGAGCAGCCGGGAATTTCGTCGCTGCGTGGAAGAGTGTGCCCTCATTGATGCACCCTTCACTGGCCCAAGATTCACTTGGAAGGGCGCCAATCAGCTGCAGGAGAGACTCGACCGTGCTATTTACAACTCCCAGTGGCTTCAAAAATAACCGGAGACTGTGACTTTGCATCTCCCCAGAGTAAAGTCGGATCATCGGCCTTTGCTTGTTGCAACGGCAGGCCGGAAACCCCGCAGAGCTAAGGGTAAACCCTTCCGCTTCCTTGCTCCATGGCTCCTTCACGAGGACTTCTCCGGAGTTCTAAAGGAGGGCTGGAGTCACGGGGTGGACTACTCCTCGAAATTGGCGGTCCTGACAAGGGAATTACAGGAATGGAATGCAAAAGTGTTTGGTAATATCTTTGCCCGGAAACGGAACCTGCTGCACCGACTTAGTGAACTCGAAATGATAAATGAGAGGAGGCCTGCACCAGCAACCCAACTGGAAGAAGAACAAGTCCGGACCTCTCTATAGGAGGTTCTTAAACAAGAAGAAATCCTCTGGTTCCAAAAGTCCCGGGCTCAGTGGTTTCATGAAGGGGACTGCAATACGCGATTCTTCCACCTAGCAACTTTGAAGAGGCGATGTTTTAATCGTATCCGTCGTTTGCAAGATGGCCAGGGGGAATGGGTGGAGGAAGACAAGCAGCTGGAGGAGCTGGTCCGATCCTTCTATGTCAGCCTATATACTGCTGAGGAGAATTTCGTGGACATCCTGCCAGCCACCTTCCCGCCATTAACCATGGATGTGGCGAATCTGGACTGGGATATCAGCCGAGAAGAGGTGGTGAGCGCTCTTAAGGCCATGGGCCCTCACAAAGCGCCCGGCAAAGATGGTTTTCATCCGTGCTTTTTCCAGAGATGTTGGGAGACGGTCGGTAATGAATTCTCATCCTTTATTTCCCGATGTTTCCGTGATCCTGAGCTTATTGCGACTGTGAATGCCACCCTACTCACTCTGATACCAAAGAAGCAGAATCCTATCTCAGTCGCAGACTTTCGGCCAATCGGTCTTTGTAATGTCTCCTACAAAGCTCTAGCAAAATGCTTGGCGAACAGGTTAAAACCATTGATGACGCAGCTGATCCAGCCCAATCAAACAAGCTTTGTACCAGGTAGGAGTATTCAAAGCAATATTATTATCCTACAGGAAGTGGTACATTCTTTGCAGACTAGAAAGACAAAAACGGGTCACATGGCGATCAAGATAGATCTGGCGAAAGCATACGACCGCTTAGATTGGACCTTCTTGGCGAGTACCCTTACGGCGACTGGCCTCCCGATGCATTTCATCCAAGTTATAATGCACTGCATCACCTCAGCCTCCTTTGAAGTACTGTGGAACGGAAGCTGCACGGAATCGTTCAAACCGACTCGTGGTCTCAGGCAGGGATGTCCCCTTTCCCCTTACCTTTTTACTTTGTGTATTGAGCGTTTATCTCATGTCATTGAGGAAGCAGTAAAGGCAAAGAAGTGGAAGCCCATCCAACTCGTCCGGGGGGGGGGGGTCGGCTTGACACACCTGTTTTTTGCAGACGATCTTGTGCTTTTTGCAGAGGCTACTGTGGAACAGGCGGACGTGGTTATGAGCTGCTTACAAAAGTTTTGCAATGCATCAGGAGAGCAGGTCAGCACGGAAAAGTCGAGAATGTTTTTCTCAAGGCATATGAAGAGGGACGCCTGCAAGACGATTAGTGAGAGACTGAATATCCCGATGACACAAGACTTGGGTCGTTACCTGGGGGTCCGAGTCCTACATGGTCGCATTACGAAGGATACGTATCGGTACATCCTCGACCGTATTGATCAGCGACTTGCAGGATGGAAAGCGGATAACCTCTCGCTAGCGGGACGGGTTACCCTGGCAGTGTTAGTGTTGAATGCAATCCCCTCCTATGCGATGCAAACTGCTGTCCTCCCTGCAGGAATATGTGACCAGATTGACCAAAAGATCCGGGCTTTCATTTGGGGCTCTCAGCAAGGGAGACGGCGTATCCACCTCATTAACTGGGAGACGATATGCCTCCCAAAAGACCAAGACGGTCTAGGGCTCCGTTCGGCTCGTGAGCTTAACGCAGCATACCACATGAAGCTAGCGTGGACGATGTTAACTAAACCGGATGAGTTGTGGGTGCAGGTTTTAAAAGAGAAGTATCTCAAAGTTGGGCCTTCGGTGTGGAGGTGCGACGTCAAATGGGCGGCTCTTCACTCTGGAGAGGCCTACGACGTATCTGGGGGCTGACTTTGACGGGCATTAGATGGAGTATCCGGGACGGGCGAACGAGGAACTTTTGGACGGATGCATGGACAGATGCGGGTAGCCCTTTGAGTGAAGTTGCTTGGAGGGAGAAGGAGGGGTTCCCGGCGGATGCAATGGTTGCGGACATGGTGACTGCCGAAGGTGAGTGGAATGATCTCATGGCGTTCGCGGAATGATCTCATTTTTCAGACATTGCGGAAGCTCCTAACAAGTTGACGCAAAAGATCCTAGTCTGGGAGGTCATCGCGCAAAAGAGTCAAGCAGCGGATCACGTTATAACACTGGGGAGGTCGGGGTCGCGTCGAGACGTGGCTGTTGGGTGGAGACCGGCCCCGACAGATTGGCTCACAGTGAACTCTGATGGTTCTCTCATCCGACCATCAGGGTCTACCGCTGCAGGGGGCGCTTCGAGACTGGCAGGGTCGCTTGTTAGGGGCCTACGCAATGAACCTGGGAAAATGCACGATCACTCGCGCGGAGCTATGGGGCGCTCTTAAGGGAATGCAACTGGCGTGGGAGACTGGCTATAAGAAGGTGGAACTCCAGATGGATTCGACAGCTGCGGTCCACCTTCTCTCCGCCACTTCACCAACTAACCACCAGCACGCAAGCCTCGTTCTTGCGCTCCGAGAACTGCAGCAGAGAGACTGGGAAATCCGCATTACACATATTTACAGAGAGGCAAATTTCCTAGCTGATAGCCTTGCTCATCGAGGCCATGGTCTTCCTATTGGTTCCCATGTTATTTGCCCTTCAGATTCGATATTGCTCGTTTGTGTATGTTTGACAATGTTGGTGGTTTCACCATTCATTCCCTTAATGAGTAAGAGGTAGTGGTGCTTTGCACCTTTCTCCCAAAAAAAAAAATTAACTAGTCCAAACTTTGATGGCATATCCGTAAAGCATCAAACTTGGAGGACCGATTTGTTGCTCGTTAGAGATCGTTGCCGATCTGGTTCACAAAGTTTTAAGGACGACGACCATCGAGAAAAGATCCAAAGAACGGCATAACGATCCACGCCCCAAAAGAAAAGGAGCAAGAAACTTTTCTATCATACAAAAAGAAAAGGGCAAGAAAAATCAGACAAACCATTTTTGGGAGGCAGAAGGAAGCAGCGACCCGGGCAGCCAGCCAGCCACCAGTGTTATTATTCCTTCTTCTTCTTCTTCTATTCTCCCCCGATCCCCTCGGAGAATTCTCTCCCTCTCTCTCTCTCTCTCTCTCTCTGCCTGCCGCAGCAATTATACTGAAATAACTAATATCTTTGAAGAAGTTAAGGAAAGTGTTCGTTCCCATCAGAACCCAGCGAAAAGGGACACCAAAGGTGAGAGCTTTTCTTTATTCTGTTTATCTCAGTTCTTCCATCCATCCAGCTTTCTATATTTGATCTGTTACTTCGTACTCTCCGTACACACCCTCTTCCTTTTCTCCCTCTCTCTATGATTGACCAACCCACTTTGCTCAATTGTCTTCTTTCAATCTCAGCCTCAAGTGCTTCAACTAGGAAAGAATACCCTTTTCAATTTCAGATCTTCATTTGGTAGAATTGAGAATTTCTGCTGCTTTTTTTGCTTGGTCTCCTTAGTTTTGCTTCTGCATTTGTTTACCCATCTTGGTCTATTGAATAGTTAGCAATTTGAATGCTAATAAAGTTTTGATCTTTGATCTGGAGCTGCTACTGGGCTACCCTGCTTTTTTGAAACTGCTTCATGTTCTCTATGTATTTCTCTGTTCTTCTGCAAGTTCTGAGTGAATTTATATGTTCTTGAGCAGAAATGATAATAACATGGAAGTTCCCTTCTTCCCCCCTTTTGTGGCTTTTTTCAGAGTTGGTTCCTCTCTAATTTGGCTTGTAATCTGAGTGAAGTCGGGACTCAGCTTCAAACTAAAGGCGGTTTTATGCAGAGGAATCCTGCATAGCGGGAATTTGCTAAACCCTAATTCTCTAGTTAGTCATTTGGTGAGCTGTGAGAAAATTTGCTGGCCAATGGAGGCTGCAGCATTTGATGCCAGGGTTCCACAACCAGAAGGCGAAGAGAACTTAATCGAAGCTGCGAAGCAAATTGTGAAGGCTTTAGGGTCGGGAAAGAATCTCACGGATGATGCAAGGAAAATTTTGGCTGACCTGGGCACCCAATTGTCCACCATAAACATAATCAGTGAGGACAAGGACGGCGACATAGGCGAGCTCGAGGCACAGTTGGATGCAATTCAGGAGAAGATTGCGAATTGGGAGGCTGACCAGTCTATGATATGGGATTCAGGTCCCGATGAAGCTGGTGAGTATATGAATGCCACTCTAGAAGCCCAAAGATTGATTGAAAGATTGGAGAATTTTTGCCCTGGTGGTGGTGGTGGAGATGATGCTGGTAGAAGGGATTTGCTACGCAGGGCGCACGATGTGCTTCAAATGGCAATGGCAAGGCTCGAGCAGGAGTTTACACACTTGCTTGTACAAAACCAGCTACCATTTGAGCGAGACAATGTAGCATCTTTCCGTTCAAGTGAAGATGATGGTCTCGATTTCAACTCGTTTGTCTCCAATGGTGATGATCTTGAGGACCCGAGTAATAGAGATAGCAGTGTCAGCAGGAGCTGGGAGGAACTCACCATTGATATGGTACACCCTGATGCTATCCCAGACCTTAGAGATATTGCTGAGTTGATGTTTGTTTCTGGTTATGGTCACGAATGTTCACAAGCATATATCACTGTTAGAAGGGATGCCTTGGATGAGTGCCTGTTCATTCTCGAAATGGAGAAACTGAGCATCGAGGATGTACTGAAATTGGAATGGGGGAGCCTTAATTCCAAGATTAAAAAGTGGATCCGAGCTTTGAAACAATTTGTCCGAGTCTATCTTGCCAGCGAGAGTTTCCTCAGCGAGCAGATCTTTGGACAGCTCGAGCAATCATCGTGGTCAGTTTATTTCATCGAGGCGTCAAAGGGATCAATGCTGCAGCTGTTGAACTTTGGGGAAGCCATATCTATCGGTCCTCACAAACCAGAGAAGCTCTTCCCTATCCTCGACATGTACGAGACAATTTCAGCTATGATTCCAGACCTAGATTCTCTATATGCAAGTGGAGCTGGTTCGTGTGTCAGAACTGATTGCCACGAGCTTCAAAGAAGGTTAGGTGATTCAGTAAGGGCAGCTTTTTTGGAATTTGAGAATGCAATCGCGACGAGCACTTCAACAATTGCTTTCGCTGGAGGAGGAATCCACCATTTGACACGCTACGTTATGAATTACCTCAATACACTCACTGACTACCAGGAATCGTTGAATTACCTCCTGAAAGACCACAATAGACAGAATGCTGTTGTTATGTCGCCTGATCTAGCTCCATCAACAAGGCAAGAAGATGATGCCAGCGGGGAACCTGCTGCAGACGATTACGCAACCATGGCTCTACACTTCAGGTCGGTCACTTCGATCCTGGAGTGCAATCTTGACGACAAGTCGAGGCTGTACAGGGATCCATCATTGCAGCATGTATTCATGATGAACAATGTCCACTACATGGCACAGAAGGTGAAGAATTCAGCAGCATTAAGGCACGTGTTCAAGGACGAGTGGATCAGAAAGCGCAACTGGAAGTTCCAGCAGCACGCGATGAGCTACGAGAGAGCCACGTGGAGCTCTGTGCTGTCCTTGTTGAAAGACGAAGGAAACTCCCATCCGGGATCGGTCTCTAAAGCTCAACTCAGAGACAGGCTGAAGAATTTCTACGTGGCGTTCGAGGACGTTTACAGGACGCAGACGTCATGGATCATCCCCGATGCTCAGCTACGCGAGGATCTACGGATCTCAACCTCACTCAAGGTCATCCAAGCATACCGGATGTTCATCGGGAGGCACACGAACAGCATCGGTGATAGGCATGTTAGGTATAGTGCTGATGATTTGCAGAATTATTTGCTGGATCTGTATGAAGGGTCTCAGAAGTCATTGCATAATCCTCACCGTAGATGATGATGGTGATTATGATAGTAAAGTGTATTTGTATTAGTATTCATTAATCCATCTACAGATCATTAGGCTTCCTAAGGGGAAAAGGCTGCTACCATGTCTGAAGCTTTCTTTAATCATATACATGTGTAGTTATGTGCATCATGGACGTTGTCTTTTTGGTATCAATCATTATGATAATTGATATGTGATGGGGTTCGAAGTTCAAACATACGAATTTTGGTCAATTTTGGATTGCTTTGACTAGCTTTCAATATTGAATGGTCGTGTTCCATTACCATATACAGGGCATCATTTATGAGTCAATCAACCATTGACCCATTGTACTATCAAGAAAGGGCACGCAGAAAACAGGCCAACGTGCTTGTGGAAATTAAGACAACTTTTACTCTTCTATCACATTCAAATGATTGTTCATTTGATGCTCATCTTGTTCATGTAACTGCATCCGCCTTCCTGCTGGAACTTAAGAGTCTGAGATGCTCCAGGGCAGAGATCCCATTAAGCCCTTTTGCATAGTAATGTTCAATGAATTCCTTCAGGGTAGCTTCCCTGAAAACAGGGAGATTCCTGTCCGATATCAGCTCCTTGAGCGGGCTATAAACTCAGGAGGACAGGAGTTCTCAGGAAGCTGCTGCGGTCTCAAGAAATAGGCCACTGAAATCCTAGGGCCTATTGATTTAGCAACTACTCTGTGGGCTTCACATCAGCCCACTAATCATCACAAAGGACATGAAGACCGCCAATTTGGTCTTGCAGAAGCCAAGTAAGAAAGTTGCTGTCAGAATGACTGTCAGTAAGAAAACGTCTTATGAAAGAAGTCCCTAGAGTAGAAGCCTTTCTTCACTTCAGCATCTTGTTCGTGGAACTTCTTCACTCCGTCGATGGTCTTATCCAGAAGTGAAAACGGCTATAAAAATTGGTAAACGAAACTATATGATAAGCTGTAACAAAGGGATATATGTAAGCCCTTAGTTCAGCATTCTGCAATTGGAGAGATAGGTCGGTCAAGCAGCAGCAAATGGCTGTCCCACCTGCTAAAATCGTAACTGGCTACTAATTTCAGCATCATCTTCAACCCCATCTTCAATTAGCCTGATCCAATCATCCAAGTCAAGATGGTAGAACAGCTTCAATGCAGCAACAACCCATTCTGCCGGTCGAGAAAAAGATGAACCCTGCGTAGAAAGATCGAGTCTTTGTTACCCAAGAGAGCAAAAGATCAAGCTTTGTTCGTATCTGGTACTGTATAACCAGGTCTACTAAGAACATTCAAAAACAAAGACCGAGTGACGTGTTTTTTTCTACAGAGTAGGGCCATGAACAACGACCCCTCCTCCACTCCATAACCCACACAAAAGCTAGAAATGTATAGCCAAAGACTTCCAAGCAAGTCCTGCCATTGACTTCCTTCCATAATATCATGCATGGACTTGCAAATTGCAATTCACCACCACCCATTTCCCCAATCCAGATGGAAGCCGACCCTCAATCAACACTAAGGAATTATAACTAGTACGATCCCCTTGGCTTGATTCTCTACCCGCCGGGAAAAGATGAAGAAACAGGGCATTTGCTCTGTTTTCCTTCTTATAATCTTCACCCTGAATCCCTCTCCCACACTCTCCGCCGGCGACTACACTCCCATCGACAACATAGTCGTCGATTGCGGTTCCACAACCTCCGGCAGCAACAGGGCCGACGACCGGAGCTGGGACGCCGACAACCCTTCGAAATTCCTCCAGCCCGGTTCGGAGTCGGCTTCTTCCACACCAACAGAGCATTCCACAAGGCTCGAAAAAGTGCCTTACCTCTCTGCCAGATGGTCTCGTTCCAACTTCACCTACTCTTTCCCAGTCAACCCCGGCCAGAAATTCATCCGCCTCTACTTCTTCCCGGCTACATACTCTCCCGATTTCAACAAATCTGCCGCCTCCTTCTCCGTCATCGCCGGCCAATTCGCCCTCCTCGACAACTTCATCCCTGATCTCCACCCTCTAGCGACAAAGGAGGACGGATTCCAGTTAGAATTCTGCCTAAACGTGAACCCTAATCAGCAACGTCTCAACCTGACCTTTTCCCCAACCCCCGGCGCTTACGCTTTCGTCAACGGCATCGAAGTCGTCTCCATGCCCACAAATCTCTACTACTCCGACGCCGGCGCTGGGCTCAACATCATCGGTAACGGTAATCAGCAGGGCAGTATCCGAAACGACACCGCGTTGCAGCTGATGTACAGAATCGACGTCGCCGGACAAGGTATCTCTCCCGACGGCGGCACGGGGATGTATCGGAAATGGAGCCCCGACGATAAATACCTCGACATCGATCCTCCTCCGAGCTCTATTTACTACAATGACTCGGTTCCTCTGAACTCGATTTACAGCAACGACTCGATTCAGCTGCAGTACAGAGACGAGATCCATAAGCTCGTTGCGCCGGCGACGGTTTACCGAACTGCCCGGGGAATGTCGTACATCAACGAATTGAATCTGCAATACAATCTCACATGGGGTTTCCCTGTAGATCCTTCGTTTACATACTTTGTCCGGCTCCATTTTTGTGAGATCCAGCCACCGGTCAATGGCCTGGATAACAGGGCTTTCTGGATCTACATCGCAAATCGAACCACCGGGACTTATACGGATGTGATTCAAGAAGCCGGCGGGAATGGATTCCCCTTTTTCAAAGACTACTTGGTCAGAATTGAAGCTGAGGAGGAGAAGAAGCAATTCTTGTTCGTTGCTCTGCATCCTTTCCAGGAAAACAGCGCCTTCTACAATTCGATTCTGAACGGAGCTGAGATCTACAAATTGAGCCTGTCGGGTAGTTTGGCCGGACCGAATCCCACCCGCCCCGCCAGCCCATCGTCACCGGTTCCGTCTTCCTCCTCAACTTCAAGCCCGACAAGATTAATCCTCATTGTTGCCGGCGGCGTCGTGTTAGGTCTCGCCGTGGTCTCTCTCCTGCTTCTCTTCGTCCTCCGCCGGAAGCGGAAATCCAAATCCTCATCGAATTACATCGACGGCGGATCGGCTTCCAAATCGATGCTGCCGTATTCATCCTTCGCATCAACCAACGAGACATCCAAAGATGGCTCCTCGAATCTCCCCTCGGAGCTCTGCCGCCGATTCTCTCTCTCGGAGATCAAATCCGCAACCGGCGACTTCGACGACAACTTCATCATCGGAGTGGGAGGCTTCGGCGACGTGTACAAGGGACTCATCAATTTCAACGGCGGCGGCGGCGCAACCACCGTGGCAATCAAGAGGCTGAAACAGGGGTCGCAGCAGGGAGCAAACGAGTTCCGAACAGAGATCGAGATGCTCTCCCAGCTCCGCCACCGCCACCTCGTCTCCCTGATCGGATACTGCTACGACGACGAGGAGATGATCCTCGTCTACGACTACATGGCTCACGGCACCCTCCGCGACCACCTCTACAACAAATCTCAACGGAGCTCCCCTGCCATTCCCTGGAAACAACGATTGGAGATCTGCATCGGGGCGGCACATGGTCTAGACTACCTACACTCGGGAGCCAGTAACATAATCATCCACCGCGATGTGAAGACGACCAACATCCTCCTCGACGAGAATTGGGTGGCGAAGGTGTCGGACTTCGGGCTCTCGAAAATCGGGCCCACAGCCGGCGCGCAGAACGCGCACGTGAGCACGGTGGTGAAAGGGAGCTTCGGGTACCTGGACCCTGAATACTACCGGCTCCAACGGCTGACGGAGAAATCGGACGTCTACTCCTTTGGGATCGTCTTGTGGGAAGTCCTGACTGCTCGGCCGCCGGTGAATCGGGCAGGGGGGAACGACAAGAGGAAGCTGGTGAGCTTGGCTGAACTGGCGAGGCAGAGTTGCAAGAAGGGCAGAGTGGCGGAAATTGTCGACCGGGATCTCGACGGCGAGATTGCGCCGGAGTGTCTGAAGAAGTTCGCGGAGGTGGCGATGAGCTGCTTGGTGGAGAACGGAGTGGACAGGCCGTCGATGGGGGATGTGGTTTGGGGGCTGGATTTCGCGAAGGAGTTGCAATGCGGCAGCGAGGAGCGGGTGAAGTTGTTGGCCGGCGGCGGTGATGATGGGGGCGGCGACGATGGGATTGCAGAGATGCGTGGCGACTCTTGCTCGATGGAGGGGAGGAAGAGCAGTGGTGGCTCGGGTATGTTTACAACGAACAGTGAGATTGATTTGGGGCCGGGGATGAACGGAATGATGGTTATTAATATTCCGAGTGGCACTATGACGAACGTTGAAGAGAGTTCCGCCAGTCAAGAATACCCCGAAGATGCTTTGTTGGGGTCGAATGTTGTTTTCTCGGAAATTTTGGATCCGAAGGCTCGTTGAAGTTCTTTATGACCAATTTGACTAGGGCTTTTATGCAGGGCTTTGCAGGCTAATAATCCATGTACTTGTGATGACTGATGAGGAAGTTACTATACGTGTGCACCACCGTAAAGTAGAAAGCAGGAAGTGTAAAAGTGGAAATATTAAATTTAGAGAGGTAAGTCATTTGTAAAATTGAGAAAGGAAAAATCATACTCCATTTGGAAGATTACTTGTGGTTATATAAGAAACAAAATGTGTAGTTGCTAGCTAATTAGCCCGAAGGTTGTTCTCCTGAATTTTGGACCCGAAGGCTAGTTTAAGTTTGACCTACGGATTAATTTTGGAGTTAACGGAGACTTATAAGTAGGGATGGCAATGGGTAGGGTCGGGTGCGGGTTTACCTTATACCAACTCCTAACTCGTCGGGTAGAGTCTCTTAAAATACCCGACCAAATAACCACCGGGTATAAAAATGATATAACCATACCCTACCCACCGGGTAACCATGGGTATAAATCCTAAAATGTGAACTTATACACACATATATGCACATACATACTATTGTCCATTAAAAATTCTCAATACTTGTAAATGTTCTAGCTTCAGCAATCCACACAAATAAAAACAGCAAACACATAATAATTGTTCTTGCTTCTACAATCCACACAAACAAAAACACAATACATCATAATTGTTCTAGCTTCAATAATCCACACATAAACAAAAACAGCAAAGACAATATTAGAACCAGACCACATCAAATGCTCACTACTTAACTTATGCTTCATGACATCCATCAAGGCATCATTAGTAGAACAATTATCAAAGGTAATCGTAGATACCTTTGTGTCAATATCCCAAGCAGGTAAAGTTTCAAGAAGAGTTTGAGCAAGCACCTCACTTATGTGCGGGCAAGGAAAAGCGACTGTTGGGTAGGGTTAGGGCTAGGGAAATTGACCATTTGGTTAGCGGGGCGGGTATAATAGGGCGGGTATTATCAATTACCATACCCGTACCCTACCCTTTATTTTGAAACCGGGTATTACCCGTACCCGCCCCTTAACCCGTCAAAGCGGGTAATTATCCTCGTTGACAGGTTACGGTCGGGTAGGGTACCCATGGTTACGGGTTGGATTGACATCCCTACTTATAAGTATGGGTGGACAATGAGTGAGTTGGGTGGATTTCAGTTTTGAACTTACTCATCTGCTTACTAATAAATTTGTATAATTGTGATCCACAATACACCCACACTCTACTTCGGGACGGATTGGGTGGTTGACAGATTGGTGCAGTTGGATTGTGGGTTAACCCGCAAGTGCAATTCTTCGACTAAATATTAGGCAAGTTGTTTTTTTGCCCTGAGCAATATAAAGGGTTGTAAACACGAATTTTACTGATTAGGTTTGGACGAATAAGAATTTTACAGCGAGGTGTGTTTTTCCCCCATGGAGCATGAATGCTTATGGTTTATTGTTTTAACTTTTGGTGGATTCCACAGTTACGGCAAGATCCATGTTTGAGTTTTTCTGTTGAAGACTCTTATCAATCAAGCGATTGATTGTGGCGAGTATCTATCCCCACGTATCCTTTACTTTTATATTTGTTTGAAGATCGATTCGAGCTATCGAAGCTTGAATCATAGTTGCGCGACTTTGACAAAAGAATCTAGACTTTAACGAATTCGGGATTCTTTATCACTAACATTTAAATGGTTCGCAAATTATTGAGACTACATCAGTTTAGACTCCTCCCCGCCAATTTGTCTCCTATGGAGATGTCTAACACTTGTATCAAATATTTCATTGCTTCATCAACCAATTATGTAGAGAAAGTTCATGTTTGATTTGCGACTTAAATATAATTAATAGCTTATAATTTGCATCCTTATATGTAATGAACATTACCCAACATAGTGACCAATAATAGCAGCCCAAAGATATTCTTTATTTTTCTCCTCTAAAAGTCGATGATCAGTGTGTAGTGTCGGTTGCTAAATAAAGTGACTATTCGTTAGTGTCAATAAGAAACAAATGTTTTTCGTGTAAATATGGGGTGCAAGTCATTCATGTGACCTGCAATCCACACCCCATCAATCATCCATCCATAGGAATTTGGGTTATTTACGCTTGAGTCGATATCAAACTGCGGATCACCTACCCACATGCCCACCCCTACTAATAAGTTATACCTTGGGTGGACCGAAGTGGTTCCTCTATTGCGACGATCGAGTTATAGTGAAATTTCCCAAAAACACAAATTTGGGGTGGTTTGCTACACTGTTCGGCTATTTTGGATAGTGGATCGCTTTACACAATAGTGATTTTGGTGGATCGATTTAGTCTGAAGCGATTTGTAGGTGGATCGCTTCAGTTTGTTGTGATTTGCATGTAGATTGCTCCAGCCTGGCGCGACCGACTACTAATATACATCAAAACCCCCACACAATCGTAACTTTGCTTTCGGTTATAATATTGGCACAAAAATAAATTGATTTTTTTTAAACTTTTCCCGAAATACAACTTTTAGAGGATAAGTTTGGAAATATGTGCTGAAAAATCGGATGGAAAAGTTCTAAAAATATACTCAAATCGCTAAAATCCATAAATATTAGTAGTGGATCGCCGTAAATTGAAATCTGATTTTACCGTTGCTGCATAATTTCGTTGTCCCCCTTCTCTAACCTTTTCGTTTCCTTGAACCAAAAAAAAAAAAAAAAAAAAACCTTGTCGTTTCCGTAACGTATTAGGTGTAGGTTTGGCTTATTCGGTTATTCCCAACGGGGCAAGGAGTCAGGATTAGTTTCTCAGTTTCTCTACATAAAGGATAGATCAGCCCCATGAATCTTTTTCCGTACTACCAGTGCTCCACCCGCGGCCTCCTTATGAGCGATTTAAGATCATGGTCCGACCTCCCCCAAGAGGTTCTGAATTTGATACGGCAGAGATTGTTCCGGAGGGATTATTCCAACTTCAGATCCACCTGCCGTGATTGGAATTTCAGACCTGCTTTCGACGAGGCCGTCTACGACAGAGTCGATTCTCCACTGTTGTTGGGTTTCACCAGAAGCGGCACGGATCATGACGGCGGCTCGTCCTTGAGTTGCTGCTGCGAAGCCTATTCTCCTGCTAAGGAGAAGACGTATTACATCAGTGCTCATTCAAAACTGTTTGACGCCCAGATTCACTGCTCCCGCTACGGATGGTTGCTCTTCTCCAGCCTCAACCACTTGTTCTTCTATCACCCATCCACACAAGACACCATCGACCTGCCGGACCTCGGCTCGTACCTCGCAGTTCCCCGCATTAATCGGATGAGCTTCTCGGCACCGCCTACGTCTGCAGATTGCGTCGTGTTCTGCCTCGGCGACATACACTCCAACAAGGAAGTGTACGTTGCTTTCATCCGGAGAGGGCAGCGTTCTTGGAACCTCTATGCCGACGGTGTTCGCAACGTGATGAAGTGGACCGGCGCTCGCCCTCGTAAGTTGGTTGCGAGAAAAATCGGGACGATTCGGGTCAAATCCAGCCCGTGTCGCGCCAAGTTGCAGCACTCCGTAGGGAAATTTTGGTGGTCGAATTCGAATTGTTCCCCTGTTTTCCACAACGGAGCTTTCTACTGTCTGGCCCAGGATGGGAGGCTGGGAGTTCTCGATCCCAAGCAGAAAGCGGAGAAGAAGATGTGGCGGATACTTGATACGTTCTTGGAGGAGGAAGCACGCAGCATGCTTTATCTAGTGGAATGCAGGGGAAAGTTGATATGTATAGTGGTTGGTCGGATGGGAGAATTCGTGAGGATCTATAAGCTTTATGAACCCACAAAACAGTGGCAGCCTGTTGCCAATCTCGGAGACGAAATGATTTTCGTTGGTCATGCGGGGTACTGCAATTCAGTCATGACCTGCGACGACGACGAAGAATTGAAGAACACAATTCACTTCCCAATCTTTCACGAAAGCGGCCGCCACCATGTTTTTTACTCTCTCTCGACCCAACAATTCCATTCCTTCGAGCCCGGGCATCCGTCGATTGACGACTTGTATGACGCGGAGCTCATGTTGAATCGCGCCTGGACGATCCCAAATTTCCAATTTCTAGCCGGGTCGCAGCTGCGTTGGTCGTCGAAACCCAAAAAGAGGCCAAGGATCGCGAAAGATGCAGCAGAGCCGCCGGCTGAATGTCGTGGTTACCGTATTCATCCGCATTATGTCATTAGGAACTTATCTTTCTCATTGGAGCACAAGCAATCGGAAGATGATGATGATGTCGGGGAGAGGAGGGAGGAGCAAGAAGCGCGGCGACCATTTCTAACGTTGTCCAATGAAGAGGGTGAAGAAATGTTGGTCGACTTAGCCAAGGTGCGGCCTACGGCCGACCATCCAAGAAACATGGAGCTAGCTGCGAGGACCAGAGGGAAGCAAGTATATAGCAGTACTGTGTATGGCATTTTAGTAATGATGGATGCCGAGGCTCGTCGGTGTTCCCTATTGGATCTGAAATCCATGACAGAGACGACACTGCCGACTTGGGAGACACCCTTCACCTGCTCTAATGCCATTCTCCATTCGTCCCCGGGCGGCGGATCCAAATTTACGGTGATGGTTTTTGGTGAAATTGAGCGCCAACGGGAAGCAGAGAGTGATGCCTTTGCAATGCTCTGGAGAGATGGTGACAGTGAATGGACAGTACACACACATATGGTGAAAGGATCCAAACCAAACGTAACAGCTACGATCCACAAAGGTAAGATATATGGGTTCCCGAAAAAGAGGCTCGACATGGTTTCGATTGAACTTACACCGGAAAGGTACACAAGCAAACCTGTACCAAAACTTGGTTTTCCTTCTCATAAATGCCCCAAAGGTTCGGACCAGCTGCAAGAAACTTTGGTAGAATGTGGAGGCGAACTCTTACGTTTCGTCAAGTTTGAAACTCCTGGAAGATACGGTGAAGTTATGGATATACAGGCGTTCAAGTTGGATTTGCAAATGATGGTCTGGGAAGAGGTCGAGCATTTGGGAGATCGAGCATTTTTCTGGAGCGACTTGGGATGTTATTTGTGTCGCGCTACTAAATTCGGGTTCCAGAAAAATTCTATTTACTATCTGGAATGGGAAGAACGAAACCTATACAGATTTGACTATACAAACCGTAGCGTTACGATATCCCAACCCGATCCTGTTGTCGTCGATGATAGTTGGGTGCCGGGTGGTTTCATCATGGGATAGAATTAGGAAAAGCGAGGTTTATGCTTCACATGTCTAGCAATGTAGAAGAGGTGTTTACTAGTGTATGGATGAATAAGCTATTTGATTGCATAAGAATTTTGCATGTTAATTGTTATGTAGGGCTTTTACACAAGGAGAATGCTCTGCTATGGATATATTGATCATGAAATAAGTATTGACAGTATTATACACTCTTAATCTTGATATAAATGTGGAATGTTATAGATGAGTTGTCGTTGTACGTTGGTGTTTGCTGCTCAAGTTAACCACTAGCAAAGTAATGAATGAGTGGAATGAATGGCAACTCTGTAGCATTTTCTATTTGTGGGCTGTGTAGATAGAGTGCAAAATGTTTACATCCAATTTTGATACTTTACTAGGTAAGAAGCCCGCGCTTCGCGGCGGGTTGTTTTTCAAAGTGTTGATATCGGGACTGTTTGAATGATTTAAAACGGATTGTTTGATGGCACAAAAAGTGTTTGGTAAATGGCTATATTGAGAATTACTGAACTATAAAAACTCGAAGCAAAATAAAATAAGTGACTGCTACGGACATAAAAGAGTATCCAATTAACCCAATGGAACAATGAATGTGCTAACTGGCATTCAAATGAAAGTCAGGCTCTTAAATTTTGACTAAGTTCAGCATTGATACATGACCGGTTTAAATGAAAGCAAGACAAATCAAGATTATGAAGCACTATAGCGGCTGACCTAACCTTTCCTACTGATTTGAAGAGACTTCATAATTCTAGTGTCTTTTACTAATCCACCTTCCCTTGAAACTCCAAGAGCTCAACCTTCTTTACGTGGCTGTAGGATTGCAGCAAGGATTAAACCAACCACACATACAGAGGTTGTAAGAAGACTGGTTGAACATGACATGAAGTAAAAGGAAATTAATTAGTCAAACTGAGAGGTCCCGAGGCAAAAATATATGTAGGCTATAGCCCTTACCTCTTTGCATAAATCTATAATGTCAGTGAATGACACCAATCTGCTGTAGTTTTCCTTAACCAAGACATGATGCCAAAACATATGTACTTGTATTAATCCTGAATTGTAGGCATGATTGGATTAGTGAGCTCAATCCTTATTCTAAAAGCATAATATGAGTAATAGATATATGGTTAGTAAAACTATTGTTCATCTTGTATTATTACCGAATTGCAGGCATGATCGGAATAGTGAGTTCAATCCTTGTTCTAACAGCATAATATGAGCATTAGATATGTGGTAACTAAAGTTGTTCCAAGAGCTCAACCTTCATCTTGTAGAACATGTTGTAATGAAGAATATCGACACTCCTAAGAACCCAACTGACACATCAAAACCAACGAATCTTGATAAAATCACACTGATAGTGTTATAGATTACCACACAATTCATGTCCAACTGAATTCTCCAACATTCGTGCATCTGTCTACAAACCTAAATAGATTTCTAGGAAGGCTCATACAATGGAGCTTACAACAGCAAACATAAAGGCAACAAAACTTGCAAACAGTGATGGCCACCAGACTAATGTATCGAGCAAGATTTGACCTTTCAGTTCTTTTACTGTAATACTAACTACAACAGATTATGGATGAAATTAGATAAAACATTATTCATCTTTAATCTCTGTAAAAGGTTTGAGAAAGGGCAAAAAAAAAAAAAGGTTAAGTTACATGGTCAATCTTAAAACCAAAATGGGAACGGAATAACGAAGTCAAAGTGTAAACTCTAGTTACCTTGAGCTGGGTTATTTCGGAGTCTTAAAGTCTTTGGAGTGTGGGACTAAAGCCATAAAAATGCCTGGAAGGTGCTATAGAAGGTTAAAAAGCACCAGTTGCAGGTCTTCAACTCGATCCCAATAACATGATTTGTCTGTTATGGTTTCCTTCTTTACTGAAACCCAAACTTGTATTGCTTATTTGTTTGAAAAGCAATCAAAACCTCAATGCTAAGAAGTTTCAAAATGAATCCAATCATATCTAAACAACCATTGCAAGGAAGTACCTTGTAAAAAAAAGATTAAGTTGGAACCAGTGGGTGAAGACTTTCGAAATGTGTTGTTTAGAAGGTAAGCACCCAAACTGAGTAAGCTAAACCTGTGAATCACTGAGCAATTAAACAGTTAAAGTATGGACACAGGAAAAAGGATCTAGGTTGAATGTGCAAAGCGGTAAAAGAACGTAATGTTTACAGCAAAATTTCATATGTCAAACAATTCTAGATTTGCTCTATACATAAAGCTCTCACTATACCAATGTTATGATTTGCAAGTTCATTGGTAGTAAAGATGTAACAATCAGCCTTCCACCACTATCTAAATGTAATCCTACACATTTTATTAATTACAAATCAACCCAAAGATGGTACATCTATAGATCAATTAAATCTACTAATTGCAGTAAATTTCGTATTGAGATTGTGACCAAGAATTGTCGGTTACCTCAGCATGAAGCTTGAAATCTCTTTGGAAGTGTTGTGACCTGTCCACGCCTCTAGATTTTGACCTTCTAGGCAGGATCTTCGCTTTAGAGTCTGAATTGATAACAGTTGTGTGAGGCTTCCCCTCATACCACTATTGGTGAAAGAAAGAAACTCCTTTCAGATTATGCACAAATGACTATCATCTCTGAAGGATTACTTGTCACAGCTTGATCAAGATGTTGAGTATTCCTCCAGTAATATAGTCACTGCTATAAGTTAGTCATGGTGTCCAATGCCTGCGTCAAAGCATCCTCACCAGTCAATCGCTTCTTAAATCCAGACTCAATTGAAAGAGAAGCACCATCTAATTCATACTACTAATCGACTGCAACAGAAGATGTCATCAATGAACAAAAGCTTAAACAAATACCAAGCACATTGAGCAAAATATTGGACGAAATTGCACCCTAAAAGTCCAGAATGAGATCAATAGGTAAACTCTAAAGGAAAGCAAGACAAAATTGAACAACCATAAATTTGATGATACTCAGCAAGAACATTAAGCAAGAGCAAGATATCAAAACACATAATATGATTAAAAACTAAAAGGAAATAAAATTTAAAAGCCACCTAGAACATTTCCTACCTTTGCCAGCCAGCTACGTTGGTGCTGTCGTTGCTGACAACCGTCGGGACAGCCTATAGCGACTTTTTTTTTCTTCTTCCCTTTGGTAAAATCAAATTAAAGACAAAAACATATCAGAACCGGATCAAGGAAAGCAAGACCCAGAACCAAAATCCAAAAAGAAACTTACCCAGAGACCGGTGGCTAGCCCTCATCCCCTCTGCTGCATTCAGTAATATACACTGGTAAACGTTCCTCCCTTATCCTAACTCTTGACCGAACTTGAAAACCCAAAAATAAAATCTGATTAGATTGCAGAACCCAACGAATGAAAAATCCAAACATACCAAAACCGAAAAGAAAAACAAATTGACAAAAAA
Organism: Linum tenue; assembly: GCA_946122785.1. Lineage (NCBI taxonomy): Eukaryota > Viridiplantae > Streptophyta > Magnoliopsida > Malpighiales > Linaceae > Linum > Linum tenue. The sequence continues at coordinate 3,470,236 of CAMGYJ010000008.1, forward strand.
GAAGTCATAAAAAAAAATATATGGTTTGCATTCGATAAAATCAAGGATCAACATATGAGTTTCTTCATCAGGTTGGCAAAATTTAAATAATAGGCTAATGAAGAAAAATAAGGTAAAAAAAATGCTTCACCTCACCAAATAAACCATATTTAAGAAAGGAAATACAAAACTTCATCAAGAACAGAGACTTCTCCCATTTTCAAATGCGGAGAAAGACTGAAAAAGCATATAACAGTAAAGAGCACAAACGGGAAATTATGTTCTTGTTGTTGATTATTTATATCATCTCAATATTTCGTTACTAAAGGAAGCAACTAACTGCCAAGGATGAGAAAGGGCTCTTGCATTTTCAAATGCGGAGAAAGACTGAAAGAGCATATAACAGTAAAGACCATAAACGGAAAATTATGTTCTTGTTGTTGATTATTTATACCATCTCAATATTTCCTTACTAAAGGAAGCAACTAACTGCCGAGGATGAGAAAGGGCTCTTGCATTTGCCTATGATGGATCCTAATGCCTTGATTCAGAACAATGTTTCTCATTGAAGCTAGCAAGCATGTGATTTACAGTTGATGGTCAAACAATGGACAAACTTGGCCGAAACTCTGGCTCCACAGCTTTTAAGTGCTCATCACACACTTATAACCCACATTCCATAAAATTGTAAACTCCAAGGATCCTCTAATTATGTATTAATTGCAACTTATTCATCAATCCTTTTGTTACTTTAATATCAAAATTCCATATTTCTCTCATCAAGTAATATCAAACAAATATTTCTATCAAAGCATCCAACGATCATTTTCACAACCAGAAAAATCCAATCTTTACTCAAAACAATTACAAATGCAGCAGCCATGTAACATCATTGAGGTAGCTAAACCGATCATAGGCTATTTTCATGAATCAACACCAATCCAGAACATAACATGGCAGGTGGAAAGTTTGCAATATAATTACATTGCCATATAAATAGGAAGAACCATTCCAGCCACTAACTAATTAAGAAGGGCACAACTAAAAGCTGAAAGTGAATAGATTGGCAGCTGCCAAAGTTAGAAATCCATTGCAATTTGTTTTTTCAATAGGTTCTACAAAAAAGCAACTCAAAATGTACATAATAGAACTACACAGTAATTAATGGTACCTGAACAACAAACCCATAATTGTGACTACATCAGAATTCTTCATTTCATCTCAGCCTCTCTGTATGTCTGGTTGCATCCTGCAAGTGACAATCGAGATGAGTCGGTAACAAAAGCATTTAACACCCTCTTATGCGTTTTTTTAATTCTTATTTTAAGACCATATAAATACCCAAGCAAAGATATTAATGAATAACCCAATGTAAAAAGAGAGAGAGAGAGAGAGAGCTGCAAAAACTTTGAATTTGATAAAGAAAGCAGGAAAACTTATATAACAATAAAAATGTCTCGTTATGGGAGCTCACCTGACACCAACACCATCACAACAAAAACAAAAGGGAAACTTAAGCAGATTGAGCCTATCTGAAAGCACGGAAAGCGAGTAGAGGGTAAACCCCAAATCAGGCCAAACCTGAATTGAAAACAGGGAAGCAGATCGAATAGCTTCTGCAGTGCTCCCATCCCATTCATCACACCAAGACACCGCCAGAAGCTCTAGCTTCACTTTTGCCTACATCAATCCTTATACTCTCGATATCTAAGCATTTTTAGTTCAATACAAACACTTTGACTGGATTAGGTATCTACAGCCCTACAGGATACATCGCCTTTTTTCCGATCTCTCAATCATAATCATTAGTCACTCAACACACACAACACTACTAATTCACTTGTACAATATAGTTTCAAGATAAGAATAAGGATGGATGATATAATTAACTGCAAAATACATAAGATATGTATTAATTGAATTTTGTGGCTGAGGAAACAAAAATAGCTCCTCAAGTGTCCAAGTGAATTACCATGCTCTTATTTGTTGAAATCTGAGCTCCTTTGCAATGCTGGATCATTGTATTGTTGCTACTTCTGCTAGTTGTATGGTTCCTGCTGCAGCTGGCTTACTTGTTATGTTGTTGTGCTGCCGTTACCACTCCTTCCCTTGTTGTTATGGTGAAAGCAGTAACTAAGCATACCTTAGAACCAACTCTGCAGATTGCAGTTTGTGAAAGCAGCGAATGAGCAAGGAAGGTGAGATCCCTACAGCGGATGAACCACATATGACATTCAACTCTGTAAACTGTAGTTTGTTTTAGCAGTGGAACTGCAAATGGTTTAAAGAAACAATAAGAGTTACGACATTGCCACCGAGCAAAAAACAATATACCAAATATGGTAATGAAACATGAAAAATAAAGAAAACACCATTTCTTATATATATGATAGATAAATCTGCAAGCCATACACTACAGAGGAAAAAAACGAAGGCTTAGAACTAATATCTGATACATATAGGAAGATAGAGATAATTTGCATGCTTCCATTTCCATTCGTTGAATCTTATTATATGACAGAAAAGACTATTTACATCCTTCCATTTTCATTCAATGGGAGACTATAACAGAAAATAAACACAGAGCTAACCAAATCACGTTTAGACCATCAATGAAACCTGACTACTAATTCAACTTCAAGATTTTCATTACTTTTAAGCAGGCATTCGCTGGCAAAGAGGAATTTGTATTTGAATTATGGTTACTTTCACTATCAATGGTAGCTTTAAACATACGATCTCGTGCTTACCGTAGTTTTAATAAGGGCTTGCAGCAACCTGATTACAAATCCTTGATGACAACCACATACATTTGATGAGCACCTGATAGTGCCACCCAGAAGCTCCTGTGTTGTGCCCTCAAGGTACCTTTGTTCCGGCCTGTCCGATTCGTGGAAGCAAGCTCCACTCTGGTATTTCATTAAACACCATTCATATATATCAGTTTAAACTTTAAAAGAAAAAGGCTTAAAACCTTCTGCATTAGGCAATTCTAAAAACTGTAAGTACATACTGTTAAAAGACAATAACCAAGTATCTAAAGAATCTGGAGGCCAATAAAATCAGAACTGTGATATCAGTAATGGAATCATCAAATTCTGCAAATAAACACAAATCTGGACTATAACATGTACATACCCGCTAAACACAACCTACCCTCAATCACAACCCCCAGAAAGCACCACTACATTTAAAAAACCCTGGCTAAGCCTCACACTAAGCAGTTACAAAAAAGGATGAGTACACTGCTCATACTGAATGCATTACGGCAGCCACTGGAAATCATGGTAGATCCAACCATTATCGTTTGCACAAATTTACATTACAGAGAAGCATATTCTCAATACTAAGAATGATGATGCACCAACAGATAACTCTTATGTTGATATGTGTTGCTAAATGTGGAGATCTACTGCGCCTGACTCTTAAAATGCAAGCATACTTGCATAAGCAATGGCAATAGCCTGAAGGAAGGAATACATTGCATGTAGGAAAATAACCAGGAAGAAAAAGAAGGAAGCATAAACTAAATGGAATTCCACAGTTTACTTGAAACAGAAGGCATGCATGGAACTCTAACTGGTATGTATTTTGTCTTGGAAACTGACAAAGCGTAGCAAACGAAAATGTAAAAGGAAAACCAAAAGATAACCTTCCCAAATGAATCAACAGATATGATTGTTCAACACAGATTTAACTCTGTAGAAGCCAGCCACCAAAGACTGCAAAAAAAGCACACAAAAACACAGCACAACATAAGTTATCTATAAACAGCACAACATAAGTTTATTTGAGGAAAAAAGAGGATTCGAGTTTATAAACTTGTTGCACTGCGGAGAAGTTTGCATTCTTGATAGATCATGAGCAACCTACAAATCTTTTCAAACATAGAAGCATTGTCTCTGAGAGCTTTCTCCAAGTCAGATCATAATGATTGAAGCAATTTGTTCAGAACACTCAATTAACATGCCTCCTAAACATTAAGCTAGCCAATTGAATTAGTAAACAGATGTTATTAGACAAAATATTGCCAGCTAAAAACCAGAAAATTCAAGTACATTTCACATAGTTAACAGAAGTTGAGATCAATTTTACCAATCAATACCGAAGGTCGTTTTAAGTATCATCTTCTGTGAACAACTACTTCAGTCCCGAATTTCAATACCAAAATTTGATAATCAAATGGAATAAGGTACCTAAACATAATTTAATTATTCCTGTTTATTTCTATCAATTGTATTCGAGATGGTCATCTAAGCAAAAGTTATTTTCCACACCAATCTATCAGCAACAGAAAGGTATCCTACCAAATAGAGGTTATGCAAAAAAAATGCTCAGCACATTGTTTTGTCCAATTGTCATTTGAAAACATTTTCCCACGAGGCACAACTGCTTCTGTTTAGATTTGCAAGCTTACCAGTACATGTTAAAGAAATAAAAGCATGCAAGGGAACATTATAAATCCATTAGTACATGGATGTAAGATAGATGGGGGCACTGAACAAACAATCAGCAGGAACCATAAATAGAAATAACCTGTAAGGCATTACAACAGGAGGCATCCACTTAGTTGAAGGGCTTTAGTTATTCAAGACCTCCCTTCCGTGATTACCCTCGCCAGAAACGACCCCATAATATCTCCACCCACCTTTCCTCCGTCGTTACACTGCACACTTCCCTCCGTCCTTCCCCTGATCTGAAACAAAGTGAGAAGCTATACTCTTCGTCGTTCCAATTGCTCAGAAACGATCCTATAATCTTCCACCCACCTTTCCTCTGTCATTCCTCTGCATACTTCCCTCGATCGTTCCCTAACCAGAATTGAAATGAGAAGCGCCAGCCGACCCACTCCAGAAATGAACCCAGAACCAGCCCACTCTCCCCCTATTCCTCTATCCCGATTGCCTTTGCTTTTGAGACAAAAAATTTAACTCTATAAAGGGAAAGAATGATGGGAGGGAGAATGGGGAATGTTCTGGTGCATTCTATTGGAGAAGGGAGACCTCAAAAATTAAATCTGCAAGAAACACAAGGTATTCAGAATCCAAATCAATCAAAACCATATTACAATAAAAAAACTTGAGGAATGAAAAAACATACCATAACAAAGTGCTCTCTCTGGACATCGTCGTCATCAGAGAAGCTTAGGCTGCCGGCGGCGGCTCCTTTCTCCCTTTTCTTCCACCTCGACCAAAATAAAAATTAAACATTATGAACTCCTTAACTCCACAAACATAGAATCAAATCAACCCAAAAAAAGGTCTTGTGGACTTTCATGTACGACCGGTACCTTATTCTCCCTTCACTTTTCTGAGACGAATTCTTCTTCTTACCGGTGTCTTTTCCTCGTCGTTGCCGACAGTGAAACTTGGACTGCTGGCGCCGGGTCCTTTTCCCCTTTCTTTCACCACTAAAATAAAAGAAACACATCAGAACCCTTACGATCCCCAAACATTGAGTTAATTCAACCAAAAAAATTTGTATTAAGTGGGAGATGAGGGGCACAGCATTGTCCACAAAAACAGCTTTTGAGAAACAACAACTGAATCATTCGACTGGAGAAGATGACCTGTAATGATTGAAAAAAACCTACCAGAGTAAGGGATTCTCACCATTGCATTTCATCATTGCATTTCATAGATCCACCAAGTCAGCAACGCTTCTCTGAGCTCTCCCATGGCTGCATTTCAGTAAGAGGTCAGATACAGATTCAAATGGAACACAAAACTTATATCACATCAAACAGGCAAAGCACGAAATTCATAGCTTTGGTGGCTCTAAAAAACACCCACCAGCAGCTCTACCAGACATATTATCCAGAGAATTCGGAGAGAACAACAGCGCACAACCTTGGTTTTTGCATATCAATCAATTCAATTAGGACTGGCAAGATCTGGTTACTCTTTATTTCTTGTATATGTACACATATTTCAGCTGAAAGAGCAATTTAGACAACACATTTAAGTTTTGCCTTCTGCACCCTTCATTCTAGCCTCCAACCAACATACAACATTTGACAAACAGAGATGAATTCAAACATCGTTTCACATAAAGACAGACAGAATCTGCAAGTGGAAGGCTCTTAAAACGTATATATCCTAACCATTTGCAACTAACCAGTTCATCTAACTCTTAAGCACCTCCATGTATTTATAAATTGACAGCTGTAATCTGTAATGTGATCATGAATATCATAACCAATAAACAAAAGAACAAACAACATCGAAACAATTAACCACTACGAACCAAGAGCTGAAACGCTTGCAAGTGCTCAATGGGTGCTAAATGAGAACATTGCAGCTATCATTTCCCTTGTAATGAAGTAGTAAATATGAGCCCCCAAGAACCATGAAAAAATGTTACTACGGGGTTTGAAAGCAGTAAAATATGAGCATGACGTAAAAATGAGCATTAAAAACCAGCATACCTTGAGAAAGATAACAGCATAAACAAACCAAAGCGAAAATGGCCAGCAGGAACCATAATGCATTTGCTACAGATCCTATCCGACACCTTCTGAACCATTTAACAACTTCTTTCTTCTTCCTTGTCATGCCTGCAGCTTAGAAGCTTTAATAAGTCTAATACTGAATAATATATTTAGCATCCGTTAATGAAGCAAGCATTCACTGAATAAAATAACTGTAAGAGAGAAATTAGTGTCTTCTCATTTAGAGTTAGTATATTAATGGACCTCTAATACTCCCTTCACCAATTTCAATGACCAATTGAATCAACACCCATCATCATTCAACACAGATTAGAAGCACAACAATCATGTTCCGTAGAAGCTCTTCTACGTGTTGTTTATGTACCTTTCAGAAAACACATAACTGATGAATAGGTCATTTTCCATTCTGTATGCAATCTCTCGTACTTCTTAGCACTAATACATACAATAAGGCGACCGCAACTCAAGCTAATAGGCAAAGCATACATAACCATCAATGAATTCCAAAACTCAGGAAAAAGACTAAGCAGATCAAATTAGGAATCCTCCTTACCACAACATAATGGCAAAGGCAAGCGAGAGCTGGAAAACCCAGCAAGCGACTTGAAAGGCTTACATGAAAAATCAGTCCAAGCTTGAGCGAAGTATGCTGAAAGCACGCAAAACACCCGATGCCAAACCACCAGGAGGCGAGACACTTTCGGCATCACAGGTGCATCAAACAACACCATCACGGAGCTTGGCCACGAAAATCAAATTGCGAATTAACATAGATTCCAGCACCATTATCGAGATCGAATGCAAGAGTCAAACTCTGCTCTGAGGACAAAAATAACAGAGAAAAACAAACATGAAAAAGAGTCAAAATCACAAAATTAAAAGAGCAAGACGCAAATCCTAAAATTAATCGAAGAACATAAACAAATAGAAGAGAAACTAACCATTCAAACCAATAACGGGTCAGAATAAAGTAAACCACGGTATGATCTTGGCACGACGATCCCGGCGTCGAGAACTTCCCCTTGCGTCGCGTGATGGCGTGAGGTGAGAAAAACAGTGGCGTGAGGAGAGAAAAACAGCAGTACTGTTTATCCTGGAGCTTCGATAACAGGAACAACTTCGTCTCTGTCACCTTTCTTCCCCCTTCTTCTTCTGTCTTCGTGTTCGCCTTGTTCGTCTTCCTAAGCTGCGAACATGAGATTTAATGGGGGGAAATCATAAACTATGCAGCTGCTTACAGCTAAGACCTTGTCTTCATCTTTGCATTATTCATATCAGAGTAAGAATGACCGGCACACGGATCAAACTAACATCCCAAATATGATTTTTTGTTCAGGCATAACACCCATAACCATGATTCGACCAAACATGGACCCATCACACAGGCAAATTAACAGAAGACCTGCAAAAGTTAAATTACCTAGCTTCTTTTATGCTAAACCAGTCCTCTCATATTCTTCCCTCTGCCACCAAATAATGAACCAAATCTATAAAGTATGCAAGGACCAAAATACGTAGAGCTGAAAATCCACAAAATAAAAGAAGAAGACTGAACACACTATTAAAAACATAACCAAACCCCAAAAAGAAAAGGAAAAGCTTGCCTTGATAGTGCTAGAGAGCAGTGGCCAGCACTCGTCTCCTCTGCTACTTCCGGAAATCAAGAACAGTAACTGCTCCTCCATTATCCTGCCTATTGTTCAAAATCCAAAAAGGCAAATGAAAATGGCTCTCACCCGCCGTTAGACCATCACCGGCGCCGTTTGCCGACCTTCGCATCGCACCATCGTCAAACAAAAGATAAGCAATCACTTTCTTTTTCTAATTGAAAAACCCAGAAACAAAAGATAAGCAGCAATAAGAACTCACGGCAAAAAAATCCAAAAAGGCAAACGAAAACGGCTCTCACCCGTCGTTGGCTCTCACTTCTTCTTTGGCTGCCCCTCCTCTCTTCTTTCACGTTCTTTCTTCTTCTTCTATCACTTAATCAGTTTTCAATCACTGAGAGAGAAGGAGAGAGGGAGAGTAATCTTCCATCATATCTTTCCCCACAAAATCCAAACTGTAAAGAATGAGCAAAAGTGATGAACAAACCCATCAAAAAACAGAATCAACAAACAGGGATGAACAAAAACCCTGAAAACTAAGAATCTAAAGTAAGAAGGGATTAGAAGCTTACTCTATATCCATGTATGATCGATATTATGATCAAGGCAAAGAGATTACAGGTTGGTGCGGGATTGGAAAGAGGAAGAGAATGGAGGGAAAATATTAAATGAATGGAACACCAAAGTAGCTTTTTCTCTTATTCTTCTTCTTCCAACAGAGTGAGGAGAGTGAGTGGCTGAGAAATGGTATGTGAGAAGTAGGAAAAGGATAGGAAGAGAGAGTTGAGGAAGGAAAGTCTTTGTTTGTCAGATGGGAAGTGACGGGAGCAGGCCAAGTATTATGGGAAAGAGGACCCAATGGAAGAGACCAAAAAAGCAAACCAAGTCACAGAAGGCAACCAAGAATTGATTAGGAGAACCAAAAAGCAAACTAAGTAACAGTAGTTGGATGTGACTCTACCAAACAGTAAAGTTGTAACTTGTTCTTTTAAAGAGATAATAGTCGAAGGAACTCAAATAAACCAAATAAACATTGTCTAGTTAATATATAAAAGCCTTGGTTACAATCACTGTTCATTAGTGACCTCCACTCTCTTCTTTGTGACTGGGCAATCTCCAAACCATTGCCTTCATTCGCCCACGTTAATATATAAAAGCCTTGGTTACAATCACTGTTCATTAGTGACCTCCACTCTCTTCTTTGTGACTGGGCAATCTCCAAACCATTGCCTTCATTCGCCCACGTGCCTAGCTTCCCCTCTCACACAAATGCCCACTCCTCCTTATTACCCCACTCGCCAATAAAAGACCTTTGGATCCAGCCTTTCTCCATCAGTTACTCATCAAAACTCTGATTTCCAGGAAACAATTCATTAGTTCTCAACAAAGGATCCTCGCCACTTTACCTTCTCTTCCTTCTTCTGATTTCTCTCCTGCCATAAGCAACCTTCTGCTTCATCTTATCTTCTCCTCCATACCACACAAACTCTCCCTTTTGTTCGTCGGTTCAGAACCTCTCTCCCCTTTCCATCTACTTCCGATGACTCTTTCCCCAATCCCCACACACTATCTTGCCGCTTCGCCGACCCGAGATCCACGGAATCCCACCAGAACCTTCTGTTTAGAGAAAATCCTCCCATACCCTACACACTCTCGGCAGAATACTGCCTTCCCTCTCCTGCATCGTTTCAATTGCCCTCTCCCAAAGCTCGATTCTGAACCCCCGTGCTTCGTTTGGCCGTTACCCCACCAAAACTGTAGTTGCCTTTCAATCGACCACTTTTCAGCTAATGCCCCGCAACGGCGTGACGGGAAGGAGAGTAGTTGATGTAGAGGAAGAAGTTGAGGTGGAGAACGCGGCGGCGGCGGAGGTACATCGATCGCTCTCGCCCTTTTCGGCAAAAACCCAGGTACCGATCTCTCTCTCTCTCTCTCTTTCTCTATTTAAGAAAGGAATTGTTGGAATGGAGAAAGAAGTTTAAGAGGAGGTCATGGCGGCAACGAGCTCCTTCATGGAGGAATCACAAGGGAGATTTGAACTCGGTGGACAAGCACCAGCGCCAGCTCGAGGTCCGACTCCGGCAGCTCTAATGCGGAAGGCGACGACGACTAGAAGAATGCCGACTACAGCGAATTTTTTCCTTCCCTCCATTCACCCAACTCAATGTGGTTCCGTTGAGGGAAAGATTGAGTTTCATTTTGTTGATGGGTTGTATGTTATCTGCTTTTGTGGCTTATGTTGGTTATTGCGGCTGACCTCAGGAAAGCTATGGACAACACTCTACTCGATCTCCCAAAGCTGAAGCGCCACATCTACGCTGTCTTCTTCTGCCTCAAAATCGGTCTCAACCTCTACATCCAGCTCTCTTCAAATTCATTTACTTTGGTGGGTGCATTTTCCTTCCACTTTTCCCCATTTCTGGCATTTCATTGTGGGACTCTAATGTCAAGGAATGCATGGATTGGCTCTAGGTTACGATAGAACTCATTCGTGATATTTTGGATCAAAAAGTACCTCTTGCCAAAGCAACCTAAGCTGCCTTACAAGAAAAATAAAGTTACAGTTTCTTTTCATTCCATCCTTTTCCCAAAATCCACATCGATTTCAGCTTCTAGAGTATTTGTGCTTACATTGTTGTTTCAGTCTCTCATTGATTAGGTTATGTTCAGTGTTCAGCTTCTGTTAGATCGGGTAGCTTTCCAATCGTGAAATGTCTTTTATCAGTTGAAGTTAATTGATTGCACTATTAATTCGTTTTTAGAAAATTTTGTTGACTTTGTTTGGTTGTTGATATCTTTGTTATGTGTCATGTTGTAAACATAACTACCATTTCATAAAATTCGGTTGCGATAGTCTGGAAGGAGAAATGTGCTTCCTACAAGCTAGAAGCCATCATTAGTTAGAAGCTCTATCAAACAGCTCCATTGTTTGCCTAGAGCGTCTGTGGGTTAACAAAAGTTGGTTAGCAACTTCCATTATACTGTTCGATTTCTAAGCCCCTTGGTCGATTAGGTTATGTTGTTTGCCACTGCCACTATGGATTCAGAGTGTTTTACTAACAAGCTGTAACATATTTGTACTATCCATTTCGTCAGAGGCTTCAATTTTTCTCTATGGCATTTGCTACATAAACCTTCACATATGGACTTTGCTGGTCTCTTTGGTATTCAATGGACCAGTAAGGGCATTTGTTTATACTTTTTGGTTGATCTGTGATCATAAATACAAAAAAAAACTGAATTGCCATCCATTCAAAAGGAAAGAACCCAAAACCCGTCAACCACCCCTAGACTAATTGATCACAACTTACACCAGTACTTTCCCTTTCACTCTCTCATGAGGTTTCTCCCTCTTTCCATGAAATTCAGATTTGTTATTGTGTTTGCTGTTGTGTTACTCTTTCCATGACAAAAACATTGTCAAACTGTATGGAATCTATCAAATTGTTAAGGTTTTTGTTCTACCATATGTCTGCATTTCACAACTCTTCAAGATGAAGATCTTAATGTGGTCCTCATAGTCAAATGAGGGGAATTATGTGTTGCCTCTGCAAGTTTTCTATCTGCTGCAACTTTGTGGCTTTAACCTATCCCACAATGGCTTTACTTCTTTTTTTATCTGACATTTTACTTTTCACAGTACAATTGGAATCTGTCGTCGAGAGATTAATTGCATATGAAGTAACGAGCAAAACTTAGATTGAAAAGAAAGGTTCAATTTGGTTGTATCATTCTGATGTACTCAGAGATTGGGGAGGACAGACGGACCAGCATAATTTTATGCAGATTGGGGAGGATACGTAAAGAGGGATAGGTACCCTTTTCCTTTTTTTACTTGGTTATTCATTTCATCTGATGTTCATTTAAGTTTCGAACTATGTAGTTTCTTTTCTTTCTTGGAAAGTATCCGCCATAGAGGAAGCATACAGGACATTCGATTAATAATGGTTCTAATTACAACAGAGGCATGAACTACTTGGGATTTGTTTGTACTAAAAGCATTAAAAATATGAAGCTAGAGGACATCATTTGATTGACATAAAAATATCATGTTAAGTATAGGCCAAGCCATTACAGCTATATTAGCGAATCAACATATTTTAAGTTTGTCATTAATTGGAGAATGCTACGAATGTTTTCCCAGGATCTCAATTGACTGTGTTAATATGTTGAAATTTTAATACAGAGAAGCACCGGAACTGATTGTGCTTACCAAAAAGGACATTTGCTTCCTATTAATGCTGCCTTCTGATTGTTTTGTTGTTTTGTTTGTTAATTAATTCTATAAACTGGAATGCTGCAATTTTACAAGTTTGGTGCAAGCTACCAAGAAGAGAATTAGACACCCTTACAACTTAAACAATAATTAGATCCGGTGTATACACTGTGGAAGATTTATGTGCCATGACAGGAAGGTGAAGAGTAGGAATAAAAATTAATTAACGCTAACAAAAAAATACTGATAAGACTCTTACTTTTTTCCTATGCTGCAGTACAGGCCTCCCAAGGCACCAACAAGGTCCCAAGCCTTGCAGCCTCAATCTGTGAAGTTCTTGGGTTGGTTCGTTAGCTTTTCTTTTTCAATGTTGAATGTTAGGTGAATGTTATGAGGGGATGTCCCATGTATCATTCAATAGTTGCTACCAAGTAGTGGACTGTTCCATCTAATTAAGGTTTCTTGGTGCAACTGTCAGTTTTAACTGTGGGGCTCTTACTGGTTTTCCATGCAACATCCATCATTCTCTCTCGATTGCTTTCTTTGGAGTTGGGGATGGGCAATGGGATGCAATGAAACAGTTTGGTGATAACATTCCTGCATTTGACAACTTGCAGGTACGTACTTTTCCAGATATAACTTTGTTACATGATTCTCTAAAGTTGTAAGCTTTAGCAGAAACTATGATTGAGCTAAAAATGAAAAGGTTAGACATAACATAATTATGCAACAAGGGTTGTTTGTTTCATTAGTTAGGATGATGTCTACTGTTAGTTAATTATTTGATCATTGCCTGAGAGTTCACTGAACTATGGTTTTGTAACAACAGGGTTGCTAAATTAAAAATCTCACCAAGTGATGTACAACAAAATGATCACTACTAACTTGGTTTTGGTTCATATGAGTCTACCAACTTATGCACCCACTTTAAATAACCCTTTTTCAACTCAGCCGTATCTGCAAAATCAAATCCCAACCAGAGATCCTACCCTTTCATAAATTGGAAAGGGCTGGGAATGATGTGCTGATTAAATAATTTTGGTGACGATGTGAGCCTATATCATATGCTAACTCTAACAAACTAACGGTGTAGTAGATGGAAGGAAACATTTTTTTACAAATCCCTTTGGTTAGTATTTTGTGATGCTTTTTTGTTTACTGGGTTTCATTTGCTCTTGCTTTCCAATACAGAGCCACACAAAGTATTGATTTTCTGGGCAGATTTATGACTTTAAAGTTGATTGGGTTATAGCAGTATTAGTGGTCTCCATTAAAGTTGCTTCTGTACCTTCACTTTTGCTTCTCTTTTGAATTCAGATTCCCTTACGTTTCCCTTTTGTTGCAGCTGCCATATCCTCCTCTTGACGTTTTATGGTTGTAGCAAAGATCAACCTGTAGAATTCCTACTTTGTTAGCAGAGCATGAATTTAGTGTTTCAGCAACATGCTAAATTGGAAGGAATAACGGCCTTAGCTGAAATTTTACTTATAATTTTCACTCAGACCTACAGAGTTTTTGTTTCATTATTGAGTTGTTGGTTGTTGGGAGATTTATATTCTATTCTGTCATATGTTCTGACAGTTAAGCGATTCCTCCTTCCAGTCATATGGTTTAGAGAGACCACATCTACAGTCCTTATTTAGCCACATTTGTTGTCAGTTATGCGTTCGCCATTTGTTCAAAACAATATCATGGACATGGCCTCAGCTATCAGTCAATATTGGAATTGTCTCAATCTGCGCTTTTTTATTTATTTATCGAAATGATTGAATATGGAAAACTGATTTGTTCTGGATCAGTTTCATGATGCGCCAAAGCAATTACGATTTGTTCACCTTTTAATTATCTTTCATGCTTCGCTTAAATTTCGTTCTTTATTTGAAAGGATGATTTGTCTTTCCTACTTATCATTAGGGGTAGAATGATCCGACATTATAGGAATTAGACTGTATATTATGTTTTGTACTGATTTTGTGCTTTTGCATATGTGCGAAGCGTAGCGAGCGGGTCCTTGCTAGTGTGTAGAATTAACGAGAGAAAGACAAGGCAGAGTCACGAGCTGAGCTTTCCAGTAGTAGATGGAATCATAATTGATACAGAGTAGGTGAAAACACTGCCGACAAAACGCACTAGAGCCCCACCTCCACCGCACTAATAATGAGTCCGGACCACTGTTGGTGTTGGAACTTGGATCCATCTCTCTTTCCTTCCAGTTCCAAACCTCATGAGCAAGTCAAATCCCTCCGCAGTTTGGCTGGCGGCTGCAGCAGCGCTCGCCCTCCTCCTTCTCTGCACAGCCAACTTCCTTCCGCGATGTGGAGCTAGCACCATCGATGCTCTGGCTGCCACCCAGTTACTGGCTTCCGCCGCATCTGCCGGCGGCGCCATTGATGACGATGAGTTCCTGATGGAGTCAGGGAGCAGCAGCCAGGCGCTGAGGATGTTGCAGGCGGGAAGCCAGAACGTGTATAACTCCATCACCCGTAACCAGCCGGCTTACAATTGCGGCCAGAATCGGTACTACTGCCTCGACAACGCCCGAGATCGGAAGCTCTATTGTGATCCCAAAAGCCGCGATCCCGCCTGCCACCCTTGAATCTTTGTCTTTTTTTTTCCCCTTACAGTGTTACCTGCGTTTCGTTAATCACTACTACTGTCAATTGATTGTTCCAGCTCTGCTCTGTTCCTCCTCTGTTTTTCGTGGGTTTTATTTTACTTTAATTTTTATGTGTTTTTTGTTCAGTGATTGAACTCCAATCACTCGCACGGATTGATTGATCCAGCTCTCAGCTACTGATTGATGTTGTTGCTATGATTGTTTGAGCCATCATTGGGTGACCCGCTTAACTCTGGGAGGTATGATTCCTTCTGCCTAGCCTCCCTGCAAACTCCATTATGTTCGTCTGTATGTATAGAGAATGTACCACAGATGAGCTCAACACCTCTCTATAAATGCTTAGCATGTTCCCTTGCATATCTAGCTTCCTTGCACCTTCCATTTTGTTTGTCCGTGATTTTTTTTTTTTTTTAGTTGATAAGCAATGTAAAAATGTTGATAATAACAAAGATAACATAATTAGACAACAAAGTCACTGTTTTGGTTCATAATTTTGGCACAAGATCCTCGACACTTACGCGGTTCGGTTTGAGTATATGAGCCAAAATTAGATAATTGAACCGTCAATATGAACGAGATAAATTTGGACAAGAGCCAATACTTCTTGGATTGACTAAATGAAATTTCAACTCAAAGCATATGTCGCTTACATCAACGAATAAAAAATCGTTGACTTAGTACTTATCGTGCTTGGTTGAAAAATTATCCAATAACGTGTCAAATGTCTCGCAAATTATCTTTTATGTTCGTATTAGACCACTAACATTTTCCAAAAGCAAATTAAAGCATCATAAAAGATACAAGACATGAAAATAATTTAAAGATCAATCGATCAATATAAAAATAATTCAAGGGGAAGTTCAAGATTATATCAGAAGATTGATTTACACAATCAAACAAACAAGGTATGTAGAGAGCATTGCAGGATTTTATTTAAAAAGGATTTCAGCACTTTGCATCTCTACTTCTTTGGTAGAGTCCTATAAACCTTCGAAACTATATCAACACTTTGCATCTCTAGTCCGAAACTCTATAAGCTATTTACTATTGTAGTAACTCACTCATTTTCTTGGACGGGTTCGTCAGGTTTCATAGTAAACATTTCAAACTCCTGTTTGAACATGTTAATATATACGAGAAGTTTTGATGTGCGAAATACCTTCATAAGCAGTTTGAAATTTATTTTTATTTTTTAGGTGATTTGCACAGAAACCCTCAATGTTACTCCTCCAACCCCGAGGCACAATACATCATATTGTAGCTTTCACATTATGTTGGAACTCTTTTCCTCTTCTTGCCATTTCCCTGTAACCCCCTTGACTTCAAATGAACAATCCACGACTATATATGTCTCACAAGTGGAGATCGGTTGAGATGGTGAAGAGTTACGGTTCTTCCATTAACTGTAGCTTACACTAATAAACCAAGGAAAATTCATGAGTCGATTACAAAGTGTCACATTTTACCAAAGTCATTTTCAATTTCGTCGGAGATTGTTAAGTAGGCCTCTTCATTCCATCATGTAAGTACCTTATTTATGAGCGCCATCACTTTCGTCACGGTCACCTTAGCTTGTTGAAGTCTTGTTGTCTGAGACAATAGCCATATGCCCCTATCCAGCCCATTTTGCATTGTACTCCAAACGTCTACCATTACCCGACGTGACAAACATCACCATTTACATGGTAAGGTTTACTAGACGCAATAAACTCTGCAGCCATCTCCGTTTCTTAATTATTTACTATCTCTCCATTTGCAAAACAATCTCACCTCACAAGTACCGTCCGAAAATGCGGGGGAAAGGGAATGGACGTACGGTGCAATTGGGCACAATGTTAACTTCAAATTCGATGGACTTAAGGGGTCGTTTGGAAGTTGCGATTGTTAAATAGATGTATTGTTGAGAATGCATGTATAATATTATACATGTATTGTCGAATTTGATGTATTGTAGAATACAACGTTTGGTATGTGTGATTGTGTATGTCGCATCAGCTAAAAACTGAGACAAAACAATCTCAACTCAACTATCTCAACAATCACAACTAAAAGTTGAGATATAACAATCACTCAAAATGAGTGATAGCTTCTGTCACATCACAGAAACAATCCATGTATTGTTTCTGCTAAAAAAAACAAAAAAACGATGCATTGTAAACAATACATGCATAATGACAATCTCAACAAAACTATCGCAACTTCCAAATGACCCTTTAGACTAAACTGGGCAATGACGTTCGTACACTGTAATTAATTGGACCGGTTCGATGGGCTTAATAATGGCCCATTTAACAATGAGGATGGATTCTCTTCCTTCTTTGCATTTTGGACAACTTGAAAGGACGTTCATTTTTTTTTTTTTTTTTTTTACAGAAACCTGTTTGTAATATTAAGTAATCAGAAGGTCCTTCTCCAAGTGAGAAAGGAGAAACATAGGAGGCCTAAGAGCCCAAGATTCCGACGAGTCCCAATTACAGTTTGAGTGGGCCATCTGATGGGCCGGTTCATTCCCTTCTCTCTTTGTAAAACGCCATCGTATCTGGCCCAGGGACTCGGCCCGATCCTTCACCTCCTTCGCAACAACACCAACCTCCATTCTCGAGTCTTCCTCACCCACCATTTTCTGGATAGCGTTCTGGCAGTCGCTTTCCACCACCGCCGGTAGGAATCCATGGCGTTCCACCATCTGCAGCCCAAATTCCATCGCCCGAAGCTCGGCGATTTCAGGCGGCCACTGTCTTCGCTCCCTCCTCACCGCCGCAAGGAGAAATTTGCCGTTTGAGTCGCGGACCACCAGACCCAGTCCTGTCCCCTCCCCCGCCATCACCGCAGCATCGACGTTCATTACTTGCCAAGGTGCACGTCTTCTTTCCATATTTAACATCTGAAGGAGAATATTCATGCATGATTTTTCTCCTTTGCAATTAAGGAAAGTGTATTCAAAAAGATCAACCGTGATTTTCAGTTGTCCAATCACATCAGTTCCAGATCGTTTGTGTATTTTTTTTGTTCAATTTATGTGATGACATTCTTCTAAATAACATATATATACATTAATCTAATAATTAAATTAAAAACACATAAACAAGTGACCAGACCGTGTAAACAAGAATATACACGCTCCGATGATCATAGTATTTGAGTTGGAGAAAAAGGAAGAAGAAAAAAAGAAACTGAAAGGACATGATCTGAAATCATTGAACTGCTCTCCCAAAATAAATTCTAACCTTAATTTCTCACTTCCATTTCACACATAGCCTTTATTGACCCCAAAAAAAAAAAAAAACCATAATACCAAAGGGAACACAGCACGTCAGTCGTATATAAACAAGTCTTTCCTAATCAAACTTTCCCACAAGTCCAATACAAAGTCATCATTTCCCCACAACCACAACCCACCAATCATTTCCATCATCAATGGCTTCCTTTTCTTCTTCTTCTTCTTCCGTCGTTACCTCTTATGTTCTTCTTCTTCTTCTTCTCCCGCTGGTCGCTGCCAGTCTCAGATACCCTGCGGCGGCCACTTCACCAAGGAAAAATAGTAACGGCAACGTTGGAGGAGGAGGGCAAGCCGCGAGGCTAATCCGATCGCTGAATTTGTTCCCTAAGCACGGCTCAAACGTCATCGTACTCAACGACGATGAAAGTGATCAACGGCTCTCATCCATCGACGACCTGCCGGCTGCCGGGATCACGGAGAAGAAATTGAGCTTCAACGTTACCGGCGGCGCCGGCGGCGAGTCGGTTGAGGAGTTGGGTCACTATGCTGGTTACTATTCCCTTCCTCGAACCATAGGCGCCAGGTTTGTATGTGAATGGAAAATTGAATTGATTAGTGATTGATTGAGTCATTTGATGCTCTATTAACCAATCATTTTGATGATGCTAATTAATCTCTGTGTGTGTGGGTGGCGCAGGATGTTCTATTTCTTCTTCGAATCAAGGAGTAGTGTGAACAAGAGCAAGGCCCCAGTTGTGATATGGCTGACTGGTGGGCCTGGTTGCAGCAGTTCACTGGCTTTGTTCTATGAGAATGGGCCGTTTCATATTACTGACTCTTTGGGCCTTCAGTGGAATGACTACGGTTGGGACCAGGTATGTGTACATTTGACCAAATTCTGGAATATTTGCACTCCTATGCATAAGAAAAACATAATTGACCGTAAAGACTTTTGACTTAATTTTATGTGTGAGTGGTCAGGCATCGAATATTTTGTTCGTGGATCAGCCAATAGGGACAGGGTTTAGTTACACAACCTCCGAATCCGACATTCGTCGTAATGAGACTGGTGTTAGCAACGATTTATACGACTTCCTACAGGTTTCTCATTAATTTTTTGCTTAGTTTTTGTACTTAACACGATTTGCTTGTATCTTCATGATTGTTCATGTTTTCCACTTGGAACCAGGAATTCTTCAAGGGTCATCCACAATTTGTTAATAATGACTTCTATGTAACTGGAGAATCGTACGCTGGTCATTATATTCCGGCTCTTGCTTCTCGTATTTATAGAGGAAACAAGAACAATGAGGGAATTCACATCAATCTTAAGGTACATGATTTCTTTTGCTTTCTACATCTTCCATTTGTTAGAATTTGATTATCATGCAATAATCTCCTATTGGTACGAGACTAACATCATTGGATTACAGTCAATCCCTTATTATCTCATTCGACGAATCCAAGTAATTAACGATTTTGTAAATAGCATCACTTTCATCGAACCAACAATCGAGACAACAAGTAGCCTGATCTAATTTTTTTATTTTTGTTCCGCACATGCATATACAATTATACATCCTATCAGCATTTTACCAGAACCCTGATGTTGATCAATGAGGTTTCTAACCTATTGGTCTTTGTTTTCCTCTCTTCCAAAAACAGGGATTCGCTATTGGGAATGGGCTAACTGATCCTGAAATCCAGTACAGAGCATACCCAGAATTTGCTCTGGCTACACAACTCATTACACAGTCTGATCACGACACCTTGGCCCAGCTCGTTCCCACTTGCCAATCTTCCATCAAAGCTTGTGGTACATATCAGTTAGGCCTTCATCACAAAAATTTAGTTTTTTTTTTCTATGTTACTGATCTTGGGTTCAAATAAAACACCGCACAGGTTCAAAGGGTGGAAAAGCATGCACCGATGCCTATTTCAACTGCGAGGACATATTCAATCAGCTTATGAACCTAGTCGGCTCCATCAACGTAAGAACAACCAAGCTAGTTTGTATTGTTAGGTTTAAGGTTGTAATTAGCAAATAATCACCATAGTGAGCCGACAATTCATGTCGGGTGGGTTTTCGACAGTACTATGATGTCAGGAAGCAATGTGAGGGCTCGTTGTGCTACGACTTCTCCAGAGTGGAGCAATTGCTAAGCGACCAATCTGTGAAGGAATCAATTGGGGTGAAAGGCATAGATTTCGTGTCGTGCAGCGACGACATCCATCAGGCCATGATCGGAGACTACATGCTGGACTACGAGCTCGGAATTCCCGAGCTCCTGGAAAATGGGATCAAGGTGCTCATCTATGCCGGAGAATATGACCTCATTTGCAATTGGCTAGGTAAAAACTGCCGACTTTGGATCGTATCTTCACGTGAAGTGACCTCAGTTGTTAGATATATAGACGTGATCATAACTTTTGCTTATGTTGACATTAATGGTGGAAGTTAATCTATGTGGTGTGGCTTGCAGGGAATTGGAATTGGGTACACGCAATGAAATGGTCAGGACAAGAACAATTCGATGGAGCTTCCACGGTGGCTTTTATGGTGGGAAGCGCAAAGGCAGGGGAGCTGAAAGGGTATGGGCCTCTCCATTTCTTGAAGGTTTACAATGCGGGCCACATGGTGCCAATGGACCAGCCCAAGGTGGCCCTGGAGATGCTGCAGAGTTGGATGCAAGGCCGACTTGGTGCTGTTTAGTTAATTAAAAAAATGTCAAATCAATATCCATTCAGTTGAATATTCTTTTCTGATAAAAGGGTTTAGTAATGACTAGTAAAAATGTGGTGACAATTCTATTTATGCACAATGGTATGGAGGTGAGTTGTGGATAACTTAAGAAATTTTCAAAATGGCCACTGCGTTTTTTATTTGTAAATGATAATACGGTTCTGATGATTTGTAACGAAATGGTCATTTTGTCATTCGTAATCTAAAATTACATCTAGTAATTTGACCCCGTCAAATTTGGCAAAAACCAACAAAGTCAACAGCCTAATTAAGCACTCAGATAATCAATTCACTAGCTAGACTCATCATAGCGAACCAATGGTAGGCATGAAAAAGAAATCCAGATCCAATAAGCAATCCATCATGTGGGTTTTCAATTAGAACTGGGTATCGGTCGTCTGTGACTGTGATGAGTTTAGAATTCAGTACTACAAAGGAATTTTGAGTGATGGGGGTAGAATTCAAAAATCACAGCAACCTATGGAATGTGCTCGCGTTTTGGATGTGGGGATGATGAGTTGATAATAGCCTATTGTCTTATCACTTTTCAATATATAATTACCATATAACCGATACTTCATAGCCTAAAATCAAATGCAGAGTGTTTAGATGAGTTTTGATAAAAACAAATTTATGGTTTGGATGATTTGAAAGATTGATCACATTACCAGCTAGACAAAAAAAAATTTATGGAATAGCTAGACAAAATTTCAGATGGAAATTGACAAGAATAATCATTTAGTAAAAAATATTTTAAAGATATGGTACTGTTTTAGTGGAAATAAAAGCTGTGTGACCATTTTGTATAAGAGTCAAAGTTAAATGATCATTTTGGACATGTCTCAACGTTTATCGTAATTATGTAAAAAGGAAATACATTATCATTTTTCCAATTAAATAAAATGCTAAATTTCATGAGGAAAGTTTTTTTTTTTTTTTGGTGAAATTTCATGAGGAAAGTTAAGCATTAGGTAAGAAATTAAAACAAATAAATAAAACCCGCAAGGCAAGAGATTGAATTAAATAAACCTTACATTAGGTAAGAACGATAGATAAGTTCATTTAAGCATATATACTCTGTCCATGTTCATGCGACTAATTACAATCTTCCCAATTAATTAGATATGAATACCATAAACAAAAATGGACGAAAATATGAAAAATTAACAATACTTCCACAAATAACGTCGACGTAGTAGCTTCCATGAATATATAATTTCTTTATAATTTCATTACCAATTCCATGAATATATATTTTCTGATAATTTTATTTCCAATTATTTCCTCGATAAAGGGCTATAAATACCAAACCTTCCAGCACAACTTTTACCCACAGCCAAATCCTAATCTCAAAGTTCTTCGAGTTTTATTAGTTCCAATTACTGTAGTCATTGCCAAAACCACCATGGCTAGTTTGTTTAGTCTTTTGTTATGTTCTATAATGGCTTTGGTCGGAAGTTCATTCCTCCTTTCCGTCGCCGACGGGAAGCTGGTCAGGACGATGGACAATGATTGGTCATCATGGCAGGATGCCCATGCAACGTTCTACGGCGACAAAAGCGGCAAGGACACAATGCGTAAGTTTTTCTACGTCAATCCTTCGATTTTTGTTTTTTTACTGAATATTAGCACACTAATTCGACATAAAATTTTAAGTGGCGGGGAGCCGCGGACGATTCAGATTTACAGTGTTGCTCGAATCACAAAATAAATTTTCTAGTAACGGTATAGATTGTTCGGACAGAATGAGGGGTGTAGAATTTTTCATTTATTTTGTACATTGATAATTTCTGTCCTTAATTATATCATTGACAAAAAAAATGGAGATAAAAGCATTTTGTTTTGGTTATTGACGAATGATAAAGTTTGTTTTTGTTTTCACATACGTACACATAAACAGAAGGCGCGTGCGGTTATGGCGATCTATTCAAGCAAGGCTACGGCCTCCAAACGGCGGCGCTAAGCACGGCGCTCTTCAACAACGGCCTCACCTGCGGCGCGTGCTTCGAGCTCAAATGCGTCGACGACCCAAACTGGAAGTTCTGCTACCCGGGCGTCGCCCCGATCCAAATCACGGCGACCAACTTCTGCCCGCCGAACCCCGCCGGCGGCGCGTGCAACCCGCCGATGAAGCACTTCGACCTGTCGATGCCCATGTTCCTGAAGATGGCCCCTTACAAGGCCGGGATCGTGCACGTGCAGTACCGCAGGGTCACGTGCGTGAAGCAAGGCGGGGTGAAGTTCGAGATCAAGGGCAACCCCAACTGGATCCTGGTGCTGCCGTACAACGTCGGCGGCGCCGGCGACGTGAAGAACGTGAGGGTGCAAGGGTCCGGGGATTGGATTCAGATGCAGAGGAATTGGGGACAGAACTGGCAGACGAATGTGGAGTTGGTGGGTCAGTCGTTGAGTTTTCAGGTGGTGACGAGCGACGGCGCCTACAGGGTGTTTCGCAATGTTGTGCCGGCGAATTGGCAGTTTGGGCAGACATTTGATAGCAACATCAACTTCTGATGAGGCAGGCTGCAGGTAGAATTGGGGCAAACGTTCATTCCTAGGTTTTAGTTTGTTCTTTCTTCTAGTTATAGATAGTGAATTGTTGTAGTTTGTGAAGTTGTGGATTATATGAGTGATGGACTGTAATTTGAAGGAATGAGAGAAAGTGCTGAAAAGGTCGCAACCAAAACAATACCTTCAAAATCTTTATCTATTCGAAATGAAAAGTGAAGAGGAGAAAACGCCGAAATAATTTCAACGAAAATTTCTAAAAATTGTTGAGCTACTAACACAGTTTCAATGAGAAGAATTTGCCATGGTTGGCCAGTTTCACCATCACTTGAACATCCATCTCTTCATATCATTGAGCTAATACATTTATAAAGCAGGAGAATTAGAGTGAATTGCAAAAAATGTGGTGATTTTGTAATTATCATAGTGACTCATTTTAACGTTACGAAAGCTTATATATTGAAGGGAGAGTATGAAAAAAAAAAAGAGCTTACATTGAAGGTAGGGTATGAAGGACAACTCATGTTTGGATTCTAGATTAGTATGAGATGTTGATTACCACCTAGATATCATTTCATTTTATTGATTGTTTCTTCTTGAAAGCTCTCTCTGGCACAATAAGAGTGCATCATTCAAAATTGTGCCCTTCAATTTATCTTGAAGGCATGCAGAGAATGATGATGTACAAAAGAGATGTAACTTGAAAAATCCTTAAAATTACCAATTCGAATTATGAGAGAAGCTCCTTTGTTAAGGATATGTCACATTCACGAGATCATCTTCATTTGGTACAATTATTGAGCCAAAGCACCTCGAAAAGTATAGATTCAAGTGAATGACACAATTAAATGAAATTAGATATGCACGAGTCCACTATCATGCGCCCGTATCTTTAAGTAACGGACGACATTACAACGATACCCTCTTCCCCTTAGTCCTTAGTGAGTGTTGGAAAGATGGAAAGTGAAAAGTGAAGATAGTTCAAACTGTATGTAGTGATTTGTAATTATACAAAACAAATTGAGTATTTATCATTATGCTAACCTCTGTGTGTAATGTAATCAGTGTTCGCTGAATTCCAAACCTCTCCATTTTCATTTTCAGGTCCGCTGATCTCTAATTGCGAACAAGATCTCTCTCTCTCTCTCTCTGCGAATTCAACGCTGCAGCAACTCTCAAAAGTCACAGCTGTTCTTCGCCGATGAACAACCAGGTAAACCCTTTCTTTCAGAAGAACTCCCAATCGCCCCCTTCGTCGAGCAATTCTTTCCTTCTGCGTTGTCTTTCCTCTGGTTATCACTATCAGTTTCCGAACAAGAGTCCTCTACTCGCTAGATCACGGCTTACTCTTTATGCTTTCCCTCCATTTCTAATCGTTCTGTTCATTTTATGAATTTTTTTTCGACAATTCCCTAGGCTGCTGATTTGTGAATTGGGATTTCGCCATGTGTCTTCGATTCAATGATCCGGCCGTGATTCAATTATCGTGCTATGAGTTTTCGTTGCTGAAGGGGTCCTTGAAATTCCGGGACCGTGGCGTCATTTCGTTTGATGTCTTTGGCTAGCCCTAAGTTTTGAGATTTTTAGATACTTGGTGTTTCTTAGTTCTTAGTGTGGTGGTAAGAGAAAGTTCGTGGTGTTTTAGATGCTCTCTTGCAGCTATTAAGATGAAATTTAATGGTTGAGATATAAGTGATGAATGCAAAGTTTGAATCTTGTACAGTTGTACCTGTCTGGCCTTGTTCTGCTGCTGGGTTTTCGTTTCGAAACTAGCTTCTGCAAGGTCCTTCATGATCAAACTGAGGAAGAAATGGCTGAAGGGTTTTTTGCTGATGATTGAGATTGATTTGGTAGCTAAGTTGCTATGCTTAATGATAAGAAATGTATGTTGCTTTTCTTACTCAAAGTTGAATTGATTTATTGGTGTGGCATCCATGATGGATATCTTCACTCCCAGTCGGTTAAATTCTGAAATCCTTGGCTTCTCCATGTATAGTTTGAGCTATTGAACTGAGCAGGCCATGTGTTTTTGTTTCTTAAAACTCTCTCTCCCTTCCAGTTTTGGAGCTTATATTCTATCAAGCATGTTTTGCTGTCTGTTACTTCTCCTGAGTTTCAGTTTTGCAAGAAGTTGATAGGAATATTTTTACTCGTTGATTCATTCCAGCTGGTGGTTGACATGCAGATATTTCTTCTCAATTCAACATTGTAGCTGACAGACAATGCCAAATGATGAAGTTCTGAAAACTGTTTTCCCTCTATTGAATGGCATAGACCTTGCTTCTTGTATGGCCGTAAGCAAACAATGGAGAGATATTGCCCGGGATGATTATTTCTGGAAATGCCAGTGTGCAAAGAGATGGCCATCGATTTGCAAAAGACCCAACCTTTCAACTACGTCCTACTACAGGCTATATCAGAGCTTCTACAAAAGGCAGAATCATCAGATCTTGCTTCCGCCAAAACTTTCCTTTGATACTTTGGAATTTTATATCGATATATGGGCTGGAGACAAGTTAATTTACTCGGGCATAGTGCAGGGCTCTGTTTTCGAGGATGGAATCAAACTCCCGCCCCATAGAATCTCCAGCGTCCTTAGATATCACCTGCAGGCTACAGAGTACAAGATGATGCTGGCGGTTGAGCCGACCTTCAAACTGCCATTGAGTCAGCCTGTTAGTGTTTCAGTGCTCGTGGGGCGCAAGGACTCCAATAAGATTGCACGCATCATTCACAAAGCTATGTTTGATTATATTGATAGGTCTTCTTATAGAGCAATGGCATTCGACGCCATTGACATTTCCCCCATGTATCGTTTCTTACCAAACATCCGGGGATGGATCTCGCTGCTTTTCATGGAAGGTGGAGATGAGTGTGAAATTGATGTTTTTGGCATTCAGATGGATTTCAATGATGTTGCCAACTCTAAGGACGAGGTATTGTGGCTATTGGACATGCTTGATTGGAAATGAGCGGGACTGCAGAAACAAGAATCCTTCCAACATATGCCATGTTCGTACTCTGGATCTTAATTCTAATTTCACCAATGTGTCGGTAGTGTACATTGGAGATTTAGTCATGACTGTGGAATCATCTGCATAGATTTATTTGCAGGTCATATGATTGTAAATACCCTGTCTATTTGATTACACGCATTTTAGGGGTATCTTAGGATTAGCCAGCAACCATTGTGCAGAACTGAATAAAGAAGAAGCTAAAATGATTTGGAAGATCTGTACTCTTATTCTGGTTTTCTTATATACTCCTTGAAGGAAGTTGAAGTGGAGTTCTTTTCTTTTCTGCCCTGTTCTATTATTCCCAAGCATTTGTGTTGTGTATATTTGCCGTCTGTCCGAATACCTTCAACCAGCTATCATTATTGTATTCGCTATCATCATTGAGAGTCAAATTTACCACACAGATGACAGAAGTATGAAATGACACATAAAAGTCGATTCTTTCATTTCCATCAAGTTGCTCATCAGCAGTTCAAGTTTCTTCAGAATTTCTCCAATACTCGTTACGTTAATTCCAGTAAAGGCGGAGTTAGATTTCTAATGTGACTCGAGTACTGGCTGTGGCTGATAAGAGTTTAGTTTATGAAAACAGTAAAATGGAAAACAATGGTTGAACTTGAACTCATTCCTCGGCTGCGTCTTTCAGTCGCTACAAAAATAGCAAACTCTTCACCAAATTCACAGTGGTGCACCCAAATGGTGAAAAGATCCTTAAGACAACATAGAGTTTCTTATGAATTTTGTTATAGAACAAATTTAAGTGACTTTTTTGTTAGTATCCCGTAAGTATGTGATCGTTACGTAATTAACCCGCTTTCGGACTCTGTTTCACTTGCTGGCTCGCCATCTCTCTCTCTGATTCTGGCAGCAGTGGTGGGCTGCTGGCAAAGCAAGAAAGCGAAAGCATGGCTTCCTATTTGCTTCTCTGGATGCTCTTTTGCTTCCTCAACTTAGGCCTCCTCGCTATCGTCTTCCACGCGGTACTCACTCTGTTCCTGCTTTTTCCATTCCACAACTTCCGCTTCTGGTTTTCCTTTCCCTTTTGTACTTGCACTACTTCGATGGTTGCCGGAGAAAAAGTTCAGAACAAAAATGAAGGGTAGCTGAGATTTCCGAGCTTCCGTGGCAGCTATTTTATAAAACACTTGCTGGAATTTAGGCTTGCTAGTTTGAACAATGACACTGAGTTGAGTTTCTAGATCCATAAATCGAATTTGAATCCTAAAGTTCATTGCTTTTCTCCGTCTGAAATCTAGGGTAAACCTTTTTGTAGCTGTTGGCCTTGACAGACATGGAAGCAGACCAACTTGACCCATTTGAAGCAACAGCTCGAGTCAATAAGTTCGTGTTGCCTGAGTTCATTCTACAATGGATCTTATGCTTTCTCTTCCTCATCACGGGTCACTGGGTCATGGTTCTCATTTCACTCCCCATTGCCTGCTTTCATTTGACGATGTAAGTACCGATCTAGCTATCTACATTGGGTGTCTGGTTGTTGTGTGTACTTTGTTGCTTTCGGGGTTATGAATCGATGTCTAGGGACTGAAACTCTTGAGCCATCCATAGAGAAGAATCATCTGATCCGGGTACTAGTTTCTGCTGTGTGGTCTAATTGTTTTTCTCTTGAATTGTGTGGATGTAGCTACTTGAAAGGGAAGCATCTAATTGATGTCACTGAAGTGTTCCGGAGTCTTGATCGTGAGAAGAAGCATAGGGTGATCAAGCTAGGTATCTACTTGGTCTTCCTATGCATTACCATCTTCAGGTTAGACCTTCACTGCTGCTAAGTTAAATCATTGGTTTCTGGCATAGCGGTTTTTCAGTGACCATTTGTGTTAGTTTATGGTCCTTCGTTCATCACGGCTAGTGGTGCTGATGAGAAATCAAACATTTACAGGGTGGCTCTGGTCAAGTTTGATACTCTGAGAAATGCAGCAGCCGATCCCGTGTATTTCAGGTGATCAATGGTAGCTGGTTGATGACAGTGCTTATGAGAGAGATGCTGTTGGTACATATTTCTGGTACTGCAGCTGCCCACCTCACTGTTGTTAGATAGAGGAACTCGTTAACTATGTTTGTGTGGCTTATTTATTTGAGAAGATATGGAAGTGTTGGCCATGAAATGGACAAGCTTTTGTTAGAATGTTGTACTTAAGCTTAGTTCTAATCTTACGTGTGAAAGCTCTGAACTTCCTGATATAAGTTGATTGGTATTTATACACAAAGAAGTTTATTATGATAAGTGCTAGGGATTCGTGATTATGCTAATGGCCTTCAACTTGGAAAGGAGAAGAAGTTGTTGAAGCAAAACAGGTATGATAAGAACACCAGCACCTTGATCCTTAATGGCCATGAGACGAACTATGAGTTGCAAAAGAAGATTGGATTTGCTATGAGATGCATGGCACCGAGATTAAACAAAACAAAGCCCTCAACAATTTAATTATAATAATCTCTCATCAATTGGCCAAAAGGAATGATAAGAGGAAAATGATATCACCCTGTAAGATGCCATAGTGCGTTTTCAACCAAAATTAACTGAATCTCGAAGCAAAGAACAGAGCGCATCTTTCACATATATCATGGGACATCGAATAATATGTATAATTCTTAAAAAAAAAAGAATAATATGTAAAAGACTCAAAAGTTAGTATATTTTCCGTCATTGTTTCCAATTATTGGGTAAATTCCCAAAATATTGTTTTTTTTTTTATTTACCACCAATGTGGTTTTGAATATATTTACACGAAGATTGTGTTATTGTGGGGGAAGAAGTGTGGGCTCGCGCGAGACTCAAATTCAAACGTTAAAAATGTTGATCCAAACAGGACATCAGCGGACCCGCGTCAGACTCATGCGAATGCGCGAAAATAAAAAACCCACGTCAGTCTTGTGCAAGAACACACCCTCCCTCTTTCTTATCTCTTTATCTTCTTCTCCCAATCTCCCGCAGCGACGCACGCCTCACCACAAAAACCCCCCAGACCCAAAAACCCCACCCACCATCGTGACACAGCGCCGACCACTCCTCCTCTCACCCAGTCTGACGCGGGTCCACCCCGCTTTCCCGCGGAACCGCCTTCGCCAACACGGAAACAGGCGAGTCTCAAGCGGAAGCGCCGGAGGAAGAGGCCGGCGAAGAAAACCAGATCTGGTTTGTTTGGGAGTTTTTGATGTCTGACTCCGACAAAGATCAGGCAACCACCGGAGGAAGAGGTCGTGGAAGAGGACAGCAGGCATCCCCATTTCAATCTTAACACCAAATTCATTAAACCTCAGAGCAACATCCCCATTCCTGTATTTTTCATATGCAACCTGACATCATGATGGAGTTCAATGATGGTGTTTTTTTTTTAATATTGGGATAAATTTGGTTGTAAATGTGTTCTCGATGACAAGGTTGGAAGATACTAGATGGTTATGTTTTGTCATTTCTACTTAATTTAGGGGTAGCTTGGGTCATAGTTTAGGAGAGAAAACCCTATACTAGATTTTTATTTCTGAAAACCCTAATTTTTATTTTTATTTTCTTTGATTACAGTTAGGGTTGTATGTGAAAATTTAAATCCTCTATCACTTGGGTCATAGTTTAGGAGAAGAGTTGGGCAGAGTAGAGGAGCAATATATAGAGCAACAAAGGAAAAGGTTGTTGTTGCCAGAATGGTGAACTGCGATGTCCGGCGACGGCGGAGGAGTGGGGGAGTAGTAGGCTAGCCGTAGATATTCATCGGACCCTTGCGCGACGTTGGAGGACAACTTTTTGCCGGAGTTGTCGATGATAAAAATGGACAGTGGTGAAGGTATACGAAGAGTTGGAGACAATAAATATTGAAAGGATGAGATTCCTAAAAACAAAGAAATTAAATTATTAGTTCATTTTCTATGTTTAAAATAATTATTTTATAAGTTAAAAAGAGGGATAATATAGTCATTTTGTTTGTCATTTAACGGCCAATTGACGAGAATATTGACAGAAGGATATGTTTGTTACGTTGCAATAGTAAAAGGGCACGAAAGTGTAAAAAAATAATAGAAGGATATAAATATAATTGTTAACTTACAATAGTAGAGAGGCATAAAATGCTATTAATGAAAGTTAAAAACATAAATAAAAATCTATTGCAAAAAAGAAAAACAGAAATAGGGGTGGAAGTGCTATAATATTCACGTTTGGTCACTAAAAGAATTTTATTCCATTCTCGGTCACTGAAAGTGGTTAACATTTCACGATTAGTCACTCTCTGTTAGTCTCCACTAATACCGTTAGTGATTTGCTGACGTGGCAACCAAAAATGCTGATTCGTCCAATTTTGACCCGCCACATCATCAAACTCGACCCGCCACCTCAATTTAACCCTCAATGTCAGATTCCCCAACCCAACCCATGACCCGACCCTTCTTATTAACCCATTTTACCTCAAACTCAATTGGCCCAAATGAAAACCACATTCCGACCCAACCTCTGGTCCCTTCTTCTCCACCGCCATCAACCTCTAATCCCCCCATCGCCATCAATCATCGCAACAGGATTCAACAATACTAGCGCCAACCCCATCTCTAGCAGGCCTTCAAAAACAGCATTGAATGATGAGTTTTGCAGCAATGAAGATCTATATTCCTAGATCTAGAAACCCCGTCGACGGCGACCAAAAGGACATGGAAGAAGGAGCTTCAATCTTTCAAATCCAAATCCCAACCGAGAGGAGCGTTCAGTTTTGATCGCTGCATTCCAAACCACCTCCTAGATATGTGAAGAAGTCAGACATGGTCTTTTCTTCTCGAGAAACGGCGGCGGCAGAGAGGCGAAGTAACATTACAGCTCCTGCTTCTTCCTAGAGATTGATTGCATCGACGAAGAAGTCGGGGTCAACAACAGAATCCTCTGCTTGGTGGGGTTTATGACAAGACAGGTTAAGATTGGATGAATCAGCATTTCTGGTTGCCACATCAGCAAACCACTAACGGTGTTAGTGGAGACTAACGGAGAGTGACCAATCGTGAAATATTAATTACTTTCAGTGATTACGATTGGAATAAAATTCTTTTAGTGACCAAACATGAATATTTTAGCACTTTCAATAACCAAACGTGCAATTTACCCACAGAAATATGAAAGCGTAGTGAGTAGTGACTAACTAGCGAAGACACAAGCACAACTCCAGTCTCCACAAGGCAGGCAGTCAACAGTAGGGTTATTCTCGTGAATTTCTCCAGGACAATTTCCCATTTTACTTTCCCCGCCATTTGTTTCCCCTTTCCCTTTACTCCCCCAAAATTTCTTCCTCCGAATTTTAGGGCTCCGAACCCTCTTTAGCCCGCTCTGCAACTTCATAAGTCAGAATCTGTCCTTCCTCAACTTGCTCTCTTAATGCCCTCCCCCTTCGAACTGGAATTCCTCCGGTTAGTCCAGCTATGAGCAATCCGGCTGCTAACCCCGGCGGTTCTTCTTCGGGCTTCGGCTCCCAAGGCGTTGGCCTCTCCAACACTATACACTCGGAAGTTGCGCCATACTTGCCCTTACCATCGCTCCCGGTGTTCTGCGGCGCTTATGATCCGGAACTCCGGCTGTTCGACGACCGCGGCGGTGGAGACCTTTGGTACTTGAATCGAAATGAAATTGTGGCTCAGTCTGCTAGAATTGCCAGTATGCTTGGCGATACCGATGTTTCCTACCTGTAAGTGTTTTCTGTTGCTTATTCGAGCACAGGCTTAGTCGCCATTGCTTCTGAGCATGTAATAAGTTTAGTAAGCGAGGGAGTCAGAGTTAGTGATAATTCTAGTTCCTGCTAGTTGAATTTAGGTCTACTACTCGGTAGAAGTGCATTTCCCTGCTAGGGAGCGTAGTTAAGTTTGATTGCGTCTATTTGTAACATTGCTTCAAATCTTTGGTGGAGTCAAGTGGATTGACTTGAGAAATAGACTGTAAGGTTAGTGTGAGTCTTTGTGGCAATGCAGTAGTTATTGTGTCGTTTGAATGTGATGCAGTATTGTGATTAAGCTTTTGAGGCAACAAGTAGGAAACAAATATTTTTTTATTGTTGGTACCGAAAAAAAAAGCAATGCAGATGCTCAAACTATTGGGTAAGAGTTTGAAAAGTGCATTTTACATGCAGTTGAATAACTCGGAGAAGGTACATACAAACAGAATCACCAATTGAATAGGAAGTGCCACGCGGCGTTGCATCTTTATAACTCGCACTTAAAGTGAGAATCGTGGGATATTCGTGTATCAAGAGTTAAATATGTCATAAATATATCAGAAACTGTATTCAGATGCCGTTTTGGCTAAGAACACAGTTGTACCTGAGCTGCATTGTTTCCCAAGTCACATTTAGTGGCAACCAAACCATGTTCAGGGAGCTTCAGTTGTTCTTCCTTCATCTGAAGTGAGCATCTGATGTTGGGATAGGATTGACTGTGTGACCTAATTTTGGAAAGTTTAATTTGGAGGACGGCTTTGACGTTTGGGCGTTTGTAATTTTGTGTTGCAACCTAGTCATTGGCTCTTGTTTGTGTTGCTGTTGAGATTGAATGCGATTGACCTTCCCTTTAAATCCATTATCCTGATAAACGTAGTTGATAAAGTTCTGGCTTGTGTTGAAGAACTTGAGTTGTCTACATCTGTCATTTTTGTTGTACTACTTTGACGCTATTTATCCCTTTTTATTCAATCTCAGCCACCTTAGGAATGATGTGAGGCCGATGAGTTTGGATAATGTGGTACCTTTGGAACTTCATGACCAGATTCTACGGCGCAATCCTGAAGCATATGAGCATCCCACTCATGGTAAACAAAGATTGTAGCTTCCCTCTTTCAAGTATTTTTGCATGTAAATAAGCTTCGTTCCTATGTTGAGGCACATGTTTCCAATAGTTGAGCAATTGTAATCTGTTTTCAAATCTAGTGGGCAGGGAGAATTCAAATAGAATGTTCTGTGGATTCGTCATAATGGGATTTTTCAGGCTGTGTCATTTCCCTGAAATTAGAATAGGAGAAATCAATAGGAAGACTGCTTTGGCATCTTTAATTGGATGCAGAAACTTGGTATATGGTCAAGTGATATTCTTAGGCTAAATTGGCTCACCCTTGCTTAACATAACTATGCTTTGTATGAAACACTTAGTTTTGTTCTCGTTGTGGTGTATTGCATTTGTTCAAGTTTCTCAAGTAAGGAGCAAATTTCTGGAAATGCAGCCTTGGAAAACAAGCCTGTTCATGTTGAGCCTAGCAACCTTGTTCCGCCTAAAGTGCAAAATGGCAATGATCAGCAAAGCCGCCAGAGTAGCTCTACGCCTAATGTAGGTATCTGAGATGAGTTTATATTAAGCATTTGCTGCTATGGTCATTCTTATGCAAAGGAATATTGCAGGATACTGATTCATCTATGAGAAAACCAAAAGGTAAGAGGAAAGGCAGTGTGGCACCAGTGTCAGTAGAAGTGAGTGACCCTTCTGAGCTTGAACCAAGTGACCCTTCTGAACTACAGGGTAGGCATTATAATAAGATTTTGGTCTTTCGCACATGTTATATTTGACAGTAAGGTATTCATAAAAAAATAAAAATTCCACACTAATACTCATTGGCCTGTCCTTGTTCAGATGCTACTATTAGGAACTTCTGTGATATACTGGAGGAATTCTGTGGCAAAGCTGAAGTTGCAAATGATGAACGGGATGAAGTGGATTGGTTGGCGTTACCTGCTAGTGATATTAGATTCCTTGTTAATGAAATCATGTTACTTCGTGGAAAGAAACTTCTACATTTGGTCCCACTTGAGGCCCTTGTAAGATTGTTACAGATTCTAGACCATCAGATACATCGAGCAGAAGGCATATCAATAGACCAATTGGACCATGTAAGTTTCCTCAACTACTTCTGATTAATACAGTGTTTGTTTGCTCTAATTCCGGTCCAAAATGTTGGGTTGGTTTGGGATCTTGATCACCTGGAATCAAAAGGCATTAAAACAAATATCTGTTATAATTTGCCAGTTGGGAGAGAACTGGTGGGTCATTGGGCAGATCCGATGCCTAGGCCAAATTGCTGAAATGTTATGGATATCTAGTTTTGATTGGTACCCGAGAAAGGTCCTCCAATCCCTAATCCACCCTCCATATCTCCCTTGAGTGACGTGTCTTCGAGTCATATCTTCCACAGCCTTCTCTTGTAGACATGTGTCTTTCTTAACATATCTGAGTGGAAAGATGAATTACTTTTTAAAATGCATTTTTATTTTTCTGTTATTGGCATTGTATTACGCTTAGTATTTTGTTTTATAGTTTTTATATATTATCACTTTCCAATTTAGTGGCGATTGTTAAATTCGCAATACCTTATGTTTTAGCCGTATCTTATATCAAAATATAAACTACAAATAAAAGAAACACAGAAAAATACACAATAAGGATGAACATGTGATCGCACATAAAACTAGCTTTTTATTTCTTTTTTGTGGAAAATATTTCTTAATTGATAGATTAGGTATTTTTCATGTATTTCCTGGAAACTGTGTAACCTGCAATGAACCAAAACCCCACCTGAAGTTTTAGTTTTGGGGCCAATTTGATGGTGGTGACCTATCAACCAAATTATGTAATCTGAATTGACTCGTGCTTGTGGTTACTTGACCAAATTATTTAATCCAACCCATTTGCTCTCTCTAGGAATATTATTAGTTGTTAACTTCCTTGAGAAGTTTCAAGTTATTCTTCCAATTAATTTTTACTATATTTCTTCAACATGGTCATTGCATGGTTCGTGCTCTCCTTTTGGATTTGGGACTCTTTGTGAATCAGATTGCTAGAGGAGACATTTTCTTCAACTAAAATGAAGTCTTGTTGATTTAGTTTCTTATATGCTCACCGCTATGTTCTCACAGGCTGGTATGCTTAATGTGTGATTGTGCCTTTTTAACTGAAGATTATTTGCGCTACGTTTCATGATGTTGTTCTTGTTACTTTATTTTCCCTACCTTTTGTTTTCATGAAAAGTGTGTTTCGCTTCAACTGTTGCAGTCGGGCTCAGATGCAGTCTCTTACGTCTTTTCTGCGTTGGAGTCTATCCATGCAGCTCTAGCTGTAATGGCTCACAATAGCATGCCAAAACAGCTCTACAAAGAAGAGGTGCATTTTCTTTTTGGCTTCAATTTTCAGATCCCATTGAAACTGAATGTCCTGTAATTTTGTTTCCTGTGCTATTTTTCCTTCACGTTCACGCTCTTTTCTACTCAAGTTTTTGGGCTATTTAGATCTATTGATGGGTTGAGGTTTTTTCTTGCCAGCTCATTGAAAGGATTCTGGAGTTCTCTAAGCATCAGATATTGGGTATTTTGTCAGCTTATGATCCAGCATTTCGGGCTTTGCACAAGCCAAACGAACCCGAAGCATATGAAGGTGGGCCGTTGATATTGGATGGGGATGGCTTTCCTTGGTTTTCTTCCTTTGGACCATTTATCAATATATATATACTTGGCAGGCTGTGGTAACTCAAACCTTAAAAGGACTCATGTATAATGATAGATGGTGTTCTATAGTACCCTATTATGTCCTTTCTTCTTTATCTTTATTAATTAATATGTATCTATAAATCCTGAACAATTTTACTGATTACAGACGTATGTTTATTCTGAATATGTAGTAATTGGATTTCCTTCTTTTTGCTAATCAGGTGATGAGAATGAAGACCCTGAGGCTGATTACTGTCGATCAGGCAAGAGAAGGCGTGTTCAGAAGAGTGTGAAACTAAAGAAATCAGCTTACAATAAGTGTGTTCTTTGTTTGTCAATCTGCTTTGAAATTGTCATTCAATTTCCCCCCCATTTCGCAGCAACGTTCTTCTAATAATTTGCTCTTTCTTTGCCCTCTTTTATAGGGTCAACAGTGCCATGAATACAATTCTACAGAAACTTTGCACTATTATTGGTTTATTGAAGGATCTGTTGTCGATAGAGAGGTTATCAGATAGTTGCATTTTACAATTAGTGAAGACCAGCTTTACAACACTTGTGGTTGACAATGTTCAACTCCTGCAGCTGAAGGCAATGAGCCTACTTTGTGGGGTAGAGATCTGTATACTGTTGTTGAGAGCTTGTGCATTTTAATTTTTACCCAAGTACATGTACTTATGCACTCATACAATGTCTAGATCACATTGTTATGGTAGATGATTTAGTAAGTCTCATTTGACTTCTTCTATCTTAATGCAGATATTCTTGTCATACACACAACATCGATCCTATATTGTTGATGAGTTGGTTCAGCTGCTCTGGAAGCTACCTGTCTCAAAGCGAGCCCTCCGATCCTATCACTTGCCTGATGAAGATCAAAAGCAGATTCAGATGGTCACTGCTTTGCTAATTCAATTGGTACACAGTAGTGCAAACCTTCCTGAAGCTTTAAGGCACGCGACGACTGGTCATTCCATCCTGGAAGTCTCTTTGGATGCTACTTACATCTCTAAATGCCATGAAGCTATAACGGAAACATGCTGTCTTTTCTGGACTCGTGTACTTCAGCGATTTACGGCTGTGAAAGCTCAGGATTCTGCTGAACTGAAGCTTCTCATGGAAAACCTTGTTACAGACTTACTGACCACTCTGAACTTACCTGAGTACCCTGCTTCAGCTCTCATTCTGGAGGTGAGATATAGAGATATGTTGCATTTACATGGATCATGATAACTTTTCTTCTACTAAAGATTGTGAATTGCAGGTACTCTGTGTCTTATTACTGCAAAATGCTGGTCTAAAATCCAAGGATGTTTCTGCGCGATCTATGGCAATTGATCTTCTTGGCATGATTGCCACAAGTTTGAAGCATGATTCTGTCAGTTGCCGCCAGGAGAAATTTTGGATCTTACAAGCATTAGACAGTGAAGATGACGTGGGTTGTAGTTTCCCAAAAGATGCATGCTGTGTTTGCTTAGATAGAAGAGTTGGGAAAGCACTGTTCATGTGTCAAGGTTGCAACAGATTGTTTCATTCTGATTGCACAGGTGGCAGAGAATGTGAAGCCAATCAGAATTGGCATTGTCAGATTTGTCTGTGCAAGAAGCAGCTTATGGTGTTACAGTCATTCTGTAACATGCAGTGCAAAGATAATGGGAGAGCAAACAGATATGGATCTGCTAAAAGTTTCGAAACTGCTAATATGGTCACAAAAATTGAAATTATTCAACAGACGCTTTTAAACTTCCTCCAAGATTCTGTTTCTGCTGATGATATGCATCAGTTCATCGGCTGGTTTGTACTTGAATAGTCCTTCATCTCTTTCCCAGACAATTTGTATATATTATCAGTTTAAAAAGACAATCCATGTGCAGGTTCTATATGTGCCTTTGGTACAAGGATGATTCAAAATCTGAGCAGAGGTTGACTTATGACATCACGAGGCTAAAATCAAATCTTGTTGTGCGTGATTCTGGTACTAGCCATTCCATGCTAACGAGGGACTCGATGAAGAAGATTACGTTAGCACTGGGACAAAATAGTTCTTTTGCTCGAGGGTTTGACAAAATTCTTCATATGCTTCTGGTGGGTGAGATTGTACTTTAGCTGTTCTCATCATTGAGTAGACTTTAGTCTTACATGTGTACTATTTGCAGGCAAGTTTAAGGGAGAACTCTCCTGTAATCAGGGCCAAGGCACTGCGAGCTGTAAGATAGAGTTGCAATTCAAGCACCAGCTCAATTTTAATTTATTATGTTACTTCTGTGATGCAATTTCTTAATTCTTTGTCTTTCTTCTTCGTGTGCTTTTAATGGGAATAGGTCAGCATTATAGTAGAAACTGATCCAGAGGTCTTACGCGATAAATCCGTTCAATTAGCCGTAGAGGGAAGATTTTGTGATTCTGCAATTTCTGTTAGGGAAGCTGCATTGGAACTGGTAGGAAGGCATATTGCTTCACATCCTGATGTTGGCCTGCAGGTAGGCTGATTTATTTTGTTACTTTCTTTGTATAAATGCACTATTGATTGTACCCAGCTTTTCACTTTGAAAATGTTGGTGTCATGCAGTACTTTGAGAAGGTTGCTGAGAGGATCAAAGACACTGGAGTTAGCGTCCGAAAGAGGGCCATCAAAATTATCAGAGATATGTGCACTTCAAACGCCAACTTCACTCAATTTACGACTGCTTGCATTGAGATAATTTCTCGTGTTAGTGACGATGAATCAAGTATTCAGGTAACTTAGATGGAAATGAGATTTGTTAAATTATCAGGGAAATTTTTGGTATACACTACGATTATCTCCAGCAGCATTAATTTTTTCTTTTTATCTCTGGGTTCATGAATATGTTTATGATGTATGAAAAAATCCATAATACCTTACTGCTGTGGCTTATTTGTAATTCTTATTTGCACTCAGGATCTCGTCTGCAAGACATTTTTCGAGTTATGGTTTCAGGAACCTTCTGGTGTGCAGACAACGTTTTCTGGGGATGGTAGTTCTGTACCTTTGGAGGTGGCTAAGAAGACTGAGCAGATTGTTGAAATGCTGCGGAGGATGGCGAATAATCACCTCCTTGTCACTGTTGTTAAGCGCAACCTAGCCCTTGATTTTTTCCCCCAGTCTGCTAAAGCTGTTGGGATCAATCCCATGTCACTTGCATCTGTTCGCAAGCGATGTGAGCTAATGTGCAAGTGCATACTAGAAAGGATACTGCAGGTATTGGCATTGGCTTTATATGCATATGCTTAATTATTTCATATATGAATACTCTTCTAAATACTACCAGGTGGAGGAAATGAATAACACTGAAGAGGAGGTGCAAACTCTGCCATACGTGCTGGCCTTACATTCATTCTGTGTGGTGGATCCAACCCTTTGCGTGCCATCTTCTGACCCATCTCAATTTGTTGTCACGCTGCAGCCTTATCTTAAGACTCAGGTTGTATTATTATTTATTATCATTTGCTACTGCATTTCGTCTTTCAGCAATATGGGTGATAAAATGTATTTGTATATTAGTTTAGTTGTCTGCTTGAGATTGGTATGACATGTGGATATGGGGGCTGCTGTACCTGTTTGTCAATCTGAGGGTGGTAGGTACTTGGGTCAACTGGGTTGGCAACTTTGTAGATCATGTATGAACATTCATCTTTCAAGGTTAAGATCAGACAAGACTAATTATTTACATCTTTGCTAATCAAGTGCTGCAACCTAGTGGTTGGTTAAAATTTGGGCTTTCCTAGTGCATTGGCAAAGATAGATATGCTCAAGTAGGGAAAACTCCGCTACTTGATTTTGCGGCAGACTTGGGGTTAAAAGTGTGGAAGCAAGCTGATTACAGACATTTAAGCTGCTGATTTGGCATCAAGCCACAGAATAATATTTAGTTCTTGGATGTTAAAGATGGAAACAAAGAACTGGATTTGAGATTAAGTCACTGCAATAACTAGCTCAGTGACTCCAACCATTGGGGTAATGCTTCAGCTGATATGGCTTCTGTTTGTGTGCAGGTTGATAACCGAGTTGTTGCACAGTTTCTGGAGAGTATAATCTTCATAATTGATTCAGTACTTCCCTTGATAAGGAAGTTGACATCAAGTATTGTTGAAGAACTCGAGCAAGACTTGAAACAAATGATCGGGCGGCACTCATTTTTGACAGTGGTGCATGCTTGCATCAAGTAATTTCAACTACTCGTTTTCTTCTCGTAATGGTCACATTGATGTTTTTTTATCACCTATTGATGGTTTATAGTTATGAACATTTATTGTTTGATTTCATTTGCTGTTCGCTGACCTTTGCATGCATTGTGAATGGATTTGGCTGTCGATATGGATGATAAAAGCTGGTATTTACTTTTTGCAAGAAGCTGGTCTCCTTTAATTCATCTTTGAGGGGCTTCTACATTTTCAGGAATTTATCTCCTG
Source organism: Linum tenue (assembly GCA_946122785.1). Classification (NCBI taxonomy): domain Eukaryota; kingdom Viridiplantae; phylum Streptophyta; class Magnoliopsida; order Malpighiales; family Linaceae; genus Linum; species Linum tenue. Next base: position 3,510,471 of record CAMGYJ010000008.1, read on the forward strand.
CTGTCATTTTTTGCAGCTATTTAAATCTAATTTTCTATTTACGGCAATATTATGGACACTATTACATGTGCACTATGCAAAAACATGCTTGTAATTGAAGCTTCATAAGCCCTTTGAAATTGCGTATTATTACACTGTATGACCACGTTTATATGTGTAGCAACTTTAGATTGATAAGTTCATTGCTTTGAACCCAAAAAATTTAATCCTGTAGGGCTAAGCATTTCTTCTTGATCATTGACTTTGCAGATCAACACTGTTGTGTGTTTCTACTTTGCATTCCAGATGTGCATGATCCTTTTATTAAATTGTTAATGTAGATAGTTAAATGCTCCTCTACTTGTAGGTGTCTGTGTACGTTGAGTAAGGTTTCTGGAAAAGGGGCTAGTGTTATTGAATTCCTCATACAGGTTTTCTTCAGGCGCCTTGATGCTCAAACAATTGAGAACAAACAGGTTGGTGGATTTAGCATAGTTTGGTACTTATTGACTTCTGAGATGCCAATTAAGCATGATAGTCCAATGTTTAAGCTTTCTGTTCCTTGTGGATGGGGGCTTACATTTACTAATGTTGTGTTTCCTAACACCTAATCAGGAAACATCCATTACATTTTGTACTTGCTTCGGATGTGCTGTGCTACAAAATGAATTAACCTCATCTTTTTCTGCAAGTGACAGTTGATAGGCCGTTCTCTGTTCTGCCTTGGGTTGCTTATTCGATATGGAAATCCATTGATTAGTGGGTCAAGTAGCAAAAACATTGATGTTGGAAGTAGTATCAGCTTGTTCAAGAAATACCTCATAATGGATGACTTTAGTGTGAAAGTCAGATCTTTGCAGGTATGCCTTGAGCTCCCACTTCTCTGAAACAGATAAAATTTAAGGCTCTTCACTTATATTTGCACTGTTCGTGTAGGCTTTAGGATTTATCCTAATTGCTAGACCTGAATACATGCTGGAGAAGGACATTGGAAAAATATTGGGAGCAACTTTGTCATCGAGTTCTCATGTTCGCCTGAAGGTAGTAATATATACTCTCTTTCACGTGCTTCCTTTTCTACTAGAAACTGAATTGTTACATTTACCAGATGCAAGCTCTGCAAAATGTGTATGAGTATCTTCTGGATGCTGAAAGCCAATTGGAAACCGATAAAGCCAGTAACGATGCTCAAAATTCGGTTGGAGCTGGTCAAAGGGTGGTACCTGTTGCTGCAGGTGCTGGGGATACCAACATCTGTGGTGGGATTATCCAGTTATATTGGGATCACATTTTGGGAAGGAGCTTAGATTTGAATGAGGAAGTTCGCCAGACTGCACTGAAGGTGGGAAAATCGGTCCTATATTAAGTTCCCGTGCTAGATGCTTAGTACAAGAACTGGTTTCATCATGTAAAATAAAGGGACAAAGCCAGGAAGCTAAAATTTAGTAATTAGGAGTAGGTTCTCATGCACTGTAACTTTGCTGTACTTGGATGCTTAAGTTTCACATATTTGATTTTGTTATCCATGCAGATTGTCGAGGTGGTGCTCAAGCAAGGTCTAGTTCACCCTATTACTTGTGTTCCCTACCTCATAGCACTTGAATCTGATCCGTTAGAGTCGAACTCGAAGTTGGCACATCATCTATTGATGAATATGAATGAGAAGTATGGTGTACGGACTCTTTTTCTCCTGTTTTTGCAATATATTCGTCTTATATTTTACATAAGCAACTCAAAACCAGGGTATCACTTTTTCAGGTACCCAGCCTTCTTTGAAAGTCGATTAGGCGATGGTCTTCAGCTATCGTATTCATTCATGCATGCTCTCTCTTGTACCTCTAATGAAAAACCAAACCAAAGGCTCCCACCTAAGTCAGCTGGGAATTCCAAAGGAAAGTATGAAACTGGTGCTCTGACTCAGGCTAGGCTCGGAGTTTCTCGGATCTACAAGCTTATTCGTGGGAACCGTGTCTCGAGAAATAAATTCATGTCTTCAATTGTGCGCAAATTTGATAATCCAGTCCGTAGTGATTCAGTGATTGGCTTTCTACTGTAAGCGCCTTCAGTGTCTCTGGTCCTTTGGCATTTGGTCTGCAACTCTTTAACAGTGTTAATAATCTTGGTTTCCTTTTTTCACAGGCACTGTACCGAAGTGCTTGCTCTACTGCCATTCACTGTTCCGGATGAACCACTGTATCTCATTTATTCTATAAATCGGGTGATCCAAGTTAGGGTTGGGGCACTTGAGGCAAATATGAAGGGGCTAGTATTGCATCTGGCAGAAAGAGCTGCACGGAAAGCTCACTATCAGAATGGGTTACTTCAGGAAGAAGCAACTCAGCTCAGTGTCGGACAAGTGGGCTCAATGGACTTGAATCACATGGCTAAGGAAGAAGAGCCAGTTGATCGAGCACAGTCCAATCCTTTGAGAAATTTCGATTTGAATGGAACGTGTAAAGACGAGCCACCTGGCCATTCAGTCTCCACTTCAAGTGATCCAAATACGACAAGACATATGAACATAGTTGAACCTTGCAGCCTCTCCCAGGATGATATAAACAGAATCCAGGTAACTCACCAGTGTACAATAACCATGTGTGCGTTTTTTTGAAAGAAATACAGCATAATTTGAGGCAAGATAGGAAGAGCTTGCTGTTCTGAATCTCTGTTCCTGTGGTTGAAACAGGTTGATTGTCTCGCTGCCACTGCTTTGCAGCTTCTTCTGAAGCTGAAGAGGCACCTAAAGATTGTGTATGGCCTGAATGATTCCCGCTGTCAGGTAAATGTTTTTTCATTTGTTATCATCATTAAAAGTTTGCTAGTTATGATCGATTTATTATGTTTATTGAACTAGGTCTTTTTACCGAATGAACCCCCAAAACCTGGAGAGAATCTATCCAGGCAGACTGTTCCTTTTGATGTAAGTGATGTCCGGACTAGCTTGCCCACAACGTATCAGGATCTGGTACAGCGATATCAGGTACGCCAAAAGTAGGCTTACCAAATTTATGTCCCGCTCGAGTGTTGGGAAGTTTCTCTTTGTCTCCTGTTTGTGTAATGGGAAGTGGCTCTTTTTAATGCTTGCTGTGTCAAAAACAGGACTTAAAAAATGCGCTGAAAGAAGACACAGTGGATTATGCAACTTACACAGCAAACATCAAGAGGAAGCGCCCGACTCCTAGGAAGAAACCCGGACGAGGAGCGCCAGCTTCCCAAGACATGTATGATGATGACGATGCAAACTTGACGGGTGGCAGTGCGGTCAGGAAGCGGACAACTCCCAGGAAGAGAATTGGGCGCACATTGGCCGATGACATGGACGATGACGATGATTATGACGATGCAGACTGGATGGGTGGAGGCAGGAGGTTAACTGGTAGCAGCACGAGAGGGAACAGATCAGCAGGCAGACAGCGATGATTCTGATGAATAGGTATTGTATATACGATGAAATAGCATATGCATATATATGCTAACCAGTGTACATGAAGTTTAGTTGGCTACAGGGAATAGAGCTATAGGTGGGATAGATCTTTATTGTAGAATGACAGGAGAAGAGAAAGGAATAGGGACTTTTAGGTGGAAATGCTCAGAAAGCATGAAGAAACATGAAGATTGTTTCTTCTTCAGAGTAGTTTGTAACTTGTAGCTGTAGCTTTCTGCTGCTGTTTCCATCTTGTAATTTTTTTGTCCAGAACAGTTTTAACTGCCGATTCTTTTCTCGAAATGAAAGTCAAGGATTTGATTACTGGTATTGGTTGCTGGTAAATGAGAAAGCACAGCAGCAATTCGTGTAGCCAAAACGAGAAACTGGAAAGAGGTAAATTAGCAGAGGATAGATAGAAAGCCTTGTTTGCCATTGAACGAGCAGTCTGATTAGTATAATAGAGTGCACTCTGAAGACGGGTAGGAGAATGTGCATCGAAAGAGCACAGGAGCAGTCGAGTTATGGCGCGAACCTTGTGTTTTTGTTACTTGATTCGACTGTATTGTTGTTGGAGTTGAACATTGAACTTGTTGCAAGAACAATTGTATTATTTGAACTGGGTAAGGTGTACATAAGAAATTAGCAGGTCAAATTGGATACAACATTAAAACGGGTTGGCAGTGCTGTTGTTTTTCACAAATTCAAAACTTGTCTACATATTACACCAAAAATTTCACAGGAGAAACGAACGGACACCTTACACTTCAAATAAAGACCTTCTGTGAGGCGTCTACTACATTACCAGCTAAAAATCAGTTTTCAAAGTGTTTCAACAGCGACTTTTCATAAGAAAACCCGAAATGAGGTTTCGATTATTCTATTGCACATTACACTTCTCAAGCTTCAAACAAGATAGTGTTCTTTTTTTTTTGCTTTTCTAATTCTGGGACGGCGGTGGCTGCCTCGCATGTCTACTGCAGGCCAAGCTGGAAGTTCTTTCCGGTGTTGCTTATGGAGCAATCGCAAACAGAGGCTGCAAACATAATTCGACCAACAAGAGGCTTTAGAATCTGACCTTAGACGGGCAATACGACCGAGAAAGAAGAAGAGAGGGTGTGTGATTACCAGGTCAACACTAACTGGTTTCCCATCATCCACCAAAATTTCAGTTATGGTTCCAGACTGATCAGCCTGTGAAGCGGGGGAAAATCGGTATGATCAGTGTTAGGCAACGGGCATTTCCCAGGTGCCATGAACTACAATGATTGACGAGCAGGACAAACATACCTCGATTTCATTCATCAGTTTCATGGCCTCAATGATGCAAAGAACCTGTCCTTTCTGTACCTTATCTCCCACCTATGTAAAACGCACATTGATGGTTAAGGCAAAACCCTCATTACGACACAATCTTCAAAGTGTCCAGCCAAAGATAACTAATTTACCTTGACAAATGCCGGTTCACCTGGGGCTGGAGACCGGTAAAAGGTGCCAGCCATAGGACACTTCAATTGATGATGAGATGAAGCAGGCTTTGCAGCTGGAGGAGGCAAGGCAGGTACTGATGATGCAGAAGCTGCAGCAGGAGCGGAGGGAGCAGCTGCTGGTTGTGGTGGCATGGCCTGTGGATAAGGAGTCTGCATCATCATGAAAGGAGAAGCAGCAGGAGCTGGCGGCTGTGGGAGAGCCTCCTTTTTCCTTATCTCTATCTCGCAGTCCAATTGCTTTAGTTTCAACTCCACAATATCTCTTGAATCCACAAGTCTGCACATTGGAAGGGCCATTAGTTCCAGCAAATATAGAAGGAAGCAACTTTCCTTCCACCATTTGCATGGGACTCTACTTACTTGACCAAGTGTGACACTTGGGTCATGAATTCTGAAATCGATGCCACATCTGGAATTCTGGGTTCTGTAGTCACTGCTTTCCCGTTGGATTGGGCGGTATCATCGGATTTGGTGTCCACCAAAGGTGTATTGTTCAAAGATTCCTTGGCAGTCACCTGGAATTTTCAACCAGCACATGATGAATGGCTGATTTTAAGCAAATTAAATGCAACTCTTAGGAACAAACTACCAACAAGCAGGCTTACTTTAGCTTGCACCTTTGATACCAAAGATTCCCTCCGGCTAGGCCTCTGTGCACATAAAGCAACATTCACATCATGTCAATGAACAACAAACTGGAGAAACATCATTCTAATGATAACTAAACATTCTCTAACAAGCTCCAGAACTAAATTCAGATGCTTTAAGCTAGAGAACAGTAAGCAGGAAACTCTGATGGGTTCAAAGGAGCTTCATAGAGGCAAGCAAATTCTTCAACTAATAGTTATCAGAGAAAATAACAAAATTCTTCCAAGTTTCATTCCTTAAGCTGAGAACTAGCTGATAGCCATAGAGGCATACAGCCCTCCCCGTGAAAACACCCCCACCTGCCAAATATGGCCAAACCTCTCCCATCAAGATCAAAGCTGAACCTAGAAGCTAGCTTAAGGTATCAAATCAGTTCAATCCTCATTTCATCCGACAACTGGAACACGACAACAACAAAAAAACAAAAAAAATCAATACCCACCAAACTCAGACTTGAATTGAAGCCTTGGACTAACACCAAGCATCCATCAAAGAGCTTAGAGTAAAGCCAAACTAAGCCATACAATTCAAAAAGGCTAGAACTACATGCAGAATTGGATTAAGAGCAAAAATTTGCTATCACATAGGCCTAATAACACCGAAATCTAACCTGCAACGGTGTAATTAAGGAAAAGGAAGAGGGAAGAAGGGAAATGGTGCTACGCTACAGCAACAGTATCTAAATGGTGATAAGTAAGACAGGAATTGGAAAAATCAAATGGGAAATCGGGGAAGGGAAAATGACCTGAAAAGCAGAGAATGTGGATCCAAGAGAGAGAGAAGAAGCTGGTTTGGAAGCACGAGGGAAGGCGATCCTGTTGGATTCCAAGGGAGCAGCTTGAGATGAGGGAAACCCAGAAGCAGCAACGGTGGTTTTGGGGCAAGGAACGGAGATCGACGCCATGGGAGCGGTAGCTAAGAGGTTCCCTTCAAGCAAACAGAGGATAAAGAAGCCGCCGAGATCCGAACTGAATTAACAGTCCGGCCAAGTTGAGATGGCAGAGATAGAGAGAAGGGAGTTCAGAAGAAATGAAAGGGTTTTGTAAGGGAAATGCGGCGGTGAGATCGAAGGAGGAAATGAGCGGCGAAATTGGCGAGAGAGAGGAAACGCCAACTGGGTTATGGTTCTCTTGGACAGACGGACAATGGGACGAAGTAAAGTTTTTGGATTTGTCTTTGTTTGGAGCAGAGCTGTGCCGTCTCGTCGTGGGTCTGGGAGTGTTTTTCAAAGGCAGAGTTTCGATACTATCAATGTAGTAGTAACCAGAGAGAGAGAGGAAGAAGGAAGAAAAGTGGTAAATTGATGAATTGAATTGTGGCTTGTGGGAATCAATTATTCGCCTCGTTTCACAAGTCTCTCACACGTTGCCCTGTTTTTGGGTCTCAATCTCAACTCTCAAGTCTTAACTACCAACAACGGCCAACTTCACTTAACACCTTCCCACTCACACAATTAGAACTTCCAGGCTTCCAGCATTTCTCTCCAACGCCCCACATTTTCTACTTCTAGCCGACCACTTGCTTTCCTCTCCTTTCCCTCAAATATTTCTTTGTTGATTCCATTTCTCTTCCTAATCTTCTACTTAATCTTAAGAGGATGATTTGTTTGAAGGACAAAAACCCATGTATCATTAGTTAAGGTACAGACTACGGTCGTATATAAGCAGTGATAGATCGAACAATATTTATAGCAGATCATCTACTTAATTGTTGTCAATGAACTTCAAGCTTTTGGCCTAAAATAGTTGACATACTCATCAAATTAGGTGGAAAAGCTTGAGTTGTGTAAGTTGTTTCAAACTAGCAACCTATGGCTATGGAAGGTGGTAAGAGCCACTCTGCCCCCACAAGGTGCTAGTTGGGACAGTAAACAAAAGAATGGATCTTGATGCAGTACATTTCCAACAGGAAACAAGTTTCCCATACATTGATCGAAAACAGGCTTATACTACAAGCTGCAAGCTCAGAGTCTGACTTGGAAAGTTCAACTTCTGAAAAGTTTCTTCAGTGCTGCTTGCCACAGACAGGTGAGAAGTTCATCAGCTGTCCTTCATGGGACAATTACGAACAAAGGCTGCAACACAGAGCCGGGGAAACAAAAGCTTTTAGAATTTGACCTAAGATGGTATTGAAGTTTGTCTGATGGTGAGAAAGAGGGTGTTAATGTGATTTACCGTGTCCAAGCTAACTGGTTTTCCATCTTCAAGCAGAATTTCAGCTATTGTTCCAGACTTATCAGCCTGTTGAATAAGTAGACAGATATGTGAACATTAACAAATACACTTCCTGTACCAAAGGAGATCCGTATCATGACAAAAGGAAATACATACTTCGATTTCATTCATCAACTTCATGGCCTCGATGATGCAAAGGGCCTGACCTTTCTGCACCTTGTCTCCTACCTGTAAAAGACGACCAAAATTTTCTATACTAAAGTGATCTGGCAAAAACTTGTGTCCGTGTCTCGGAGCATAAGCTGTAACCAATAATATGTGTTTACCTTCACAAATGGTGGTTCGCCTGGGCCCGGACAGCGATAAAAGGTGCCAGCCATTGGACTCTTTAACGGTGGATGAGAAGAAGAGCTAGTCTTTGCAGCAGGAGGCGAGCTAGGTGCTGAAGCTGGAGCTACAGGAGCAGGAGAAGCTGTTGGTTGTGGCTGTGGTGGTGGTGCCATGGCTTGTGGATATGGTGATTGCATCATCGTGAAAGGAGCAGCAGGTGGCAAAACCTGTTTTTTCCTTATAATAAGTTCAAAGTCCATTTGCTTCAATTTCAGCTCTGCAATATCTCTCTTATCCACAAGCCTGCAAATTATACCTCACATTAACTTATGCAATTGCTTGCAGTGCAATGTGAACTTGTAAATAAGCAGCCAGCCAAGTTGACAGGGATTTACTTGACAAGATCTGCTACTTGAGCCATGCACTCTGCCACTGTTGCTGAATCTGGAATTCTACCTTCAGGTTTGCTGTCTGCCGGAGGAATTGAATTCGAAGATTCCTCCGCAGATAACTGGAATTTAAGCAGCAGCAGCAATAGGTGAATCAGCCAGTGTCTCAGGTGTAGCTAAATTAAGTATACACAATCTTGCAAGAAGTTCACAACGAATACCTTATTCGCTTGTGCGTGCACTTTTGTTACAGAAGACTGCTTCCTGCTGGGCCACTGCACAAAGAATCCAACATGATCATGCCACAATACGAACAAGCCACTAGCATTTCGACTTGCTACATGATTTCAAGAATTGGGATTTGGGTTCAGGTAGCAATACTAATACAGATTTCGATGGCTCTAGTCTTGAGCTGCGAGAGTAGCAACCTAAACTAGCTAGCAAAGGTAAGTAGGTAACCCCTTCCAGGCTTCTACCCTGTCAAACCTTGACTAAAAAAATGCATACTTAACAAAAAAATTACGATCTTTGAGTACTGGGCATGTACAAAAGCATTCAACTCCGCCCTACAAGTTGATAGCTAATGCAATGTATATCCAGCATATTGGTTTCAAAGCCCTCCCTTTGGTTCCATATATGCTCAACAAAAATGCCATGTCAAGAATAAAAGTTCAATTTCGGGAAAACAGAAAGGCAACATCTTTCTTTCTCGAAAGAACGAAATCCACCAGCGGCAATTCATGATCGCTGAAGGGAAGAAATAGGGAAACTACTCAATTGAATTCATGAATCCCCAGCTCGATTAATGTTGGCAAATGCCACCAAGCATAATTGAATTCTTCCAGTAAGAAAGGCGAAGGAGAGTGAGTGACCTGAAAACCAGAGAAAGTGGGTCGCAGGGAGAGGGAGAGGGAAGGGGGGGAAACGATAGGGAAGGAGAGTCTCTGAGGTTGAGCTGAGTCCGGCGGTTGAGACGGAATACGTGCAGCCGTAGCTACAGTGTTGGGTTTGATGCAGGGAGACGACGTTGATGCCATGGTTGCCGGCCAGTTGAAAGTCAAGCCGGACGGAACCTTTGAAGCAGAGACAGGGCAGAGTTTTGGGAAGAAGAGGGAAGGCGTTGAGACTTGGTGGAGAGTTCCGAACTGAATTAACAGTCGGAGGGAAGAGGAGACGGAACGGAAGCGAGATAGCGAGCCAGCTTGGTTGGGCTGGGGCCCAGCCCAACTCGATAAGGACCAAAATATATGTTACCGCAGTAAGCTACTCCGGATAGAATTATATAATATATTTATTTATTATTATAAAAATTGACAATTAATTGGCTTGGGCCCAAATGTAAACTCCAGTAGCACACCGGGCGTCTAAGTCCTTATGAGTGATGGCCCAATTAAATGCTTTCTCTCCATGCCACACCAGAATTAAACATTTTGGAACCTAAAATTAAGGGTATTTTGGGGAAATTGGTGCTCATTGTTTGCAGTAACAAAGAAAAGTGAAGGGCATGGTAGTCATTTCGACTACTCCGCGTTTTATCCGCGTTAATAATTTCATGAGGCGGTAACTCTGCACTATTAATAGCACCTTTGCCCGCCCTTCTGCAACGGTCACAGTACTCTGGAATCTGGATTGGAGTTTTGAGAGGGCTCTTCTAGAGGCGGTGGAGTGGAGAATAGGGGTTCGATCGTTCGTTAAGCGTGTTCCGTTGATAATGTCTACTTCGCGTCGGAGATTTTCAGTTTGGTAATTCCCTTGCCTGATTTCCTCCTGTGCCTCTTCAGAAAATTCGGAATCCCGATAATGCTGTCTTCTTATTCTGCCCGCCGAGAAAGGATTTTTCCGTTCGACTCACAGCTCGTGGAATTTCGCTAGGGTTTCGACATGATTAGCAGGGGTTAGGGTTTTTTGGTACTCTTGGTCGTCGCTCCGTTGCAGGATGGGTTTTTGCGTGTTTTAGGAAATATGACGCGATCTGGGCTGGACCAACCTTTCTTTGGTACTGTTCTCCGTGTCCCTTCTTTTCTATGTTAAGAATTTGAATGGATGTGCATGCCGTTTGTTTCAGTTACTCCTTATTGCTTGTTCAATGATGCTTTGTCTTGCTGTCCTACTGCCCTGTACTTCTGGACTGATCATGATCAAATTGTGGGTGTCGCTAGACAGTGTTTGCTCAATCCTTTCTATATGATAGATAGATCCCGAAAATACATGGTACATGTCTTTGATGCTTGTATGAAATTGGGTATGGTTTTGTCTTGGATTAAGATGATTAGATACTCGCTCCTGTTGCCCTTTTGCCCCACTTCAGGTTCATCAGCCACGATAGTGTTTCATAAATGGGAATTCCTTTGTGGAGTTCTAGAAGCAAACTTGAAAATGATTACTACATCATAGATAAACCCATCAAATATCTGGTCACTGTCGGTTCAATGTTTATCTGAAAGCTGATTTGATATTGCTTATAACAAGTGATTGCCTTATTCAAGTTGCCCTTCTGCTCCACTTCAGTTGCCCCCCTGTTCTGAACAGAACATAGTATATGGATTCCTAGAAGAGAACTTGAGAATGAGTACATGAATCCAAAAAAAACATATTGTCTATGTCCGTTCAATGCTTATATGAAAGTTGAGTTGGTGCTGCCTTATAATAAGTGATTAGTACTCATTTCAGTTGCCCTTCTGCTCTACTTCAGTTGTAACCATGTTCTATAAATGAAAAGTTTGATATGGAGTCCTAGAAGGGAACTTGAGAATGAGTACTACATCATTGATGAATCCACGTTCATTGCTTATCTGAAAGTCGAGTTGGTGCTGCCTTATAATAAGTGATTAGTACTCATTTCAGTTGCCCTTCTGCTCTACTTCAGTTGTGACCATGTTCTATAAATGAAAAGTTTGATATGGAGTCCTAGAAGGGAACTTGAGAATGAGTACTACATCATTGATGAATCCACGTTCATTGCTTATCTCAAAGTCGAGTTGGTGCTGCCTTATAATAAGTGATTAGTACTCATTTCAGTTGCCCTTCTGCTCTACTTCAGTTGCGACCATGTTCTATAAATGAAAAGTTTGATATGGAGTCCTAGAAGGGAACTTGAGAATGAGTACTACATTATTGATGAATCCACGTTCATTGCTTATCTGAAAGTCGAGTTGGTGTTGCCTTATAATAAGTTATTAGTACTCATATCAGTTGCCTTTCTGCTCCACTTCAGTTTTGAACGTGATCTGTAAACAGAAAGTACAATAGGAAGTCCTAGAATTGAACTTGAGAATGTGTACTAGATAGATAGACCCAGAAAAAACCATTGATGATTAATTACTCATGGAGCAGTAGAAGGGGACTTGCAGTGAGCAGTACATCATAGTCATTCACTTAAATGGTTATCTCAAAGTTTGTTCTAGTTCTTACTATAGTGAAATGATCAGTTACTCATTCTAGTTGCCTTAGTTATGCAATTGTCAACTCTTAAAATTCTTGGCGGGCCCTTACTGTTTGAGAAAGTAAGATTTCATGATCATCGACTGATTCAAGTTGCCACTTATTGAGATGATCATTGGCTGATTCAAGTTACCTTTTGCTCCCTTCAATCACGATAACAGTCTGCAAGCTGAAAGTATTGTGTGGAATCAATCTTAGGTGAGACTTTTAAACTTAATACTAATATATAGTTACTTTTCTAGGAAGTCCGTACACCTAAAAAATATGATATACCTGTTGGTTCACTGTTGATCTGAAAGTTCCGTCTAGTTTCGCCTAATTATTGAGTCATCATGTACAAATGTACTCATTAAAGTTTCCCTTCAGCTCCCCCTCAACGTGCATCAATTGTGATGCATTAACGTTTTTTATGAATTCGTGAAGAGAACTTGAGAAAAAGATTCGAATGCTCTGGTTGTTTGTAACATCCAGAAATACTCAAGTCATGTAAGGTTGCTGCTAATCTAAAATGTCGGTCTTCTTTCGCCTTATAATTATGAGGATCAACCTACTTCATCTAGTTGCCCTTCTGTTCCACGTCAGATTTTCGTGAACTTAGGAAGATATCTTCAGTGTCAGTGTCTCGCTACAAAATCCAAGGATTACATCATAGTTCATGGTTTTTGTTTCATCTGACTGGAAGGTTTGTGTTGTTGCTTGATCTTGATCTGATATGATTTTCGATTTGTCGTTACCTTCGGTTTCCCCTTAGTTCCTCTGGTTTATTAAGGTACTACTATTTTCTGCAAGTTGAAACCCTTTCAATGTGTCCAACAAATAGCTCCAAGAAACCCTTTAAATAAGATGATGATTAGTTACTCATTCCAGTTGCCTTCCTACTCCACTTCAGATTCATTAGTCGTGACATTATCTTTTTAGCAGGAAGTACTTTATATAGTTCTAGAAGGGAACTTGAGAATGAATTTCACCATAGATAAAATCAAGAAAGTACCTTGTCCATGTCAGTTAAAGCCTATATGAAAGTCAGGTCCGATTATGATGAGTTATTCATTCTAGTGATTGTCTGGTGGCGGAAGAAACACGAATTATCTCCAAGGAACACGATGACTTCTTGAACGACTTCCTTTCCCTACCATGCAGTTTCGAGGTTAGCTTCCTTAAAAGAAAGTAGTGAACTAGGAATTAGCAGCAAAAAGGAGAAAATCATTTCTGTTCTCCCTTTGTGGTTCTGAAGTAATATTACTTTGTTCTGTCAAGTGCCATTATCATTGATCGACGAAAGGATAAATATAATTTGTGGAATTGTGTGGCGGAAGTGCTTCTTGTGTGTTGCAAGTAGCAAAAATTACTAGAGGTTCAATTACTTGAAAAACTTGAGTTTGATTTGGATCTTCAGGTGCTTTATGGGTGTACTGGCATTCTTTACTGAGCCCAAAGAACTACCTTTTGCTGCTGTAATTTCTCATTGATGGTTTGGCTTCATTGAAGATTGTTTTTCAAGTTATATTTGCATGTATGGTAATTTTACATGTGTGATTCAGGGATCATGTTAGAACTTGGATTATCTGAAGATGGAATATTTGCATGTCCCTCATATAGTCGGATTTGAATTGCATAACTAACCCTTACGTGCCGAATACTACTATAGTCGGGCATGCATTTGTTGCTAGGATTTCTGAACCTCTATTTTTCTGTAGTTTAAATTATCTACTAGCAGGTAACAGAGGATTAACTAACAAAAAGAAAGAAAAACAGTAGCAATGAAACCATGTTGCAAAGTCACAGCCTTGGTAAATTGTGTATGCGTGCTGGAGTCCAGGAATTATTGGAACTTCTAATTCAGTAGCATTTGATGCCCCAGAACGTGAAAATGAACGAAGTTCATTTGCTCTGTTGCAGCATGTGTCCTGCATGTTTTGCCGTGGTTGGTGTTGTTGGATTTGGTAATGTTTTCTTTCTGATGTTAATATGTTTGAGAGGGTTGAGTAGATGTTGATGCTATCGAGGTCAGGATATCTGCTTTTGATATGTTAGACTGCTCACTTTAACTATTTGGAGTCCCAAGACCTATGACACTCGAGCAATTGTTTCACCTGTAAGTATATTCAATCATCCAACTTTCAGAGATTTCTAAAGAGAGGAAAAGCTTCTTAATGGATATAATCTGAATATAGTATGTGCATAATATCTTCCTGAATCGATTAGAGATTTGATGGTAGAGAATTTGATCCCTTTCTTTATCCTTTTCTAACGAATTTTCAATTTGGTGAACCTAGTTGGTGGATAAATTCCCTTGTCAGTTTCTTGCCAATCTAGAAGTTGGGTCCGTTTTCACCTTATAATTAAGAGGGTCTATCAGTTTTACTTATTCCAGTTGTTGTTCTTCTTCTCCAGATTCCTCATCCGTGGCAGTATTTGGTGAACTATAAATCTTGAAACGAATCCTAAAAGGAGCTGAATAGTATTCTGTCAACTTAATTTCTAAAATGAATCTTATGGGGGAATGCAGCAATGCTCACTTCTAGATTGGTATCTTATGTCACAGTCGACTGACCCTGAAGATTCTATTCACGTTCTACTTACAGGTCCCGATCTCAATTCAAGTTGTAGACAAAAGTTGGTATTGAGGTCGATTTAGATGTTATTGAGGATGACCCTGCGCATAAACGTTTGGTATGGAGGTTTCCTAAACAGAAATGCGATGGACATTGTAGGAAAATGTTCTGGACTTGTAGTTCCTCTACATTGTCCAGTTCAAGTCGTGTAGCTTCAAGATGCAGCCTCATGTCTCCGTTGTTGCCAGCTTCTAGATTGATCAATGCATTTGAGACTCTTCAAGGCTTGCTGGATTGCCTTCTTGACTGTCTTTATGTTGGCTACGTATTGCTTCACCTTGTTATGATCCACATTGCTTCGTCTTCTTAGGAGGGTTGATTGAACTTGGCATGTGGAATCCTTTCATTGTAGATGAGGAATCTTATGTGGCACTGCACAAGTCTGGGGCCCTTCGAGATCCATGCAACATCTGGTTGAGGAACTTATTTTTATCCTGGACCAATGCATGTTTGGTTAAGTTGCAGCAACGCCAGCAACTTCTTCTCCATGTTGTCTTGTTAAGTGGCAGTACCAGCAAATTTCTCAGAAACTTCCAATTTTTTAAAGCTAGGAAGATGCCAGCTAATTGTGTGTTTCCCAATCTGTTCTAGTTATTTGCAACTTATGAGATTAGAGGGTGTGGCCTTGAGGGATTTAACTTGGGAAGATGTGGCGGCCACTTGGGAAGATGTGGATTCCACAAGCCTGCACATTGTACCTCACATTAACAGTGATGTACTTGACAGTGATTAAGCAGCAAGCCAAGTTAATAGTGATTTACTTGACAAGGTCTGCTACTTTGAGCCATGCACTCTGACACTGTCGATGCATCTTGAATCCTACCTTCAGCTTTGCTGTCTGCAGGAGGAGAAGAATTCGAAGATTCCTCAGCAGATAACTGAAGTTTAAGCAGCAGCAGCAATAGGTGAATCAACCAGTGCGTCAGGTGTAGCTAAATCAAGGATACAGAAGACTGCTTCCTGCTGGGCCACTGCACAAAGAACCAACATGGTCATGCCACAATACGAACCAGCCATTAGCATTTTGACTTGCGACAGGATTCAACAATTGGGGGCAGTTAGCAATGCCAATTCAGAATTCGATAACTCTAGTCTTAAGGTGCAAGAGTAGCAACCTGAACTCGCACAGAAACAAACAAGTGAATTAAACAGTCGGAGAGAAGAGGAGACGGAAGTGAGATAGCGAGCGAGTTAGTCTGGGCTGGGGCCCAGTCCAACTCGATAAGGACCAAAATATATGTTGCAGGTATGGTTTGGGCCCAAATATAACGGAAGCTAAAAATAAGGGCCTTTCGGTGAAATTGGTGCCCAATTGCCCATTGTTGGCAGTAACGAAGATAAGTCAAGGGCATTGTAGTCATTTCTAATACTCCGCGTATTTGAACCGCGTTAATCATCTCATGAGGCGGTAACTTTACACTATTAATAGAATCGTCGCCCGCGCTTCTGCAACGGTCACTATACTCTGAATTGGAGTTCTGAGAGGGCTCGATCTGTCGTTGAGCGTGTTCCGTTCGTAGTGACTGCTTGCTCCGGGTACGTCTGAGATATTCAGTTTGATAATTCCTTCGCCTGAATTCTTTTGTTCCTCTCCGGAAAATCCGGGATCGTGATATTGCTCTCTTCTTATTCCGCCGAATCTCGAACGCCAAGAAAGAATTTTTTTCGTTCGACCCGCAGCCCATGGAATTTCGCAAGGGTTTCGACATGATTAGCGCGGGTTAGGGATTTTTGGTACTCGTGGTCGTCGCTCCATTGCAAGATGGGTTTTTGCGTGTTTCCGGAAATATGACGCGATCTGGGCTGGACCAGCCTTTCTCTGGTATTGTTCTACGTGTCCCTTCCTTTCTATGTCGAGAAATTGAATATATGTGCAACAAATTCAAGGATTGCATAATTATTATCATGTGATTGTGCTTGCTGTTTGTTTCAGTTACTCCCTTCAGTGGACTATGACCTATCTTGACGTGTTATTGCTTGTTCAATGATTCTTGTCTTGCCGTCCTATTGCCCTGTCCTTCTGGTATGATCATGATCAAATTTTGGTATCGCTAGACAATGTTTTCTCAATTGCTGCTTATATAATAGGTAGACCCAGAAAATACTTGTTACATGTCTTTGATGCTTATGAAATTGGGAATGGTTTTGCCTTGGATTAAGATGATTAGTCACTCACTCCAGTTGCCCTTTTGCTCCACTTCATGTCCATCAGTCACGATAGTCTTTCTCAATATGAAATTTCTTTGTGGGATCCTAGAAGAGGAACTTGGAAATGATTATACATCATAGATAAATCCATAAATGTCTAATCACTGTCAGCTCAATGCTAATCTGCAAGCTGATTTGGTGTTGCTTATAATAAGTGATTAAAACTTATTCTAGTTGGCATTCTGCTCCACTTCAGTTGTGACCATGTTCTGTAAATTGAAAGTCCGATATGGAGTCCTAGAAGGGAACTCGAGAATAAGTACTACATCATAGATGTACCCATAAAATACATTGCCTTTGCCAGTTGAAAGCTTATCTGAAAGTTGACTTGGTGTTGCTGTATAATAAGTGATTAGTACTCATTTCAGTTGCCTTTCTGCTCCATTTCAGTTGTGATAATGTTCTGTAAACAAAAGTACGATAGGGAGTCCTAGAAGGGAACTTGAGAATGAGTACTAGATGGATAGACCCAGAGAATACCATTTGATATCAGTTCCGTGCTTATCTGAAGGTTGAGTTGGTGTCGCCATATAATAAGTGATTAGTACTCATTTCAGTTGCCTTTCTGCTCCACTTCAGTTGTGACCATGTTCTTGTAAACAGAAAGTACGATAGGGAGTCCTAGAAGGGAACTTTAGAATGAGTACTAGATGGATAGACCCAGAAAATACCATTTGATATCAGTTTCGTTCTTATCTGAAGGTTGAGTTGTTGTCGCCATATAATAAGTGATTAGTACTCATTTCAGTTGCCTTTCTGCTCCACATCAGTTGTGACCATGTTCTGTAATCAGAAAGTACGATAGGGAGTCCTAGATGGGAACTTGAGAATGAGTACTAGATGGATAGACCCAGAAAATTCCATTTGATACCAGTTCCGTGCTTATCTGAAGGTTGAGTTGGTGTTGCCGTATAATAAGTGATTAGTACTCATTTCAGTTGCCTTTCTGCTCCACTTCAGTTGTGACCATGTTTTGTAAACATAAAGTACGATAGGGAGTCCTCAGAAGGGAACTTGCGTATGAGTACTAGATAGATAGACCCAGAAAATACCATTTGATGTCAGTTCTGTGCTTATCTGAAGGTTAGGTCCGATTTTGTCTAATATAAGATGATTAATTAATCATGGAGTAGTAGACGGGGAATTGCAATGAAAAGTACATCATAGCCATTCAGTTGAATGATTATCTCGAAGTTGGTTTTGGCTCTTCCTAAAAGTGAAATGATCTGTTACTTAGTCCAGTTGCCTTAGTTATGCAATAATTGACTCTTAATATTCTTGGCGTGAACTTACTGTTTGAGAAAGTAAGATTTCATGATCATGGACTCATTCAAGTTGCCACTTATTAAGATGATCATAGACTAATTCAAGTTGTCTTTTGCTACCTTTAAAATCTTCAATCATGATAACATTCTGCAAGCTGAAAGTCCTGGGTGGAATCAGTCTTAGGTAGACTTTCAGAACGAGTACTCAGAATGAGTACACTACTATATAGTTACTTTTTTATGGAGTCTGTTCACCTTAAAATATATGCTATACACGTTGGTTCTGTGTTGATCTGAAAGTTCCGTCCAGTTATGTGCCTAATTATTGAGTCATCATGTACTCATTCAAGTGCGCGATGACTAACTATTGGGTCCGTGTTGATCCAATCTCCTTCATTCTATTGACTGTCTGGTGGCGGAAGAAACACGAATTAGCTCCAAGAAACCCGTGGACTTCTTGAATTACTTCCCTTCCCTACCCTGCAGCAAAAAAGAAAGTAGTGAACTAGGAATTAGCAGCAAAAAGGAGAAACCGTTTCTGTTCTCTCCGTTTGTGGTTCTGAAGTAATATTTCTTAGTTCTGCTCAGTGCCATTGTCATGGATCAACGAAAGGATAGATATAATTTGTGCAATTGTGTGGCGGAAGTGTTCCTTGTGTGTTGCAAGTATAACAAATTTCTTGGAGGTTCAGTTACTTGAAAAACTTGACTTCGATTGGGATCTTCATGTGCTTTAAGGGTGTAATGCATTTTTTACTTAGTCCAAAGAACTACCTTTTGCTACTGTTATTTGTCATTGATGATTTGGCTTCCTTGAAGATTGGTTTTCGATTTATATTTGCATGCAAAGATGTATGCTAATTGGATATGTGTGATTCAGCGATCTTATTAGAACTTGGTTTATCTGAAGATTGTATATTGGCATGTCCTTCATATAGTAGGATTTGAATGCAGAACTATCCCATGTGTATCGAAGACTACTATAGTCGGGCATGCATTTGTTGCTAGGATTTTTAAACTTTATTATTCTGTAGTTTAAATTCTCCACTAGCAGGGAACAAAGGATTGACAAACAAAAAGAGAGATACATAGTAGCAGTGAAACCATGCTGCAAAGTGATAGCCTTGGTAAATTTTGTATGCGTGTTGGAGTCCAGGATATATTGAAACTTCTAATTCAGTAGCATTTCATGCACCATAACATGGAAATGAAGAAAGTCCAATTCCTCTGTTGGAACATGTGTCCTACTTGTTTTACCGTGGATTGGTGTTGGATTTGGTATTTGTGGCAAATTTTTTTTTGTGTTAATGTTTTCTTTCTTAGATTGCATTACAAGTGGTGTTAATATGTTTGAGGGGGTCGAGTAGATATTGATGCTATCGAGATATCTGCGTCTGACATGTTACTGCTCACTGTAACTATTTAGAGTCCTAAGACCTATGATTCTCGACCATTTGTTTCACCCGTAAGTATTCGGAGATTTCTAAAGAGAGGAAAAGCTTCTTACTGCAAGTGGCCCTTTTGGAATTTTGCTTCATTAATGAATATAGTATATGCATGATATATGCCTGAATCGATTAGAGATTTGATGGTAGAGAATTTGATCCCTTTCTTTATCCTTTTCTAATGAATTTTCAATTTGGTGAACCCAGTTGGTGGATAAATTCCCTTGTCAGTTTCTTGCCAATCTAGAAGTTGGGTCCGTTTTCACCTTATAATAATTAAGAGGGTCTATCAGTTTTACTTATTCCAGTTGCCGTTCTTCTTCTCCAGATTCCTCATCCGAGGCTTTCTGGATTGCCTTCTTGACTGTCTTTTGGTTGGCTATGTATTGATTCACCTTGTTATGATCCGCATTGCCTCGTCTTCTTAGGAAGATTGATTAAACTTGGCATGTGGAATCCATTAATTATGGATGAGGAATCTTTTATGGCACAAGTCTGGGAGCCTTCGAGATCCATTCAACATCTGGTTCAGGAACTTATTTTTTCCTGGGCCAAGGCTTGTTGGTTAAGTTGGAGCAACGCCAAGAACTTCTTCTCCATGTTGTCTTGTTAAGTGACAATACCAGTAAATTTCCCAGCAACTTCCAATGTTGTAAAGCTAGTAAGATGCCAAGCTAATTGTGTGTTTCCCAATCTGTTCTAGTTATTTGCAACTTCTGAGACTAAAGGGTACGACCTTGAGGGCTAGCTGATGGATTTAACTTGGGAAGATGTTGCGCCATTTAGAGATGATGATAAAGCTAAAGGTTTTGGAGTCTTTGTATTCAGAGTAAACTTTCTATTGCTCTTAAAGGTACAATACTCTAGTTACTCAGTCTCCTAGCAAATTTGTAATGGGAGCCAGAACCTGTCATATTATTTGAGGTAGGAAGTTAGGTTGGCCTTTAAAATATGTACATGGTGGAAGGAAAAATAAATGAAGGATCTCATTTGGCTTTTAAGTATCAGTGTTCGAAATTTGTAACATTCATGTTCAGAACTGGAAATATACACATGATATGAGGAAAACTTTATTGATACGTTGAACCTTACTGTTTGAGGTAGTTAGATGTTTACTGGAAAGTTGTATTCTGTTCTGCCTTGTGAAATCTAAATATGTTGCATCCATATTGCTAAGTCTGATTACATCATTATTGTGCCTAGTCTATTTGCAAATGCTTGTTGCCCTTCTCCCTATTAAATAGATTCAAGTTCTCCCAGCAATAGTTCTTGATGTTCGTTGTTCTGAAACTGGATTCTAACTGGTCACAACGAACAAGAAATCACGAGGCTAGCATACGAATGCATAGTTTCCGATTTGTGATTGAATAGTCTTGGATTATTATGCATGTCTTCTACAGTATCCCTGGCTACTGCTTCTGCCTACTTTCTTAGTATATATAGTTCCGACTGAGTCTTAGAAGCATAATTGCATAGTTCATGTGAATTGTGATTCAATGGTCTTCAATTGTCTATACATAGCTTATTTTACTAGTTGTGATTCACTTTATTAGCAAAAATTTGTTGATGGAAGCAAGAACCTGTCATTTTTCTTTTTTTGGGTGATGGTCTTGGATTATATAAGCATGGTTGCCTAGGAAATATATACTTGGTACAGGGGAGTAGAGACAGAAAAATTATGTTTATTTAAAATATCAATGTTCAGAATTTGGAAATGTTCAGGTCTGCAAAAAAAAAAAAACCAGTAAGGTAGCTTCATTTGCTTGAGAACTGTGCTATGGTCTAGACTCTACTCTTTTAATTTGAAATATCAATGTTCAGGCCTGCATAAAAGATAGACCCTAAAAAAACCTCGTCTATGTCAGTTGAATGCTTATCTGAAAGCTGAGATGGTGTTGCTTATAATAAGTGATACATAATCATTCCAGTTGCCCTTCTGCCCCACTTCAGTTATGCCCATTTCCAGTGAACAGAAAATACGATATGGACTCCTAGAAGGGAGCTTCAGAATAAGGACTACATCATGGATGAACCCAGAAAATACCTTGTATATGTTGGTTCAATCCTTATCTTAAAGTCGAGTGCCTTATAATAAATGGTTAGTACTCATTTCAGTAGTCCTCCTGTTCCACTCAGTTGTGGCAATGTTCTGTAAGTGGAAAGTATGATATGGGGTGCTAGAAGGGAACTTGAGAATGAATACTACATCGTAGATGAACCCTGAAAATACCTTGCATGTGCCGGTTCAATTCTTATTTGAAAGTTGAGTTGGTGTTGCCTTACAATAAGTAATCAATACTCATTTAAGTTGCCCTTCTGCTCCACTTTAGTAGTCACCATGTTCTGCAAATTGAAAGTACGGTACGGAGTCCTAGAAGGAAATTTGAGAATGTATCATAGATGAACGCAGTAAAATACCTTGTGTCTTGGTTCAATGCTTATATGAAATTTGAGTTGGTGTTACCTCATAATAAGTTATTATAGGTACTCATTTTAGTTGCCCTTCTACTCTACTTCAGTTGTGACCATGTTATGCAAACAGACAGTAATATATGGAGTTCTAAAAGGGAACTTTAGAATGAGTACTATATAAATAGACCCATAAAATACATTTCCATATCAGTTCAGTTCGTACCATGTTATGCAAACAGACACTAATATATAGAGTCCTAGAAGGGAACTTCAGAATGAGTACTATATAAATAGACCCATAAAATACATTTCCATATCAGTTCAGTTTGTATCTGAAGGTTGACTTCGATTTTTCCTATCATAAGATGATTAATTACTCATTCTGGTTGCCCTTCTGCTCTACTTATGTTGGATCATGTTCTGCAAACAGAAAGTAATATATAGAGTCCTAGAAGGGAACTTGAGAATGAATACTATATAAATGGACAGAAAATACATCTTCCATATCAGTTCAATGCTTAATTGAAGGTTGAATCCAATTTTGCTTATCATAAGATAGTTAATTACTCATTCCAGTTGCCCTTCTGTTTTACTGCAGTTGTTACCGTGTTTCATAACCATAAAATACTATATGGAGCCATATAGTGAGATGATTATCTGGAAGTTAGTTATGATTCTGCCTAATAGTGAGATGATCAGTAGCTTATTCTAGTTGCCTTAGTTATGCAATCTGATTCTTAATATGCTTGTCGTGACCTTATTGTTTGAGAAAGTAATATTTCTTGATCATGGACTCATTCAAGTTGCCTTATTATTTCTATGATCATCGACTGATTCGAGTTGCCTTTTGCTCCCTTTGAAATTTGCAATCACGAATTCATTCTGCAAGCTGAAAGTCCTGTCTGGAATCAGTCTTTGGTGAGACTTTAAGAATGAATACTAAGTTTTTTAATGGTAAACCTAAAAATATTCGCTGTACATAATCAGCAAGTTTCATCCAGATTTGCCTAATTATTGAGGTATCATGTACTCTTCATGTTGGTGCTACACAATAATCCATTTGCCATTCGACTCCATTTAAGATACCTCAATTGCACCATTATTCCTGAATTGGAAATCTTGAAGATTCCTCAAAAGGAACTCAAGAATGATAACCTGAGCGTCGGTGTCTAGTTACAAAATTCAAGGATTACATGATAGTGCATGTTTTTTGTTTCAATTACGACTGTAGTCGACTATGACACCACTGCTGAAGTGTATTTGCTTGTCTATGATGCTAATCTTGCTTGTTAAATGGTTGTCATTGCATTCTATGTCTCTCACCTGTCGGGATGATCACACTGGGGAGTTTTTTGGGTGTCACTAAACTGTGTTAGCTCAATTTGTCTTTTGATTTCCTAGAAAGGTGTTGCCGTGAATAGGGTGAAAGTGGTTCCGAGGAGGACGGACTAAAAGCAATATGATGATCCAAGTCTGTTGTCCTGGGTTATATTTCCACGGTGATATCTTTTAAGGGTGCAGCTATGGTTGTTGTCCGCAAGCATTTCGATTTCCTACTTACAATCCAAAATAATTTTACATGTTTGATTCTGGAATCTTGTTAGAACTTGGTTTATCTGAAGATTGAATATTGGCATGTCCCTTATATAGGATTTGAATGCAAAACTATCCCATGCGTGACAAAGACAACGAACAAGTGAGAGCAGGGAAGCTTCCAGTTGCTATGAATTTTTCACCATATGCCCATTTGGACTAGCGTTCTGCAAGTATGATGAACGATAAAATGGCATGGAGTTACTTCAACATCAAGTCCTTAGGTGTGTAACTTTAGTCCCAGACTGTTTGTTCGGACATCATTTTTTGTTTGACAACGATTTTGATCACGTATTTGTGTCCGCTTCTGCCTTATTGTTGAGGTGACCTCTGATCATTCTACTTGCCCTTCTGCTTTTCTCGAAGTACATCGTTGGTGTTGGAAATCCACATAATGAGAGTATCTTATAGAGTCATAGAAAGAACATGGAAAATGAGTGCTCATGATAGATATATCCAGTGGCGGACCCAGAAATTTTTCATAGGGGTGTCCATTTTTTAAAAATAAATTAAATAAAAATAATTGATAATTAATAAAAATAAAATCGTAAATTTGAAAATACCTTACTCGTACAGGTTAAAAAAGTTCATGATTTTTTTTTCATATTCGGAAATAATTGTAGAATACACTTGGTGTCTATAGTGTTAAAAAAAATTGTCTCTATATACCCTATTAGACAATCATTCACGAACTTATCGCGTATTCTATTTGTAAACTTGTTCTCCATGTAACCCAAAGCTGAAAGACTCTTTTAAGGGTAGCTTGAAATTAGTTTAATTGTTAGGTTTTTAAAATAATTAGAGATAGGAAATGACATTTTACTATTACATTTTTCAAAATCAAACAACAAATGAGTTGTAGGTCAACGAAAATTTAGTTTATTAATAATAATAGTGTTCTAGATTTGAATTACCCAATCTATCACTTATATTCCTATACACAAATGACACTATGACAGTAAGATAATCATGTTTTCAAATTTCAGGGGTGTTCCTCACTATCAATTATATTTTTTTTGTCAATACGTAAATTACCACCGGAGGTTGAATAATCGTATTCCCAAAATTTAGGGGTGTCCCCTGGTCCGCCCCTGGATATATCCACATAATATCATGTCCATCTCACAGCTCAATGCTTATGTGAAATTGGATCTGGTGTGATTTTACTCATTCGAGTTGCACTTCTGCTCCATTTCCGGTTCACCAGTCGTGACAGTGTTTCCTAATCTGAAAGTTCTTATGGAGTCTTAGAAGAGAATACGACATCATAGGACCAAGAAATTGCATTGTTTATTGTCAAGATGAATGATTATCTGAAAGTTGAGTTTGAGTACAATGTTGCCATGTAATAAGTGATCAGTAACTCTTGTCCAGTTGCCCTCCTGCTCCACCAAACCATGTTTCGTAATCAGAAAATACAATATTGGATCCCTGGACTGAGTTGAGAATGAATAGTGTGATGCTGGTGCTTTGTTACTTGTTCTTGAAGAAGAGATGCTCCCTGCTTTTCACTTTGTCCTTTTGGGCTTTTGGCGTCATCGTCCTTCAATTATTGGTCTTAGAATAATGAAATCCGCCAACCCAAACGGGAAATTTACTCCACTCCCTCCCTCCCTCACTCTCTAAAGTCCACCCTTGCTGCTGCTTCCCTTTTTTTCTCCTCTGTCACTTTTCACTGTGCCTGAGATCAATGGAGCACCCACCGCCGTCCATCTTCATCTCTCCGGATCCTCCACCTTTCCCCGATTCGGCTTCGGCTTCGGCCTCGGCCGCGGTCTCCCCCAGCCACAGGAGCGTAGACATGGCCCCTCTTGAGTTCGTCCTCGCCTTAATCGCCATCATCACCATCCCTGCCCTCATCTACACTTTTTTCTACTCCATCAAGTGCCCATCCTCCCCCTCCCGCCCCCGATCCCGCCGCCGCCGCGGCGATGCGACCTCCTCCGACGCCGACACCGACGATGCCCCACATCCCGCGGCGCCTCCTCCGCCTGAGAAGCTCCGCGAGGCCGCCGTCAAGTACAGGAAGGAGAGCCACGCCAAGGAGATTGGGAGCGAATGTCCCGTGTGCTTGTCGGTGTTTGCCGACGGGGAGTCGGTGAAGCAGCTGAGCGCCTGTAAGCACTCATTTCACTCGCCCTGTATCGACTTGTGGCTCAATTCGCATGCCAATTGTCCCGTCTGTCGAGCCTCCGTTGCCGTCAAGATTCCTCCTCCTGCGGCGGCGGCGGCGGAGAGCTCTGGAGGGAGGCGGCAGGGAAGGGGTGATCAAGATCTGCATCAGGGGCTTCCCGATGCCGGTAGCTTGGTTTGATTCATCGGATCCAGCATAAACCCAGTTGGTGGTTATAGATAGATTCCCATGTCAGTTTCTTGCTGATCCTGGAAGTTGGGTCCGTTTTTGGCTTATAACAAGTAGATAGACCAGTTTTTACTTATTCCAGTTGCTATTCAAGATTCCCAGCTCGTTGAGGATTCTGAAGGGGAGAATGGTTACTGCAGGATTGGTATCTTATGTCGCAGTCAACTGACCCTCAAGATTCTATTCTGGTTCTACTTACAGGTCCCGATCTCACTTAGTCACTTTATTCATCTGATCAGAAAGCTAAAAGTTGTTGACAGAAGTTGCTATTGAGGTTGACCCTGAACTCAAACGTTCAATATGGAGGTGTCTAAAATAGAGATGCGGTAATGTTATTGGCTCAGTTGTTTTTTGTTCGGAAGATGTTCTGGACTTGTAGTTCCTCTAGAGTGTTATAAGAAGCTAGGTTAGCATTCTACATTGTCCAGTTGAAGTCGTGTAGCTTGAAGATGGAACACCTTGAAGGTGCAACCTCATGTCTCTCGTTGCTGCCAGCTGCTAAGGTTGATCAATGCATTTGAGGTTCTTCGTGGCTTTCTGGATAGCCTTCTTGACTATCATTCTGTTGGCTGTGTATTGCTTCGCATTGTTATGATCCAGGTTGCCTTGTCTTCCTTGGAGGATTTATTGAAGTTGGCATATGGATTCCTTAATCATAGATGAGGAATCTTCTGTGGTGTTGCCCAAGTCAAGGAACCTTTAATATCCATCCGGCATCTGGTTCAGCAACTTATTTTTATCCTGGACCAAGGCATGTTGGTTAAGTTGCAGCCAGCAACTTCTTCTCCATGCTGTCTTGTTAAGTGGCAGTAAACCAGCAATTTCCCATCAGTTTCCATTGGTTTAAGCTAGGAAGATGCCAGCTAATTGTGTGTTTCCCAATCTGTTCAAGTTATTTGCAACTTTTTGTGATTAGATGGTATGGCCTCGAGGGCTAACTGTTGGATTTAACTTGGGAAGATGTGGCAGCCATTTGGAGGTTATGGTAAAGCTATATGGAAAGTTTTGGGACTCTTTGTACTCGGAGCAAGTAACTGTGATGGCCTATCCTTTGACATGGACTGGACTATATGCAAGAGCAGGTTGTTTGACATTATCTACAAGCATCGAGGTCAGGTAGCACATGGAGTAATTTTTCTGCTGTTGCTGCAACAGGTACAATACTCCAGTTACTTAGTTTCCTACCAAAACTGTTAACCGGAGCAAGAACCTGTCATCTTTTTTGGGGAGGAAGTTTGGTATTGGAATTATATACATGGTGGAAGGAATATAGACATGAAGAATCTCTTTTGCTTTTTAAATATCAATGTTCAAAATTTAGTGCAATAATGTTTGGAAAATGAAACATGATGGGAGGCAAACTTCATTGATTCATTGGAACCTTAACGTTTAAGGAAGTAAGATGTTTATTGAAAAGCTGTGTTGGGTTCTGCCTCGTGAAATCTAAATCTGTTGCACATACATATTGCTAAGTTTGCTTACAACATAATTGATCCCTAGTCAAGCTGAAAATGAATAATGTGTTATCAAATTGATTGAAGTTCTCTCAAATATTACTTGATGTCCCCTTCCATATCATTACCGTTGTTCTGAAAATGGATTCTAAATGGTGACAACGAACAAGAAATCACAAGGCACCACATGAATGCACAATTCGTAGGAACTATGATTGAATGGTTTTGGATTAATATGCATATCTTCTGTTAAGTACTGCTGCCTACTTTTATCGAATATATAACTCCGATTAAGTCATAGAAGCACACAAATGCATAGTTCCTGTGAATTGTGTTTAAATGGTCTTGGATTATCTATAAATAGCTTCTGTACTCACCTTCCTAAATTTGGTGATGGAAGCTAGAACCTGTCTTTTCTTTGGGTGATGGTCTTGGATTACTTATGCATTGTTGCGTTGGAAATGCATAAAGTGTGGAGGGCAATAGATACAGAAAAAAATCTTGTTGTATTCAAAATATCAATGTTCGGAATGTGGAAATGTGCAGGTCTGCAGAAAAAACCAGCAAGGGAAGTGCATTTGGTTGTGCACTGTACTATGGTGTAGACTCTTAATTTGATGCGGTATGCCGAAGTGCATTTGGTTGTGCACTGTAGTAGGAGGAATCTATCAGTAATAGATACAATGAGAACGAGAAGTTAACGTAATGATTTGATCGACAGAATTCAATCATCATTGTAGCTGCTTTTTCCGGGGGCAAGTGTCCGTAGGTATTTCATATTTGAGTTCGAATACCCAGATTCCTGGAGGAAAAGGTGCATTGCTTCCATGCTGGTTTATGTGTCATAGGAAGAAAACTCTTGCTACAAATCCATCTTTAACGTGCACATTAAAATTCCTGGCAGCCAGCTTGCTCCAAAAAAGGTTCCTCCTTTGAATCCAAAGGTAAGAAGAAAGGAATGCTTAATGTCTGTCTCAGATTGCCTTTCTTTCCCGTGCAGAGCAAAATTCCTCGCAGCTTGCTCCAAAAAGTTTCCTTTTGGTTGCCTCCTTTCAATCCATACAAAGGTAGGAAGAAAGAAAAGAATGCTTCGATGCCTCAAATGGGTTTCCTTTCCCCATGTTATCATGTTCCTTGTTGATTCTCCATGCTAATCCCTCTCTCATAAAACGGCCAACAAACATCTTTAGTGTGTTCAATTCATTTCCCACGTAAACAAATAAGCCAAACCATGGGAAGCCATTGTCATGGATGTAAGTTATGGGTGGTGTTTTTGGTGTTGGTGATGATGAAGGGAGCAACGGCGGCCGGAGGGCTGGCTGCTAACTGGGGGACTCAGTCGACGCACCCGTTGCCGGCGAACATAGTGGTGAAGCTTCTGAAGGAGAATGGGTTCGACAAGGTGAAGTTGTTCGAGGCAGACCCGCCGGCGTTGAAGGCGTTGGGGAACTCTGGCATCCAGGTCATGGTTGGGATCCCAAACGAGCTTCTCGGGCCACTTTCCTCCTCGGTTCAGGCGGCGATTGATTGGGTTCAGCAGAACGTGTCCAACTACATCTCACAAATGGGTGTCAACATAAGGTAAAATACATTCGATGATGGGTCAGTTTCGTTAGGGTGTGATATGGACTAATGCACACCATCCAACATTTAGCATTTCCTCATGTTTGGTGCAAATGAGCTTTATTTATTTGTATTTGAAAGAAGGAAAAAGAAAATTATGAATTCACCATATGCAATATGAATATTAAGTAATAATAGCATGACATTTTGAATTCAATGGTATTTTTTTTCTAGATCACATTAGAACTTCGAAGTTAAAACTCGATTTAACAGATCGTTTGGTACCAAATGAATGAAGAATCCATTTCTTTGTAAAATGAATTACCCTATAGAATTCATTCTCAAATGAAATATGGGGTTTGGTATGTCATATTCAAATTTTTAGAAATAAATGAATTGTCATGTAGAATTCATTGTCAAATGAATTATGTGTTTGGTATGTCATATGTATAAGTAATTTAGTTAATGTAAGAGGATGATTATGTCATTCTACTATAATTAGTAAATACTTATGGAATTCATTTATACCAAACGGTATGTAAAAAAATCAAAAGTTTCAGTACAAATTCTTCCATTTTTTAGTTGTTCAGTGTTTAGAGTTTGACACCAAACCCGAGGAAATTTAGCCAATCATGATTTCTGGTTCTAAAATTTAAAATTCTACAGAGGTTTTTTTTTATGAATAAAAATTCTATAGAGTTTGTGCTATTTATAGTAATTATGAGGAATTGAGGTGGGGCTTACATATGCATTTCATAACTAATTCACGAATCAATGTAAATTACATAAGTGATTAGCTATTAAATGCATTTAACACTATTTTACTTTATTATTGAGTGATTGTTGCTTCCCTCTTAAGTTTTTTCTCTACTTCTCTCTTCAAATTCTATTTGATAATTTCTTCGTTTCCACTCCAATCCATGTCTCTGTTTTGACCACTACAAACATAAATTTGATATGTCACATTGGTTTCTTTAATTTGCCTCTTCCTTTTCTTCTTCACTTTTGGTTTCTTTGCCTCTCTTTTCATCTCTAACTTTCTTTGATTCATCTGTCAAATGATTTTTATGAAATTTTGAAGTCAAAGATGAATTTATGAAATTGTGCAGTGAGGTCTCGATTATTACTAGATTCTCATTCATTAATAAACAAACTCATTGAGGTTGTGATAGAGTGTGTTATTTATGCAATGCAAGAGAGAGTTACATGTAGGTAATTTAAAGTAGATATGACAATATCAAAATAAGTTCATGTTCGACTTTTAACATGTTACAAATGGAATTCAATTTTATTTAGTAAGAAAGACTTCAGCTTGAGATTCCAAAGAAAGAAATTCATATAGAAATGAATTCTACATAATAATTATGTTTGTTATTGTTCCGAACGATCTATTAAGTGTCTTGTTATCACTTTATCATATTCAAACAATTTAAGTTCCAAGTAATTTAAAATAAATTATAGTGATAGATACCATTAGGACACCAAACATTGCAAAAAGTGTCATTCCTAGCATAATGTTTTTTTTTTTAATGACAACACTCGAGAACAGTGTTTTGTTTCTGCTAATTTTGATTATAAGTGGCCAGAGTTACACGTCGACAAATAATGTGTCGTATGAAGTTTTTTTAGAATTTCGTGGGGATGGTCATTTTTAATCAATTGGAAAAATAAAATATTAAGAAAAATTTGCTTTTAATTAAAAATAACTTTCGTGATATAATGAAAATATAAATACATTTTATAACACAATTTCCGTGATCATATTCAGGCACGTGGCTGTGGGTAATGAGCCATTTCTCAAGACCTACAACGACAAATTCGTACATACAACATTCCCAGCTCTTAAGAACATCCAAGCTGCTTTGATAAAGGCAGGGTTAGGGAGGCAAGTTAAGGTCACAATTCCACTCAATGCTGATGTCTACCAGAGTGACAACGGTCTTCCTTCTGGCGGCAGCTTCCGACCAGATATCCATGACCTTATGGTCTCCATCATTAAGTTCCTTAGTGAAAGCAATTCACCCCTTACCTTCAACATCTACCCTTTCCTGAGCTTGTATGCTGACTCCCACTTCCCCAAGGAGTATGCCTACTTTGATGGCAATGCTGCCCCTCTCGTCGATGGATCCATCTCCTACACGAACGTCTTCGATGCCAATTTCGACACCCTCGTCGCAGCTCTTGACAAGATCGGTTTCTCCTCTATGCCTGTCATTGTTGGTGAGGTAGGTTGGCCCACCGACGGTGACTTGAATGCCAACGT
This sequence comes from Linum tenue, assembly GCA_946122785.1. Taxonomy (NCBI): domain Eukaryota; kingdom Viridiplantae; phylum Streptophyta; class Magnoliopsida; order Malpighiales; family Linaceae; genus Linum; species Linum tenue. Next base: position 3,541,526 of record CAMGYJ010000008.1, read on the forward strand.
GGACAACGCCAAGAGATTCAATCAAGGGCTTGTCGATAGGATACTCCAAGGTCGTGGCACCCCAAGGCGCTCCACCCCTCCAGATGTCTACATATTCTCCTTGATTGACGAAGATGCTAAGAGCATCGATCCGGGAAACTTTGAGAGGCATTGGGGGGTCTTCAACTTCGATGGTGCCCTCAAGTACCAACTCAATTTGGGGAGTGGTAGAGGTCTGGTCCCTGCCAAAGGTGTGAGGTACTTGACGCGACAATGGTGTGTCTTGTCCCCTCAAGCAAGCTTGGACGACCCTGCTTTGGCTAGCAGCGTGAGCTACGCTTGTAGTTACTCTGATTGCACTAGCTTGGGGTCTGGATCTTCTTGTGGTGTATTGGATGCTAGGGGCAATGCATCTTATGCTTTCAACATGTACTTTCAAACAATGAACCAGAGGAAAGGTACATGTTCGTTTAGCAACAACCTCTCTATGATTACCACTCTTGATCCATCTGCTGGTGCTTGTCGGTTCAAGGTCATGATTGATATTGGGAAGCATCAACTGCCTCCTGCACGTTCTTCATCGACGGGAAGAAAACTCAAGTTTGTACTCAGTGTCACTGCGATCGTCATGCTCCTAGTTTCTGGAGCCTAGTAAAGATGGAGAACCAAATTTTTCAGCGAGGCATCAAATTGTGTTGTAAATTTCGCAATTCCGTAAAGATAATAAATTTGTAATAGATGTTGAAGTAAGCATATTGCAAATAATCTACATCCATCTCTTTCCATGCTCACCCCCAACAACAACTTCCCCTGCTATAAGATCAGTCTCTTATATCGATGAGCAAGTTAGTAGACTGAGACAACCATCGGAAGTTGCATCTATATGCACTTTGTAGGAGGAAGTGAATTACATTATCTTGAAATTACACACAACTGAATATTGTATACATATTACTCGTTAACTACAAGAAATATTGAAAGACTACGTACAAAGCTAGTTGTATATTGAGCTTCGAGCACCTTCAACCACCAATCACTTGTTTCCTCTCCTTGAATCTATCAAGTTGTTGTTGTGACTAATAAGAACCTATGTGATGGTATACATCACTCACTTGTTTCTTTTTTTTTATACATGAATTAGTTATGACAATAAATTTTTTTATCAAGTAACCAACTTAATCAAACTTAGAAAATATGAAGGTAGATTCAAGGTTTTCACACACACATATATATAATATTGATTTAAACTTAATATATGCTATTTTCTATTGTAGTTTGATTCTAATCGGTTCCCTAATCGAGTTGTTCTTTACTCATTTATTTATTGACACACTTGCACAAGTCCCTATATGTAGCTTGATTCTAATAAATTTCACGTTCGAGTTTTTCTTTACTAATGATCTAACACAATTTATACTAGTCCCTTGTGGATCGTTCAACTATGGATATTCAGGGTCATCATGGGCGCTTTCATGTAGACACACACTTGTTGCATAATGAATGAGGATGGGGCCTGAATGTTGCAACCAATATCTATAGCCACTAATTGGTACAAAACTCCCACGAGAGCAACTGTTAATATTTGCTAATGCATAGAGATCATCACTGACAAATGAGTATTTCTTGATTGACGACGAGAGACAAACTGCAATAGCATGCAAGCAAGGCACTCTTGTGGCGTGGAACTTGCCACACGCGCACATCCCTGTGTAACTTTAGTGTTCAAACTTTACAATATAAACACTCTCGCTAGGAATTCATTGATTTAAAGTCAAATTTGTTACATCAACCTTTTAGGGGTCTTTTGGCAAGCATGAATTGTAAGATACATGAATTTCAAGATAGCATATAGGACTATAAGAATTCATGTGATGTGATGTTAGAATACATAATTTGGTTTACGTGAATTCTGAAATTGGTAAATTTGTATAAAATAACAAAATTATTAGAAAATAACAATATTCCAAAGTATATTCACTTTAACCATGTTTCACTTTATGAACAAAAGAGGTAAGTAAGTTAGTGGGTCCCGTAAGTTGGGTGAATTGTATAATGCTCTAGGTAACCACAAAGCATTCGAAAATTCATATTTGTGTGTGTTTTGAAATTATGTGGACCATCAATATCATTGTATTCCTCTTTGAAGTTAAAAAAATATTGAAATTGGAGATATCATGTATTCTTCAAATTAGCTGGTATTCATGGTTTCAAAATGACCCCTTAATTAATTTGCAAGGTTTCGCGGTTTGACCCCCAACTTTCGTGTCGCTTCCTCATGATAGATTTGCAATATCCATTGTACTCATTATAACATATTATCCCAATCTTTACCTATTTTATGTCATTGATGCTCAAAGTACTTCATCGTTCTAAAATGTGTTGCAAAAAAGGTTTGCAAATGACATGCCACAAACTTCGTTGGGATTTTTCGTCATGCACCAGCTTCGTTATCACATGCAAGACTCTATTATAGTTGATTGTGCTCCACCCAAGTAGTGCCTCTCAAATTTTGCATGTATAACATCATCTCCACGGTTCTTGTAAATTCGTGGATTGGTTTATTGTATATGATGTTGCAGATAAACAGTTGAGCATGTAAAAGTAATCGAATGTGTTTCGTAAATAGTATCTGTTGTCAATCATAATTACTTTAAGGAAACTTGTTTCCAGAGTCTTGGTGTCAAGGAGTTTACTTCCTATAAAGAACCAACAATACACTCCTTGTGTTGACATAATGCAACATGCACCATCTCTAAGTCCAACCTCGACCAATGTCCTTATTGCACGATGAACTTTGACATTATGGTTAGAGATTATACAAAGTGTTTACCCATAAAAAAACAGCTTGTACCACATCGATTAACTACAAGAAATTCAATGGATTTATAAGGCCAGCTCAACATTAATATTTAAAAGAGCTAGCTAGGCCTTGTTGGGTTGGGTTTTTGGGCCTAAATGGCCAAACCACTTCTTCTCTATACGATGGTCGACCCGTCTCCTCTATGCCTGTCATTTATGGTGAGGTAGGTTGGCCCACCGACGGTGACTTGAATGCCAACGTGGACAACGCCAAGAGATTCAATCAAGGGCTTGTCGATAGGATACTCCAAGGTCGTGGCACCCCAAGGCGCTCCACCACCCCTCCAGATGTCTACATATTCTCCTTGATTGACGAAGATGCTAAGAGCATCGATCCAGGAAACTTTGAGAGGCATTGGGGGGTCTTCAACTTCGATGGTGCCCTCAAGTACCAACTCAATTTGGGGAGTGGTGGTAGACGTCTGGTCGTCCCTGCCAAAGGTGTGAGGTACTTGACGCGACAATGGTGTGTCTTGTCCCCTCAAGCAAGCTTGGACGACCCTGCTTTGGCTAGCAGCGTGAGCTACTCTTGTAGTTACTCTGATTGCACTAGCTTGGGATCTGGATCTTCTTGTAGTGTATTGGATGCTAGGGGCAATGCATCTTATGCTTTCAACATGTACTTTCAAACAATGAACCAGAGGAAAGGTACATGTTCGTTTAGCAACAACCTCTCTATGATTACCACTCTTGATCCATCTGCTGGCGCTTGTCGGTTCAAGGTCATGATTGATATTGGGAAGCATCAACTGCCTCCTGCACGTTCTTCATCGACGGGAAGAAAACTCAAGTTTGTACTCAGTGTCGCTACGATCGTCATGCTCCTAGTTTCTGGAGCCTAGTGAAGATGGAGAACCAAATTTTCAGCAGAGGCATCAAATTGTGTTGTAAATTTCGCAATTCCGTAAAGATAATAAATAACGCACTTGATTTCAAGGATTTTATCTAATGCGAGCTTCTTTTTTTCACACTACAAATAGGGTATAATAATTATTCTAAGAGTACTGCTATTGTGTATGTAAATTTGTAATAGATGTTGAAGTAAGCATATTGCAAATAATCTACATCCATCTCTTTCCATGCTCACCCCCAACAACAACTTCCCCTGCTATAAGATCAGTCTCATATATCGATGAGCAAGTTAGTAGACTGAGACAACCATCGGAAGTTGCATCTATATGCACTTTGTAGGAGGAAGTGAATACATTATCTTGAAATTACACACAACTGAATATTGTACACATATTTACTCATTAACTACAAGAAATATTGAAAGACTACGTACAAAGCTAGTTGTATATTGAGCTTCGAGCACCTTCAACCACCAATCACTTGTTTCCTCTCCTTGAATCTATCAAGTTGTTGTTGCGCCTAATAAGAACCTATGTGATGGTATACATCGCTCACTTGTTTCTTTCTCTTGATACATGAATTAGTTATGACAATAAATTTTTTTTATCAAGTAACCAACTTAATCAAACTTAGAAAATATGAAGTAGATTCAAGGTTTACACACATATATATAATATTGATTTAAACTTAATATATGCTCTTTTCTATATGTAGTTTGATTCTAATCGGTTCCCTAATCGAGTTGTTCTTTACTCATTTATTTATTGACACACTTGCACAAGTCCCTATATGTAGCTTGATTCTAATAAATTTCACGTTCGAGTTTTTCTTTACTAATGATCTAACACAATTTATACTAGTCCCTTGTGGATCGTTCAACTATGGATATTCAGGGTCATCATGGGCGCTTTCATGTAGACACACACTTGTTGCATAATGAATGAGGATGGGGCCTGAATGTTGCAACCAATATCTATAGCCGCTAATTGGTACAAAACTCCCACGAGAGCAACTGTTAATATTTGCTAATGCATAGAGATCATCACTGACAAATGAGTATTTCTTGATTGACGACGAGAGACAAACTGCAATAGCATGCAAGCAAGGCACTCTTGTGGCGTGGAACTTGCCACACGCGCACATCCCTGTGTAACTTTAGTGTTCAAACTTTACAATATAAACACTCTCGCTAGGAATTCATTTATTTAAAGTCAAATTTGTTACATCAACCTTTTAGGGGTCTTTTGGCAAGCATGAATTGTAAGATACATGAATTTCAAGATAGCATGTAGGACTATAAGAATTCATGTGATGTGATGTTAGAATACATAATTTGGTTTACGTGAATTCTGAAATTGGTAAATTTGTATAAAATAACAAAATTATTAGAAAATAACAATATTCCAAAGTATATTCACTTTAACCATGTTTCACTTTATGAACAAAAGAGGTAAGTAAGTTAGTGGGTCCCGTAAGTTGGGTGAATTGTATAATGCTCTAGGTAACCACAAAGCATTCGAAAATTCATATTTGTGTGTGTTTTGAAATTATGTGGACCATCAATATCATTGTATTCCTCTTTGAAGTTAAAAAAATATTGAAATTGGAGATATCATGTATTCTTCAAATTAGCTGGTATTCATGGTTTCAAAATGACCCCTTAATTAATTTGCAAGTTTTCGCAATTTGACCCCAACTTTCGTGTCGCTTCCTCATGATAGATTTGCAATATCCATTGTACTCATTTTAACATATTATCTCAATCTTTACCTATTTTATGTCATTGATGCTCAAAGTACTTCATCGTTCTAAAATATGTGTTGCAAAAAAGATTTGCAATTGACATGCCACAAACTTCGTTGGGATTTTCCGTCATGCACCAGCTTCGTTATCACGTGCAAGACTCTGTTATAGTTGATTGTGCTCCACCCATTTAGTGCCTCTCAAATTTTGCATGTATAACATCATGCTTGAAAATTTTCTCCACGGTTGTTGTAAATTCGTGGATTGGTTTATTGTACATGATGTTGCAGAAAATCATTTGAGCATGTAAAAGTAATCGAATGAGTTTCGTAAATAGTATATGTTGTCAATCGTAATTACTTTAAGGAAAACTTGTTTCCAGAGTCTTGGTGTCAATGAGTTTACTTCCTATAAAGAACCAACAATACACTCCTTGTGTTGACATAATGCAACATGCACCATCTCTAAGTCCAACCTCGACCAATGTCCTTATTGCACGATGAAGTCTGACATTATGGTTAGAGATTATACAAAGTGTTTACCCATAAAAAAATCAGCTTGTACCACATCGATTGACTACAAGAAATTTAATGGATTTATAAGGCCAGCTCAACATTAATATTTAAAAGAGCTAGCTAGGCCTTGTTGGGTTGGGTTTTTGGGCCTAAATGGCCAAACCACTTCTTCTCCACTGCCTTGGTACCAAGATATGAAAAAACATGAATTTGGCTAAGTATGGAGCTAAGGGGGTACCAAGTCGGCAAGGCAGCCTCGGTACCATGACCCTAAGGGGGTATCAAGCCGGAAACTAAGTCTGGATATTAAGCCGACAATACGAGCTTGATAGCCAGACATCAGGGTATCAAGCCAACAAGACAAGAAATTCGACGAAGGCATGGTGGCTAGCTGAGGTGGCCACCCGACTAGGTACCAAACAACCATGGAAGGATCGACCAGGATGCAGAGCTGAGCCCTTATAGGGCCATATGGAGACAAAGTCCCAAGACGGGCTTGGTAGCACCTTAACGGGGTACCCAAACGGCAGGGTGCAACTTACCAACTTGATGAGGCTACAAAAACTAAGTATGGATACCAAGCCACCAGGGCTGGCTTGGTAGCAAGGGGTGTCAAGTTGATTGCATGGGCTTGGTGGCATGCTAGAAGGTATCAAGCCGATGAGACGAACAACCAACAAGTTAATGAGGAGGACTTGGTGTCATGAGGTGGTAGCGGTCTCAGGAGCGGGGATTCATCAAGTAGTCGAGGGTGAGATCAAGGCCTCATCGTGGTTCATTGAGGCTAAGGCAAGAACCTCAACCCCATCCAGTCATGACAAGGCGACAAGGGTCAACAACAACCCGACCCCCCGACCCGGCATTGCGGTCATCAAGTACCCACCAGCCCCAAGACAGGACAATGGCCCCCAAGGCGATGGTTACCAACTAGTCACCAAGGCGGCGACAATGACCCCGAGGCGGTTTGGAACAAGAGGCCAGCTAGCAGTTACCAAGGCGGTTACACCTAGTGGCTATAAATAGAAGAAACGAAGAAGAAGCAAGGGTTCCACAACCAAACATTTGACAACACATGTCAAACTCTATCTTTTTCTCTGCAATGTAGCCATAGTCGTAGCCTTTAGTTTCTGGAGCTCTCACTGAACCTCCATAGGAGTAGGAGTAAAGTAACGTAGCTTGTTACCAAAAAACCATAAAAAATATCAAACACCCTCGTTCGAACATTGTTCGTAGAGGTGTGAACTATGTTTAGAATCGTTTTTCAAAAAGTCGAAGGTGCATTCATTGTGTTCAAACACTAGAATTTTCCTCGCCGGAAAAACACAAAATAATGTTGTCAGTTACATACTTAGCTTGTGCAAACACTTTACAAAATCATCATGACCAACTCCTATAACTTAATTGATAAGATAAAACAAAATCGCCCACTCAACGAGGTAGAGACTAAGCTAGTTATAATTAGTGTCGTTTTTGTTTTCTTTACAAAATTAATCGTCATAAATTACTGTAAGAAAAAATAATCATCATAACTAATGCATAAAATAGAAAATTTGCGTAAAGCTGCTTTCAAATACACGCGCCGGGCGTGTAAACGAAAACCAAAAGAACTAACGGCGAGGGGTAATAAGGGAAATAATTAAAGTATACATCAAACGGAAAGAGGAGAACCCCAAACGAAGACGACGAAGGATTGAATAACGCGCCGAGTCGAAACGAGGCAAAGCAGAAGCTGCGGAAGCGAGTGAAGGAGAAAAGCGAGTGGCAACATTTCATTAGATCTGGAAAAACCCTAATTTTTTCCCTGTCCCTTCTCTCTAACGCGCTCTGTGTCCCTCACTCGCCTCTTTGCGGTTCACTGCTTTTATTTCGCGCGGATTCCTCCCTCCGAAGAATCGCTTTGAGGTTCCTTTTCTCTAATCCAATCTCCTTTTCTCTCTCTCTCTCTCTTCTCAAGCTTCTGGTTTCCTTTTCTGGTTTTTCTGTTTGGTTGCTGGGAATATGGTGAACGAGAAGTGGTCACCTTGCTTTGATCGGAGTAGTAGTGTATACTTGTTGCATCATGATACTGACATAACTGTACACGCGGGTCTCGATTGGGTGACCGAATTCCCCCTTCGCCTTCGACTCCTTTTGAGAATGGAGGAAAAAACTGAAAATTGAAAAGCTTGGCTGAGCTGGGTGTATGAGAATACTTGTAAAGATGCAATTCTGGAGGTGTCAGCTTCAGCTTTTGCTGAAAGAGGCAGGCATAGGTAGAAACTAGGAAGTAATGATCTTTTCACGTTGGTGGAATAGGGTTTGAGAACATTCGACTAGTCATATTTGTTACTGATAGCTGCCTGGATCATATTTGTTACTGATAACTGCTTATGGTGATTGTTCATGTAATTTGTTGCTATGATGCTTACTTTACTGTCGTTTCTCTCGGTTTGGGTTTGGTTTTCGACCTTGTGATGTTGTGCTGGATTCACTTGATTATGAATCCTGTTCGTATTCACTTCATACTTATATTCAGGTGTCTGGCTAGTAGCAACATGATAAGTGAAAACATTTCTGTCGACTAAGCTTGAACCTGTGGCAGCTGATTTCAGTTACCATGATGCAAGGATCTTTAGTGGTATAATACCAAGGGATTGGCTACTTCGACTCTGATGCTATCTCTATTTATCATTTTTCAGGTGATATAACCGAGGCATTTGCTAGAGTTCCTTGTTAATTCATCCCATGGATATTGATCTGAGGTTGCCTTCGGGTGGGCATGATAAGGAAGATGATGAAACAAATGGAATTGATCATATGTTAAACGAAGACAAGCTGCATAGTTCAGAGGCAGAGACTCTAACCATGGTTAATGTTTCAGAAGATGTACATGCTACAGAAGGTGGAAATGTAAACTCCGCAATGAGAGCCACTGAAAACAAAGAAGGAACAAATCTTGAACCTCTTTCTGGCATGGAATTTGAATCGCACAGTTCAGCATATGCATTTTATCAGGAATATGCTCGGTCCATGGGGTTCAATACTGCCATACAGAACAGTCGTCGCTCAAAGACATCTAGGGAATTTATTGATGCAAAATTTGCCTGTTCCAGGTATGGAACGAAGAGAGAGTATGAGAAGTCTTGTAACAAACCACGCTCTAGGCAGGAAAAGCAGGAACCTGAAAATGGAACCAGCAGAAGATCATGCTCAAAGACCGACTGCAAAGCAAGCATGCATGTCAAGAGAAGGCCTGATGGAAAGTGGGTCATCCATAGTTTCGTGAAGGAGCACAACCATGATCTCTTACCTGCCCAGGCTGTGAGTGAACAGACAAGAAATATGTATGCTGCAATGGCTAGGCAATTTGCTGAATACAAGAATGTTGTTTGCCTCAAGAATGACACCAAGAGCCCATTTGATAAACCTCGATCTTCGGTACTAGAAGCTGGAGATGCTAAGTTTTTGCTTGATTTCTTAACACAAATGCAGAGTTTAAATTCCAACTTCTTTTATGCGGTGGACATAGGTGAAGATCTACGTCTGAAGAACTTGCTTTGGGTCAATGCTAAAGGTAGGCATGACTACGTCAATTTCTGTGATGTTGTCTCCTTGGATACCACCTACATGAGAAACAAATATAAGATGCCTCTTGTTCTCTTTGTTGGAGTGAACCAGCACTATCAATTCTTGCTGCTTGGATGTGCTCTGATATCAGATGAGAGCACAGCAACATATTCCTGGCTTATCCAAAACTGGCTTAGAGCAATGGGTGGGCGGGTGCCTACTGTTATCATCACTGACCAGGACAAAACATTGAACTCGGTTATTCCGCATGCCCTTCCTGGTGCTCGTCATTGCTTTTCTTTGTGGAGCATTTTTGGGAAGGTTTCTGAGAACTTGGGTGATGTGATTAAACAGCATGACAACTTCATTAAAAAAATCGAAAAATGTGTCTTCAGGTCATGGACAGAGGCAGACTTCATCAAGAGGTGGTGGAAACTCCTTGATAGATTTGAGCTCCAAGGGAACGAGTGGATGCAACCATTATATGAAGATCGTGAGAAATGGGTGCCATTGTACTTGAAGGGTGCTAATTTGGGCGGAATGTCCACAGTTCAAAGATCCGACAGCGTGAACTCGTACTTTGACAAGTTTGTGCACAAGAAGAGCACTGTACAAGAGTTTGTGAAACAGTATGAAGTTGTTTTACTGGAAAGGTATGAGGAAGAAGCCAAAGCAGAATCTGATACATGGAACAAGCACCCCGCTCTGAAATCCCCTTCCCCATTGGAGAAGAGTGTTTCAGGGTTGTACACTCTTGCCGTCTTCAAGAAGTTTCAAGTTGAAGTGTTGGGCGTAGTTGCTTGCCATCCTAAACTGGAGAGTGAAGATGAAACTAGTGTCGTTTTTCGAGTTCAAGACTTGGAGAAGCAGCAAGATTTTTCTGTCATGTGGAACCAATTGAGAGCTGAAGTTTCTTGTATTTGTCGACTACAAGAATATAAGGGTTATCTGTGTAGGCATGCATTGGTTGTTTTGCAGATGTGTCAGCAATCTGCTGTCCCATCTCGTTATATATTAAAACGATGGACCAAAGAGGCAAAGAGCAGGCATCTTAGTATGGGTGAAGAAGAATCTGAGCAACTACAGTCTAGGATGCAAAGGTACAATGACTTGTGTCAAAGAGCATTGAAATTGAGCGAGGAAGGGTCATTTTCACAAGAGAGTCATAACATCGCCCTTCGTGCTGTTGAAGAAGCTTTTGGAACTTGCTTAAGTGTCAACAATTCTAGCAAGAGTGTCCCGGATGCTGTTACATCAACTGCACATGGTCTTCTCTGCACCGAAGATGATAACCAAAGTAGGAGCATGAACAAGACTAATAAGAAAAAGAACCCTACTAAAAAAAGAAAGGTGGTTACTAATGGTCATTGACATTTGTTTCTCTATACAAGTTGTCTTTGTCTGATGTTTAACATGATGTGGTCTGCAGGCTGGGTTGGAGCCGGAGATTGCAACAGTTGGGATAGAAGACAGCATGATGGTGCAATTCGTGTTCTGAACAACCTCCCCCTGAAACATTCACAATTTAATAGTTTTCTTTGTTTTGCTACACATGCACAACTGATATTCTTTATTGCAGGAAAAGTTGAACTCTAGAGCTGTATCACTGGATGGCTTTTATGGGTCACAACAGCCTGTGCCAGGGATGGTATGAATCATGATATGGCTCTAAATTTGGTTTTGATCTTTAACATCAATGTCCATGCTAATCCTTACACAGAGAATTATTTTTTATATAGGTTCATAACTTTATGGAACGTTATTATCAGCCGAGCATACAAGGGCAGGTATGTCAGGAAAGCCTTTTATTTTGGTAGTTGAAACGACTTCTTAGTTTCCAAATTAAAGGTTTTGGGATAGTGGGCTAAGGAAATGATCTTAGTATCCTGATCTTAGTTTAGGATTAAACCCTCAGTTGAGGAGAGGGATAATGTGTGATCTGGCGGACTTTTGCAGGGACAAATGAACTCACTACCAGCGCAAACCCATGATGGTTATTTCAGCTCCCAGCAAGGCCTTCCCCATCCTCTGGTAAAATTACCACCAATCTCGGCTCTATGCAATAATGTCCGCTCTCTTAGTGCATCGTTAAAGGCTTAAAGCTGGTGGATTTTTCTTGTCGATTGCAGGGGGTAGATTTCCTCAACAGAACAATTGGTTATTCTTTCGGAATCCGGGTATAGTTCTGCTATCTCAGCAAAACATTTCTCTGTTAGTGATTCACGCCGTGTGTCGCTTTGAACTGTCGTTCTTTACTAATTTGAGGGTTATTCTTCTTTCCGGGGTTGATTACAGCAGGATGATTCTAATGTGAGAACATCCCAACTACATGATGATGCATCCAGACATGTGTAGAAAATGGACAACAGAGAAGCTGAATATGAGTGGTGCAAGAACATAAGTCTGTATATTCTAGATCAGAGGGTGTCCAATGATAAGGTGTTTCTGTTCATGCCGTCTGCCAGAATAAGATGATTTAGAGTTATAACTTGCATCTTATCTCTAATCGTAGTTGTAAAGCTTGTTTGTAATGTTGTATCCTGATTGTTACGTTAATGGAAATCATTGAATGTGTTAGAGTAGATGCTGTATTTGCATTTACCTCAATTTTTTCTAGTTAGGGTCAAAAGAACATGAGCGAGTTTTCTCTGCGAATTGTGTTGTACAATCTAAGTCTTTCTTTAATAAGGCATGAATTCTCGTCGCCGGAACTCTTTTCATTAGAAGAAAAATTGTTCTTGAAGATTCTCAATTTGCAAAATAGTCTTTGCTCCATTATTCTCTCCATTGAGATCGGCCAGTGATCGACTGATAAAACAATGATTCTTGCCAGCAGTTTTTACCCGTTTTTGCCATTTTTCTAACCATTCAACAATGTTGTGACTATTGGGTGGGAAAAAAAGTTTAGTATGCATTGCATGCCCTTCACATACTCAACGAAACTTGTAGGGTAAAACTTTTAGAGTTTCATTCAAAATGTGAGTTCCTGTATATATTATATTTCTGCTATACAATATAGGAACATATTTTTTAAAACACCCCATTTACGATAAATTTTGTTAAATTACCGTATTTAGATGTTTTTTCTCATTCTCCACGAGTGCGATTCAAACCACCTCTACCACAAACTCATAGCGATGGCAATAGATCCCGGTGGATGAGCAGATAACGCATATACCTTACCCTACTCAAAATAGTTTGGGTTTAACCTATTCCAATACACATACAAGAATCAGGCAGATTATCAAAATCATATGCATATTCCATTGAGTTGCGGGTATCCAAGATTATCCATGGATAATAATTTCTTTTTATAACTTCAACCAAATTGTTAAATGCTAACACTACATAAGTGAAAAAAGTAAACGAAAAAATTAGTTAAAAATAATACAATTTCACTAAAATATGATATATGCACAATAAATATAAAATATGTTGAGAAAATAATGATATTTTTAAACAAAATACATATATAAGCATATAATCGGTGAGTTTGGGTTGGATAGTGAAAAAATCATACTCACTCATCCAATGGCGGATCCAGAAATTTTTTATAGGGGTGTCATCTTCCAAAAATTAAATTTAATTCATAAATAAAAAAATATCCAATTAGTGCAAATATACCATATTAGACAATAATTTACGAATTGATCGCATATTTGATTTCTAACCTTGTTCCTGATGGAACCCAAACTTGAAAGACTTTTTCAAATCTTGCAGTATACCCATAAAATCAATTCAAATTAAGAATAGCTCGAATAAGTTAATTGTTATGTTTTGAAAATAATTGCGAATAAAGAATAGTGTTTTTACTATGTTAAAATAGAACAACAAATGAGTTGCAACCTAGAGAATATGTTTAATAATAGTAGTGTCCTAGATTTGAATAACACAGAGTACTACTTATATATTTTTAATCATACGCAAACTACTACCGAGGACAGGATAATCATTTTTTCAAAATTTAAGGGTGTCCCGGATTACCAATTATAATTTTTTTATTCATACGAAACTACTATCGGGGGTTGGATAATCGTTTTCTCAAATTTTAGGGGTGTCCCTAAAGGCCCATGTATCCGCCACTGCACTCATCATTCGTAATCTTCACTTACGAATTTTATCCATACCGATTAAAAATTCTTCGAGTTCACATTTTATCCTACTCAATTACTCGATGCATAATCAGTAGAATCTAGATTAGATAATGAAAAAATCATAATATTCACATTCGAATTCACTTATTACCCTATATTAATCGAATTCAGAACAATTAGTCATTCATAACCAACCCATACCATCATCGCCGCCTACTTCTAAAAGTCTAAAATGGTTTAATTCCAGATTATAATAGTGATTAGTGAACAATAATAAAATCATGGCTGCGCCAACACGAAATATAAAAATGGGATAGAAAGTAACAAAAAAGAAAGAAGATTTTCTTCGTCCTTACTTCGTTCAGCTAATTATTAAAAATAAAAACAATAAAGTTGCCGCTAGGGCTCATCACTCAGCACTCGCCGGAACCAGACCACCCGGCTGCCGGCTGGCACTACAGCCACCACTGTCGCTTTCTCTTCTGGTCTTCAAATTTCAATTATCCATCTCTCTCTTTCTCTGTCCATGCTTTATACGTAGATGTTACCGAAACATCTCTGTGTCTGTGTGGAATTGCCCAAGAGTCTAAAGTTCTACGTTTTCTTAACCCCGAATTCTTTGGCGATTGATTGCTGAATTTCATTCCGTCACATGCAGTTAGAGTTGATTAGCGTCGATCTCCGTTGAAATTTGAACTCGCAATCTCTTTTCTCCAGACGGAATTCCGAGTTTTCTCTGAGAGAAATGATGAAGTCCGGCAACGGCAAGTCTCACGCCGAAGAGGAAGATGACGGCGACGATTATGATTCCCCTTCCTCTAGAGGTACTCACGGCGTGTATTTTTTTTTCCTTCTCCTGAGATGCGTTTTCGCATTTCCTCATTCCAGCTTCTCAGTCCTTTCTTTCGGGTGTTTCGTGATTGCGACTTATAGGTGAAATGGCGAAAGATGATGGCAAGAGTAGTGACCAAAAGGGAAACACCCACAGGTCGAAGCATTCCGAGACTGAACAACGGAGGAGAAGCAAGATTAATGAGAGGTCTGCCTCAGTTCTTATTTGTTTACTGCTTCAATTACTATGACCGTGGCGCCTATTAAGGACTCTTGAACTTGTTGATCCTGTGGTTTAAGTTTGGATTATCGTTTGTATATAAACAAGTATGAAGTCTTCCGGGGGAAGGTTTGAATGTTTGTTATTAGTCAATGAGTGTTGAAAGGCATTAACTATTGATTGTGTTGACAAGTGCAAGGTCTTTTATCCATTGTTGTGTTTCCTAGTTCAGAATTCTCGTTGACTTTGAAAATTTGAGATTATGGGGTTGAGATGGCCAAGTATCTAACCCAATGTTGAATTGTTTGGATAAGCCAATCGTGATCCAAAGGTGGGATAGTCCCAAGCTGTCTACTGTTTAATATTAGTCAAGTCGTAACCCGCATGTGAAAATATAATGTAAAAAGTCTTGGCTGGAGTAGAACTGCTTGCTTCATTTCTGCTTTGAGAATTATGTCGCGTGGTCTTCTCAATATGTGTAGGTCATCTTTGTCATTCATCTTACTTGGAGTTAAATTCAGGTTTAAATCTCATATATGCCAATTCTTCGAAACTAGTTGTGTTGCTTTGTGAGAGGACTTATGAATTGAGGCTATACGTCAGCTTCGTTTCGATTCCTGACTTTCAGTCAGGTTGCTTGAAGTTATTTGTGTTATATTTGAGTTTCTTATTCTTGATTCTCCATAACAATGGCAAATAAGGAAATCACAAAAGTTCAACTTCTAACCGTTTCTTGTTGATTTTCTTTGTCTGATCTTTCAAGCACAATCTTGAGTGTTTAGTTACTAGGCTATGTCATGCTAACCTTGGTTCAAGTTCTGTATTGATGCCGTAGGATTTTGAGATTTTGTTATTTCTTTCTTTTTTGTACGGTCACTTATTATCGGTTTTCAAACTCATTGAAGCTTTGATGCTATCCACCTCCAATGAAGTGTTTAAATAGTGCAGTTTAGGTTTTCTTTATTAGCTTAGTGCTACTCTGCATTATATTGCCAGTTCAATTTCTTTGGACTATTTTAGTTATTGAAAACTGTTGCTTGCTTATTACCAACTGTTTTTATGAGACAGGTTTCAGATTCTAAGGGAACTTATACCACAAAATGATCAGAAAAGAGACAAGGCTTCCTTCTTGTTAGAGGTGCTCATAATAGTTCTACCCATTTGGGCTGTTGTTGATATGACTTGATACTTTCTTAACTTAACATTTCTCTGTTCATTACCAGGTTATAGGCTACATACAGTTTTTACAGGAAAGATTGCATAGGTATGAAGGATCATACAATGGCTCGAGTCAGGTGCCAACCAAATTGACCCCATGGGTAAAAGCTCTAGTATTTTACAATTATATGCCTTGCTAAGATGTTTTCCTTCACTCATTTAGTTGGCATTGATTCGTTTGTCTTCCTTGTTTAGTATAATAGATGATGCTAAAATACTATGGTGTACTTAATAGAGCAGGCAAGAAAATAGTATAATATGCAACTGTACATTACTGTCACCTAAATTGGTTTTTTTCCATCAGACATTTATGTATGCAAATTTGTTGCCATTGTTGCTTTCTTTGGATTCTTGAAAGGACAATTCTGATTGGCTTTTTTCCCCCAAATCAGAAAAACCATCTGCCTTCGGAAATTCTAGTGGACCACTCTCAAATTTTGAAGAATGGTTCTGCTCATGAAAGTACTCTAGCACCAGCCAATGCCCGAAGTTCGATGGAATTTGACTTGGAAGCTTCTACAATATGCAAAGCATTGAATCATGCCCCTGGAACTCCACCAGTTCAATATAACTTGCTTCCAGACTCGTGTATGTTTGGTGCTATTCGAGGGCTAAATGGCATGTCTACACCATGTTTGCAAGATTCCACTTCAGAGGCTGAAAACATGGCCCATCAGAGTCAGTCTGGACTTTGGCATGGTCAACCATTTGTTACAGAGTGTACAGCACCAAGCAGTCTACTGAATGGCCAACAGCTGACAAGGGAAGGTGGGACTGCTAGCATCTCAGATGTTTATTCCCAAGGGTGAGTATGTGCACTTGTGCTTAAATCCATGGGAAGGTTGTATATGCATGGCTGCATTTCACCAACGGTATTAATCGTCAGAAGCATTGAATTATTGGTGGTGGAAAGCAATGTGGAGCCTTATTATTGCTGCGACCTGATAATGCATGCTTACTAGGCTAGTTGGTGGCCAGTGTGATGTGTCAAGTTAAAGTCTGCATAAAACTTTAGATTAAGAATGGAAAAAAGATCCTGTTCAGATTTTAGAGGAACGTATGATCCAAATAGGGCCTTTAATTATCTGTTTGATGCCCTGATCTTTCGGCGTCAGAACGTTTTTGAGTGGATTGATAATAATAAAAGATATGTTCTGTTTGTGAATTTGATGGACTGAGATTCTCATTTCAGGGTACTGAGCAGTCTGGCGCAGGCACTGCAGTCATCTGGTGTGGATTTATCACAGACAAGCATCTCAGTGCAGATTAATGTCGACAAAAGTGCAAACCATGGACCAACTGCTTTGGGCCTATCACCTCCAAAGGTTTTCTTTTTGTTTCCTCCCCTTTTAGCTTTAGCTTAGTGGATACTGGTTACTTCTTTAGCTCACACTAATTCCCTATTTCCCCAGGTTGATGAAGAAGCCCAATATTTGAACAACCAAGTGATGGAGGAACAAAGCCCTGCAGACGAGTCTGATCAACATAGCTGTAAGAGACTTAGAACAGAAAATTGCTAATGTGTTATATTTAATTTTTGTTCCCCATATGGTCTAATATGGCCATCGTGGAATGGCAAGCTGTGATTTATTTTTCCCGTTGCTCATACCGTGATTCCAAGCCCATTTTCTCTGCATAATGTTTATTGTCTGAGAGGAGGAAGTCTGTATATTCGTGTATTTAATTAATACCTGCATGCATGTAGTGATTTTCTGGTAGTTCCAGCATGAGCTTAAGTGCAACCTTTCGAATTGTGCTAACCCTGAGTGCTATGTTGTGATGGTAAGTCTCGAGGATGCGGCTTCTCCATCTCTGGCTGATGAGCAATCAGCATCGAGTTCGTCGTTGCTCTCAGTTATTGCTCAGATCACCAGACATTGCATCATCGTGTACTCTTTCTGGTTGTTCTTGATTCACGCTGAGCATGTCTACAAGTGATGGCTAGTTGTCGATGTTTGTCATGTTCGTCAGTATTCTTACCAACCCCAAGACTTAGTAGAGCAATATTAGGTGAAGCTGCCATAACGTTCTGTCAAGCCGTTCTTTGGATATGCTGCTGCTCAAACATGGTGGTGTGGAGCTTTTCCTCTATTCATGCATTGAGGGCCAATGGATAACCGTTGCTATGGTTGACTATTTTGAGGAAAACTCACATTCTCTCTTTGTTAATTGACAAAATCTTTATCAACTTGTGTGGTAAAGCTCAAATTATGCGGCAAAGTGATGAGTATATTATTATTGCTACCATTATTAGTGTTTTATGGGAAGTGGGTTACTTAGAGGTTGATTACCATAAGGGGTGTAGACGGGTAGATTAGGATTAGTAGGGGCCAAGTAATTGTGTGGCAGTGGGTTTTGGTGTTCGGTTAGGGTTTTAGTGTAACCAGTCAATAAATAAACAAGTACTCGGAAAACAATGTCTCTTGCCTCTAAGTTCTCAATCTCAATTTCTCTAAAAGTCTGGGCCGATTCTTGATGTACACGATGCTTGCACCGGCAACACATCACAAAGCTATTCAATCTATTTGAACTCATCAAGATGACTATTATCTCTCCTGCACTTGGGGATTTACCCACCATAATCCTTACATGATTGATGCAAATATTAGACTAATAATTAGTCGTCTGTGCGGGTATTTATTCCTAGCAAGATGATATGTGTTGAAGCTATTCAGGAACAGATGGAACGCTTTTTGCTTCAAAAACAAGCATTAAAAAACTCGATTATTATTTAATTATTTAAATAATAATAATTAAATATGACACCGTCTTAGTTGCATACCTTATTTGATACTCGTTAGTTATATTCTCCTTCAGTTTTTTTTATAAGGGTAATATATGTTTCATTTTGTGATTAAGATACTATTTAATAGATTCGAATCTGGGACCTCCAAGTTCAATGCTAGTGGTATTACCATTTACCACTAGATCAAGCCCTTGTTCCTCCTTCATAAATTTAGTGTGAGATCACCGTCTTGTAGATTTAATTTGAAGTCATTAATGTAAACATACCAAACCAAATCACGCTCCTTTACTTTAAAAATGATGAAGTCGTATCACTTTTTCCCGTAAATAGATGTTGGATGTACCATTATTTGTACACCAGGAAGGAGGGAGAAATTGGATTTATTTCTGGTAAGACTATTGAGCCTCACGCCTAATAATCACAAATAATTTTAACCTTTTTCCACAAAAAAAAACCACAAATAACTTTCTTATAGTGGTATCTATAACAGTTTTTGTTGACTAGTTTTCCATGATTTTCTGTTATATTGAGTTATAGTAAATAAAACGAAAAATCACGCTCTTAACTTGTTTAAAGAAAGGGCAAGGTAATTGAGAATGAACAAATTCGAATTCCGTTCACAACTGAAAATCTTGATCGCTTAAGCCTTAAGTCATTCATATTACTATACGAAACGTAGAAAACTATGCTTAACAATCTGTTACTGCCTTCAGGTGTGTGGTCTCCCAACCCGACCCAAGTATAACCAAACAATAGTTTGTTGATCAAATCAGGACTTCGTAAAAAAATGGATGATCAAATCAGTAGTTTTCAGCCATTAGCACATTTTGGCATTCCTTTCCAACGCGGACACGGAAAAGGACTCTCCGTTATATAAAAAAATGAACCACCTTAAAAAGCCCATCCCGTTCCCTTTAAGGCCTGAGAGCTTATTCGTTATTTGCACAAAGCTGCGCAACGAGCAAATTCCGAAACCCATCCCTGCGAGAGAAACTGCAGAGCGCGCGAACCTACCTCGAGCAACCAAAAGGTTCTCTTTTCTCTACTATCTGACCATGCAACGACCAACGCATTAGGATTTGCTCTTGGTATCATGCAGTTGATTTGAGCTGTCGAATGGAATTATTAGGGTTTTGTTTCTAAAATGCAAAAGGACGAGACTTTCGCCATTCTTTCTACTTCGTCGTAGCCTGAGCTCACCTGGGAACTAATGGGTTCATAGATTAGAAGTTGCCAGTTCGATAATTTGTGTTTACTGGTTGAAATTTGATAACTTGAGCATTAAACCCAATGGCCGAAGTTCGTCCTCCCTAGAAAGCAACTTTCTAGGGTGCGACCGTGCGAGAATGTTTACAAGTATGGGTAGCTCTCTGATTCTTGATAGATTGACTCGGTGGTTTTTGGGGGATGGTGTTTATATTTGGTTGATAGATGGCACTTCAAGATAAACTTGATAAGTTCAAGAAGCAGCAAGAAAATATGCACTCGATGCTGAGCAGCATTACGCAGAAACCAGGGCCTTCTAAACCACTATCAACTTCGAAGTCTGTGCCTTATTCAGCTACACAGCTAGCAGGTGCTAAGGCTCCGGCTCAACCTGTCAAATTCTCGAATGATATGGAGAGGCTTCAGATTATCAATGGCATTCGCAAGGGCCCCGTGGGATCTCAGATCAAGCGTGTTATAGAGCTTTTGAAAGATGTAGCATCTCAATCTCTTGATTGCTTTAGATATTAACTTCTTTCAGGTTTCGTGTGGTTTTAAAGAGTTCGAAAGATCCTTCCTTGTTGTTGTGGCATGTGAACGTTTTTCTCTGTTCTGCAGACAAGGGAAGCCTTCACTTCGGATCAAATAAATGAAGCCACTTATGTGGATGTGAAATCCAATAAGGCTGTCTTTGAGAGTTTGAAGAACAATCTGAAAGTGAACTATGATGGGAGGCACTTCTCCTACAAGGTGACTCAGCACTATGCTTGTGCATGTCTTGATAGATTGTTACAGTTTGGGACCACTGCACTTAAATTCTTGTCCTTGATTCTGTGTTATGTACCTCCATTTTTTTATGTAGAGGATGACATTCTGGTTTTAATTATTATCTATAGGCCAAGCATGACTTGAAGGACAAGAATCAACTACTGCACTTGATACGGAAATTTCCCGAGGGAATTGCTGTCATTGATCTCAAGGATGCATACCCTACTGTGATGGAGGACCTACAGGTGTGTAAATTATGGTTTCAAGGGCCATTCTGTTTCATTATACATCTTTGTCCTTAAATACCCAAAAATTCTGGTTAGCACTTCAATGGTGTTGCACTGCACTTATCTTGATTGTCTTGCTATTTTCTCTCCCTATCGGGCAACCTTCAGGTGAATCAAACTTGTGATTCTGCCCTTGTGAGCACATTTATCTAATCAGTATTGTAGATAATCTATCCACATGGTGATGTCGCATGCCATTATTATGGTGTTACGTACGTCTTTACCGATTAAGTTATTCCACTCCAGGTCCTAAATATTAACTTGAAATGATATTTTTTATAATTGTCTTACTAGGCTCTGAAAGCTGAAGGAAAGATCTGGCTACTATCAAACTTTGACTCCCAGGAGGACATCGCCTATCCTAATGATCCTAGGGTAGTGATTAAGGTTGATGACGACCTTAAACAGCTCTTTAGAGGGATTGAATTGCCTCGTGACATGCTCGACATTGAGAAGGATCTTCAGAAGAATGGGATGAAGCCTGCAACCAACACTGCAAAGAGACGAGCCACAGCTGAGTTTCAAGGCATTTCTAGCAAGCCAAAGATCAAGAAGAAGAAGCATGAGATCAGCATGAGGACTAAGCTCACTAATGCGCATCTTCCCCATCTTTTCCAGGAAAAGCCAGAACTTGAAAACCCTCATGCTGGCCGATCCTAGTCTGTAAATAGCAGAATCTCTGCTAAATGATTCGTGATGTATGTGCGTGTTTGGACATAGCTGGTTCTGCATGTAAATGAGACCACGGCTACCCTTGTGCATCGTATTCGTTAGTGTTTGATATACGAAGTATCAGTGTGTAGTTACTAGTTACAGTGTTTAGCAGAAATAGAAAATCGTTTGCAGACTCCTTCCTGATTCCCTTGTTATTAACTTAGACTGTCCATAGTTTCACATTTGTGCAGGGGTTCGTTGAATGTATGTATTCAGAAGCTTTAAAGACGAAGGAAGTTGTGAAGTCACGAGAGAGTAGTAAGTGATATGATCTGGGCTTGAGCTACAAGTGTGTCTTTAGTCTTTACTAATGTGAGCTACCTGAGCTATTATCTAGATGAATAGCGCTGGGTTCAACTAAGCTAATTCCAGTTAAACTAAGTGACGACAAGTTCACTTGAGTTAATCGAAAATTTCTTTAGTCCTTCTTAGCTATTATGAACTTCTTTGATCATATCTAATTGTTAGCTGAATATGATCTTATTTGACATTTTAATACGATCTTATTCAATTGTCATCTACAAAATTATTTTTAACACGAAAACTTACTGCGAAATTCATGTTGAAGCAAACTCTATTTAGTTTTTGTAGGAAACTTTAACTGTTAGTTATCCAACAAAGCAGGAGAAGAAAAGACGGGAGAAGTCACATGTGAATTGTGATGTGCTATACTTTTTTTTTTAAATAAAATTTCCAGGAAGTAAAGAAAAAAATAAGTGAGCTAAAAAAAAATTATTTTGGGAAACGCTTCACTTCTAACTTCTAAGTTTCTGTTCGTACTTCGTGCGTGGTTCGCACACCTCAACGCCTAGGTGGCGCTCATCGAAGAAGGCTTCGCCTCGGCAGCAGTTTCTTTTTGCTTTCCCTTTTCAGTTATCGGTATTTGTCCGTCGATCGATCGCCTTTCCTCCGTAGAAGTGGGCAAGCAAGCAAATCATGCGAGTTACTTCTGCCGGTTCCGGACATCCCTTTGTTCCCAGGTTCGTTAAAGTTTGCGCCTTTATTCCATTTCTCGCGTTTCCTGATCTCCCCTGCGCATTAGATTGATGCTGGTTTTTGTAGTTATGAAGAATGGCAAAATTTCTTGGTAGAAACCAAGTCATTTGGATCAGGGAAGTTGGGAGTTTGCCCTGGAAATGCACAAGCGCAAATTTATTTATTACGTATTAAGGTGTATGCTCGGTTTCCGATTCTAGGATTAGTTTGATTGACATGATTCGTTTTCTGTTTGCATCATCAGTTAGTTAGGAAAAGTAACTGCATTGTTTTCCTCGCCTGGTCGATTTGTGCTTGGTTATGGAGCACTTGGACTGCATAAAAATGGTTGATAGGAGTTCATTCATTCAATTGCAATGTGGCATACTGAAAGTGCTCTTTGCATAACATACACTCCTAGGATTCGTAAACATGAGATGGTGAAAGCATGAGTTCTGAAATCTGGTGTTTTTATGTGATAAATAAAAATAAGAGGTTCTTTGTTCACCAGTTGATTCTGATTACTTCTTCTAATTCAACTTGAACATCTGTCCCTTGTTGGCTGAAGCTGTTAATCGTTTGTTGGTGTTCGGCGAATTAACATAGTGTTTCATCATTGAGTTTGGCTTTTTGTAGTTTTATTGTTCTTACAGCCATCTTTTCCATGCCCTGCCTTGTTTTTCTAGCCTGATGCTGCTGGTTCGAGTATAAATAGTCTTCTGCCAATATGTCCGTGTTACCAGATCTTTATATCTTGGTATTGCTTTGATTTTTATGAACTTCAATTGCCAGTTTGTTGACAGTCATCTTTCTAATGTTTGTGTTTTATACAATATCTTGGCATAATTAAGCAAATGAAGTGATTGTAGCTTTTCCCTTGATTAAAAGTTGAACAAGTCGCCTTCATGCAAGTTCTTAAATTTTACTGTCTTCGTCTGTCCGATAACTTCTTCTTATTTTCCCTCCTTTTTCCCTGTGGCATTTTATGCTGAACAGCAGACAGCTGATTTAGAAGCTGAGGGAAGAAGAAGAAGCAAGCCGCCATCAGAATGGCTGCTGCATATGAGATAAGTGCATTTCCTGATGACATCAATAATAGTGATACGATGGCTGACTCAAGTAAAACAGACTTGTATGTGGAGATATCGTCAAATGGAGAGGTGGTTGGGATAACTCCAGGGGATATTCTAACTCGAGTAGAATTAGATTTGGCTTATGCTTCCGAGAAGTCCCTTAATTTGAGTCTGTTCACAATGCAAGTGGCTAACAGGGAAGCTGACTTTGAAGCCCTTGTTTCAGCATCAGATGTAGATTTGTTTTCCGATACAGCAGGGAAAGGTCTGGAGTTCGACCTTTTATCTGGGATTTTGGAGTTTTTGGTGTCAGAGCTGGATCAATTCCTGGGGAATTTACAGGCTGATATAGATGAGGTTAGTGGTATATTATATTCATATAAAGATGCGGGGGGCATATCCTTCGTGCTGGAAGAAAAGTTGCAAGATTGCAATGCCTCATTGCAACAGTTGCAAGATCAAGTGTCAGACATTTATGCCCAGTCTTCTGAGTTTAGGAGGACCTTATCATCCGTGCATGGAGAACCAAGTGGTATGCGATTCTTCAGGTTTACTTAATTTCAGTCTTAGTTGTGTTGGTTGCTTTTTCTCTCCATTGCTCCGTCTGTTCAAAAGACGGAAGTTCAGAATGCCATAAAAGTTTGGAGAATCTTTTATGACTGATTCCCAACTTTGTTTGGGCGAGTCAATGATGTGGTTCTGGAAGATTGTATCTAGATAACCTAGGGAACTTAAGGGTCGTTTGGAACCTCTTATGCTGAGTAATTAGAATGCATGTATGTCAGAGAATACATATTTTTTTGACAAAAGAGTTGTTTGAAATCATGGTGTATTATAAGAATAAATATTTCAAAAGTGATGCATTCATAATCTCTTCTAGTTTGCGAGATTCTAAATCCCTCATCGTTTACTATGTTGCTTCTTTATCATACATTACATTCCGAACGATGTATTAAAATAATATAAATTCCTGAAATCTTTATTCTGTAAACCCACAATTTAAGAATCAAATGGTTCCATATGACCCCTTAGCCTTAGCTCACTAATGATGCAATTCTTGCTGATAGGAGGGAATGGAGGGATGTACTCCCTGGAAAATGACCAACCAGCAAACAAAAACTCAATGATTGATATGAAAACAGCAGAACACCAAAGACAGATCCTGAAGATGCTTGAGAAGTCCTTGGCGAGGGAGATGGATCACGAAAAGAAGCTGGCCGAGTCAACTCAACTCGAAGAAGAACTAAGACATAGGCTACAGTCAGCAGAGGAAGATGCATATTTTATGGATGAAGAAGTAATTGATGTTTGGGAAAGGTGTTTTGCAGCAGAAAATACTGCCGAGATTCTGATGGGAACTTCGAAAGAGCTATTGGGTCAACTTCAAGTATTACAGTTCAACTTGACGTGTACGAGCCAGAGAGAAGCTTATCTGAAATCGAGGCTTAAAGAATCTTCAGATCAAGTGGACGCAAAAGAAACTGCTTTGCAGAAGTTCAATAGCAGTAGTTCAAAGCTGAATGACTTCCTTCTAGCTCAAACTGATAGTTTGAAAGCCAAATTGGCCGAAGCTGAGGACAAATTAGTCCTTGCTAATTCAGAAGCCTTCACTTTAAGTGAGAAGGTCTGTTTGCTCGAAAAGCAGCTGAAAGAATCTGAGTTTCAGGAGGATCATAGCATTTTGGATTCTGAAATCACACGACTGGTTAGTGAAAATGAGGATTTGAAGGTAAAACTATCGAAAGCAGAAAGTAAAGCTGAAAGTGAAGAAAGAAAGTGCCAGCTACTGACAGAAACGAACATGGAACTCAATGAAGAAATTGAGATTCTTAAACTCAAGTCTGAGAAGGTAGGTGGTTTAGAGAAGCAGTTGAAAGATTATGAAATCAGAATCCAACATGCTGCTGTATCTGCTGAAGCTAGTCAAGAGAAGCAAACCATGTTGTACTCTACCATAGGAGACATGGAGAATCTCATTGACGATCTCAAGTTGAAAGTTTGCAAAGCTGAAGGACATGCAGACAGTGCAGAGGATAAATGCATCATACTGTCAGAGTCTAATGCAGAGTTAAATGAGGAACTCGGGTTTTTGAGGGGTAGACTTGAACGTCTGGAAGCTTACTTGAATCGATGTGAGGAGACAAAATTAGTTGCTGCAAAGGGCATTAGCTTTCAGAGTAAAGTGATGACTGATTTGGTGATGCAATTAGCTATTGAAAGAGAACGTCTAAGGAAGCAGGTTAGTATTTACAATTCCTGGATGCTCTCTCTTTTAGGTCTTTACTGACTGGTTAATTTTGTTGATCCCTGATGACATGATCTTTGTTGTGGTTTGCAGCTTTCATCTCTAGCATCAGAGAATAAAACCTTGTTAACGCAGCAACAGCAGACAGAAGATGAAAAGCATTTAGCTACTGATAAAGAGGAATCTGATATCCTGGCTGGTGGTTCAAAGTCAAAGGTAAGTAGGAGTGAGTAGCTATTAGCCTTTTACGACCTAAGTTTGCTTGTATTTGAAGAGAGAAGACCAGTTCTTACTGCAATTCCCATCTTCTCTTGCTGCTGCTAACACACAATCATTTGCGATTTGTGTTCATGATAACTGAACCAATAATGATAACTGAACCAAGGATGGTACTAAAACCTTTTAAATACTGAGCATAGATTTTGTATCATGGAATCAGAAATCCATGAGGGTGTCAAATCCATGGATTTGAAAAAGTCACCTCGAGATGAGGGTTTGTCTTTTCTCTTCTCTCTTTTTTGGTTACTTAGCTTCCAACTTCCCATCAACCATTCCCTCATCTATGTTGAGGCCAAATAGGGTCATTTTATTTTACTGTTAGAATGCAATTCACTCGCAGCAAATCCTGTACTGAAATCACACATCCCACTTGACAAAAACTTGAAATCCACCAGTGTCATTATCCATTACTTTTCAAATTCCTGGATTTGTGCAATCCATCACTTTCAGAATTCTGCATTTCTACGACTATCCAAAGTTGTGTTGTTGGAAGTGTTCACCTTTCAATTTTACCAATCCTATAGCTTCTTGAAATTGTCTCCATTTTACCAATATAGATAGCTATTACATCATTGACATGCAAAAGCTGATTTTGCAATCCTATTCCCGCTCTTCCGAGTCATTTTGCCCATAATTCTTCTTTGGCATCATTTAATCTAATCTTCAATGCCGTTTCTGCAGGTGGAGGGTAGTCGGGAAATCATGTTGGATGGTGAGACTAAAGCTGCCGAATCTGAGCTTGGGGCTGTAGTTGATGTGGGATTGTCCAATCGAAAGCAAGTTTTGATGGCAATGGTGGTTGTATTGATTTCAGCAACTTTCTACCTTTTCCAACCCGAGATTCACGAATTCTTCCGAAGATATTAGGGATCTGATTTTAACTGTCCCCGAGGAGGCTAAGGATCAGGTAGCAGCAGCTCCATGTACACAGAGCAGCATCAGCAGCTACTGCAAATTTTTGTGTTCTTGGCATAGTTACATTAGTTAACTTCTAATATCATAAGTGGTTTCTGCAAGTTTTTGTGTTCTTGTACTGAGAGAAACCACTAGTTCTTGCTAAGATTGTCGCATAGTTCATCTGTTATCTCCTTTTTAGCATTCTCATTTCTCCCATTTCAGTTTGCTTCTGAGTCGAATGAAATGCTAGAGCTCTTCTGTGGTTTAAGGATCAGATTATTGACACCTCATTCACAGCAAGTCATAAGTGGAATTCAAATGACATGTCACCAGTCCACTTCATCTCATCAACCAGCAGACTGAGATTTTCGTATATGTTGTCACATCTCAGATGGGACTGGTCTCCACTGACAAATCGATGCACTTCATCTCTAATCTCAATCCAGCTGCAACCTGGTTCCTTCTTAAGCCTATTGGCCTTCATCCTCTTCCTAGCCTCAGAAACCTTGCCCCACATCCCAGCGTCGGCATAAATGTTGCAGAGAAGAATATAAGCAGAAGAGTCATCCGGCTCTAGCTGCAAAATACAACTCGCAGCCTTCTCTGCAATCTCCACATTCCCATCCATCTTGCAAATGCTGAGCAGAGTCCTCCATATAATAGCATCAGCTTCAAACGGCATTCCCTCAATAAGCCTCAGAGCTTCTTCTGTTTTCCCTGATCTCCCTAATAGATCCACCATACATGAATAATGCTCAATTTCAGGTTCCAAACGATGCTCCTTTTGCATAGTGTGAAAATAAGACATTCCTGTGCCGAGAAGTCCCTTATGTGCACACGCACGAAGAACTGAAAGAAAGGTGGCGCGGTTTGGGTTCACTTTCTCAGGTCTCTTCTCCTCAAATACAATCAATGCCTTTTCTCCAAGCCCATGTTGTGAATAACCGCATATCAGACTGTTCCATGCCACGAGGTCCTTCTTTGGTGCTTTCTCGTACATTAGTTCTGAATCTTGAAGTTTACCGCACTTTGAATACATGTCCACCAGTGTACTCGATATGTACACATCGGACTGAAGTTGTTGCTTTATGACCTGAGCATGAATCTGCATTCCTAGACCAACCGTAGCTAAGTTAGCACAGGTGTCAAGAATTGCAGCATATGTGAAGTTGTCAGGCTTTACACCGGCTTCTAGCATGTAAAGGAAGAAGCGTTGAGCATCCTCGCTCTGTTGTAGCAATGAGAATCCTGAAATAATTGCATTCCACGAAACCATCGGTTGTGGGTCACTTCTCTCATGAATTTTCTCGGCCTCCTTCATAGCTCCACATTTACAGTACATGTCAACAAGAGCACCTCCAATGAATGGCTCCAAACCCAATCCGGATTTGATGATTCTTCCATGGATTTCCTTGCCGCTGCCTGCAGATTGCTGGCCTGCACATGCTTTAAGTACACTGCCATAGGTGAATTCATCGGGTTCCATTCCAAACCGAAGCATCAATGAGAAAATCGGAAGTGTGTAATCTTCACAGGCATTCTGCTCATTAGCTGCAATGATGGCGTTCCAGGACACTGCATCCCTGTACATCATCTCATTGAAGACAGAGGTAGCTTCCACTAAAGCTCCACATTTACCATACATGTCAATCATGGCATTCACCACGCAGACATTTGTATAAAAAACAGTCTTGATCGTTAGTGCATGCAGTTGTAGTCCCAAAAACTTCTCTTTGATTGAAGCACAACCACAGAATGCTCCTGATAGAGTTATTTCGTCGAAACCTAAGTTGGACTTCATCAGGTGTCGAAATAACAACATAGCTTCGGAGCCTTCACCGCATCTTGCATACCCAACAATAATGGCATTGTAGGACTGTAGATTATGCTTTCGCATAGAGTTAAATAGCTTATGAGCATCTCCGATGCTTCCAGATTTTGCATACATATCGAGTGTTGCAGTTCCCACTATCACGTCTGATCCAAAATCGGTCTTGATAGCATGACAATGGAATTGAGCTCCTAGATCTGAAGCAGATAGGCCTGCACAGGATCTGAAAATGGTGGCATAGATTGACTGACTGACCCCTACTCCTCCAGTGTTTTGCATCTCATTGAACAGCTCTAACCCCATGAACAATCTATTATTTTGAGTGCAAGCAGCAATCATGGCACTCCATGAAACCCAGTTTTTCTCTGGGATTTCTCGGAACACCGTCAGCGAATCATCCACCCGATTACATTTTCCATACATATCCAGCAGCGCACTGCCAGTGAAAACGTCATTAACGAGCCCCAACCTGATTGCTAACCCATGAAGCTGAACACCCACATAGCAATCTCCTAAACCAGCAGAAGCTTTTAGAGCAACAGCAAAAGTCGTCCTATCAAACTTCACACCTGATCTACCCATCTCAGAGAAAACAGCCATTGCCTTCCCATGCTCTCCATTCTGCAAGAACCCCGAAATAATCGAGTTCCACGATACGGCATCTCTCACAGACATCTCATCAAAGATCTTCCTTGCAATTCCCATTTCACCACAGCCAGCAAACCCAAAAATCACCGCGTTGTAAGAAACCACATCCCTCTGAGTCATTCCGTCGAACACTTTGTTCGCATTGACCAAATTCAAACACTTGACATACATTTGGATCAAACAGTTCGATACAAAAGTCGTCGGCACAAACCCAGAAACAACCATTCGAGCATGGGCTTGTTTGCCCGGGTTCAGGGCTCTTTGAAGCGAGCATTCTTGATAAATGTGGGAAAAAGTTGCGAGCTTGTAGGTCGATTCTGTGGCTCGGTTTGAAGCTGTGGCAGTACTCGAGAAGCACAAGATGGAAATGGGTCTGTAGGGGAGACGAATCTGTGAGGGCTGAAACTGAAAGAAGAGTGTTGCAAATTGTGAAAGGCGCGAGCTTGGTGATCTGCCATGAACCATCGATGGAAGCAGCAAGTCATGCTCTTTTCTTTTGCTTCGCGGGTTCTGTAACTTCTATTCCGCGGTTTGAATTTCAGGTAATTGGAGTAAATTATGATAACTAAAAGATTCATGAGTAGTAGTGGAATTTACCAAGATAAACTCAAATAAATATGAAAAAATGATGATGAAGGGAGCAATGGATAGATAAATTCATGACCGAGGAAGTAATGTTCCCTCACCCCCTCTAAAACCCTAACGGCTGCCCTGTAGTTTGCAGCTTCCGCTGCCCAAAGCCTCTCCACTACACTGATTCTTCGTCCTCTGTTCATCAGCGATCAAAGTCCAAGCTCCAAAATGAGATATTCATGGCGATTGTTGCTTCTCCGCACTTACACTCGCTCATCGCTCCACGTCTCGTCCAATTCTCCCCATCTTCAGCGCCAGGTAAAGGCCTCTTGCTCGCCGTATCTCTCGTCCCTTCGTACGCTCCCCCAGCTATCTCCGTCTCTAAGCCCTCGTCATTTCTCTTCTGAGCCAATGGCTGAGCCAATCAAGGATTCGGATAATCATCATTTGCTTGTCTCAGATGTGTTCACTAAGTTCAGCGACGTCAATGATATAGGCAGAGAGTTGGAACAATCTGGGGTGGTTCTTACTCATGATTTGGTGTTGAGAGTGTTGAAGTCTCTGCAGTCTAATGTCGATGCAGCTAGACGGTTTTTCGGTTGGGTTTCTGAGAAGGATGAACAGAGGTTGAGCTCCAAAGGGTATAACTGGATGCTAGGGATTCTAGGCACGAATGGTTGCACGGTGGAGTTTTGGGATTTGGTTGAAATGATGGCGAAAAGGGGTTATGGTATGTCGAGGGTTACACACGACAGAGTGAAGGATAAATTTGAGAAAGAGGGACTTGATAGTGATCTAAGGAAGTTGAGTGCAGTTTTTGCATCAGGATCTACAGACGATTCGATGGAGAAGCTTGGTGTAAGAATTTCTAGGGTCATAAGAAATAATGTTTGGTCGGAGGATGTCGAAACACAGATAAAGGAATTCTATGTCACATTTTCAACAGATTTGGTGAAGACCGTGGTGGATAGTTTAGCAATGGAACCAAACAAAGCCGTGATATTCTTCAGGTGGATTGATGAGAGTGGGTTGTTTACTCATGATCAGGGGAGTTACAATGCGATAGCCAGAGTTCTGGGGAGGGAGGATTGTATAGATAGGTTCTGTAAGGTTACAGATGAAATGAAGAGCAAGGGGTATGAACTGGAGGACGAGACTTTTGCTAAGGTGTTGGGACGATTTGCCCAAAGAAAACTGCACAGTGAGGTTGTCGACTTGTACGAGTTTGCTATGGCTGGTGCAAACAAGCCTCCATTGTCTTGCTGCGTCTTTATATTGAGAAAAATAGCAGCAGCCAAGCAGCTGGATATGGGTCTATTCTCTAGGGTAATGAAGATCTATACTGGAGCTGGGAATGCATTAACTGACTCTATGCTTGATTCAGTTCTCAAATCTCTAACCAGTGCTGGTAGATTTGAAGAGTGCAACAAAGTCGTGAAAGAAATGAAGGAATATGGATTTACGGCTAGTGGAAATATGCAGGGTAAGATTGCATTCAAACTTGGTAGCTCCCATAAGAAGAACGAAGCAAATGCTTTTCTGGAAGCTTTTGGAAGCTGTATAGAAAAGAAAGCTTGGGTACCACTAATCAAAGGCCACTGTGCATCTGGTGATCTTGAAACAGCATCTGCTTGTTTCCAACAGATGGCTTCGAAACTAGGTATTTGTAATACTGCTAGTTATGCCTTTGAATTGTTGGCATCTGCTTATTGCGGCAAGGACCGAGCAACAGAAGCATGCAGTCTTCTACATCAATGTGTCAAGGAAAACCAATTGAAGCCCTTTCAAACTACTTACAAGCTTCTGATAAGCAAGTCTTTGGTTCAGGAGGGTGGGTTTAAGGATGCTGTGAGTCTTTTGGATTCTATGAGATCCCACAGATTCCCGCCTTTTGTGGATCCATTTATTAGTTACTTATCCAAGAATGGAACAGCTGATGATGGTGTCATATTTTTGAAGTCGATTACTGCTTCTAAGAAATTTCCATCTACTCCTATGGTGCTCCAAGTGTTTGAAGCAATCTTGAAAAGTGGAAGGCGTAGCGCCGCCCAAGATCTCCTCTCAAAATGCCCAGGATATATTCGGGAACATGCTGATGTCTTGAATCTTTTCTCTTCTTCATTTAAACCTGTTCGAGCTCCTGCTGCAGTTCCTGTGTCTGCGTAGCAGGTTAGGCTGCAAAATGTACTTCTCTCTATTGGACTAGATATAGTTCCCATATGTTTACAAGTTGTCTGCTTTCGAAAATTTGACAGCTTATTCGAGCTTTCTCTCTATGGTCTCCATTAAACGCATTTGTTAGAGGTTTACTGAATAACTGTGGTCATGTTTGCTTAAAAAATCAATGCTTCATTTGTGGTATGGGTTTGATTTTTAGTGGTTGATATGGTCAGGCTCTTCATTTTCGAAAAACTTGTACAATGAACTTGCACAATGCAAATTCATATTAATGATGCAGTTTCGAAGGTCTCATCTGTGTGACATTACCAACGGTTTCTCTGCCTGCTGTGATATACATGAATAATGTTAGCCAGTGAACTTTACAGCTAAGGCCTTGTTAGATTGTTTGCTCTCTTTAGTAATGACCCATCTCGTTCTATTTTGAATTCTTTCTTCCTCTCTTCCCCTTTTTGAGTGGCCATTTCTTACACTGTCAATGAGGGCAAAACGTGATGAGTGTGACAAAACAAAAGGACCAGTTTGTCTTTGTCGTAGAAACATAAGCTGAAAAGAGTCAGTTTGATGGTGGGGAGTCCTTTATTTGTATTTTCATCCACTTCTGAGCTGTGAAACTTGGCTGGCTGTGGTGGACCAGTGAATGGAGTTGAGCTTCATCTTCTTAGTTTACAAGATTTAAGGACAAGAAAGGAGCTACCATTACCCATCCTCCGAATTTAGCTCGTCTCGTGCTTAATTGTTTATGCTTCGTAGACGACGTAGTCCAGTTCGTGATTGGATGATTATAGCACCCAAAGGACGCGAGAAAAATGAGTAGTTCTGGTGCGTTTGCATCTAATAGTTATGTTTGTTCCTGCTTCATTCAGCAGTCAACCCAGAGTGCAGCTCAGTATCTGCATTTGGCTGAATGTGTAGAGGAGACTCTGCAGCTTCCATATTTGTTTCTTCTGTTGAAGGTGGGTCTGAGATACTGAGTCGAGGTACCCTTGGTTAGGGAGGGACCTGGAAATAGACCGTCCCCAGTTCCATCTGCTTCTTCCCCTCTATACAAAGTTTAAAAGTAACTTGTCTGTCAATTAAGCAGCTTTACGAAAATTAATAAGCGCATGTAGATAAATTACGAATTAGAACCCTAATTCCTAACCCATCTTGTGAGTTTATGTGCTACATGTTGGGAAGGTGTTAACGCCTAACCACAATCAAAACGAGTACTATCCAAATTTTTGCTTAATTTCATAAATCATTGGGTAAATGACACATTTGGTCACTGAGATTATTAAATTGTGTCATGTTTAGTCACTAGGAAAAATTAATATCAATTTTGGTCACTCGAATTACCGAAACTGGTCAAATTTAGTCACTCTCCCGTCAGTTTCCGTCCAACTCCATTAATGTAGTTGGACGGAAACTTTTGGGAGAGTGACTAAATATGACATGTTTCAGTAATACGAGTGACTAAATGTGACATATTTCAATAATTCGAGTGACCGGAGTTGGATAGAGGCTACAGAAGAGTGACCAAATGTGACCTGTGTCAGTAATTCGAGTGACCAAAATTGATATTAAATTTTTCTAGTGACTAAATATGACACGATTTAGTAATCTCAGTGACCAAATGTGTCATTTACCCATAAATCATCTGAATCGCTATTTGTCGCCCTAAAATTCAAAATTTGTCGCCCTAAAATGCATCAAATGGACACTTATACCCTCCAACCCTAATTTGTAACCAAATTCCTAAACAAAAATCCCGCCAGCCCCCGCCGAGCTACTCTGTCCTGCAGCCGCCGTTGCCGGTGTCGGATTCTTCTTGCCGGTAGCTATCCAACTAAACCCGACTGCCACCGATGCTCTGCTACTACTGTCGGAGTCAATCCCAAGCAGGAGGAACAAGACGAAGAAAAAGAAGGCTGCCGTTCGCCTCCTCTGTTCTGCTGCTGCGGATTCTTAACTCCGGGCCACAGCCCACCTCAACCGGTCCGCGACGCTTCTTCATCGCAATTTCCCAGCATTTGTGTTCCTTATTTTTTCCAGAATTGCACAGGACATGGAAGGTGGAGGTGAAGCGGCGGAGGTAATTCAAAATTTTTAATTTTTTAATGGTTACATTGGGTGTAGTTGTAACTTGTAATTTAATATTTTTATTTTATTTTTCTTATCGAGTAATGTATAGTTGTATGTTTTTATTTAGTGTTTATGTGTTTTGAAAGATAAATATTAAACTAAGGATATTTGGGTCATTTTTATAAAATTTAGGGCGACGAATAAGGTATTTTAGGGCGACAAATAGCAATGCCCTAAATCATTGTATCCCTAGCTAGGCAATGTTGCCTAACGTTTTGCAATAACTAGAAGAACGTATCCTCAAATATTTGGGTAAATACAATTTAATATCCAAACCTTTTATTTTAAATAATATAATAGCCAAATCTTTTCGATAACAATCTAATATCCAAATCGTCAACTTTTCGTCCGTTTGACCGTTAGTTGACACTTAAAAAAGCCATGTTTAGGGAAAATTGTCACAATACAGCTTTGTTTTCTTGTTTTGGCATAGTAGATCACTGAATATTTAGATATTCTATACCATCATGGTGGAGTCATGGACATCTCGGGTTTGGAACCACGATAAGTTGGTGGTTTTTCAGAGAAGATATCGATAGATATTGATGAAGTGTCGTACTTCAAACTTGATGAAGTGTCAACAAACAGTCAAACGAATGGAAAGTTGACGATTTGGATATTAGATTGTTTTCGAAAAGATTTGGTTATTATATTGTTTAAAATGAAAGGTTTGGATATTAAATTGTATTTACCCCAAATATTTTGTCTAACGTTTTACAATTACTAATTGATACTTCCTCACAAGATGGAGAAGGTTTCGGTGACTCAAATATTGGAGTGAATAAGTTGAAAGCATAAATCTCGAAAGCGGCTTTGTCTTGTTAGCAAGTTGAGCAACTATAGAGATGCATCAATGTGAAGCTCATGAACACGAACAAGTTCGCAGTCAAGAAAACAATACAGATCGGTAAGGTTCATACCAAGTGAGAGCCAAACATGAAAGAGATCTCGAGCAACAAAAGTTAGGAGGGAGGGGGAAAATATTATCATCGTTTGTATTTACAGGTAAGTGCCGAGTGAGTATTATTACAATCCGGATGCTGGCCAAATTTATACTTTTATCATAACTATATCAAATGTAATATTATCACGACCAATAATGAGATCAGATTGGATAGATGCTTATTTTTCTTTAAGACCAATATATTCCAACTCCTTGAGTTTCTTTTTTAATGAAGTCGAGCCTTATTCATTCATTCCTTAACAATTTACATTTGAAATCATCCTCCTACTATACTAAAAAGTAATTTTTGGTTCAAATTTATGGTCGGGTTGTGGGCAAAAGGGAGTGATGAGTGAGGATGGAGAGAAAGGGAAGTTGCAGCTTTTGCTTTTGAGAAAGGATTTATTTTCCTATCCATAGAACCCAGAGAGAGACAGATTGCAAAAATCGTGTTTGTTTGAATGGCTGTCTGCTGCTGCTGAACTGATGCAGTGTGTGGAAAAGAGGAAAGAAGAATTGGACAAAGGATAAAGGCAATTCGATATTGCGAGCTTGGAGTTTTTTTTGACAAGGCAAATATGTGTGCATTTCATTGTAAAAGAGTAGCGGTTACAGTAGCCTCAGGCAAGAAATGGAAAAAGAAGGTTAACAACAGTGATCCAATCAAGTGGGAGACTCCCATCAATAACAGATCTTGCAACCCAATCTGCTAGGAAGTTGCGTTTTCGCGGCTGGAAACAAACACGGATTTGGGGACAAGATTCCAAGATTTTCCCAATCAATCCAATCCTTGCGTAGCAGTTCCACGGCCAAGCATCACGATGTTGTGTTAACGCAGAAACCAGCACCGAGCAGTCAGATTTAACCTTCACAGGACGATTCAATCTCTGAGCTGCACAAACAGCTTCCTGAAGAGCCTTTGCTTCCGCTTCAATAGGTGAAGAGCATTGCACAAAACCAGCTTCCCCATCACATACCTGTCCATGGTTATCGATAATCACAAAACCATATGCCGCCTCCTGGGATTCATGTTTAAATGAACCATCACAGTGAATTTCGAAATCGAAACTACTTGGCGGTGGGCCAGCTATATTCAGAGTCTCCCTAAGCTGGTTACGGGACGTCCGCTGCTGAGGAGTGCTTCGCGGAATAGAACACCATTGGGCCAAATCTCTATGTGAATTCGCCACTACCAGTGGGGGCCAAGGGGTGATACTGTTGAAAACCTTCTCGTTTCTGGCCTTCCAGATTGCCCATAATAGATAGATGATGTGTTGTAAGGTCTTTTCTGGGAGGGAACGATTCAGCTCAAACAACCAGTCGAGGGTGTTAGTAAGCGGCGGAGGAGAAGCAATAGAGGGGAAGCTTGTGTTCCACGCTTCCTGAGCCAAACTACATCCAAAGAGACAGTGGTGGAGGTTTTCCGGTTCTTGGTTGCAAACAGGGCAGGCGGGAGAAGGCGCACAGCTGCGGGTGTGGAGCTTCACTTTCGTGGCCAAAATGTTCTTTGCACATCTCCACAAGAAGAACTTAAGTTTAGGAGGAAGATTGATGCCCCAAAGCCACCTCCATTTCTCTCTTTCCTCGTCCGAAGTCTCCGCTAAGATGGCATTCCCACTCCTGTTTCTCCTGTGTATCGACCGGTAGGCTGATTTTACTGTGAACAAACCATTGGGTGTAGGTTTCCAGGCCCAGAAATCTTGTGCTTCCGCATGACCAATCGGGATCTTTTCAATGGCTTCATTTTCCTGTGCTGTCGTCCAGCCAGCAAGTCTTTGAGCGTCCCAGACCCTGTGGAAATGATCAATCCATTCTGCAACCTTGACATTAGGTGGGTTAACTCGTACCAACCTCTGTCCCGGTAGGTGCTGGACCCATGGATCATGAAAAACATTTGTGGATTCTCCATTCCCAATCACCCTTAGAATGTCCCATTCAAGAAATCCCTTAGCCTGCCAGAGACTTGCCCAAATCCATGACGCTTTAGCTCCCTTCCGAGCACGAAGGAAGTCAGTTCGGGGGAAGTAGAGTGCCTTGAGTAGCCTTGCCCAAAGCGAATCCGGGTTGATGAGCAACCGCCAACATTGTTTCATGAGGAGGGCGATATTAAAATCTTTGAAAGATTTGAACCCAAGACCTCCTTCTTCCTTCCTCTTTAGTAGGACCTCTCCTTTGCACCAATGAATTGCTCTCCTTTGCATTGATCCTGACCAAAAGAATCTCCTAACCAATGCATCCATCCTGTTGGTGACAGTAGCCGGAAGGAGGAAAAGAAACATAATGTAGGTCGGGATCGCTTGGAGAACTGACTTGATAAGTGTTTCCTTTCCCCCAGGTGAGAGTAAGAGGCTTTGCCAATTGTCTCCTTTATTCTCCATTCTGTCAACCAGGAATGAGAATGTCTCTTTTTTCGAGTTACCCCATTCCGTTGGGACACCCAGATAGCTCGAGTGAATATTAGAGTCCGGGAAACCCATGACTACTCGAATACTCTCTTTCTCCTCGTCTGTAGTATTGGCACTGAAGAAAACAGAGGATTTCTGGGTATTCACTTCCTGCCCTGAGATCACACCATAGTTGTTAATAATCTGCAGGATGTTAGTTCCCTCTTCCGTGGAGGCCTTACTGAAGATAACCGTGTCATCTGCAAAAAGACAATGGGTTAGCATAGGGCAGTTCCGATTGAGCTTTAATCCTTGGATACGATTAGTAGCAGCAGCTTTGTCGATGAGGAACGTTAATGCATTTGACATCAGGATAAAGAGAAGGGGAGACAGAGGGTCTCCTTGTCGGATTCCTCTTGTCGGTTTGAAATCCATGGAAGGCTCCCCATTAAATAACACAGAGAACTTCACTGTACTGACACATTCCATAACCCAACCACACCAGAGCGGGCTGAAACCATAGCTTCCCAAAAGAGAGCCGAGACAGTCCCAGTCAACCAAATCGTAGGCCTTCCGCATATCCAGTTTCAACATCATATCCTTCTTATTACCCTGCTTGTGTTTTTTGAAATGATTAAGCACCTCATGAACAATCACAATGTTGTCTTGAATTTGGCGTCCCCCTGTGAAGGCTGATTGAAGCTCAGAGATCAAAGATGGCAACCATCTCTGTAGTCTCGTGGCCATGATCTTCGTAATGATCTTATACCTGAAGTTACAGCAGGAAATTGGTCTGAACTGAGAGACAAATTCAGGATTATCGACTTTTGGAACCAGGGTAATAAAAGTATCGTTCCATCCCTCCGTCATTCTCCCCGTACTAAAGAACATCCTGATTTCATCACATAGCCCATTCCCAAGCAGATTCCACTGTTTTCTGAAGAAAAAACCCGGGAAACCATCCGGACCGGGAGCTTTAGAGTGACCCAATTGGAAAACAGCTTTTCTTATCTCCTCATTGTCAAAGGGGCAGCAGAGGTGAGAGTTCATTTCTGAGGTAACAATAGCAGGGAAATCAGCCATTAGGTCCCCCATGTCTGTAGGATCCCTTTTCTTGAACAGGTCCACGAAATAGCTCCTACAATGCTCCCTCAAAATGTCCTCATCCTCTATCCATCCCCCAGCGTTGTCTTTCAGTCGAATAATTTTGTTGCCATTCCTTCTTTTAATAGTAGAGGCATGAAAAAAGGAGGTGTTCCGATCTCCTTCGCGCAACCAGCCAGGGGAATCTTCCCTTCTTAATATTGATATCATAATCAAAGCAAAACTTTCCAGCACCAAAGTGAAACTGTTGACTGGTCAGCAAGTTACTAATAAGTTTTAGTATTTTGAAGTAGAAGAACAAAAGGTTTACAAGAAAGACAAGTGAGCACATATTTATATGTGTCACAGTCTAAGGCTATCTGAATTTGGATTTTGGAGTGCAATTTTTTTATGTGTTTGTAGCATGGTTGTCACGTCGGCCGGCGTGCCAGCGGTTGAACCTCGTTCAACCGAACTGATCATAAAACCGATGTGACACCACTGGTATGACCGACATGATCGATATACGAATTTCTAAGTAAAATGATATTGTTTTAGTGAATTTAATTGATAAAAATAATTTTATTATTTATTTTATGAGTATAAAAGTTAAATATTGATGTTATTTGTTGGATTCAAATATAAATGTTTAAGCATTGACATTAAATGATTGTAATATTGACCGGCATGAACAAGCACAAACCGGTATATGCCACATGTTGAACCATTCCACTTGATAAACCGGTACACTGCATAAACCGGTTTGACAACCTTGGTTTGTAGTTTGACTTTGACAGAAGAAGTAATGGAACATTATTCCTAACATTTGAAGGGTTCAGATTGTTGTTAGTTATGTTTTGAAATTCAGAAAATGTTCAAATTAATCGAGGACAGAGGTACTTCATTTAAGAGGATTCATAGTTTTGCGAACTTAAAAGCCAACTAATCCTATAAAGTACAGATTTTCATAATATGAATAGGTCTCTAGATAAATCTTCTATTTCAAATAAGGTAGAAATTTTATACCGTATCATATATCTAATTATTAAAATGAAGGGTTAATACCTTGTTATGGCCTGAACTATGACCATGTAATCAACTTTGGCCAGTGGTTTGAGAAATTAACATCCTGGCCCGAACTATGCAGCATATAGACAAAATTGGCCTGGAGCGTGGTTTGACCGTCTATTTGGACGGTCAACACCGTTGACCGTTAGTCAATTGTCCATATCATTGCCATGTCACGCCTTGTCAGCCTATTAATCATTAAGAAATCAGAATTCAAACTTTTGACCTAAACTTATAATTTACAATTTAAACAAAAATAATAAAAAATAATATTTGAAATTTTCCCTTATCCTCTCTCTCTCCTCACTCGGACCACACAACCCTCATCCCTTTCCCAATCGTTCTTCCCCCGACGGTCACCGAACTGGAGATCGAGAGTCTGGGGAGATTGCGGCACAAGAACTTGGTGAACCTTCAAGGTTGGTGTAAGCAGAGGAGCGATCTCCTTCTCGTCTACGATTACATTCCGAATGGGAGCCTGGATTTCTTCCTCTACGGCGGCGGCGGGCAGCGATGTTTGAGCTGGGAGCAGAGGTTTAGGGTTTTGAAAGGGATTGTCGCGGGGTTGCTTTACCTGCACGAGGAATGGGAGCAGGTTGTGATCCACAGGGACGTCAAGTCCAGCAATGTGTTGATCGACGGCGAGATGAACGGCCGCCTCGGGGACTTCGGGCTAGCCAGGCTGTACAACCACAGAACGGCGGCGTCGCACACGACCAATGTCGTCGGGACGGTCGGGTACATCGCACCCGAATCGGCCCGAACAGGGAAGGCGTCGACCCGGTCCGACGTGTTCGCGTTTGGGGTTCTACTGCTGGAAACGGCGAGTGGGCGAGGCCGATTGGCGACGGCGACGGCGACTTTATACTGGTGGACTGGGTGACTGAGTGCCTGCAAATGGGGAGTGTTCTGGACGCGGCTGATGCACGGCTGGAGCGGCGGTATGTGGCAGAGGAAATGGAGATGGTTCTAGGGTTGGGGCTCATTTGCTCGCACCAAAGGCAGGAGTCGAGACCCACGATGAGACAAGTGGTGAGATATCTGAATTGCGAGGACCAGCTCCCAACCGTCGACCGGCGTGGGTACACCGATGACGACGCTCTTGGAAGTGCTCGCCGGGCGAACTCAAGATTGCAAACCGGATCCGGTGACTGTCGGGGGAAGAACGATTGGGAAAGGGATGAGGGTTGTGTGGTCCGAGTGAGGAGAGAGAGAGGATAAGGGAAAATTTCAAATATTATTTTTTATTATTTTTTGTTTAAATTGTAAATAATAAGTTTAGGTCAAAAGTTTGAATTCTGATTTCTTAATGATTAATAGGCTGACAAGGCGTGACATGGCAATGATATGGACAATTGACTAACGGTCAATGGTGTTGACCGTCCAAATAGACGGTCAAACCACGCTCCAGGCCAATTTTGTCTATATGCTGCATAGTTCGGGCCAGGATGTTAATTTCTCAAACCACTGGCCAAAGTTGATTACATGGTCATAGTTCAGGCCATAACAATGGTGAAATCGTGGCTGCATCATGATAAAAATTGCAAGGACTTAATCATATTATACCATAGATTCACATGGGTTCTGTTGGGGGTATAGCTTGGGCCTCCAGAATTAAGAGATTGGGGGGCAAAGCCAAAGAAAAGGGATCCACCAGAAGCCCTTGGGCCCAAAAAAAAGGGGGAAGGCCCAAAGAATATAACACTAAAAGCCAAATAGTGGCCAGCTGTCCAGAGGACCACTGCCAGCGGGCGCCTGTCATGTGTCAGGTGCCTGTCATGTGTCAGGAGCCTGACAAGGCGGTTAGCTGTCTCACAGAGGGGGCACAGAGCATTAAATGAGAATGGTGACGTGGCGGAGATCAACCTCGGGTTCGGTGAGTATAAATAGGGGCAACCGATAGCATTTATGCAGGTTGGACTCTCTCACTTCATAGCATTAATAGAGAACTCGACTCTCTCACAGAGACTAACTTGAGCGTCGGAGGATTAACGGGCCGAGGCGCCCTCCTCTTTGTGTTTGCAGGTCGACGCCCGTTGGAGGGAAACGCCCAGATAGCGGAGGGGGTTTCGTGGCTCAAACAATTGGCGCGCCAGATAGGGGAATATAACCTGAAGTCATGAGTGAGGAAATGGAAGTGAGTGACGTGAGGGAGAGGGAAGAAGTCACAGAGGATCGATCAGAACGACTGAGGGGGTTGGCGCCCGAAATGGACGAGAGGGAGGAAAGCGGCAGTATGTTTCGAGGGTCGGAAGGCGCCTCGATGACGAAGAGAGAGTTGTTCAGAATCATTGAGGACCAAGATGGGGCAATCGAGGCGCTCCGAAAGGAGGTCGATGCCCTAAAGAGAGGCGGAGGAATGACACCTAGTCCGATGAAGAAAAGAGAGAGGGTGGCGGAGACGGAAAGTGAGTCGGGGTACCAGAGACGCCCCAGTTTGTGGCGCCCGCGCGAGTATGAAGGGCCAGAGACAGGAGGATGGAATGGAGGAATTTTGGGGCGTCTGTCTCGCCACGGACCCGTGAGGCAACCGTTGGCGCGCAACATACTTGCGGAACCAGCGGGGACCAACATCCCCCCGCTCCCCACCTATGATGGGGTCACTGATCCGGAAGACCACCTCAACGGCTATTTCACGAAAATGCAGCTTTACAACAGCACGGACGCCACCCTGTGCAAGGTGTTCCCGTCAACCTTCTCTGGCGTGGTGCTCGATTGGTATTATCAAATCGAAGAAGGGTGCATTGAGTGCTTTGAGCAATTCGCGGAGATGTTCCTCGCGAAATTCGCCAGCAGGAAACGACGCACACTAACCATAGGCGCCCTGTTCAAGATCAAGCAGAGAGAGGGAGAGGCGCTGAGGGAGTTTTATGAGAGGTGGTTGTCGGTGGCTCTGGCAGTAAAGGACGTGCAGCCCTCGGTGTTGGGAGTGTGCTTGAACGAGTGCACCACCAGTGAGGAGTTGTGTAGATCACTGGCAAAGAGAGACGTGGTATGCACTGAAGACTTGGATCACCGGGTGCAAAAGGTGATCATGCTTGAAGAAACATTGGCAGCCAGAAGGGCCGATCGACGAAAGGCAAAGGGAGAGGAGGGGGAGCCGACGAGGAGGCCGCACTTTGCAGGCGGAACAGGGTACGCGCCCATAAACCCCCCCCCCCTCCCAGGAAGGCGGACACTGGGCGCCCGGCGCCCATGGGACCCTTTGCTGAATATACAGACACGCTGAAGAACATACTACAACATGTCAAGGAGAAAGGGTATCATATCAGGTGGCCGGGCCCCATGAGAGGGCAGCCCAATGAGAGGGCAGCCCAATGAGCGAAACCTGGATCGATTTTGTGACTTCCACCGAGAGATAGGACATCACACGGCCGACTGCTACCAATTGAAGTCCGAGTTGCAAGGTTTGGCTGGCAGGGGGATGCTTAATGATTTCGTCAAGAAGCCTGAAGAAAGAGTGCACCGGGCCTGCGTGGCCGGCGTGGAGAAAACGGCAACGGAAAAGTTACCACCACCGCCATATGACCTCGATCAAGAAAATGCACCCGAACGGG
The DNA here is from genome assembly GCA_946122785.1 of Linum tenue. Lineage (NCBI taxonomy): Eukaryota > Viridiplantae > Streptophyta > Magnoliopsida > Malpighiales > Linaceae > Linum > Linum tenue. Next base: position 3,584,962 of record CAMGYJ010000008.1, read on the forward strand.
TGCGCCTGACAATAGAGGCAATTTCGGGTACAATGGACTTGAGGGAGAAGATAGAGGCAAATCGTCGCTTGAGGGCGGCGTCGGCGGAAGTCCAAGAGGCGATTGACATCAGTTTCAATAGGGCGCCCGAGGAAGCATGTATGCTCCCATCCATGGACGCCCTGGAGATACAAGGCGTGGTGGCAGGATGCCAGGTGAGGAGAATGCTCGTGGACACAGGGAGTTCGATGGACGTGTTATTCAAGGACACAGTGGTCCGCATGCAACTATCGCCAGAGTTGATCAGGCCCTCAGAGTCAGTGCTAGTGGGTTTTTCAGGGGCGCCCGCCAAAGTGATAGGGCGGGTACGCCTGCCGGTTACCTTAGGAGATGGGGAGCAAAGGATGACGCGTGCCATCGATTTTGGAATAGTGGACTGCCCGTCACCATACAACGCGATTCTGGGAAGACCACTCCTGGCCTTGTTTAATGGTGTGGCCTCCACTTGCCATCAGACGTTGAAGTTCGTTGCGCCGCAAGGAGTAGGTGTGGCAAGGGGAAGAGGCGCCCCACGTTATGCAAAGGAGACTGGGCGGAAAAGGAAGGGTAACGAAACAGTCAATATATTGGAAATCCCGGCGGAAGAGGCGCCCCGGGCCGAAGCTGCCGACGAGGAACTTCTGGTGGCACTTGACGTAGAACGCCCGGACAGACAAGTGAGAATATCAGCAGAGGCACCCGAGGAGGTGAAGGAGCGCATTATCGCTCTTCTGAGGGAGTTCGCAGAGCTTTTCGCCTGGAGTGCTTTGGAAATGCCGGGCGTGGCCCCGGAAACGGCCGTGCATCGACTGGCGGTGGAAGAGGGAAAGCGCCCTGTGCAGCAGAAGCGAAGAAATTTGTCGGCGGAAAAGGAGGCGGCACTCCGAATCGAAGTAGATAAGCTCATGAGCGCCAACTTGGTTGAAGAAACATCCTACGTCACCTGGCTGTCGAACGTGGTCTTCGTGCCGAAACCATCAGGGGATTGGAGAATGTGTGTGGACTACACGAATCTGAACAGAGCATGCCCGACGGACGCCTATCTGATGCCTCGCATAGACCTATTAGTGGACGCTACGGCATATCATGAGATGTTGAGCTTTGTGGACATGTTCTCGGGATACCACCAGATCCCGATGGCAGTGGAAGACCGTCCCAAGACAGCTTTCATGACACCTTTCGGAAACTTTTGCTATCGGGTCATGGCGTTCGGCCTCAAAAATGCGGGCGCCACTTATCAGAGGATGGTCAACAGCGTCTTCCGCAAGCAGATTGGCCGAAACGTGGAAGCTTACGTGGATGACTTGATTGTCAAGAGCCGGAAACGCGGAGACCATCTGGAGGACCTGCGGGAAACGTTCCAGGCTATGCGGGCGCACAATCTCCGCCTCAACCCATTGAAGTGCGTGTTCGGTGCGGAAGCGGGCAAGTTCCTGGGGTTCATGATCACCAAGAGGGGCATCGAGGCCAATCCCAAGCAAGTGGACGCCGTTCTCCAATTGGCACCACCAAAGGCGCCCAAGGAAGTACAAGGTTTGGCAGGAAGGTTGGCGGCACTAGGGCGCTTTATCCCCCGGTCTGCAGACAAGGCGGCTCCGTTTTTCCGGACGCTCAAAAAGGGAGCACGCTTCCAATGGACGGCGGAATGTGATGTGGCGTTTGATGAATTGAAGCGGCTCCTGGCCGCCCCAACAGTCATGAGTATCGGTAAGCGCAGTGCTTGTCTCAAGGGAAGCTCACTCAGGGGAGGAAAAACCGGTGTACTATGTCAGCCGGACCATGGTAGCCCATGAAAGACGATACGCACCCATTGAGAAGGCGGCACTGGCAGTTGTGATTGCGGCAACCAAGCTAAGGTCATACTTTCAGGCGCACACCATCGTGATACTCACCAACCTGCCACTGAAATCTACGTTGGGGTCGATGGATGTGGCTGGGCGCCTCGTCAAATGGGCGGTCCAGTTGAGTGAGTTTGACATCAAGTATGCGCCCCGACCGGCGATTAAAGCACAAGTCCTGGCCGACTTCATTGCGGAAGGAGTAGCGGAGTCAGAGAGGGACACGAACGAATGTTGGCAAGTGCAAGTGGATGGAGCCGCCAGTCGTACGGGCGCAGGAGCGGGAATCGTGATGATAAGTCCAGGCGGTGCAATGCACGAAGTCGCGTTGCGATTCGCAAAGCTGAAAACAAACAATGCCGCCGAATATGAAGCAGTTATTGCTGGCATGAGCATGGTCAAGGAATTAGGCGCCCGCAAAATACAGGTCAGGTCCGATTCGGCCCTGGTGGTCAATCAACTTAATGGTGTCTTTGAGGTTAAGGAAGAGGCCCTAGAAGGATACGTACGAAGAGTGCGAGAGCTGGGGGCTTGGTTTGGGGAAATATCCTTCATACACGTCCCGCGTGAAGAAAATGCCCATGCCGACGCCTTGTCCAAGCAAGCTACGGCAATAGACTTCGAGGAAGAGCGAAAAGTCATTGTCACCTCGGAAGCGCCCTGCGAGCACCTGGTCGCTGTCATATCCGACGAAGGCGCTAATTCAGGATGGATGGCGCCCATCATTTCGTTTCTCACACAGGGAGTGGTACCTGACGACCAGAAGGAAGCCTGGCGCCTACGCCGCAAGGCGGCCAGATGCTCCATAATCGAGGGGCAATTGTACAAGCGATCCCACACAGGAACTTATTTGAGGTGCCTCGACGAAGAAGAAAGCAGACAAGCGATCGAGGAGGTGCATGGCGGAACCTGCGGAATGCATGCGGGCGCCCGAAGCTTGGAGAAGACACTGCTGCGACAGGGGTTATACTGGCCGACAATGAGGCGCGATGCAAAGGCACACGTGGGCGCCTGCCACCAATGCCAGATTCATGCAAACGACATCCACATCCCGGCGGCACCCATGCAAGGCAACGTAGGAGCCTGGCCATTCGCCCAGTGGGGCATGGACCTTTTGGGCCCTTTCCCAAAGGCGCCCGGTCAGATGAAGTACTTAATAGTGGCAGTTGACTACTTCTCCAAGTGGATAGAGGCGGAACCTTTGGCGACGGTCACAGAGGCCCAAGTGCGCAAGTTCACCAGGAAGAACATTTTCACCCGATTTGGCTTGCCTGAATCCATTGTCACAGATCACGGGAAACAGTTCGATTGCAAAAAATTCGTGGAGTTTTGTGACGACAATGGAGTGGTGCTGCGTTTCTCTTCGGTAGCCTACCCACAAGCGAATGGTCAAGCAGAAGCATTCTCCATGGCTTACACACACGACTCGCAGGCGCCAAAGGAAGATGGGTGGAAGAACTGCCAAGTGTGCTCTGGGCACATCGCACCACCTACAAAACGGCCACAGGAGAAACACCCTTTGCCCTCACCTATGGAAGCGATGCAGTCATTCCGGTCGAACTCCACACACCAAGTTACCGCGTGGCCCAGTACGACCCACATGGCAATGATGAGGCGCGTTCAGATGACTTGGACATGGTGGAGGAAGTGAGGGAGGTAGCGGCGATCCGCCTGGAAAAAATGAAGAGACAGGTGGCCCGATACTACAACAAAAAGATGCGCGCCCATGGGATCACAGAAGGCGCCCTTGTTTTAAAACGGGATTTTCGACCAGACGCCCGTGAAGGAAAGCTGGCGCCAAAATGGAAAGGCCCATATCGAGTTCGAGAGACGGTAGGGCCCAACACGTTCAAATTGGAACATATTGATGGTCGTGCGGTGAAAAGAACGTGGAATGCCCAAAACCTGCGATCTTATTCGGCGGGCGCCACATCTGGAAATGACGCATAGGTTTGAGATGGAGTTCCGGGAATGTTTGTTTTGTGTTAAGACAAGTATGTACGTCTGATTGTATTGTGACCAAAGCGCCCGAAAAACAGCGCCGTATTGTGACTAAAGCGCCCAGTTTATAGCGCCCCAATAGTGATTTTGTGTCCGGTTTATCGGTTTGCATAGCAAGTGTTGCACCAACATCGTGCCCGGTAACTTCAGTTTACTAAAGCGCCGCACTTCGCGCCCACACTATATAAAGCGCCCTCACATTGCGCCCTCCTGAAAAACGTGAATGCGCCCAACTTTGCGCCCGAAACCACACAGTTGTCTCAAATCCCGGAAAGTGCAAAGCGGGGGCCCAAAAAAACACACATTCTCATAAAGACGATTGGCAGTGAAACAAACGTTCTCACATTATATAACCATACGAAAATTACGAAAATTAAGATACAAGAGAAAGTGATTGCTAATCTAATCGGCGCCCGAGGTTGCGTCCCCGGCACTGGGCGCCGCTGGAGAAGGAGGGGAAGGAACAGATGGCTCGGGCGCCCCGCTTGTTCCGCGAGGCGTCTCCATCCCCCCGATCACATACTCAGCCATCTCTGAGAGATCCCAAGTAAGGTCGGGGTGATCCTTCTGCAGCTTCCCCCGCAAAATCTCAATGCCAGTAAGAATGGCATTGGCGCACATGGACTTCCCAGTCTCCGACTCCATCAAGTTGTCCAAAGAATGCCACAATTCGGAAATTTCTTTCCGGGCCTTCTTCAAAGACTTCTCAGTCTCCTTGTGGGCGTCGCGCAGCCTCTTCTTCTCCTCCTTGAGGATATCAATCTCGCTGGCCTGGGCTCCGGCTTCCCGCGCCAACGCCTCCTTCTCAGCTTGCAGATCAGCCAACTTCCTGCGCTCCTCATCCAGGGCGCCCTGAAGCCGTGACACTTCCATGGTCGCGGTCAGCTGGGCGTCCTCACACTCCTTTGCCAACTGCTCACGACGGGCAGTCGCGTTCTCCAAGTCCAGCTTCAACTGCGAGACAGAAGAGGACGCCTCGAGTGCCTCCCGCTTGGCCTCGTTAAGGCGTCGGGCGCCCTTCTCAGCAAAAAGAAGGATCTGCAACAGAGGGTGATAGCTCAGCAAGTTATGCAAAAACAAAAACACAATTCTCTACACTTACAGAAAACACAAGTACAAAGAAAAGCGCATACCTTGGCGCCCACTTGGGCTAGCTCGGCAAAGTGGTGATCACTGTTCACCTCCGAAGGCACCTGTCACGATTTGGCCGCCGCAATGGCCAAGCCCATGGCACATCCCCGGTCAACGGCGACCAAGGGGGAGCAGTTCATGTTCACTCGCCCCACATCGGCCCGCCGTGGCCGGAAGATGGACGGGCGCCCGTCGGGGCCAACGTAGCGCCCGTCGGGGCCAACGTAGCGCCCCTCTTCGTTGAGGTGGAGCCGGTCGTCCTCCCCCGCCTCCTCCTCTACCTCCACTTCATCGCAGGCGTCATCATCGACGCCCATCTTCTTCTTTCCCCTATCGGCCCTTTTGCTGGCCGAAGCTAAGGGGGAGCCAGCTCTCTTCCCCTTTCGGAGCAAAGGCTCCGCTTCTTCTTCTTCTTCCGCGGAGTTAACCTCCTTCTCCGCGGGGTCGGCGTTAGGCGCCCCATCGCCTTCCTCCGGCGCGGACGACGCCACGCTCGCTGTGTGCGCCCGAGCGGTGCCACCCTTCACCGCCCTCTTCTTCCTCTTCTTGGGGCCAACCGTGGGCGCCCTTGATTGACTGGCAGGCGCCTCCTGTTGTTCGGGCGCCTCTTGGTGAGCGGGCGCCTCCTGTTGTGAAGCCGCCGCCGCGGCCGCCTCCGCCGCCATAGTCGCCAGCCGACTCTTCATCAGCTTGGCGATGCTTGAATAATCCGCCCCTGCATAAGTTGTAAATGAGTTAGGCAATAATCCAAGTAAGGGAGTAAGGAAAAGGAACACCTAGACGCCTACACACCATCGTTATAATACGCCTGAATAATAGGCGGGCGATTATCCGCGGGGCGTAAGTCAACGGGCTCCCCCTCGCAAATTAAGGGAGCGCCAGCCTTTTCAGACGCCGTCAAAACCACCGGCTTATTAAAATCCTCGACATGACCCAACTCCCATCTCCTAACAAAGGCGCCTCCACTCGCAAAAAAGGAGTCCTGATAGGCCTTCACGAAGAAAAACCCGTTGAACCAGCTTCGGTTCAACTTGGGACATTTCTTCACAAAATGGTAGGGGCGCTTCTTTCGTTTCTGGAGGGAGATGCAATTGTCGAGGGGCACCATTTTGAAGAAGTATCTGAACAAGTTGAAAGTAGGCTCCACGTTGTGCTCTCGACACCTCAACTTGAACAAGATGACGACCGTGATGACCGAGGGAGAGAGGCGTCCGAGGGGGCAGGCGCAAGTTGTCAGGATCCCCTCCATGATCGAGTCAAGGGGAAACTGCAGCCCGAAGCGGAAATATTCTTGGTAAATCCCGATCCATTTCGGACCACAGACGCCCACACGAGACAGAGGCGATGGGGGCGCATACCACCAGTCTCTGGGAAGTTGGAGGCTGGTCACCAACTCGTGAACACGGTCCAAAGTGACTGTGGACGTGTGCCTCGGCCCGGCCACCTCGAAGGATAGATGAGACGTCTCGACAGGCAGATGATCAGGAGGAAAACACTTCTCCCATGATGTAATCTTGTAGGACCCGTCGGCTGGCAAAAACCCAGGCGCCGAAGAACTCGATGGCCCGGCCGACGATGACGGTCCACCAGATGCTGAAGCAGGCGCCCGCTCTAAACCAACAAACGACCGAGACGCAACGCGGACACGGGGTAAGTGACGCCCCTACCCTAGGTGACTAGAATAAACTCAAAAGAACTAACGAGGGAAAAAGAAACACTCACCGCGTTGAACCGGACGGCTTGTGTCGCCACCTGCGCCAGAGGCGCCTGCGCCTTGGGCGCCTTGTCCAGCAGAGTTGTCGTGGGGTGAGGTCGACATTTTGGACGACTGCAAGGGAAGGAGGTGACGCAAGCAAAGCCTGACAAGAGAGAGGACAGAGCAGAGTCTAGAGAGAGGTCAGAGCGAAATCTTAGAGAGAAGTCAAATGGAAGAAAGTGACAGGAACTGGGGGAGAGGGGGGGTATTTATAAGAGGCGAGAGTCCGCGTCAGGGGTCGCGCTGACATGCCACGTGTCAGCATCACGGGCGGACTTTTGAGCTTCCCCCACCTTTCCTTCCCCGGAATTTTCGAAATTTCTCATTTCGAATTTTCCAACCTCCATATTCGAAATTTCGAATTTTCCCGCCAAGCGAAACGAGGGGCTCACATCAAAACTCCCCCCGTGAGGGGGGCATAAGGGCTAGGAACGCCCGTACGAAGGATGCCATGAAGAGGCGTCCGCAAGGTACAAAGATGAAGCGAACACCGCAAAGAGCATACTCAAATATGCGATGCCCGAAAGGAGAAGGCGGTCAAAAGGCGCCCACGAAACGCGAAAAAGAAATACGCGTAGTAGGGGGCATCGTTGGGAGCAGGACGCCTACTAATGGAAGGGATGGACAACAGCGCCCCCGACCCGAAAAAGAGGACCAAGACGCAACATGGGCGCCTCAAGACATGAGAAACACCAAAACTGCGGCAACGGAGTCAGCTAGGCGCTCAATGGTGAAACCACGAGCACCTAACTGGGGGGGCAATTGTTGGGGGTATAGCTTGGGCCTCCAGAATTAAGAGATTGGGGGGCAAAGCCAAAGAAAAGGGATCCACCAGAAGCCCTTGGGCCCAAAAAAAAGGGGGAAGGCCCAAAGAATATAACACTAAAAGCCAAATAGTGGCCAGCTGTCCAGAGGACCACTGCCAGCGGGCGCCTGTCATGTGTCAGGTGCCTGTCATGTGTCAGGAGCCTGACAAGGCGGTTAGCTGTCTCACAGAGGGGGCACAGAGCATTAAATGAGAATGGTGACGTGGCGGAGATCAACCTCGGGTTCGGTGAGTATAAATAGGGGCAACCGATAGCATTTATGCAGGTTGGACTCTCTCACTTCATAGCATTAATAGAGAACTCGACTCTCTCACTGAGACTAACTTGAGCGTCGGAGGATTAATGGGCCGAGGCGCCCTCCTCTTTGTGTTTGCAGGTCGACGCCCGTTGGAGGGAAACGCCCAGATAGCGGAGGGGGTTTCGTGGCTCAAACAGGTTCTTCTCTTTTCATGACCTCTCTCATTACATGAGACCAATTCATTACAACATGTTATTTTTTGTGATGCCTTTTCAATTATGGGTTGATTTTTTTATTGAAAATTTGTTATTCGTGATTTAATTATAAATTATCCAAACTACCAATTTTGTTTTAGTCATTAGATAGAGATATTAATGGTAATGACTATTTGTTAGTCAAATCTTTTTCAAATTCAAACATATTGGAATTGCTAATAATTAGCCGAATGTTAACTTTCAATTAACAATTTTGTTAGTAATATTGACTTGGTAACGTGATAATGACTTAGAAGAGATAAATAGAGGTTAACATTCCAAAATTTTAGTATTTTAATTAAGAAAAGAGTTACAACATTATCACGAAAATGTAAAAATAGCTAATATTTTGATGCATTACAAAACATTTGACTAATTTTTAGTATTTCGATAGGTTTGACTAATAAAAAAGAATCTGAAAAAGATTTGACTAGGGGACGTGGGTGGTTAATCCGCGGATTGATATCGATCCACCCTCAAATAACCCGACCCGCACTCAATGGGTGATTGATGTGGGTGGATTGCGGATTGTTAAATCTCTCACCCGCACTTATGTGGGTGGATGGTGGGTGGACTGCGGGTCACCCGTATGACCCGCGTTCTGTTTTTACATGGAAAAATATTGTTTCTTATAGTATCGAATATTCATCATATTTTCGAACTGCACTATAGTCTGACCATATACTTCAAAAGGTGAGAATAAAGAATAGTTTTGACTACTATTATTGGTTATTGTGTTGTGCAATATCCATTGACAATGGATATTGGTATGCAAATTATTGTTAATATCCATTAAATATTGGAATACAAACTATAAGTTATTAATTGTATCAAAATCACAAATTATTGATACAATCTTACTAATTTGCTATGAACTTATTATAAATGTTAGTCAATTTTCTTAATAGCTAGTTGGCGAATTGCTTTTGCGGGTTAACTCGCGACCCAACCACACCAATCCGCCACCCACTCAACCCAACCCGCATAAGTATGTGGGTGGATTACGTGTCACATATATTCCAACCCGCTAGTAAGCGGGTGGATCAATTTTAGACCAAAATCCACCCAACCCGTCCATTGCCCACCCCTAAATTTGACTAATAAATCATCATTACTCTAGTGATTACTACTTTGAAAATAAAGGAGAAATTAATATTACTTACCTCTTAGAAAAAATTTATAAAACTAAAAAACCTATTTACTAGATTCTTTATTAACGAGATATGGATGGACTACAGATTCATTGATTCCTCCAAACAATGCATTTGTGGGAGGGAAATTTGAATAACAATTCAGCTCTACCTTCCTACTTTATCTTTTAGGGCTTACGTTAACATCAATTCTTCTTTTGGCTGATTAAGATTTGATTAGGACCATCCAAAATCACGCGACCTTCCTTCACAGTAATTATTACGTATGGTAATGATTTTGTTTGTTACGCTTACGTCCAGCTGGGCGTCCTTCATTCATACGACAAAAAAACACTGCTGCTTTTCTTGTTTCAGAATTCTTCTGACACGACCAAACAAACAAACCCCCAATTATTTTCCTTATTTTCTATTCGGGAAATTGGGATTTCTTTTTCTTTTCTGGCGTGAAAAGCAGCACTGCGTGGGACTACTCCTGGGGAAGGAAAGCCTAAAGAAAGAAAGAAAGAAAGAAAAGCATCAAGCATGGATGGATGCCTCACTCCACCACCACCACCGAAAAGTAACACCAGGCCCGTTTCAAAGTTGTTCCCTTTCTATATCCAGTTGGAATCAATGTGAGATTGTTAGCAGATCTATAGAAGCACAGTAAGGCAGTTTGGGTGTCCAAAGTCCATTCCTTTTTGCTCTCTTCAATGGCGGCCGCAGCTGGAAGTACGAGTAGAGGAGGAAGAAGGAGAGAAGAAATGGGTGTTATGAGTTTTGTGATTTTCTGGTGGGTTTACGCTGCTACTACCGCAAATGGGTTGCTTTCCCCCAAAGGCGTGAACTTTGAAGGTGGGGGAAGGATGGGTTTGTTTCTGTGCCTGGAGGGTGTTCGATGATTTTCCTCTGAAGTCTGAAGGGAGTATTTTTCTCTTTTCTGATGTGGGTTTGGTTTGTTGCAGTACAAGCTTTGATGGGTATAAAAGCTTCTTTACATGATCCCCATGGGGTTCTTGATAACTGGGATGGCGATGCTGTGGATCCTTGTAGCTGGACTATGGTTACTTGTTCGTCAGAGAGCCTCGTCATTGGATTGTAATTAATGCTTCTGCTAATGTATTGAAAAGTACCTAGTACCTGTAATTTAATGCTTCTGCTAAGATGTGACCATTCTTAAATTTGGCTTGCAGGGGAACTCCTAGTCAGGACTTATCTGGAACTCTTTCTCCAAGCATTGCCAACTTGACGAATCTTCAGATTGTGTAAGTTTTAACTTTTCCAAAAATGGGTGCCGCCATTTCTGAGTCCTGCTTCTTTGGTTTCAAGCATGCTAAAGAGGGCTACTCAAATTGCATTTCGTTGCAGGCTGTTGCAGAACAATAATATCACAGGGCCCATTCCAGCAGAGATAGGGAAGCTCTCAAAACTTCACACGCTTGATCTGTCTAACAATCTCTTCACCGGGAGTGTTCCTTCTTCATTAGGGCACTTGAGGAGTCTCCAATACATGTAAGCATACCGACCCATCTTCTCTTCTACATGATGCTCAAGGACATGGCCGCTGTGGATCATCAATCCTATATACTCTCTTCTGTTTCACCCTGATTTTGAGGAGTTGGTCAATTTTGAACTTCAGGAGGCTAAACAACAACAGTCTCTCCGGCAAAGTCCCCATGTCAATTGGGAACATGACCAAGCTTGTGTTTCTGTAAGTCTAGCTCGACCTTGAAATCTTATGTATCATTTGGCTAAAATGCGCCACTGAAACAAACTTCTTTTGGTGAACTTCAGTGACCTGTCATACAATAATCTGAGTGGCCCCATACCTACATTCCCTGCTAAAACCTTCAGGTCATCTCATTTCCTCAATGCATTTATCCTTCGACATATCAATTAAACGGCTGCTAACTTCAATCCTCCTGCATTGCAGCATTGTTGGCAATCCACTCATCTGCCCAACTGGTTCAGAGCCAGAGTGTTTTGGGACAACTCTAATGCCAATGTCCATGGACTTGAACAACACAGAACGTGAGCAATAGCATAATTACCTTCATGCTTTGACAATTTGATGCCTTGATCAGTGTTTGATCTCGATCTCATTTCTGTTATCAGTTAATCCCCCTTCCCAAAGACCAAAGAGTCACAAGATAGCAGTTGCCTTTGGATCAAGCGTTGGTGCAATCTCCCTCATCATTATGGTGTTTGGAATGTTCCTGTGGTGGAGGCAAAGGCTTAATCCACCAATGTTTTTCGATGTTGATGGTATGGAAGATACTATAACGAGACTTTTACAATGTACATAAACTGGCTGCCTCTTCTGCCTAACCATGTATAGTTTGTTTTGCTCCTTTCAGGAAAACAAGATAGGCTGCATGAAGAAGTATCTCTCGGAAACTTGAAGTTGTTTCAGTTTAGAGAACTCCAGATTGCAACAGGCAACTTCAGCAACAAAAATATACTTGGGAAAGGAGGGTTCGGCCATGTATACAAAGGAACTCTCCACGATGGGACGATCGTAGCCGTGAAAAGATTGAAAGATGGTAGTACCGTTGGAGGAGAGATTCAGTTCCAGACTGAAGTGGAAATGATCAGCTTAGCAGTGCACCGAAACCTCCTCAGATTATACGGTTGCTGCATCACACCATCAGAGAGACTACTGGTTTATCCATACATGTCCAATGGCAGCGTTGCTTCTCGTCTCAAAGGTAAAACTGATATGCAGCTTGCATTGACCATCCCAAACAGTCAAATCTTTTAACCAGACTGATCATCTCTTCTCATTTCTAGGGAAACCGGTCTTGGATTGGAGTACAAGAAAGAGAATAGCCTTAGGAGCAGCAAGGGGCCTGCTATACCTCCATGAACAATGTGATCCGAAGATAATCCACAGGGATGTTAAGGCCGCAAACATATTGCTCGATGACTATTGTGAAGCCGTGGTTGGTGATTTCGGGTTGGCAAAGTTGCTTGATCACCAAGATTCACATGTGACTACTGCTGTTCGAGGAACTGTAGGCCATATTGCACCAGAGTATCTCTCCACAGGCCAATCTTCAGACAAAACGGATGTGTTTGGATTCGGAATCTTGCTCCTCGAGCTAATCACTGGCCAAAGAGCATTGGAGTTTGGAAAGGCAGCAAACCAGAAAGGAGCCATGCTCGATTGGGTCAGCCCTCAATTCTCTTTAAGATGGGAAAATGAACAAAGGAAAACTTTGTGGCTCAGTCTGTTTATTTCGTTTACATTTTGGCAGGTAAAGAAGATTCATCATGAGAAGCAGCTGGAAATGATGGTGGACAAGGATTTGAAAGGGAACTATGACAGAATCGAGCTGGAAGAGATGGTTAAAGTTGCACTCCTTAGCACACAATACCTTCCTAGTCAAAGACCGAAAATGTCTGAAGTAGTCCGAATGCTGGAAGGAGATGGACTTGCAGAGAGATGGGAAGCTTCTCAAAGGGCAGAAGCTACCAAGTCGAAGAACAACGATTTCTCGTCGTCAGATCGATACTCTGATCTCACTGATGATTCTTCATTGTTGGTACAAGCAATGGAACTCTCTGGCCCCAGGTGACAGTTCCCGTATTAACATAAGTTTTCACAGTTTCTTATGTTGCCTTTTTTCCCTTTTTGTTTTCTACTTTATCCTTCCAAATAGAGACATAGGAAACAAGGGATAGGTGGATCAGCTAATAGTTTGGAAAAGTGCCGTGTAATTCAGTTTAGATGCTAGGAGATTGTTGCAATGTCTTCTTTTGACTGGTTTGGGCTGTATCATAGGTACAAGTGGTTTTAGGGCATTATATATAGTGTTGATTTTAAGTCAAGATTGTCACATGAAAATAGTACATATTTAACCTAGTTCATTAACTTCGATTTAACATTTGAAGTTACCCATTTTATATAAATGTTTTTCCCCACTTATAAAAAATTATAAGGATGTGACAAGATGATACCTGATCTCTTTATGATATTGTACACCTCTTTGGTACGATATGAATCCAATATTTGTAAAACAGTCCCGAACCGGTGCCCCGATCGGAAAATCTCATACCATTAAGTGGTATTTAGCTATCGTATGAAACGATGGAAGTACGATTTAACGCAAAATAACATACCGCTAATTATTCTTATACAACCTGTGGTAGGATTTTACAATACCTACGTGCTATTATCCCGTTCTAAATTTGTACCACAAACTATCGATAAACCGGAAGTAACCATACCTCCAACTCCTGCTCAGTGCTAAGGAACCAACAACGCCCCAGAATCCCACTATGAATCCAATTGCTATGCTGACATAGAAGTACCACTGTTCATATACGTGGCCTTCATCCTCCTCTCCGTTCCCAATCCCGTCCTGCCCAGGCGCAGGAACATTGCTGCAGTTTCTGGCAAGTGGGAGGCCGCAGAGATTCAAGTTCCCGGCAAAACTTGAGGCATTAAATCCGTCGAATTGGGTGCTTGAAGGAATCCTGCCGCTCAACTTGTTGTCAGAAAAGTTCAGGAAGCTCAGAAACGTCATCCCTGACATGCTCCTTGGGATTTCCCCTGAAAGCTGATTCTGAGACAAATCGATGGATTCCAGCGATCTCATTGCTCCGACGTCCTCAGGTATTTCCCCCGTCAGCAAGTTTCCTGACAGGTTCAGTGACTGCAACCCTTCGAGTCTAGTCATGCCCCAAGGGATTTCCCCTGACAATTTGTTTTCCGACAAGTCTATGCTTCTCACCAGCTTCAAAATGGAACCGTACTCGGATAGTTTTCCTTTGATCATGATCAGTGCCGTCTCGAAGAACGGGCCGGTCCCATTGTAGCTCAGGAGAATCGTGCCACCGGAATCGTTCATTTGTACCATCGCCGTGAAGTTGTTGACGCATTTGGGGATTCTTCCGATGAGATTGTTGTTGGCAAGGTCGAGAATTCGCAGCGAATTCGCCTCGCAGAGCTGCTCAGGAATGGGTCCATGGAAGTTGTTGTTCCTGAAGTTCAGAATCATCAGTTTCCTCAAATTTTCTCCAATCCAGGCAGGGATTGTTCCGGCCAGTTCGTTCCCGCTGAAATCGAGTGCAACGAGCTTGGAGCAGTTCTTCAGTGAGGATGGAATGTGGCCAGAGAGTTTGTTGTTTCGCAGGTTAAGCGAATCGAGAAACACAGATGTTCCAATAGACCAAGGGATGCTGCCAGTGAACCTGTTGCTGCTCAACTTCACAGCTTCAAGGTACTTCCAGGATCCCCAACAGTCAGGAACTTCGCCACGAAATCGATTTCCTCCGAGGTTGAGGACTTGGGTCATCTTGTCTTCCTTGGGCTTGTAGCAGAGGAAGTTTGTAATGGTTCCAGAGAGGCTATTGTTTGAGAGGTCCAGAATGCTTGTAATCGGAGAAATAAAAGGCAATGGACCAGTCAAAAGATTTGAGCTTAGATCAATGCTGTATAAAACAGAGTTGAAGAAAACCCAAGACGGAATGTGAGAAGAAATTCCTGAATTGGACAAGTTCAAGCTGTTTAGCAGCTTTAGGGACTGAAGCCAAGAAGGAAATCGAGGTCCGAGTCTCCATAATCCTAGTCCCAAATCATTCAATTGTGGTGGAGGAGCCCAATCTGAACCTACTTCCAGCCTGAGCAGGTTTCCAGACGCGCGAAACATCCACAACTTGGTGAGGTTTGAGAAGTGAATCTCATAGACATCACCTTCCAGTAAGTTGTCAGAGATGTCAATCGACTCTAGGTTTGTGAGAGTTCCAAACCTTGTGGGAAGGGTTCCATGGAATTTGTTGCTGTAAAGCTCTAAATACTTTAACGATCCCAAGTCTGTCAAAGACTTTGGTAGTGGACCTGAAATCGAATTCTTCGATAAGGAAAGTGTGTCGAGGTTCTTGAACTTCGCAAGGGAAATGTTCAAGGAACCAAATAACTGACAATTGGACATCCTGATGGTCTTCAAACCATTTGCAGGACATCGAGACAGAACATCAAAAGCTTGGTTGACATCCTGTTTTAGCCTGACATCTGATAAGGTAAGCAATTTCAGGTTGCAAAATGTGCTGAAATAATTTGGAATTCCTCCAACAAATTGAAACCCATTTGAGGAGAGATCAAGTTCCACGAGGGAAGTCATATCCCCCATGGCTCCAGAAAGATCACCTCCAAGGTTATTGAATGCAAGGTTGAAGAGCCTAAGTCTGATCAGGGAAGAGAAGGAGGTTGGGCTCAAGGAACTGAACGAATTCCAGGACAGGTCAAGTGTTTCGAGTGAACTCAGGTTCTGAATACCCTCAGGGATATGGCCCTGAAATCGGTTGTTTGCGAGATTGAGGTAAGTTAAGGACCTGAGATCAAGAACCCATTTGGGAAATGGAGGCTGACTGGAGATATTATTGTGTGATAGATCGAGAACTGACATGGAAGATGTGAAATTGACAGGGTTCAGGAACTCCGGGACCTGTCCAAGTTGGCAATAGGAGAGACGCAACTCGACAAGCAAAGGGAGCTTGTTGATGACATCCAGCCATGAATCTGAGACGCTACCGAGGTCCAAGAAACCCAAATCTAGCAGCTCCAGAGAAGAAAGACTGGAAAGCCACTCCAGAGTCTCAACTTTGATGTAATTTCCTTGGAGGCTGAGATACCTGAGGTTTGACAGGTTGTCAAGCTGATCGTCAGCAGTAATGCTTCCTCCGAATCCGGACCTGGCCAAGTTCAGAACCCGCAAATTCTTCATGGAGCTGAGGAAGCTGGGCAGAGGAATTCCACCAAAGGCATTGTCACTGAGATCCAACAGCGTCAGCTGCTCCAATTTCGACAGGGACGAATCGATTACACCACTAAATGCCTGTTCAGGAAGATTTGAAGTGCTGCTCAGTTGCAGCTCGAGGACATGCCCTGTAACGCTGTCACAGACAACATTAGACCAGTTGCAGCAATCTCCGTGGTCATGATCAGCAGACCACGAGACAAGGCGATCAGCGACGTCGATCAGGTTTTGCTTGAAGTTGAGAAGGGCTTGCCTCTCTGTAGGGCGGCAGTCCCCAGGATGTAATCTGGCAGTGCTGTTTAAGGGAAAGATGATCAGGATTAATAATGTTGATGTAATTAAGGAGAGGGTGATGAGGCGAGACATGGGGAGCGTTTGATGAAAAGAAGTTAAACTTGATTGATGAGAGTGGTTCGAACTTCAGAGCTTGCTGTGTATAAATTGACAATGAATTATCGATATGTCTCTATCAGTGCAATTATTTCTAGTTTTGTTTGATTCGTGGACTTGAGTTGCTTCTTTCTTTCCAAGTCTTGCTGCCAGAACCACAGAAGATTAAGAACTGGAAGTTACCCTTGGCAGACTGGACATTGACTCCAAGTCTTCCATGCAATTTCCACAATCCTTTATGTGGGTTTCTGTATTTGATCACTAGGGGCGGTGGCAAGATGTCATGATGAATCATCATGATAAAAAAAAAATACCTTGTCCACAAGTTTGATACTTTTTATTTTGTCATGACCGAATTATTGATGGGAGGAGCTAGCTAGTGTTTTTGTTAGCATGATGTTAACACTAATTCCAAACAATAGGAATATTTCGTTTGGATGATCTTTTTATTTAAATTAGTTGATCTCAATTAATGAAGGAAAGGGGTAGGAAGGGCACGCTGGTCATTAATAAAAATTGAGAGAAGTGAGAGTCACGTGTGCAATTAAATGGGAAAAGGAAAATCTACCTCACAAAATCCTCTCCACAAACCACAAAATCCAGGCCGCAAATTTCTTAAAGTGGCCTAGAAGTTTCTTTAACAGTGGACCTGTTTGTAAAATTTTAAGAGTTCATGTATCAAATGTAAGAGAAAAAATTGTATGTACTAAAATGTAATAAATCAAAAAAATCGCTACGAATATCCGAGTTTAAAGTGAAGTTCGTTTGAAGTTTTGACCTAAATTAGGCGTGTTAAGGGGGAGGGGGGGGGGGGGAATTTAATGCAAACCGTTGGATGGGGGGAGCGGTTTGCACCTTAACCGCGCCTTCCCCCGCGGTTCATCGAAACTGCCCGACACCATGCGATTTTTTGGCGACCGGAATGAAAATCGCGGGGTGAGGTGGTAGACTGGTAGTGTATGGGAATTGGTGGTATTTTTGAATTTTCTTTTTCATAGTTGGAAAAATTCATTAAAGTAGGGCTTTTCACCGTTGAGTGGGTACTCTGTTTTCATTCCAACCCAAAAATCGTCCGTCATGACACCACAGAACAATAGGGGTGGCTTTGCTAGAATGCTCTCCAGCATAGAGACTCCGAATATTAGGAGACCTCTCATGTGGATCTATTATTCAAGTCGTAAGTTGAACTTGTATGATTAATTGATTGTGGGTACGATGATTTATTAAAGTATGTTAATTAATAAGTCATTGATCAATATACTAATGTATATATATGAGATATGTATATTGATTGCTCAATTTATATTTGTATTTTAAAGTGTCTTTATAAATCCTTAATGTATCAAGTACGATAATGATTGAGAATGATCTTAGTGAGAATGCAAAAAATTAAAGATATGGTAAATAATTTTGCTTTCAAACAAGGTAATCAGTGAAGGAGTTAGGTTGAAGTCGGGAGGGGCTATAGCCCCCTCAAATTTGTAATGCAGGAGAAATTACATGTAAAATTCGTAACAAGTTTAGGAAATTGAGTAGTCCGTAAGGTCTTAACTCTCCTTCCATAGTTATCACGGTTCAAATCAGCCCCTCATTCAAATTTCTAACTCCACCACTAAAAGTAATTATCATTTTTATTTTACCATACTTTAAACAAAAATTTAGACCACAATATCATTTTTAATACCAGAGCTCTAGAGTTCATTGAACGACTGAGGGCCAGCCCAAGCATCTTATCTAGGTAAGATTACATGTAAAATTCGTAACAAATTTAGGAAATAGACTTGTTAGTAAGGACTTAGCCTCTTCCTCCCCCAATTATTTAGGGTTCAAACCAACTCACTAATTCACATTCCTTACTTGGTCGAAAGTGCTAATAACTCCACCAGGAACGATTCTTCAACCCTATCATACTGGCGTGATGATTTATAGCTATAAATTAAGATTGAGATATCATATGAGTTGTGCATGCACTTGACCACCCACTTCACACATCTGCATCTTACGTTAACCTACTAAGAATAGACATTAATGATGTCTCTGCTTCAGCACTTTCGCGCGCCCGCCCGCCCACTTTGACAGAGTCTAATGTTTGCTGCAAATACTTACGAATATCACAATGGTGTATATGTAAAGTTGTAGCTAAATTTCATATTGATAAAGAACGTGGGCGAGATCACAAATAAGAAACCGATATTAACTATCAAAAACATATTTTGAGATGAAATAGAGTTCTTACGAAAGTTAAACGTGCTCACTGTAGAACAGTAATGCTGCAAACGAACGAGTGATCTCACAAGAAGTTATCTTTCATGTACACTTCAAAACGAACAATATCTTGCCGAAAAAAGTTTCGTTTTATTTTAATTACCATCTCTCTTTACCACAGGAGCATTTACTCTATACATTCAACAGGCAACTAGCCACTTTTTTCTTCTTCTTCTGCTAATTAAACGCAAACGTTTGGTTTTTAACACCGAGTAATTTATTCAGTAGTATTACCGCCGGCCGGACCTCTCCCCGGCACCGTACCTTGCCGGGAAATTATGGCCGGTAACATATGGAAACGACGTCCAACACCGGCAAAATAGATGATCTTCTTATATATATATTAACATGGAGGGGCTGGAAGGCCGCACTTCCGCGGGAGCTGGACGGCAAGGTTGGGGTCGATCCCGAGGGAAGGAAGCAAAGGGGAGGTCTTGTAAGAGCACAGGCAGCGGAAGTCTCCGTGCGACAGTGCCGCACAGCAGTCCGCCGTCGGCTGGGAAGGTCTCGGAGGAGTCACCGCCGGCTTGCAAGCTCTCAGCCCCGCCACCGGTATGTTGCATATGGTTTGCCCTTGCACCAACAAAATTAACGTTCCTCCTCCTCCGCCGCCGCCGCCGTTGCCGTTGTTGCCTATTGCAGCCAACAGCATCAGCAGTGCCAGAACGTGAACAACCTTCCTCTCAGACATAGTTACAGGGGGAAGGAAGATCGAGCTTGTATTGTATGTTGATATAGATTTAAGAGATGTACGTTGTGACTTGTGGTCGTGGGGTTTTTATAGGCAGAGAGAGTTTTTATGAAGTACTGTCTGCTGCTCTGCTGGTTTCTTTTTATGAGTGGCTAATGCTATTGCTGCCGGGTTAATTTGGTGTCTTGCCGACAAATTATTTGGGTTAAGGTAATTATGCAATATGCATGCATGCATGTTTTAATTTATTTTTTCCTGAGGTGTTCTTTTTGGACTTTTCAATAGTGGATGGTGACGGAGCAAGAAGGTTGATCAAGGAGGTATAGGCAGCGGCGGATGTACGGAGCTTGACATCTCTAAATTTTGGGAAAACGATTATTCAAATCACAGTAGTAGTTTACGTATGGATAAAAAGAAATTATAATTGATAGTGAGCGACACCCTGAAATTTGACAAAATGATTATTCTAATGTCATTTTTTAAATTTGTGTATGAGAATATAAGTGGTAGGTTGGGTAATTCAAACCCAGAGCACTATTATTATTAACAAACTTAATTTCCATTAAACTACAACTCATTTGTTGTTTGGTTTTGAACATTGTATGATAGTAAAATGTCATTCCATATTTCTCATTATTTTCAAAACCTAGCAATTAAACTAATTTCAACCTACCCTTAATTTGTATTCATTTTATGGTTGTACGACAAGTGTTGAAAGATTCTTTCAGCTTTGGTTACATCAAGAACAAGTTTACAAATCGAATATGCGATAAGTTCGTGAATGATTGCCTAGTAGGGTATATAGAGACAATTTTTTTTAACACTGCAGACACCAAGTGTATTCTACAATTATTTCAGAATATGAGAACACATAATGCACTTTTTAAACCGATGAATATCTTCCAAATTTGTACTGCTGTGAGATTCCGTGTAAGGGTTGTTCACCGCTGAAAGAACTGATGGAAGAACATCAACACAGGTCATGTGGATACAAACCTCGTTGGAAAATTTGCAGATGTATCTGTGGCTGATATGGTCGATTGGCGATGGTGATTTAACACCTCTACCTACTAGTAGTAGGTTGCTTGCTGTATATAAGATTGACGTCTCATATGGTCTGATTTGACACAGTAGTTGGATTAGGAACAGTAATATACTGGAGATCGACTTTTCTTGCAGAAAAAAGAAGAGTCTGCCAAGCGAAAGTTGCCTCTAGGATTCAAAGAGAACAGTACGGGTTTTTGCGATTGGACTGAGGTTAAAGAATGGAGCTTGGATCAGAAATTTGGAGCCTTATATTTGGTGCACAAATACTAAGCCCACTGTTATTTCAAGCCCAATTGATTTGGAGGAGTTTTGAGTTTGAGGGCAGCAGGCCATACCAAATTGGCCATGAGAATTCGTACTTTTCAAGTTTTCTTAGCTCGTTCGATATATAGCTTATGAGGATTGTTATTTGCCGCCCGGACATTTACTATTTGCCGCCCATAATTTTGATAAAAATGTCATTTTTATCCTTCATTTGTTTTTTATAACACAAATCTCGTCCACCACCAGCGAACCACCATCACCGTTCTTCCAAGAAAAGACCACCATCACCATCCACGCTAGATCACCGCTGCCAGATGAGATCCCGTCCCGGCGGCGGCCCCCGTCCGACCACGGCCGGCGGACCCCGTCCGACCACGGCCGGCGGCGACGATGAGTTCCTTTCTGTGGCGGCGATCTTTTTATTAATTAATAAATTAATTTAATATAATGAGATGAGATGAGACGTGAGTGATTGGGAATTGGGAAGGAATCTATCACTGAAAACTAAATGACACGTTAAATTAGCACTAATTGTATTCATAATTTAAACACTAATTCTGAAATTTTACAATTAGTTAAATACTTTACCTACAAAATAGTTATTTAATTGAAAAAAAGTAAAAGCAACGGCAAAAGTGGAATCCCTTAATGGCAGTTACCAAAAAATATAAATAAAAATTAAGGTTAAAAACTCATACTCCTCCCCCCATTACGACGTCTAGTTAACTTCCTAATCCTAAATCAATATTAACTCCTCCAATTTACCGTATTACTAGTATTTTTATTTTATAATTATTTAAAATAAGAGATGGAGAAGGAGTTTAGACGGGTTAATTGGAGAGAGAAGTAATTAATATTATGATTTGTATTATAAGATTAAATAATTATGATATTTTATAATAATTTAAAGATTTATCCCAATTCAGTTAAATTCACCTACTCAAACACAGAAATTAAGAAAATCCTAAACTTACTTTAATTAATTAAGAAGGGGCTTCACCAAAAAAATAATAATTAAGAAGGGTGGAGAAATACAATTGTTAATTAGGGAAGTAGTATTAGATGTTGGTGGGATGAGATAGCATGCCTACCCATAAAAGGGTTGGCAAAATGATAACCCCTATTAATTATAGGTTTTTAAGGTAATTAATTTGTGTTGCATTTAATAATCTGTATGAATTAATAATCTGTATTGAGGAGAAAGTTTGTCCGGCTCGTAATTAGAGAAATACAATTATTTAATTAGGGAAATACAATTAAATATCGGTTATTTACGAAAATTTTGGTATTTTATAAATATGTAATACAATATTTATATCCAATTAGATGTCTGTCGTTAGATTAATTGAGGAAATCAATATTCTCGTCATAAATCTTGGGTGAAATAAGGAAAATAGGAATGTAATTAATAATTTAAAATCATAATTATGGTATTTTACAACTATTTGATTATGTTGATGCCCACTCGATCGGCCTACTTCTCTTCCGTACCAGCTGACTCCCTCACGATTAAGCCTGCACTCACAGAGGTGGGCCTTGTGGCCCGTTAGTCCTCCAACGCTCAAGTCAGTATCTTTCTTAGTGAGAGAAGTGCTTGCAATGCACAATTTTAGTGAGAGAAGCCAAATTGAGTAAATGCTTACCCACCTCGCTATTTATAGCCGATCATTGCTTACCTGGACTTTCCCGTACGGATTCCCACGTCACCCTTACATTTAATGCAAGTGATCCCGGGCGCCCGCTCCGAAGGTGATTCCGGGCGCCCTCCCTAGGTGCGCACAATTCACCCTAGGCGCCTAACGCGCAAGTACCATTCCGGATGCTCAGGTCCACTTGCTGTTCCGATCTAAACCCATGGGCGCCAATCACGGCCCCCTCCGAAGTCTTGAGCGTGCTCAACTTCTCAGACTACTTGGGCTTCATGTCTCTTAATGGGCCTCACCCACGTGTCGAAGCCTTCTCATTCGTACACCCCCAATAATTGCCCCCCAGTTAGGTGCTCAAGTTTTGGATTTCTTGAGCGCCTAACTACTAGGCTTTTATTCCCTCTTACAACTTTCATTGCGACCGCTGCTTGCCCCCCACTTCGCCATGACCTTCATCCCTTTAGAACAGGCGTCTCGATCCTACTGAAACACCTAGGCGCCCCTAGCGGGCCATAGGCGCCCCTGACTCAGGTGCCCCCCTCGTTATTATTCGCCTAACTTTTTTCCCGGGTTCCTACATACGGTCGCAAAACTTTCCTTCCTCCAGGCGCCTTCAATCCAACCCTTTTGTTTCTTAGTCGGCGCCCTCTCATCGCACCCGGGCGCCTGGAGTTAGCGCTCTCTTCCTTGGGGCGCCCCGTAATCCGCCGTTTTTTAGTAGAAGCTCCCTTTTTCGGGCGCAGCAGTTTCGCCCAGAGCCCACAACAAACGCCCAGTCGCTCTCTCTCGTCGTGCGCCATAGTCATCCGGGCAATCAAAGTGTCGCTAGCCCTTAAATCAAAGCGCCTCGCCTCCTTGATTTGACGAAGGCGTCTTGATTGCCGAAGGCGCCTTGATTCACCTCGCCTCCTTGATTTGTTGAAGGCGCCTTCTGATCCAGCCGCCTCTCTCTCTCCCCTGCCCGAGGCGCCTTGATTCGCCTGCTGCCCTACGCCTTGTGCTCCCGCCGCCTCTCCTCGATTTATCAAAGGCGCCTTCCGATCTAGCCGCTTCTCCTTCTCTCTTGCCCCCCTTCACAACCGCCGGTGTGGGATTCCCAACGACGCGGTTGTGAATCAGCCACGTGGCAATCGGCACGATATTCGAGGCGCTCCATTTTCTTTAAATGTAAGTTGATCCCCGGCATTGTTCTTCATTCGCCCCCGATTTGCCTTCTCACTCTAGCTTCTCTCTCTGCTTTGCCTTTCTCCCTTTTTTAGCGTTCTACTGTTCTCGCCGCGATGTCTCTCCCATCCGATGCTGCCGCCGCCGCCGCGGGCTCTTCTCAAAATCTAGGCGGCCCCTCCAAGACCGGTAAGCCACACTCTCCTTTCGCGTTTTTTTTTTTTGTGAATGCTTGTATTGTTGTGATGGAGGCGCCTCTTACTGCTCCAACGGTTGTGCGCCTACTTGACTTGTTTTAGTGGAGGCGCCCGCATTGTCACCCATACCGACGCCTTCATCGAACTACGATGTGCCGGAAGATGGTTCGTACAAGATAACTACTTGGGAAGGCACCTGGCCACCGGAGTATGCGCCGTGGGAGACAACGTGTTTGCCGACAAATGTGGCAGGGCCTGAGCATAACTCCACCATCTCGGCGTCGTGGATGAGAAGTTTGATCGATGGGCTCGGGCTCCCGCGCACCTGGACGTATGCGCCTCCATCTCCCATGGCCAGGGTAGGGTTGTGCGGGCCCCATTGGTTGGGCATATATCAGGAGTATTTCAGGTTCGGGCTCCGGTTTCCTATTGATCCCATTTTGGAGGGCATTCGGGAGTACTGCGAATGCACAATCGGGCGCCTATCTCCGTCCGTGATACTGATTGTTGTGCTCTTCAAGCTGAAGTGCCGAATTCATCATGTGCGCCCCACGTTCAACTTATTTTGCCACTTTTTCTCAGTGATTTCCCGAGACAACTGTCTGTCCTTGAAGCGGCGAAAGAAATTGCGCGCCCATTTCGTGACGAAGTGCCCTAAATTGGGGCGCACATGGTTCAACGGGTTCTTCTTTTTGAAGGCGCATAGGGATTACTTCTTTGAAAGTGGAGGCGCCTTTAGGACTGACTGGGAGCTTGGTACGGAGGCCCGCTTCAACGCTCCCGTTGTTCTAAGCCGAGAAGAGCGAGATGGGGCCGCCCTAATAAGCGCCTCTCCTGTAAACTTGCGCCCCACTGATGCACGGGCGCCTATTTTAGAGGAATATTATGCAGATGGTGTGTTGAGTGCCGTTTATGCCTTTTGCATTCTCTTTTGGGCGCCTTAGCTAATCCCTTGGATTTGCTTGCAGGTACGAGATTTGGCCGCATTGTTGACTTGATTAAGAGTCGGTATGAAAGGATGACTCTGGAGGAGCCTCAACAAGGAGGGTCCAACCTTGGGGAGTCTTCCCCCGCCTCGGTCTCCACTCCACAACCGCTGGTGGCGCCTATGGAGAAAGGGAAGGGAAAGGCGCCCGGAGAGAAGACCACTGGGGCATCGAGCGAGGCGTCCACACCCTTGGGCGCAGATGGCTTGGAAGGCCGCGTCATAGTCGAGGACGTGGATGATCAAGAGGATGAAGTGCCCTTGATCACTCGTGGGAAGAGAGGAGGCGCCCAAATGACTCCACCAGCAAAACGGCACAGAGCTGACAAAGGAGAGGGAGGCGTCGCAAGTCAAGGCGATGCCCAGCCCCCACGATATGCAATCGTGGAAGGGCGCCTATTGGGGCCCGATGGAAGGCCCCCCATGATTCAGCCCAGGCGCACCGACTTGGGGCGGGTGGCCTTGTCTTGTTGTCCACGAGCAGCAGTGGAACGTGGATGCGCAATGGGCCTGGCTCTTTCGGCGTCGAAACTTCTGCAGGTGCCCTCCTCGATCTCGGAGGATCATCCATGGGCTGAAGTCGCCCGAATGGGAACCAAGGTATGCTCATTCGCGCCTAAATTTGCCTTGCACGTTTTCCCTTTGTGCAAATGTTCCTCTTTTTTTTTTTTTTTTTACTTGGGCGTTTTTTCACTTGGGCGTCTTATATTTGTGCAGATGCTCCTTCTTGCCGAGGCAGGCGCCCGGAAGACAGACCTGGCGATTGAGGAGTGCCGCGAGGCTCGGGCGTCTTTGTCCTCCATGAAGGACAACCTTGACACCACGACCATGCGCCGCGAGCAACTTGTGAAGGAGTGTGAGGAGGCGCAATTGGAGGCGGCAAAGCAAATCTCGGCGCTTCAAAGCACGCTGGAGGAGGAGCGTCGCCAACGGGATGTCGACTTTGCAACCCGTATGGAAGAAGAGCGCCGAGATTTTGAGCAAAGGCTAGGCGCCTTGACCGCGGAGAAGGAGGCCCTTACCCGAGATCTGGACGCCCGCGAAGCCGTACTTGTGACCTTGAAGGAGGAGAAAGGCGCCCTTCAGGATGAAGCGAAGGCGGCCGCCTACCGCCGCAGAGATTACAAGAAGGCGCTCAGGAGTGTGCGGGAGGAAAAAAGGTCTCTCAAGGCGTCGCTTAAGAATTTTCCCAACTCTGAGGCAGGGCAAGACCTAATTGCCAAGGCGTCCCTCGATAGTTTGGTGCTTGCCAAGAGGAAGCTTGACCAGGAGTACCCCGACATCACCGTCAACTTCCCTGACCTTGTGAACTTTGTTATTGAGGAGATGCAAAAGGAGCAAGAGGAGGCGGCTGAGGATGGTTCGGCGCCTGCGGGAGAGGGGGGGGGGGCGCCTTCGTCACCAGGGAGCGAGTCGTCCATGAGTGATTCGTCGGAGGCCGAGTAGTGAGGGCGCGCCTCTTTTGTGGCATGTACTATTGTTTTCCTTGGATGTTCGTCGATTTGCTTTCCATTCAGATGTTCCAACTTGAACGTAGCCGCTCCGATGACTTCCTTCACTCGATACGGGCCTTTCCACTTGGGAGCCAGCTTGCCCTCCTGCGCACAGGGCCTGAAATCTCTCTTTAGGACCAGAGCGCCTATGGAGATGCCATGAGGGCGCATTTTTCTGTTATAGTATCGGGCAACTTGCCTCTTCATTTCTTCCAGGCGCACAGACGCGACCTCACGTCGCTCATCGGAGAGGTCCAATTCAACCACCCTGTCTTCTTCATTTCGGCCTGGTTCATAATTCGCTACCCGGAAACTTGGAATATTAATCTCGACCGGGATCACCGCCTCACTTCCGTATGTTAATGCGAACGGAGTCTCACCAGTGGCTACTTTGAACGTCGTTCGGTGAGCCCAGAGAACACTAGGCAACTCTTCCACCCAACGCCCCTTGGCGCCTAGGAGCCTAGTGTGCAACCCGTGTAAGATGCTCTTGTTAGCCGCCTCAGCTTGCCCATTAGCTTGCGGTTATGCTACGGATGAGAACCTAAGTACCACCCCATGCGCATCGCAAAACTCCACGAACTGTTTGCAATCGAATTGTTTGCCATGATCAGTGACAATAGACTCCGGCAGCCCAAAACGAGTGAAAATGTTCCTTCTTGTAAACTTGCGCACTTGTGCTTCCGTAATGGTCGCCAAGGGCTCTGCCTCCACCCATTTTGAAAAGTAGTCGATGGCGACAATCAAATACTTCAGCTGTCCGGGTGCCTTTGGAAAAGGACCTAGAAGGTCCATGCCCCACTGAGCAAAAGGCCAGGCGCCCGTGTTGCCCTGCATTGGGGCAGCGGGTATGTGAATGTCGTTGGCATGGATCTGACACTGGTGACAGGCGCCCGTGTGGGCCTTGGCATCTTTTCGCATTGTTGGCCAATAATATCCTTGTCGAAGCAACGTTTTCTCCAAACTACGAGCGCCAGCGTGCATTCCGCAAGTACCGTTGTGGACTTCCTCCAATGCCGCCTGACCCTCTTCCTTACTCAAACACCTTAAATATGTTCCTGAATGGGACATCTTGTACAGGCACCCCTCGATTATGGAGCACCGAGCCGTCTTGCGCCTTGCGCCTCCATGCCTCCTTTGGGTCCTCTGGGACTGTACCGGCCGTCAGGTATCCCAAGATGGGCGCCATCCAACCGTTAGTTTCCATAGAACCCTCCACGGTTGCTACCACGTATTCCTGTGGGACCTCTTTCGTGACGATAACTTTCCTTTCCTCATCAAAGTCTAAAGCCGTGGCCAACTTGGATAGTGCATCAGCATGGGCGCTTTCTTCTCTTGGGATGTGCACGAAGTCTAGCTCCCTGAACCAGGCGCCTTCTCTTCTGACCGCTTGGACATAGGCTTCTAAGGCTTCCTCTTTGACATCGAACGCCCCATTGAGCTGGTTGACCACAAGGGCCGAATCGGATTTGACACTAACATGCTGGGCGCCCAATTCTCGTGCCATGCGGAGTCCTGCCACGACCGCTGCATACTCAGCCGCATTGTTGGTCTTAAGTTCTGAGAACCGTAGAGCAATCTCATGCATGACTCCGCTTGGGCTAATAATCACTATTCCTGCCCCGGCGCCCACGCGGCTCGCCGCCCCGTCTACTTGAACTTGCCACGTCTCCTGGTCGACCCCTTCAGTCTCCACTATTCCCTCCGCCATAAAATCGGCAATCACCTGTGCTTTGATGGCCGGTCGAGGCGCGTACCGGATGTCGAACTCGCTCAGCTGAACGGCCCATTTAACAAGGCGCCCAGCCACGTCCATGGAGCCCAGTGTAGACTTGAGAGGTAAATTGGTGAGCACAACGATCGCATGCGCCTGGAAATAGGGGCGTAACTTGGTAGCGGCGGTCACGACTGCCAAGACGGCCTTTTCAATAGGCGCGTACCATTTCTCGTGTGGGCCCATCGTCTTGCTCACATGGTACACCGGCCTCTCTTCCCCCGTAGGCGCCTCTTTAGACACTAGTACCGCACTAACCGCCACGTCTGAGACCGCAATGTATAAATACAGGACCTCCCCGGCCTTGGGTGCCGTCATGACCGTGGGCGCCGCCAGTAGGCGCTTCAGCTCTTCGAACGCCTCGCTACACGCTTCATCCCATTGGAAACGAACCGCTTTCTTTAGGATCCTGAAGAAGGGGGCCGCTTTGTCGGCCGACCTTGGTATGAAGCGCCCAAGGGCTGCGAGTCGCCCCGCTAGGCCTTGTACTTCCTTAGGCGTCCTTGGTGGTGCAGGTTTGATGATGGCCTCCACTTGCTTCGGGTTTGCTTCAATTCCTCTCTTAGTGATCATGAAGCCTAAAAACTTGCCTGCCTCCGCGCCGAAGACGCATTTCAGGGGGTTGAGCCTAAGATTGTGAAGGCGCATGGTTTCAAAGGTCTCCCTCAAATCACTTAGGTGATCTCCCCGCTCGCGACTCTTGACTATCAAATCGTCTACATATGCCTCCACGTTCCGCCCAATCTGCCGTTGGAAAACTGTATTCACCATGCGTTGATATGTGGCACCCGCATTGTTCAGTCCAAATGCCATGACCCTATAGCAAAAGTTCCCGAAGGGCGTCATGAAGGCGGTCTTCACCCGATCCTCTTCAGCCATAGGGATCTGATGGTACCCGGAAAACATGTCGAGGAAACTGAGCATCTCATGATAAGCTGTGGCGTCCACTAGCAGGTCTATGCGGGGCATCGGGTATGCGTCCGTCGGACACGCCCTGTTGAGACTCGTGAAATCCACACACATCCTCCAGTCTCCTGCTGGCTTGGGGACAAACACCACATTGGATAACCACGTGACATAGGTTGCCTCCTCAACAAACCCGGCGCCTAGGAGCCTATCCACTTCTACCCTAAGCATGGCCTCCTTTTCTTGGGAAAGGTTCCTTCTCTTCTGCTGAACCGGCCTCCTCCCTTCCTCAACTGCCAACTTATGCACAGCCATCTCAGGCGCTACCCCGGGCATTTCTTTAGCACTCCACGCGAACAACTCCGCGAACTCCTTCAACAGAGCGACCAACTTCTCGACCATTTCGGGAGGCGCCTGGACCGAAATCCTGATCTGCCTTTCCGGTCGCTCCTCATCCAGGGGGATCAGCAATTCTTCGTCGGCCGCCTCCGCTCTGGGCGCCTCTTCGGAAGTAATCGCATTGATCCTTTGACTTTTACGCGGTTGCACGCTCTTAAGCATAGTATAAATGGGGGCGCCTCTCCCTCTTGCGATGCCCACTCCCTTCGGCGCTATGAACTTCAACGTCTGATGACAAGTGGACGCCACCCCATTGAACAAGGCCAAAAGGGGCCTGCCGAGTATAGCATTGTAGGGGGAGGGGCAATCCACAATCCCAAAATCGATAGCATGGGTGACCCGCTGCTCTTCGTCGCCCAAAGTAACAGGGAGGCGCACGCGCCCTATTACCTTCGCGGGCGCCCCTGAGAACCCGACGAGCATCGAGTCCGACGGTCATATTAAGTCAGGAGACAAGTGCATGCGCGCTACTGTATCCTTGAACAGCACGTCCATGGAACTCCCCGTGTCCACAAGCATCCTTTTCACCATGCACCCCGCCACTATTCCTTGAATTTCCAGCGCCTCTAAGGAAGGTATCCCATAAGCTTCATCAGGCACCTGGTTGAAACTAATGCACACCCCCTCGTGTCGATCAACCGATGCTGCTCTTAGGCGACTGTTAGCTTCCAATTTCTCTCTCAAATCTCCGGTGCCAGTAATCGCGTCCACCGTAAGCCTCACCTTTTCAGGCGCCTTCTCCTGGTCCAGCTCGAACGGAGACGGGGGGAGATCCTCCTTGGGCCCCGAACGGGCCACATATTCCCTATGCACCCTCTCTTCCGGTTTTTTGACGAACTCGTTAAGCATGCCCCTGTCCACCAATCCTTGCAATTCAGTCTTCAACTGGTAGCAATCAACTGTATTGTGCCCCCGCTCTCGATGGAAGTCACAAAATCGATCCAGGTTCTGTGGGTTGGGTTGCCCCCTCATAGGCCTTGGCCATCTCACGTGGTACCCCTTATCCTTCACATATTGCAACACGTTCTTTGGCGAGTCGTTAAGCTCTGTGAATTGATTCACTTTAGGCGCCGGGCGCCCCTGATCACTCCTCCGCACCGGTGGGACCGATGCTCCTCCATAGAAAGGCCTTGACTCGGGCGCCTGCCTTCGTCCATCTCCTTCCTCTCCCTTAGGGCGGCGCCTGTCGGCCCGTCTTGACGCTAGCGCCTCCTCCAACACTATAACTTTCTGCACCCTTCGATCCAAATCTTCCGTAGACACTACATCCCTTTTAGCTAGCGCCCGACAAAGCTCCTCACTAGTGGTGCACTCCTCAAGGAGGACTCCGAGCACCGGGGGCTGCACGTCTCTTACCGCCATGGCCACCGGGATCCACCGCTCATAGAACTCCCTCAAGGTTTCTCCCTCCTTCTGCTTGATCTTGAATAGGGAGCCCACGGTCAGTGTGCGCCTCTTTCTACTTGCGAACTTAGCCAGGAACATCGCCGCAAATTGCTCAAAGCATTCTATGCGCCCTTCCTCGATCTGATGGTACCAATCTAATACAACGCCTGATAATGTTGAGGGGAACACCTTGCATAAAGTTGCGTCTGAACTGTTGTACAGCTGCATTTTGGTGAAGTAGCTGTTGAGGTGGTCGTCCGGGTCCGCCGTACCATCATAGGTGGGAAGCGGCGGAATGTTGGTACTAGCGGGCTCCATGAGCACGCTCCGGGCCAAAGGCTGCCTTACCACAAACTGTCGATGCGGGCGCCCCGGCATCCACACGTTCCTCTCTCCCTCAGAATCTCCATAATCGGCCAGGCACCTCATGCTGGCAAGGCGCCTCAGCGAGCTGGACTCCCCTTCAGCTTCCATTGTACGCTCCCTCTTCCTTGCTCCGGGACTTGGGGCGCCCTCCTTCAACATTTCCACCTCTCTCCTCAACATCCCGATGGCCTCGTCTTGATCGGCTATGATCTTGAACAGTTCCTTCTTAGTCACCGAGGCCCCATCTGAATCCGGGCGCGGGTCTTCACTTCCCTCATCCTCCCCCATGCTGGGCGTTCCTCCTCCTGCTTCTTGAGACGCCTCCCCATGTGTTGCTCCTCCATCTCGCTTCCACCCTCTTCCATTGAAACTAGGCGCTCCCTCGTTGTGTTCTCCCCTACCTGGCGCGCCAATTGTTGATGCCCACTCGATCGGCCTACTTCTCTTCCGTACCAGCTGACTCCCTCACGATTAAGCCTGCACTCACAGAGGTGGGCCTTGTGGCCCGTTAGTCCTCCAACGCTCAAGTCAGTATCTTCTTAGTGAGAGAAGTGCTTGCAATGCACAATTTTAGTGAGAGAAGCCAAATTGAGTAAATGCTTACCCACCTCGCTATTTATAGCCGATCATTGCTTACCTGGACTTTCCCGTACGGATTCCCACGTCACCCTTACATTTAATGCAAGTGATCCCGGGCGCCCGCTCCGAAGGTGATTCCGGGCGCCCTCCCTAGGTGCGCACAATTCACCCTAGGCGCCTAACGCGCAAGTACCATTCCGGATGCTCAGGTCCACTTGCTGTTCCGATCTAAACCCATGGGCGCCAATCACGGCCCCCTCCGAAGTCTTGAGCGTGCTCAACTTCTCAGACTACTTGGGCTTCATGTCACTTAATGGGCCTCACCCACGTGTCGAAGCCTTCTCATTCGTACACCCCCAATAATTGCCCCCCAGTTAGGTGCTCAAGTTTTGGATTTCTTGAGCGCCTAACTACTAGGCTTTTATTCCCTCTTACAACTTTCATTGCGACCGCTGCTTGCCCCCCACTTCGCCGTGACCTTCATCCCTTTAGAACAGGCGTCTCGATCCTATTGAAACACCTAGGCGCCCCTAACTCAGGTGCCCCCCTCGTTATTATTCGCCTAACTTTTTTCCCGGGTTCCTACATACGGTCGCAAAACTTTCCTTCCTCCAGGCGCCTTCAATCCAACCCTTTTGTTTCTTAGTCGGCGCCCTCTCATCGCACCCGGGTGTGGGAAACACAATTATTTGCAGTTTTTGGTTATTTCGTATTAGTGTCGGTTTTTATTGATTGGGAGATTATTTGGGTATTTGGGGGAATAATCAGAGAGTTAATTGTTATGTTTTATTATTTGGGTAGCAGATAGGAATTAGACAGGTTATATAATCTGTAATAGTGGTCTTATTTTGGGATTAAGCAATTACAGAACCAAAAACCTAAATCCTAACTCTCTCTCTTCCCTCTCTCCTGCGAGCTCTCCCTCTCCCTCTCTTCTCCAAAGCTGCGGCAGCAGCACTCATTCTTCCCCTCTCCTTGTTCCAAAATCCCCAATTCTAATCCCTAGTTAGATCAATCCCTAATTGATCTAGCTAAATTCCCCAATTCCCATTCTGTAGGAAATCTTGTTTCCTACATCTGGTATCAGAGCCTGGCTCGAGAGTGAGTTCCTCTGAACTCTTGAACCAGGGAAGGCAACAATGGTATCGACCAAATCAATGAAGGCCGCGGAAAAGGCAGCGCAGGCAGCCGGGAGGAGTTCTGAGACGGGCGAGGTTCCGAACGAAGAGGTGGTGATGGAGGACCTTACTGAGCTAGAGGCGGTGAAGGTGGTGGTGCACGAGCACTCTGATGCGCTGGCCAGGCTCGAAGAAGGCCTGGCAAGAGTGCAGGCTGATGCGAAGGAGGATGCTGACTATCTGCGTCAGAGGCTGGAGGACCTGATGAGGGCAATTACCTCGTTGCAGGCAAAAGGAAGCGGCCCAGGGGGAGCACCGATCCCGACGGAGCCAATGTTCGAAGGAGGCGGCGGCCTGGGAGCGGCGGAGGCGGCTGCTGGAGGCGGGGCGACCGCGGCGGCGGCGCTGTCGGCGCCGACGGGTGCTGCGGCGACGGAGGGCGGGGCGGGCAGCGGGCCCGGTGGCGGGGCGATCCCGGCGGGGGTGTCGGCGGCTCGGGTTGCCGCGCCAATCGAGAAGGCCGAAGGGAGCAGGGCGGCGGACGCTGGGTCGGGCCGGGCTGGTCGGACTGCATTAGGGCTGGGCTCAGGCTCGGGCCTGTTACCTACACCCACGGCCCAAGAAATTGCGGCCCGCAAAGGAAAGGCTAAGATGGCTGGGTATGACACAGATGGGCCTCCTATGAATGGTGGGCCGGGCCAGCCGGGTCACTACACAAGGGTCCATAACGGGCTGGGATGGCTGGATCTGGAAGGTGGGCCTGAGTATGATCAACTAAGCTTGGCGGGCCAGCAGGCCCAGTGGGCTGAACAGGAGATGAGCCAGAGGGGGCCTGGTGGGCCGAATAGGCCCGCTGACCAGATGGGGCCGGGCGGGTCGGCTCCTATTGGGCCGGGACAGGCGGACGGGTTAGGAGGGGGACGGACCGAACCGGAGCGAACCGGGATTGGTCGGACCAGTGCTGATCGGACCGAGCTGAGCCGAACCGGACCGGGGCAGACCGGGATGGGTCGACCCGAGGTGGGTCGAACCGGGCATCGACCGAGTCCAACCGCTCAGCCGAACCGGAGGGCGGACAGCAGGGGTCCAGGAGGAGGAGAGGGCCCATATGAGGCGCCTCATGTCCCAGGGGGATACCCGAATCAGCCGGGCTACTATCCGGGTGACTATGGACACGGGAATCCTAACCAGATGCAGTGCTCTCAGTGGGGGCAGCCATGGAGGACGCCAGGAAATGACAGGTATGGGTCCCAGTATCCAAACTATGAGGGAATGGAGGGGATAGTTTTTCGAGCTAAGCCTCCTACCATTGAGTTTCCCAAATTCAATGGGCAGGAGGATGCAGGTCTTTGGTTGTATGCAGTTGAGAGGTGGTTTAAAAACCACCCAATTCCGGAGGAGAGGAAAGCCTATCTGGCATCGTTCTATCTGGAGGGCGATGCGCTCCAATGGTGGGAGTGGATGGAGAGATCCTATGCAGCAGCCGCAACTTTGATCACTTGGCCCATGTTTCAGGAGGAGCTCCGTTATCAGTTTGGTAAGTCAGAAGGGTGGGCTCCTGAGCAGTTGGCGAAGCTGAAGCAGACCGGCACGGTGGCTGAGTACCGTGCGGAGTTCTTCAAGTTGGGGAACCAGTGCAAGGGAGTCTCGGAGGACACCTTGGTGGGGTTGTGCATGGCGGGTCTCAAACCCGAGATAGCAGCGGCGGTCAGGGTGTTTGAGCCCGATTCTGTGAAAACTGCTTTTCGTCTTGCAGGTCATAAGGAGGAAGAGCTGGCTAGCTGGAGAAGCACCATTGGCCGCTTCTCAAAGCCGAGCGGGGGAGGAGGAAGCAGCGGTACTAGTGGCGGCACAGGAGGGACAACCGGGGGAGGCTCGACTGGAGCCATTGCCGGCAGTGGAGGCCCTGCTCCGGTGGCCAGGATGGGGCCGCGGGCCATACCGAAGGGATTCGTGCGACTGACGCCAGCAGAGATTGAGCAGAAGAGGCGGGAGGGCAAGTGCTTCAACTGCGATGGCCGGTTCACCATTGGTCATCAATGCCTGAAGCCGGATTTGATGATGTTGGTGGGGCGCTGGGAAGATGAAGCAGAGGATGAGGAGGAGGCCGCTGGAAATGGGGAGGAAGAGACTTAGTCTGCTGGAGGAACAACCTTGAGGACAAGGTTGTTTTTCGAAGGAAGAGGGGATGTGGGAAACACAATTATTTGCAGTTTTTGGTTATTTCGTATTAGTGTCGGTTTTTATTGATTGGGAGATTATTTGGGTATTTGGGGGAATAATCAGGGAGTTAATTGTTATGTTTTATTATTTGGGTAGCAGATAGGAATTAGACAGGTTATATAATCTGTAATAGTGGTCTTATTTTGGGATTAAGAAATTACAGAACCAAAAACCTAAATCCTAACTCTCTCTCTTCCCTCTCTCCTGCGAGCTCTCCCTCTCCCTCTCTTCTCCAAAGCTGCGGCAGCAGCACTCATTCTTCCCCTCTCCTTGTTCCAAAATCCCCAATTCTAATCCCTAGTTAGATCAATCCCTAATTGATCTAGCTAAATTCCCCAATTCCCATTCTGTAGGAAATCTTGTTTCCTACAACGGGCGCCTGGAGTTAGCGCTCTCTTCCTTGGGGCGCCCCGTAATCCGCCGTTTTTTAGTAGAAGCTCCCTTTTTCGGGCGCAGCAGTTTCGCCCAGAGCCCACAACAAACGCCCAGTCGCTCTCTCTCGTCGTGCGCCATAGTCATCCGGGCAATCAAAGTGTCGCTAGCCCTTAAATCAAAGCGCCTCGCCTCCTTGATTTGACGAAGGCGTCTTGATTGCCGAAGGCGCCTTGATTCACCTCGCCTCCTTGATTTGTTGAAGGCGCCTTCTGATCCAGCCGCCTCTCTCTCTCCCCTGCCCGAGGCACCTTGATTCGCTTGCTGCCCTACGCCTTGTGCTCCCGCCGCCTCTCCTCGATTTATCAAAGGCGCCTTCCGATCTAGCCGCTTCTCCTTCTCTCTTGCCCCCCTTCACAACCGCCGGTGTGGGATTCCCAACGACGCGGTTGTGAATCAGCCACGTGGCAATCGGCACGATATTCGAGGCGCTCCATTTTCTTTAAATGTAAGTTGATCCCCGGCATTGTTCTTCATTCGCCCCCGATTTGCCTTCTCACTCTAGCTTCTCTCTCTGCTTTGCCTTTCTCCCTTTTTTAGCGTTCTACTGTTCTCGCCGCGATGTCTCTCCCATCCGATGCTGCCGCCGCCGCCGCGGGCTCTTCTCAAAATCAAGGCGGCCCCTCCAAGACCGGTAAGCCACACTCTCCTTTCGCGTTTTTTTTTTTTTTTTTTTGTGAATGCTTGTATTGTTGTGATGGAGGCGCCTCTTACTGCTCCAACGGTTGTGCGCCTACTTGACTTGTTTTAGTGGAGACGCCAGCATTGTCACCCATACCGACGCCTTCATCGAACTACGATGTGCCGGAAGATGGTTCGTACAAGATAACTACTTGGGAAGGCACCTGGCCACCGGAGTATGCGCCGTGGGAGACAACGTGTTTGCCGACAAATGTGGCAGGGCCTGAGCATAACTCCACCATCTCGGCGTCGTGGATGAGAAGTTTGATCGATGGGCTCGGGCTCCCGCGCACCTGGACGTATGCGCCTCCATCTCCCATGGCCAGGGTAGGGTTGTGCGGGCCCCATTGGTTGGGCATATATCAGGAGTATTTCAGGTTCGGGCTCCGGTTTCCTATTGATCCCATTTTGGAGGGCATTCGGGAGTACTGCGAATGCACAATCGGGCGCCTATCTCCGTCCGTGATACTGATTGTTGTGCTCTTCAAGCTGAAGTGCCGAATTCATCATGTGCGCCCCACGTTCAACTTATTTCGCCACTTTTTCTCAGTGATTTCCCGAGACAACTGTCTGTCCTTGAAGCGGCGGAAGAAATTGCGCGCCCATTTCGTGACGAAGTGCCCTAAATTGGGGCGCACATGGTTCAACGGGTTCTTCTTTTTGAAGGCGCATAGGGATTACTTCTTTGAAAGTGGAGGCGCCTTTAGGACTGACTGGGAGCTTGGTACGGAGGCCCGCTTCAACGCTCCCGTTGTTCTAAGCCGAGAAGAGCGAGATGGGGCCGCCCTAATAAGCGCCTCTCCTGTAAACTTGCGCCCCACTGATGCACGGGCGCCTATTTTAGAGGAATATTATGCAGATGGTGTGTTGAGTGCCGTTTATGCCTTTTGCATTCTCTTTTGGGCGCCTTAGCTAATCCCTTGGATTTGCTTGCAGGTACGAGATTTGGCCGCATTGCTGACTTGATTAAGAGTCGGTATGAAAGGATGACTCTGGAGGAGCCTCAACAAGGAGGGTCCAACCTTGGGGAGTCTTCCCCCGCCTCGGTCTCCACTCCACAACCGCTGGTGGCTCCTATGGATAAAGGGAAGGGAAAGGCGCCCGGAGAGAAGACCACTGGGGCATCGAGCGAGGCGTCCACACCCTTGGGCGCAGATGGCTTGGAAGGCCGCGTCATAGTCGAGGACGTGGATGATCAAGAGGATGAAGTGCCCTTGATCACTCGAGGGAAGAGAGGAGGCGCCCAAATGACTCCACCAGCAAAACGGCACAGAGCTGACAAAGGAGAGGGAGGCGTCGCAAGTCAAGGCGATGCCCAGCCCCCACGATATGCAATCGTGGAAGGGCGCCTATTGGGGCCCGATGGAAGGCCCCCCATGATTCAGCCCAGGCGCACCGACTTGGGGCGGGTGGCCTTGTCTTGTTCATCCACGAGCAGCAGTGGAACGTGGATGCGCAATGGGCCTGGCTCTTTCGGCGTCGAAACTTCTGCAGGTGCCCTCCTCGATCTCGGAGGATCATCCATGGGCTGAAGTCGCCCGAATGGGAACCAAGGTATGCTCATTCGCGCCTAAATTTGCCTTGCACGTTTTCCCTTTGTGCAAATGTTCCTCTTTTTTTTTTTTTTTTTTTACTTGGGCGTTTTTTCACTTGGGCGTCTTATATTTGTGCAGATGCTCCTTCTTGCCGAGGCAGGCGCCCGGAAGACAGACCTGGCGATTGAGGAGTGCCGCGAGGCTCGGGCGTCTTTGTCCTCCATGAAGGACAACCTTGACACCACGACCATGCGCCGCGAGCAACTTGTGAAGGAGTGTGAGGAGGCGCAACACGTCCGAAACCTGATGTTGGATCCCGTTCGAAACCCAACGTCGGACCCCGTCCGAAACCCGACGTCGGATCGAGCGTCTCCGTCCGTCCGTACTCCGGCGACGACCACCCATCCTGTCTAATTGTCGTAGTCGGGCCACCCATCTCATTCCGATCCGGCCAGGTCTTGAATCTTGATCCATGGTGATTCCCTCGCCACAGCCGCCACGCAAGAACGAGGAGATTGAGAGGCACGGAAAGTGGATGAAAATGGTTGAGGGATCGTCGCACAATAAAAAAGTGGAAGGCAAATCGTTGCCCAGAATTGTGGGGAAAAAACGAAAGGCAAAGGCTAATTGTTGCCGGAATTTGCGGGAAAAAAAATGAGGAAGTTGAAGTCAGTATTTTGTTTATCCATGGCGGCTACAAAAGCCGGCCAGCGGTTCCGACGGCGGCGGGATAGGCAATTCAATTAGGTTTTTTAAGTGTTGAGGGACAAAATAGACTTTTTCATAAAATTATGGGCGGCAAATAGTAAATACGCGGGCGGCAAATATCGATTCACTAGCTTATCAGTTCTCCATTTGCTACTACTTAAGAGTCGAAATCGTTATGCTCAGTAGAGGTGGCAATTGGATCGAATTCGTGGATTCGTGGATTGGATTGGTGGATCCGTGGATCAAATGGATTGGATCCAATGGATTGGTGGATTCATGGATTGGATCAAATGGATTGGTGGATTGATCCATGAATCCAAATGACATCCAAGGTTTGGACCAAAATGTAAATTTTGAAAAGTTTAGGTACTAAAATTTCATAATGAAAAATTTTAGGTACCAAAATGTAATTTTCCAATGATATTTTTCGTATAAAAATATGAATTTTAGGTACCAAAATGTAAAATATAAAAAATATAGGTACCAAATCGTAATTTGCCATTTGGATCAAATGGATTGGATTTAAATGGATTGAATTAAGTGGATAATTTGATGGATGAATTGGATTGGATTCATGGATTTGGATCCTAATTGCCACCTCTAATGCTCAGTGTCATAGAGGCTTAGTGACTTCCATGGTTGTTGAGTTGACTTTAAAGTCGAAGGGTTGATGACATTGCACACCATCTTCTCCTTGAGGAGGAAGGAATAGACATCAAGAATACTTCATCGCCATTTGTTTGTTGAGATGTCTAAGGCGAAACCTTTGCTCCCAAGGAAATGAAGAAGAAGAGCAGGCACGAGGAGTGATGGTACAAATTAAACGCAAAGAGAAATGACACTTTGATGGGATGGCAAGGTGCAAGTGATACCACACTTCGTTATATACTAGATTAACGTCTGGTTCATTGGTCGGAATACTTTTTATTATTATTATAAAAGATAGCTTGTATTACCAAGAAACCAGAAGATCACAAACGATTACAACTCCGACTGGAGCCAAGCGGAAAAATTAAACCCCCCAATAAAAATAGGAAACAAAGAAAGGGATTTTTGAGCTGTCCTATGAACTACCCTATTGTTCTCCCTGCCTAAAAATTGGACCCTACCACCTAGGGCTGGGAAAATAGACCAGACCGTTAGAAAAACCGTGGTCCAAATCGTACCGCACAGTTTGGTACGGACCGTAGACCGTGAAGTATGGTCTGGTCTGGTCCATGGTCTGTATTATTTATGATTTGATCTCTTGGTCTGGTCTGGTCTAGACCGCGGTTTACCGGACCAAACCGTAGACCCAACTGACTTGTCAATACGTGTTAACAGCCCATTTGACCACTCTCCAAACTCCCACAACGACACCCAAGTCTCAACCTTAATTTTGTGAATCTCTTCCCTCCTTCATTCACAACCACATTTAACCACAGAGTAGAGATAATCGTGTCTCCATATGACATTATGTTAATGTTTATGACATTATGGTGCAAGTTGGGATGCTTTTACTTTGTATCTTTGTTATGTACTAAGATTTAGAGTATCAAAATTATTCATGCATGTTAGGATTAATGTTTTAAGGCAAATAACAATTATTTTTCTTGGTTATTGGTTCAATTTTTTGTGTGGTTAACTAAACTAATTATTCATTTTTCGTTGAGTGTGGTCTACCTGGACCAGACCGCACAGGCGTGGTCTGGACCAGACCGTATAGTCTGTGGTCTGGTCTATGGTCTATAATTTAGCCTCTCGGTCTGGACCGTAGACCGTATATATGGTCTGGTCTGGACCAGACCGCTCCGTTTCCCAGCCCTACTACCACCAGCCACCCCAGCAAGTAATTCTTGAACCTCATGAAGCACCGCTCCTCCCCGCCTATCCCAATCTCGTCCGAACAACACCTTCTCTATGACGACCTTGCCGTCCCCTTGATAGCAGACACCCTGTAATCCCAGAGACCGGCACCAAAGAATCACAGTGAGAGAATTATAATACACCGAAGATTAAAGAAGGTAATGAATGTTTGTATGCGAAAAAACTATATCCAACATCGGTTTCTGACGTGACAACACACATGAAAATATAGTGAATTGTACACTTGTTTAACCAAACACAATTGATTAGTGCATGTGTTTGATAAATCACTTGTGTATGAGTACGTCTTTGTTTATACTGATTTTTTCAAATTTTACAAAAGTTAGTATCATTATATAGATCATGTTAAATCATGTTTAGGGTGTTAGTCGGTGCGGTTTCGATTTAACCGCACCGAAATATCGGTTAACCGCAATCAAAATTGTCCCAAGATCGCTAACCGAAATCGAAACCGACAGAGACTTCGGTTAACCGAAAACCGCAAACATCGGTTTCGGTTTTCCATTGTGGTTAACCGAAACCGCAGGTTCTGGTTCACTTTCTCAGTTTTCGTTCATAAACCGACACCCAAAACCGAATTTCAACCACCTTTTTTAATGATTCACCCTCAATTTTGAGTGACCTGCTTTTGTTTCAGCCTCTATAATCACACACCATAAAGTCATCTAAATCAATTGAACATAAAGCCTAAAGCAACCACACAATTCAACCACAACTCCACAACATAAAGTCTACATGCCCACAATTCAACCACAAGTCACAATCACAACTAGACACAAATAACAAGTTCATTATCTCCAAATCATCAACCTAAATGATCCGAGGATCTTGCTCCAATTCATCTAACCCATAGTCATCATTTACTCCAAGATCTTCATCTAGCCCATAGTCATCAACCTAAGGTTCACTCTATCGAGTGCAAAGGGGAGTTAGAGAGGGGTGACTTTCGAGTTCTAACTCTTAAAAACATTCGAGACTCTTGATGGAGGGTTGTTTGCAATAGGTGAGAATTGGGATGTTTGGAATTGCGACTTTGATTGGTTTTGAATCTTACAACTTTTTCCCTTAGCCAAAGTAAAAAACCATGTAGTCACACTAGTAGGCGGTTATCGGTTTTCCTAATCGGTTAGTGGTTAACCACTAACCAAAATACTACTAACCGAAACCGAAACCAATAAGGAAGTAGGGGTTATCTGTTAACCACTAACCGACTTTATCGGTTCGGTTATCGGTTAAAATCGATAACCGACTAACCGTTTATCACCCCTACTTGTAATTGACTTGAAAGTCCAAGTTACAAAAGTGCGTTGTGTTTGGGCTGGATGACTTTGGGCTTTCTTTACAAAAAGATTTGGGCCTGCTGTTGAGTTTAGCTATTGTATGAAGCCCACATAAAACCAAAAGGTGGGTCGATTTGCCAAGAGCCCTCCCGGAATTTGGGGTTCTAATGAGTAGGTGATTGCGGCTGATTTTGGGGGTTCTA
The DNA here is from genome assembly GCA_946122785.1 of Linum tenue. Classification (NCBI taxonomy): domain Eukaryota; kingdom Viridiplantae; phylum Streptophyta; class Magnoliopsida; order Malpighiales; family Linaceae; genus Linum; species Linum tenue. Next base: position 3,626,514 of record CAMGYJ010000008.1, read on the forward strand.
GATGACTGATGGGAAATAAACGGAGAAGACTTTAATACCCCTCCGTAAATCACTCTGATTGCTGCATTCTGAAAAATCAGAAAAAACCACAGGCAGATTACTAATTAAATCTAGCAAAATCTGTATGATAATGTATATTTCTCTCCACTGACCTTACCGTTGGGTAGGGTCTTTTTTTTTTTTGGTTTCTTTTTACCGACACTACCAACGAAGCCTCTATATAATTAATATCTCTAAATGCTGAAAACCTGAAAAAACGAACCGTCGGTTGGTTATTCAACGGAAGGAAGGGAGAAAAAAAAACCGTCGGTTGGTTTTGCTCTCCACTTTCTCACCACCTCTTTTTCCTCTCCAGCTCTCTGTTTCTGACTTTCTCTTCTTACACCTCGACCCTGCAGGCGGGAGACCTTCTCCCAAATCTGAAACCCCACAAACAGTGAAGAATTCAGATCTGGAACCCGAACCACAAGTGACCAATTTCCCCAATCGATCCAGCGTCGAGACCCGGCGGGAGCTTGAAATCAAAGGTACTTTCGTCGAACAGCTTGTTTGCATGCTTCATCCAAATGCTGCACAATTCGAAGGCGTTTTTTTTCTTCTGTGATTCAGTTTCCATAGAGAGCAGAATTCCCTTTTGTCCGTACATGTGTAGTACTACTGCAAATGTTGACCGGTCTCTGTTCCCACATTCTTCAGGGGGACTGTTCCCTCGGCCACTCCGCCCGGCGACGAAAAAGCGACATTACAGCCAACGCCGCGACAATGCAGCTTCTCCGTACCTCCCCGCACCTCCTCTGCTTTCTCACTCTGCTTCTCGCCTCCAAAATGTCCGCCGTTTCCGCCTCCGGCCAGGTTCCGGCTCACAAGCCGGTTTCCGACCAGCACTGGTACCCCGCCACCGCCACCTGGTACGGCAGCCCCGAAGGCGACGGCAGCGACGGTATTTACTAATAAATTCCTCAATTCCGCAATTTTGTTAACAACGATTCAGTTTAATTTTGATGTACGTAAAGAGAGATCTGTAGAAATTGAATTAGGGATTTTTTGTTTTTTGTTTTGGGGATTTATGAAATTGGATAGGAGGCGCGTGCGGGTACGGGTCGATGGTGGACGTGAAGCCGTTCCGGGCCCGGGTCGGGGCGGTGAGCCCGGTTCTATTCCGCAACGGGGAAGGCTGCGGTGCCTGCTACAAGGTCCGGTGCTTGGACAAGAGTATTTGCTCGCGCCGGGCGGTGACGGTAATCGTCACCGACGAGTGCCCCGGCGGCTACTGCTCCAACGGCCGGACCCACTTCGACCTCAGCGGCGCCGCCTTCGGAAGGATGGCCGTCTCCGGCGAGGGCGGCCAGCTCAGGAACCGCGGCGAGCTCTCCGTCATTTACCGCCGGTACGTCGTGTTGGTCATTTATTTTTTCCCTTCCTGGTCTTCACTGTCTCTGCTTCTGCCACTGCTACTGCTTTTTCAGTTGTCATTTTCTTTTGTCGGCTTTTAATTTTTATTTTTTCTCTCTCGCTCTCAGTTATTGGTCAGCGGCGCTGTGTTTGGTTGCACCAGTCATTTTCTGTTTTCCTTTTTTAACCCTGAACTAAGCATGTTAGTTAAATTGCTTTTTTCTGAAGGCGTGGGTGTTTTCGTCCGTGTAAAATGCACCAACAAACAAGCCTGAAAATTCTTACATTTGCTATTATATAATTGTTTAAAATTAACGAGAAAATTATGAGAATTTAGTTAGTTAATTACTTTTGGTTTGCTAATTACGGCGAGATTACAGGACGGCGTGTAAGTATCCGGGGAAGAACATAGCGTTCCATGTGAACGAAGGGTCGACGAATTACTGGCTTTCTCTGCTGGTGGAGTTCGAGGACGGCGACGGCGACGTTGGTTCCATGCACATCCGACAAGTAATTATTATTCTCACCTACTTTTCACTTCTTCTATTCTTTCCTCTCTCTGCTTTGTTTGTTCACACGCTCCAACGCTTTTACCATCTAAATTGTTGACTACGTAATTAGAGGGGACAAAAAACTTACTAATCTTTGGTTAGGGTCCAGTAATAATCTATCTTTAAGCAAGATCTTTGATCTCGCTTTCACTTTACAAGTGCTTAAGCTTGTGCCCTTTGGAAAAGGCATGCCCACAGCTTCCAACTGCCAACTTTAGAAAATCAATTTCTGTGTCGGTAATGATCTCTCTCTCCCCCCATGCACTTCGAGTCAATCAAAGCGAGAGCCAAATCTGAAAGATTCTTCCTTTTCTTTTGTGCTTAGTGTAGAAGGAAGGTGCTTGTTTTCCGGAGTGGTGCACTTTAGTTTAGTTTGTGTATCATCACAAAAAAAAAAAAAAAAAGAGACTGGATCTTAAGTGGGCTCAGATCTGTGTCCACATTAAAGTTAATCAAAAGCAATAAGGCAAAATGGCCCTAAAGCTAAAGGCCCACAAAGTACAACAAAGGCCACTACTAATTTTGCTTTCCCCCACATGACTCGTTCTACTCTAGCATTTCTTTTTGTTAATGTTGGCTACATGTACATAAAGGTTGCAGTACTGTAGCCACTTCCCTGGAGAAAAAAAAATAAATGTGCATGTGACAAAAGGGTCCACTTCTGACAACATTTATGAAAATTTTTGAATGTGTTTATTATGTATATGGCAAAGTCCAAGAGAGTTCACCCAACCTTAGCCATTTCGTAGCCACGAAGTGTGTTGGGTGGTCTAAATATCTTGTCCCTTCTTCCACATTTAGGGTGGAGACTGGAGAGTGTTCCATGTCGCTTAACACTAGGGTTGAGTAACCCAACCCAACCCACAAAGAGATAACTAAGAGTGCTGCACGTTCTCATGATAACATGTAATGTTGTTGGTTGCAGGCGGGCGGGAGTGAGTGGATGGAGATGAAGCACGTCTGGGGTGCAAACTGGTGCATAATTGGGGGCCCATTGATGGGCCCATTCTCGGTGAAGCTCACCACTCTGTCAACGGGCCGATCCCTCTCGGCCCGGGATGTGATCCCGGGGAATTGGTCGCCCAAGGCTACCTACACTTCTCGACTCAACTTCTCTCCTTCCAAGCCATGAACATGAATCAAGGCATTTGGGGACTCTCTGTTTCATGGGTTTTTGAAGAAAATTAGCCCCTTGGATTATATGCTATCTTTTCGAGGGTCTAATATATCTTTTTTTTTATGTTTTTTTTTTTTTTAACCTTTGCAAGGTCGAGTGTGTTTTGTTTGTTTGTGTGTTTGTAGCCCTCTCCAAAGGGAGAGTGAGCTGTATTTACTTGTCTCCATAGGGTTACGTAATGTAATGTAATGGGTTGGTTGTTTTGCTTTCGGGTTGTTCTTGTTTTGGTGCAAGTTTTTATTGTTCTTGTTGTTGTAGGACCTCGTACCCTACGCAACGGGTCTTGAAATCAATGAGAACTACTTGCTTGGATTGAATAAGGTACTATTTTTCTTTTGTTCCTTCTGTTATACGTCCAATCAAGGTCATGATTATGACCCAACTTCTTCACAACTGTGATGAGGACAAAATTAAAAGACACTGAAGTTTTCTGTCTTTCAAGAGTGTTCTTGTTTACGGCATAAGACAACAAGGGAGAGAACCATTATTTGGAAGTTTGGTTTTAATCGTCAAATTGGCAAACCCTATGATTACATGTATCAATCAGTAACCAAATTTTGATAGCAACCAAATCGCAAGCAAGCGGTGTACATTAATACTGTGTGTTGGAGATGAAAGAAACAGAAACGGTCCCCCCATATGTGAAGTGGGAACTGTAGGCATGTGATATTGTGATGTGAGGGAGATTGAAAACGTAATCCTATTATCGGATGACAACACACAATCATCCCTCCCTCCCTTCCCCCATCCAACACTGGCCTTTCACGACTTTGAGTTTGATCTTTGATGTGATCCACCAATTCAGTAACTTCAACACATAATTGAAAAAGTAAGAGGAAAAAAAAAACTAACAAGATATCATTGACAAAAAGGACCAGAACAAACGTGCATGCAACAATTTTCTTTTTGCAAAATTTCAATAGTGTATTTCAATTGTATATCGTTACCCTGCCCGGTTTTACCTGCATTCCTATTTTTGATTTGAGCTTTGAACTCACATGGATCAAACACGAAAGTCTGGGGAGCAGTGATAACCCCAACCAAAGGCCCAAACGGCCCAACTACTCTGAAGTATCTATGTTGGACGAGTCCCTTAGATTTGATGGGGGGATGAACATAACCGAAAACCAGTGCTATAGTGTCCCTAACCCCAATTTCATAACAATATACCAACATATTAGAGCTTATATGTCTAGCCCATTTTATGTTATATTCGGAAGGATAGCACAAAATGGGGGAAAGATTACGAAAGATACTATACGAAGGATAGCTACGTACGAGGTCATAGGAAGTATGAAAATGAAAGACATAACATTCTCAACATCGAGTAGCAATACTTAGAGTTCTTAGATATTCATAGAAAGCATAAAAAATAAAGACACGAGATTCTTAGTCGTAAGTCCTAAAAATTCATATAAAGGGTGGAAAAATAATATCTCGTGACAACATAAGCATAATCTTCTTCTGAATCCTCACCTTGATCTTGCTACAACTCATAAGTTTTACCCATACTTCTATGAGATTATTTTAATTCAATCATAATGCTTAATTATTAAACTAATTTAACGTCAAAACTAAAAGATCATGAGTACTCACATTGCTAGGGGAACAACATCTCCTACTCTTGGATAGATCTTAACACGCAAAATGCATTTTTTGCAACTTATAGGTCCCAAACGAGAAGATATCATCTTCTAGGAGGACTCATGCTACTAAGAAAGTTGGATGATTGACTATGATTTCAAGGACTATTGCAATTGTCGCTCCAAGAAATGTAGGGACAAGAGGTTTGAAATTAGATAAAGATTTTTTTTCAAATCTTAATAGGAGTTGGATTGCTATTCCAACAAGGATTAACACTAATTGATCCATTTAATCGTATTCCAGCTAATATGCCACACCAATTAAAATTAGACGGTAAACTTTAAAGTCCGAATATAAATACTAATGCAAAAAAAAAATACAAACAGAAAATTCTAGACCAACTAGAAAAGTGTATTCAATGATTTTTTTTCCAAGAACTCTAAAAATGGATTGGCTATGTATAGTCCAAGATTTATTTGACATGCTAAACATTGTATCATCTCTTATGAGTATGACATTCTACTTGCAAGCGAGTTTGAACGATTTCTAAAGAACCACTGCTTAGGCTAGGTAAGGTGGTGGCATGGGGGCACATTTTAATGTCATTTTTTATGGACAATAAAAAAAATTATTAAGCACATGGTAGAGGATTTAAACACTATAACCTCTACAAATTTACAACTACTAAGCAGGCATACCTGCTAACTTGGTATACAAGGAACATACTTTGCTATCAAACTAGCTAAACTAGTATTCTACTAACCAATACATAGACAACTACATTTAACTCCAATCAACCTGGATTGCAGTACTACCCATCCTGGCCAATTCTACAATATGTTTAACCTTCCCCACAGTAGCGGTAGAGTCCAACCTAGCTCTTCCATGCAATTTTGTACATCTTTCACGCCAAAGTTGTTTTTTTTTTTGCCCCATTGATGCAAAGCAAAATTTGTTATGTTCTTAATTTTCTTTTTCCATTTAGGTTCTGACCAAGGGTTAAATAATCTCTACTCTATTCAAGGACACCAAATATGTTTGTAGGGTCAAACTATCTATTGAGGGTAATCATAAAAACCCATGAAGGTTCCTTTCTAAGGACACTGTCATCACTTTTAAGGCATTAGCTGGTAGTCACACTAATCTAATATCATAGTTTAAGACCCTCAAATTTGTTGTCGAACTCTGAACTGACAGTTATTCATACCAATGAGGGAGTGTTGGACAACCCTTGTCTTCTCAAGAGGTGTCAAATATCGATAATGTTTTTGTCGAGATGAACAGAATGGCCGGTCTTGCTCCCATTATAAGATGTTGACAAATGATGGCTTGTGAATCATGGGGTGTGTGGTTTTTCTAGCCTAATTTTTGTGTTTCTTGCACAATTTTCCTATTCTCATTTTACTTTCTTGAAAACTAACATGGCGTGTTTCGCATTGGATGCAGAATGATGCATGCCTCTAAGACGATAACGGGTGAAATAAGAAAATTACCTGAAAAGTGATAATCCTTCTCTATAGCGCTCAGCTAGGACACAATGGCCATTCCGATTTCCAATCCCTGAATTACCACTTTCCATCTTGCGCAATGTAGCATGTAGGGGTAAGCATATAAGCACATTGATTTGATGGTGAGTACAATTAGCTTATTCAATGGCCGAGTGATGGGCTGAAGAAATTGAAATCACAACATCAGTGCACTGTGGGCTATACTCAAAAGAACCCATAGGGGGATCCATTTGGGTTGCATGGCTGAGAAGGCCCATGCTCAGGTGAGCCCATTTTTCAAATTTGCTCGATTTGGCCGGGGGTATAGTTTGAATGTGTGTGTTGTAAATTCTCATACTCATGCCGTGCTCATATTTATGTTTAATGAAAACCAAATTAGTTAATAGTTAAAATAAAAACTCATCCAGCCAACAGAACACGCAGAAAACTAGTTCTAACAATCAAAGTTTACTAGCTTTCTGTACATGATTATGGGCAGTCATCCATTGCTTCCCCAAGGCAATCAGCTCACCATTACTTCTTCTTCTAACCTCTATCACCACTGAAGCCAGCCTTTCCTTCACTCCAACAACCTTTGCTTCTAACTCAATCTCTTCCTGACAATTAACATATTCAATTATCCATCCATCCATATCAAAACATCCAAAAACAGTACTAATTTAGGTTACTGTGATAACTTGAAGGACTAAATTGTCCATTAAATAAAACCACAAGGACGTGGGTAGCAATTGACCATGCCCCCTGTTTCTTTGCTCACCTGCAATTTGGCAGTGGAGAGGAAAGAGATGGTGAAATCAACGGAAGCCTTCAGATGGCCGACCAATGAGTAAATTGCAAACGCACTCAGATCGTCGATCATCGTCGCCATCGCTCCGACGTGCCAATTCCCATCTCCGTCCTGATTAATCCAAACCCGAATCAAAGAGAGAGAGAGGAAATTAAAACTCCATCGACCTCAGAAGAAAAAAACAGAGGAGGAAGAAGAAGGAGAAGTCAACTGACAGTGAGGCGATTGGGGACGGTGAAGTGACAGCGGATGAATCCCTTGCGCGACTCCACAATCCGGAGGCCGCCCATGGTCAACCCTTCCAGTTGACTATGGGGAGCTTTGGAACGTTCTTCCAGCCCTCTGTTCGATATCGCCACTCTGTCGTCCGTTGTCTTCCCGGCTTCGCCTCCTCCCATTGCTGTCTCTGTTTTCTGGGTTGGTGGAGTTGAGGGCCTATGACTTTTGGTTTGTTTTTTTATATATGGAGAAGATAACACCTTGGCCTCTCTGAATGATTGGGACTTGAGAGCAATTCACAGACAAACAGTTGCCTTGAGTATAATTAATAAATCACAAAATTAACAGTTGACCAGAGATGGAAATATTAAACTAAATGGGAATACAAGCCTATCTGGTTGTAGGTTGTTTACTTGTTTTGAGTAACCATCAGTATTTCATTACTAGAGGTATACCCAAACAATCAGCATAGATATTAAGACTTGTGCCTTAGCAAAAAATGGCAATGGTGGAATTATTTTCACCTCTTTTAGCTCCTTGTGCTTTCTTTAGCTCATTCTTGTCAATAACAATACAAATTTAGAAGTATATCAGGTGGTACGAAATGTATGATGTGTGGCTTTGTATGGAGCGGGCTGATAAGCATTATATGAAGAGAAAGATGTAAGACAGTGTTTGGAAATGCTAGGAGAAGTGATGCATGATCTGCAGCAACATTTTGCAGAAGAGACAGCTGCTCTAGCTTAGTTGTTGTTCATTACTCAGTTGTATTACCTCATACAAGTTTGAGTATTATTTGTAAAATGAACCTTATAATTTTTATATGTTAAATAAGCAATATTGATACCAAGTAACTATTAATCATCCACGTAAGATAAAATTTTACAATCATACTAGAATTCAAATCCTTTCTTAGGACAAGAGTTGTTCAAACTAGATAAATTTGGTTTTCCTAATCCTAATAGGATTTGGATTCCTATCCTAGGATATTTAATCCAAAGCCAACTAAGAGGCATAACCAATTCGGAATTAGACGTTAAATCTTGAATTGTATCAGAAATCCTAGTTCGATAAGAATTCATATATTGATTGAAATTTATATTCCAATGAGGAAATATATTTGATTATGTATATTTCAACAATCCAGCATAAATAACGACTTGCTCACATTCTCACCAGCTCTCTCGCTCGCTTCTTAGACTTCTATGCCGAGCATAACATTGTATTATCTCCTGTCATTTTCAGCGTGCAAAGTGTGATAATGAATTAATGATTAATCACCACAAAATCCAATCTTTAGTGATTATGATATGTCTTGCCTCGATAATTGCAATCGTAACCGATCAGCTTCAACTATGTAACTTCGCCTTCACGATATATAACAACAACCAAAATTCGATACACTAGTTATATTCCACAAACTACAAAGTTAATATATACGACAACATTGGCCATTTGGCCTATAAGCAATGGATGCACATGAACTATATGTTCTCAACATACATGGAAGTGGAACGCCTTGAGACCGATTCATAATTATAACAGTACAGAAAGGAATTCTCGGTGTCAAACAGACGAACAGTCTGCTATCGCTTAAGTTAATGAGAGAAATGGATAATCAGACTTACCACTTCATCTGTGTGGGGTTTGACAATAGATTTGAGTCGTCAATGATTGGAAAACTTCCCTTTCTCAAATATACAAAATAAAACAACAGTTCCGAGATTTATATATGTATTAACTGGCTTAACATTTAACAATAAACTGACAACACGCATTTATATGACCTTTACACCAAGCACCAAAACTAAAGGTCAAGAGCAAATACAAAAACAAGCTAGGTAGAGAGCTTATATATATATATAGCCTAGTATATGGTTTGATGGACATCACTATATTCCTGTCTATAGGGAGAGAGAGCTAGCTAGTTAGCTAGAGAAACTAAAAGGCGGTGGATCGATCGAGAATAAGGGCCAAAATTGTGAGCCACAAACCTATACATTTACATTATCCATATGTTATGAACATTTTTTCAGTGCACGGGGAGATTGTTGTTGATGGGCGGCTTCCGCTTAGGTTTATTCATCCCTTTGTAGTCCTTATGCATTAGGGCAACGATCTTCCTTGTCGCCTCTAGCAGCCTCTCGTCGTCACCATCTCCTTCAGTTGCAGCAACCTTCCGGCCGCTTTCGGCTCTGCTGCTGGCTGCTGCAGCAGGAAAAGCCGCCTGCTTCAAGTACCTCAGCTTCTTGTGATAAGCTGCAGTGTTTAGATTGTGATCATCATCATCATGGTCAGCCTTATTCTTCTTATTCTTCATGACCACCATTTTCCTTCCTCCAAGTTCCTAATGTAAGAGAAAAACATTACCATATAGCTATCATCAATGCAGTCAAAATCGTGCTTTAAAACTTTTAAAAACTTACGATTTTAGGTTTCTAGGTCACTAAAACGCTTCTACACAAAATCTCAGTTTTTATAACCAATGTAGTTAAAAACTCCGCTTAAAAACTTACGATTTTACGCTTCTAGATCACCAAAAACATTTCTACGTAGAAACTCGCTTTTGACTACATTGGCTATAATCATCATCATCAAACTTTGAACTAGCTATATATCTCGATACAACAAGAAACAGAAAAACAACACCTACAAGGGGGAAGAAAAAACTTCACATTTTTCTTATAGTGAAAACAGCCATGAGGGGAGCTATATGTATACCTTGTGGTTTTTCTGTGGAGTTATTACTTGATCGGCAATGGCGGCAGAAGAAGCCACCATAGGGAAACTGTTGTCATGATTCCTTCCATCACCCGAATGTTGAATCCCCAGAAAATCATCTATACAAAAAAAAAAAAAGCAGTTCAATCTCAAGTAGTGTCAAGAACCAGTTCATCTCAAGAATTCGATTTTTCGAGAAATGGACCCAAATACTTGTGAAAAGCAGGCAGTCTGGTGAACAAGCTAATTAAGTTACATTATTACCTTGGTGAGCAACAGCATAGTAGTCTCTTAGGACATTCACGAGAAAGAGAAGCCCCACCAGCATCCCTACAAACTTCACCTTCACCATCTTTGCAAAGTAAGTACTGTTTCTTCTTGATTAAGGGCAATTATTTGATAACTTGGGTTTTGCAGCAGAAAGAGAGGAGAATGGAGAGGGAACAAATTGGGGATTATTTATAGGAAAGAAACTATAGGGAATTATTATAGGGTATCTTTAGCTAGCTAACTAGCTTAGGGTTCAAATCCCCCAGCTGGCTTAGCTAGGGTTCCAAGAAAGATGGCAAAGAAAATTGGAAAATGGAAAGCAAGTCTTACTGTGCCTGCCTGCCTGCCGTCCACAATTTTAACTATTTTAAATTTTTTTACTGCACATTCCCACCACCCGGCATGCACATGCTTTACGTCGAAATTCTCAATCTCTGTACGTGTTGGAAAACTAGTAAAAAAATTAATAACTAAATAATATTACCCTTTTTTTTATTATGCGTTCAAAAGTTTGAACATATGGTCAAATAACGACTTTGAGTGAAGGAAACCTGCTACACGATATGGAGCGAATCGATGTTTTTGTCTGCAGGTAAATATATAAAAAAATCGATTGCTCGCCTAGATATTAAGAATTGATCTACGACCAGTCCTGTATTTTCCTTCCAAGTTCCACCGGCACAATCCAGCCCTCCTCTCTAGATTAAGAACTAATACAGCGTTTGTAAATTTTCGATTTTAAAGTATTCATTGGGTTACAGTCCAGTTTTCTTCGTCTCTTTTTAAATGTGGCTCAGTGCTCTATCATATTCTTGATCCGCCGCGGCTTGTTAACATGTTGTAGGCATTCATTTGTACTGATATTGTTGAATCAAACGTCCTCACAATGTTCTTCTTATTGAATGTGTTATTACGGTGTAGGCGTCAACCTATTTTGATATAATTAGATACAATCTTTTAATAATATCGATCGTTAGGTACGTACATACATATGTTGATATTTAACTCATAAAGTAATGTTCATATACATTTTTGTGCATATAACGATTGAGATAATCATCCGTATATACATTAGGCAATTTGTCTCTCAGCGATCCTTTAGTATATACTTTCTATTTCAATAGAATAAATGTAATTCTGTTCGTTGTTGAGGTCGATATTTGCTAATACGTATTGTACTATATACCTACTGCGTACACTCAATGTAAAAGTGTAGTATAGTATCATCACTTAGAGAATCAGAAATAGGTCAATCCTGCCTGACATATAACAATTTTAACAAACAAAGGTCAGAGGAAGTCCAAGAGAATCTTATTAGTTAAACATAAATCAATTATGGTAGCCCACTTACCAGTAACGAAGTTGATCAGAAAGAAGATGGTAAAATATAACAAAGTATCTCTGCTGATCTCCCTGCATGCATTGGATTCTCGATCCATCTAGAGGGATCATTTCTTACAATTTTACACTCTTTTCACTTGGCAACGATGTCATGTTATGGGTGCAGAATGGTGACGGACGACCAATAACCAAATCTTAGCTTCTTCAAGCAGTAGCTCGAAAGAAATTAAGCTGAGATTGATCCCGTTCTGGTCCGGTCTTTTCAGGAATATGAGTGCCAAATATGGGATTGGATACAGTTCAGTTCCGGCCTTGATCTGGTTCAATTTTGACCCGGTTCGGTCCCAATCCGGTCTTGATTTTAGATTGATCTTGTAGAGGGTTTGAGTGGCCTGAGGCCTAAAGGGTGAGGAGTTTGTTAGGTTTTGGGTGTTAGGCTCTCTTATACGGTTTTTATTCGGTTTTCGATTCGATCTCGAACGGTTTTTTACCTCAAATCTAAACCCGAAGATGGGATTGAATTGTGTGCTATTCGATCTCGATCCGGTCTCGGTCCGGGTTATACGGTTCGGTTTCGGGTAAAACCAAAAACCTGCACCAAATAGTCACCCCTACCCACAAGCTCAATCTAAAATCAAGACCGGATTGGGACCAGACCTGGTCAAGATCGGACCGAATCAAGACCAGACTGTATCCAATCCTATCTTTGGTCCTCATATTCCCGAAAAGATCGGACCAGGACCGGATCAATCCCAACCAGTTTACCCTGACCTGTTAGAGAGTGGTATAAGATAGTGTGTTTGAATCTCCACGACCCCCAATATTAACAGTCTATTAAAGCACAAGGTATGGTGGGCCTGTGCAAACTTCAAGCTCGTGAGTTGGCTTTCGTTTGAGAGAGCGTGTTAGAGAGTGGTATAAGATCCAACATAACCTTCTTTCAACAACTCGAGTTATTGGGATCAACTGGTTTATGACATGATCGGACCGTATAACTGTCATAAACCAGTTGGTCCCAATAACTCGATTTGTTGGGAGAAGTTCAATCTTGGATCATATACCACACACTAACACGACCCCTCAAACTAAAGCCACTCACAAGGGGTTGAAGTTTGCACAGGTCCGAATACCATGTGCTTAACAAATGGGGTCATCGGGAATCGAACACAAGACCTCTAGCTCGGTCATAGAAGGCTCTGATACCATGTCAAGAACCAGTTGATCCCAATAACTCGAGTTGTTGGGAGAAGGTTATGTTGTATCTTATACCACTCTCTAACACGCCCCCTCAAACGAAAGCCAACTCATGAGCTTGAAGTTTGCACAGGTCTGTCATACCTTGTGCTTGAAAGACAACTGGTAATATTATATTGGGGGTCGTGGAGATTCGAACAGGCAACCACTTGGCCTAACCAGCTCTGATACCATGTCATAAACCAGTTGATCCCTATAACTCGCATTGTTGGGAAATGTTCAATCTTGGATATATCATATACCACACACTAACAATAACCACCCCTATTAAGATGTGAGCACCATAGTAGAGTTAGTTTCACATTCATATCTAAGAGTTCGGTCCCTGGGCGTGATTTCCAAAAGAATATAATATACAGCATAGCATGCATGAGGGTTTGCTTTGAAAAATGCTTTCCTGTGGTCGACGATCATATATATGAGCAGAGGCCGGCCTGCAGGCAAAACGAATATATAAGCCTAGGGCAAAGCGCTTTCACTTCCCTATACAAATATATAACAATCTGCTGGTACGTTTCGTAGAATTTTCTATTACACGAGACCTGTACTTGCCTTCCTGAGTGCTTTAATTTGGTTCTCGATCGATGTTTTGATCTCTCTCTCTCTTTTTTCTTTCTTTTGCAGAACACGATGGATGGTTTGCGGATTCGGTCGTCTCGTCGTCCCACTTGATGCTTTTCGAATTGGGTGGTAGGTTGTCTGAAAAACAGCCTCGTCGCTAGCTGATAAAGCTCATAACCCAACAAGAAGTTGAGTCGATTCAGCTGGCGCAGCTGAAAGATAGTCCGCTAATCGCGCGCCTCGTCCTGCTCCCCACCGCCACGTGCCCACGTGCATGCTTAGCTTGCTGGCTGGTCTCGTTTTTGGAGATGATGACTCCCCCTCCTTAAGTTTAGCTTAGCCCTCAAGGCTCAGATACTACTCGCATATAATATCATTCTCATGCAACTAGAAAGTATAAATGTTAAAAAAAATGCATATGGTAACCAAATATCATTCTCATATAACTAGAAAGTATAAATGTTATGCATATGGTAACCAACGGAAATCAGGGGCGGAGACACAGTATTAGAAGGGTGTTCCACGGCACACCCTTGGATCGGGCTAGAACATCAAAAAATAGGGGTATTAGTTTATGCTATAGCTAGGATTTGAACGTGGAACCCCTTAACTATTAGCTTTGACATCTTACACTATACCACAATTACTTACGTGATACACTAATACGTTTTATTGCATATATATAATTTACCGTTACAAATAATAAGTAAATTAAATTAAAAAACCTCATAATTACATATGCTTATTCAAGAAGTAAACGAAAATTTAACCCTAACAAGCGAGCTTCTTGATAGTCTTGATGATGAATGTATTTTACAGACTTTTCAAAATATGAGAACCCGTCGTGGGTCACTATAAAAAATTGATAGTCATTTTAATTTTTTTAAATTGGCACCCCATTACCCAAAATCCTGGCTACGCCACTATACAAGGAAAGCGACCTTGTATTTTAGCGGTAGAGGAGGCTATATAGCTCCCCCAACTCTCAAAATCATATAAAATTACATGTAAATTGTAATAAATTGACAAAATATAATAATAAATAAGACGTTAACCCCCTCGTCGGTTTGAATTCCTTATGCGTAAATTTTTAGTCCCCCCCCCCCCTCATTCGAATTTCTGGCTCCGTCACTGGAAGGAACCCAAGACTTGTCGAGGCCGAATAGCTCCACTAGTACAAAATCGTCCGCTTTGGACCGAGCCCGCGTCCGATTTATTTATGGGTATCCTCTCCAAATTAAATGACCTCATAATAATGAGCTTGGTGGACACCTAATATAAAAGGGTTCCTTCTCTTATATTTTCGAAGTACTACTTGGATCGTCCAATATCATTCTACCTCATACCGAAATTTTGAAGAAAAATTCATGTTCCATCATTACCAAAATTCAAAACCATGATCTCTAACACACCTTCAAAAATTGTAACTAGCACATTTATTCCAACTCCAACCCGATAAGTGGATTTTGTGTATCTTATAAGGATGATATATATTTGATTTTTATAGTTAGGTGCTACTTAAACGATTTGTATTAGAGATCTCCAAGTTCAAGACCGGTGATAATATCACTATATCAAAACACTTAAAATTTTTGGGGTTTTCCACTTATTTCCATCTTTCTTTTTTGTCTTCTTTTGTTCAAAATAAAAAAGATAAATGGTAATAAGTGAAAAAAACCAAAAAATTTAAGTGGTCTGTGCTGACTTGACAGTGATATGGTGCATTGACCGTTAATCAACGCGTTTGACCGTCCAAGATAACGGTTAAATCTCGGGTTGAGCCAATTTTGTAACTTTGATCCAAAGTTGAGGCCACGAAGTTATAGATCGAAAAAATTTGGCAGGATGTTTAATATGTGAAAAGTTCGGGCCATACAATATATTAACCCATTTAATTTACCAAGTTTTTGTAAATACAAAATTACATCAACAATGATTGAAAAAGCTAACAAAACAATTTTATCATATATATATTTTTCTAAATGGACTCACCCTCGACAAAATCATGACTACGCTCCTAACTACCAGACACTTACTCCTTTTAGTTATACATAGAAGACGAAGGTGGCAGAGAAAGAATACGCAAAAATCACAATTCGACACCGTGCTTTGGAAATTTCTAGTTTCAGGAACTCTCAAAGAATCTTTATAGAAGAAGTTTAATTTAATATAAATTTGTCTTCCCGATCCGTAGCAGCGCATTTATAACAACATGCGTTTAATAATCATTGTTACAATTATCAAGCTGCTTTCAATACAGTTCAAAACAAGTTTTCACCCCAAAAAATAATCTGTAACTACAAAAAAATGAGTTAATAATTGACGCCCTAAATATTTAAATTTATCGCCCTAAATTTAAAAAATGGACACACTTGCCCCTATACCCAATTTCTATTCTAAACTCTGAATAAACAACTCAAAATGAATTAAAAAAAACAAGTAATTAATAAGAAATTGAAAATGATATAAACAGTAAATTGAAAATTTTTAGTTGTTTATCGCCCTAAATTTTGCTACCCGCCGCCGCTGCTACTCTGATCATCGTCGCCATCACCAAGCTCCGGTCGTCGTTGCCGGAAGAAGGAATCGGGATCCCACCTTTGCCGTTGCCCACAACCGTTCGTCGATTTCCGAATGGTAATCGCCCTTCCGTTCCACAGGCCGCACGGTTCTCCAACCCGTCCACCAGGCATCCCAACGCTTTTCCTACCCGCCTGACGTTCGGCTGTGCCGGATTTGATATCCGCCCTGGCCCGTGACTAAACGTGCGGCGTGCCCGCCCCGACCGCCATCAAACATGCTACGAGTCCGCCCCGACGGAGATGGATTTGCGGCGGTCAGCTTGCTGCTCAGAGGAAGGAAGCAGAGTGCGGTGGTGTCGGTTGTCGTGCGAGGCGAGCAAGAGCCGAGCGACATCGGCGGCTCATCAAGGAGGAGATATTGGGGCTGCTGTGCAGAGGAGAAGCGAAGGGGAAAGGGCCGGGATAGTTTTTTTTAGTTTAGGGGCAAAATTGTCCGCTCAATTAGTTTAGGGCGGTTTATTTAAAAATTTAGGGCGTTAAATAGAAATTCAGCAAAAGAATATGTCCTCTCAAGTAATTTTTGTGTAAGGATGGATCATATCTTAGGTCAATTGACCAATGTGAATGATGATGGGTATTATACTCCAATACAATATAGTAGAGTTTTATCAATTTTTCTTCGTTTTGAATTTGTTGGCTTCTCCTTAATTTTCAACAGGGCATAATAGTAATTATATTTGTCATTTTCATTTTTTTCTCCAACCAAGACACACACAAAAACCCCACGTCATTTGCAAAACGGTTAGTTATTGCCATAGAGGGGGAGTGGTGTTGATAAATTATAACTGCTTTCCTTTTCTTTAATTATGTAGTTTTAATTAAATTTATTTTAATGTAGCGTACATCCTTGTTAAAAAATCCCTTTCTTTTTGGATTGTTTCCTGTTTGGTTAAGACTTAAGATTAAGTGTTTATAATTTTCATTGCTCTTCAATAATTCTAAGTCAGTTCATAAAGATGATTAAGGGTTTTAATTGTTCTTCTATTTATCAATGTTTTAAAACCTAACGGTACCGATCAGTCGGACCGTATATATCGAGTACGAAACCCCAAATGGTAGGTAATTTTAGCGGTACGAAATGGTTGAATCACGATTTTAGTACAATATACATTATTACTAACTTTTTTGTTATAACTTCTGATACGATTTCACAGTCATTGCTATCTAGATAGTTAGGATATGGATACGGCCTTTTAACTTTTAATATTGAAAGATAATGATTTAATAAGAGGTATTTTATGATTAAAATTTTGAAATTTGGATTTTCCGTTGATTTGATGACTGAGGGTTGATCCTAAGAAGTTAAAAAGGGAAAATCTAGATAAGAGGTTTTTGTTCATGTTTTATTTTTCCTTTTTAAGAATTAGGATAAAATATGACATAAATACTGTCAAATTATGAATATATATTTTTTTTAATGGAAAAGGGTACACGGTTGAGTTAAGCACTTGAATTATTTGTTAAGTATCATGGACTCGAGAATCTTAGATAAGTTATTTAGGTGTATAGCTCATATTCATGAAGGTTTGTCTAACTTACTCATAATTCTTGAATTTCAAGAGATCGAATGAGACAAATCATGAGAAGATATGTTTTTTCTTTTTCTTCTTATTGCACGAGAAGGATTAGAATATCATGACATAACTGAAAAATCAACTTATAATAAGTCTCACTACTTTTCGGCAGCTGCATCCGCAAGAACTTACCCAATTCTATACCAAGTATTTAATGAACAGTGCAGCAACACATATGGGAGGAAGAGGTTCTTAATTAATTCTTATACATTCATTATCGAAGGAAGAATGAAGACACACCGCATGACTATCTATGAGTGTGTGTTATTATATGCGGCTCCAAGTACCCACGTCCACCGTCTCTTTCGATTCTCTAACTGTGACAGTAATGAACGAGTCATCATCGATCATGTGTAAATTACTAAATTGTAATACTGTTCCGCCGCTGGTTAGCATTTTGATGTATTTAATTATATGCATAATTTAATCTGGTTTTGGGGTATGTGAACCCGGCCGGCCGGCCGGCCCATGGTAAGTAGTAGGGCTTCGATACTACAATCTGCATTACCCATGTACATGCATGCCCCGACGCCTAACTTGATTGGTTCATAGTAAAATGCAGTCCTATAAATTTATTATCTGTGTTGGCTCAGTTTGTACGTATCATCATAAATGCCAAACCTATAAAAAAAAAAAAAAACCCAACTATTTGCAAAACCGTCTTACAGCTCTGTTTTGAATGGTGGTAGACAAGGGATATTATAAATTACACGTTTGGTCACTCAAATTATACAAATCTTTCACGTTTGCCATCCGAATTACTTTTCTTTCTTATTCGCAACTAACTTTACGAATCGTTTCACGGTTGGTCACCGGCCGTTACACTCCGTTAAGTTTGTCCTACGTGGCAATCAACTATAAAGTTTGACCGTTAACTAGATGATGTGGAAATAAAAAAAATATAAAAAAAAATAAAATTTTCTTTCCACCTCATCATTGCACTTATTTTGTCTATATAATTTATCATATTAATAATTTAATAAAATTTAATAAATTAAAAAATGATGAAAATTCTTCTTTTGTTTTCCATTCCTTTCCCAGCTAGCTTCCCATCTAGAGGCCGTTTCTGTGTACCGGCACGGCACTAGTGCCGTCCCTTTTTCAACCGTTGGATTAATTATATTTAATAAGGACCATAGATCAATAATCACTACCTAACCAATACAGGTTGAACCTATTATACTCGGCCGGAAGAGAAAAATTGTTTATAACTGATCAAAATAATTATTTTATCAATTGCAGCCACTCTTCCCCCAAAACAATCGTGCATCTTTGTCGAACAGTTCTACTAGAAATCGATCTACGAACAGTTGCAGCAGCATGCTCCCTTAATGGCTTGATCATCGGCGGAAAGTACAGATTAACATAGCTGATAGGGGCTCGAGATCTTGGTGGGGATAGTCGGTCGGCGCAAGATGCTTAACGGCGATGATATGGTGGTGGATTTCTGGTGAGAATCGACGATTAGCTAAATCAAACCCACCCAAAATAATAACCCATCTGTCTGGTTTCAACCATTCCAAATCACAATTATATTAATCAAACCGGCCAGAATAATGAGACGGCACCAGTGCAGTCACGGTACCAAAGAAGTGCCGCCGTCGGGATCATCGGTCAATCTCCTCAAAGCTGATCAGGTTAATTCGCTTCCATCATCATGGTTATAGCAGAAGCCATTGTTTCTGTAGTCCTGACCCAGCTGAGTTCCATCACCGCCTAAGAGCTCAAGAAACACGGGAAGCTTGTCCTCGGCGCTGCGAAAGATGTGGAGAAGCTCAAATCCACTTTCACCGCCATCGGAGCTCTGCTGTTGGATGCAGAAGAGAAGCAATGGAAGGATGAAGGCATCAAAAAATGGTTGAAGAAGGTCGTGGACGTCTCCTACGAGATCGATGATGTGCTGGACGAGTGGAGAACCAAGATCCTCAAGCGTCAACTCAAAGGAGGCGGCGGCGATCAACATGCTCGGCACAGCTCTCTGTCGAGCACCAAGTCATCGGCAAGTTCATCTGTACTCCGGGAAACGTTCAGTGCCTCAACGGAGGGCCTTTGGAAAAGAGAAACGGGAAGAGAAATGGAGGTCAGGAACGGATGCCGGCCGGAATTTCCAGGGTAGTTGTCGGAATCGGGAATAGACTTTCTGAGCAAGTGCTTCGCAAAGGATTATAACCACCGCCCTGACGTGATTCCCCGGAATTTGATTTGCCCATTTTTTGTAATTTATTAAATTTTATTAAATTATTAATATGATAAATTATATAGATAAAATAAGTGCAATGATGAGGTGGAAAGAAAATTTTATTTTTTTTATTTTTTTTTAATTTCCACGTCATCTAGTTAACGGTCAAACTTTATAGTTGACTGCCACGTAGGACAAACTTAACAGAGTGTAACGGCCGGTGACCAACCGTGAAACGATTCGTAAAGTTAGTGGCGAATAAGAAAGAAAAGTAATTCGAGTGACAAACGTGAAAGATTTGTATAATTTGAGTGACCAAACGTGTAATTTAGCCATAAGTTTTTACAGATTTTTGGATCTTATATCGAAAACTATGCTAGGACCGTATTAAATAGAACACAACTATGCACTAACCGATACATAGATTGTTTTGGATCCGGTGTATAATTTCGTTTAGCAATGGTGATACAATTTCTATCATAGTTATATATATATACTAGACATAAGGCCGCACTTCGATGCGGTGAGCAAGCGTAGATTATTTGGGAGCCAGTGACGGAGCCAGGTTGTAAAATTAGGTGCGTACTCTTTTCAAAATATAAAAAAATATATTTAATAATTAAAATTAAAATTGAATGGAAACTAGCAGGCTAGAAAAGGGAGAGGCCAGTAGTTGTCAAGCTTCATAGTTCTTGGACAAAATTGAATAGGGTAATTGAGAATAAAGAACTCAAATAGAGATTTATTGTAATTGAAGATTTCATTTATAGGGTATAAATTAATTTAATATCAATCAAATAACAACCACTGAGTTGTATTGTAGTGATAAAATACTTTTTATACTCTATCACTGCGATGAATTTGAATATTTGATTCCTTGTATAAATATATATAAAAATATATTAATTTTTTTCCAAAACTTACCTGTGTCCTGGGACACATCCCAAACACCCTGCCTCCGCCTATGGTCCCGAGTAGTGTTTGCAAGTCATCCCGAACATGTTACTATAAGCGATAACATTGATTTTAACTCTCGTTGCAATGACCATCTATGACATACTTGGAGAAAATAATCAAGTTCTCCATAACCGGAGGATGGAGAGAAATGTTAATCGCGAATCAATGGCGGCAGCTGGTGTTGCATGCATGTGTACGTAAGGGTTTCAGGAACACGAAGAAAAAAGATCTAAATGTTTGATCGAGATAACATAAATAGGGGTAAAAGCAAAATGGATTAATTACAACCTATCCAAATTGTTGATCATCGCTTGCTTCCTTTTTTTAACATAGATTGGTAGTTTATAAGGTACTACAAAATCATACACAATAATTGATACATAATCGAATTACCGACGAAACGATCTTTTTGTCACTAATTATCGATCATCGCTTTCTTACTTTATAATAGAATAATCTGTCATTTTTTTGCAATTGAAACCCCGTCACCACTATCTCTTATGGTTTAATTAATATCCTTTCTAAATTCCAGAAACACTTTAAGAGGAAAAAAATTGAGCAGAGGAAAGGGAAATATGAAACCTCAAAGTTTGATCTACCGCATTAGGCATGTATTATGTGAAGAATAAAATGTAAAGGGACGATAGATTAGATGCAAATGTTAGGGAAGAGAAAGAGATGAGGGGAGAGAGTCACCGCTACAAAAATAAATGATCATGGTGGAACTTAGTGAAGCTCTTAGTGAACAGTAAGTAGGATTTAGATTTGTATGTAATAATTAAGTGGCGATATCGCACCCTTATCACGGGACGGAGATAGCCAATAAGCATGCATTATGTTATGTGGTCCATTTATGATGTTTTGTTAGCATTATTAGTCTAAAGTTAATTTTTTTGTTAGCGGTTTTGTTAGTAATATTGACTTGGACAATATGATATTGACTAAGAAGAAATATATAGCAGTCAACATTCAATTTAATTTTTTAAAAAATTTGGCTAGTAAATGATATTTACCTAAGCCCAAGTAGACCCATTGATTATAGGTAGGGTATGAGTGACGTATATATGAGTTTGGAAGTTTGTAGATGAGTTTGGATAGGGTATGGATATTTACTTCCATAATCTAAATGTGTATGAGTTGGGTATGAATACCTATTTATTCAAGGTGTTTTAATTACACGTACAAAAATTAGACCTATTTGTAGAACTTCAAAGTTTAGGTACCAAAATGTAATACACAAAAATTTTAGGTACTAAATGTAATGTTTCATCAATATTTTTTGAGGACTTATATGCTAAAAAATTAATTTAGGTTATAAATCTAAAGATTTATTAAGTTTAGGTACATAACTGTAATTTGCATAGTTGAGACTTAATTCCTTTCATTGTGATGTATTTAAGATGATAATTATTTACTTTTTTTTATAGAAAACAGAAACTATTTATTTTATTTGGGTAGATAACTAGCCAAACATTCCATGTATATTTGTTGAAAATTTAAGGTCGGGTGAAAAAGAAAAACCCTAGTGAGAAGTAAAAGGAATCCAAACTGGAACTCGCTTAAAATTCCAAGCCTTCAAATCTCATAGTGGAAAATGACGTCTTTCTAATAAGTAATAATCATATATATTTATTTTTAATTGGACTCGACATTGAGCTGAAAAAGTTAGTGATTCATGGTTCAATTATTAGTTCTTTAGATTGTTGGTGAGTCGTGTATAGACCCGTTCATATTGTGATCATTAAATAATATACTAATTATGGTTAGACGAAGAAGGCAAAGAAAAAAAAGGGTTATGAAAGGCGAGTGAAAAATGAAACGAAGAAGAAGTAGATGATGAAAAGGTTTTGACCAATTCTTTTAGGTGGTCGTCAATACAACAGTCAACCCTTTGCACCGTAGCAATTTATTGACACTTGCTTATGTAGATGTCGCATATTTTGTCACATGTAGTTAGTAGAAGTTTGTTTAGTACGCAGTAAATGTACCAAATGAGTTTATAAATTTGTTCTTGCAATATTTTAGAGACGTCTCTCTTTTATCATTTATTTTATGTTTCACGTAATGAGCAAATATAAAATGATTGAATCTTCTCCATAGTTGAGTGATACAACATCTTGTATTGTACAAACTAAATTTATACTTTTATGTTATGGTGGATTGGATTCATGATTGGTTCAAAAGGATTGGTGGATTGGATTCATGGATTTAAGTGAAATCTAAACATTGGATCAATATGTAAATTTAAAAAATTGTAGGTATGCAAATCTTATAATATTTAGGTACCAAAATATTTTCAATGATTTTATATTAAAAATTAAATTTGGAGTATCAAAATATAATATTGTACATTATAGTGACTAATCTATAATTTTTAGTGGACAGTAAACGGTTTACTTCAGATTTATATATATTAATTAATTAATTGTCTTACCATAGTGAGAGGGGTATGAACCTAGTACCCCTAATAAATGATAATTTATATACTCTTTTCCCAATTGTCTATGCTTGTGTCTTTATCGTTTTGTTTGCATCTTACTCACTATCATTATCGTAACGTGATACTCATACTAATCAAAAATTTATCAAGAACTCTTACGTACCAACAATGCATATGATTGATTATTGAACTAACATAAAGGCAATGACTAATTAGCAAGTACATTTACAACTTTTTGAATAAAGAAGTGAACCTTTGTAAGATCACTTTCTAACAAATTATGTATTACTCATACGCCTCTTAATTTAGTAACATCTCAGTGGTATGCTGACAAAAACTACAATACGTCAACATTGAACAAATAAATTCCATACTAGTGTACACTCGTACGCTCTTTAACAACATCTTATTCAACTCTCTGATCTAATAATAATAATAATAAAAATACATCAACATCAGTTTAATTTAAACGCATAAACATTAGTGTTCCCATCTCGTGAATATATTGTGGACATTTTTTCCCTCAAATTATCCTTTTACGCATATAAACCTTGTTCTTACTATATCTTCATATATTATCCGTGGGACTACGACAACGTATTGGATCTGAATATGCCAATCCTTTGAGAGTTCTTCAAGTTCTAGCGGATGAGACAAAACGTTTTTGAGAATTTTTTTACATCTCGAGGAGATAATTTACCATTAAATTTTGAATGAATCACATAAAATTAAATAGGGACCACCCGAATCATTTTCTACCCTAATTTGGCTTCTGGTTGAAATATACTCTTGAAATTTGTTGTGAATGGACAAAATAACTAACAAAAATGGCTGGGAAAAATTATCGTATTCCAAAATAAACGAAACATATATAAACAAACAGAAATGCGAAATTAATTAATAAATTTCCGTTAGGGGGAGGTCTCCGCTTCTCCGGAAAGGAAGTTGGGATAAAAAAAACTCCGAAGCGGGAGAAGAAAGGAGGGTGCGGGAAAACAAGCGAGTGAAAGTGCGAGAGAAGAGGGAATTCTTAAGCAAATTGCGTTTCTTCTTCCTTCGTTCCCCTTCCCATTCCACCAGCAGCGTTCCCCCGCCCTCCTCCATTTGTGCTTCCGCTTCTGCTTCAACTTCCGTTTCCCCTCCCCCTTCCGCCTCCGTCCCTCGTCCTAACGGCGGTGGCTGCTCTCCCTCGCGTCTCCGCCGTCACTGCTCCGAATCTCCGTCATCATGTCGCTTCTTCTGTTCCCCGGTGAGCCTCTTCCCCCCCCCCCCCCCCCCCCTCTCTCTCTCTCTCTCTCTCTCCCATCAATTGATTTGTTCGTTCCGAATCGCTCTTCGTTTGTTTCCACCGCTTTGTTTATGAGACTGTGATCCAATTCTCGAGCATATTTTTTATGGCGGGAAACCGAGGAATCTCTGTGAACGCCTGTTCCGCGTCCGTTATGTATTTGTTTGGCTCATTCTTCACCGATGAGTGTAATATGATTGATCTCATCAGAAGAAATGAATGGATGAGTGTGAAGTAGGTCATTGGTGTTTTGAATTTTGCACTTTGCGTACTGACGGATGTAATTGAAATGAATCGTCCTCAACATCTGGATCGCTGAATTTTACTGGCTTCGCTGGTTTGTGGTGGTTAGGATTCTGTTTCCTGACTTTGTAGAATGGCTGTATTCATTAGTTCTTTCTGATGCGATGTTGTTGTTACAATACTACCGATGCAATTGATTTGAATCGTGATTCGCTGAAGTTAATTCGCTTCGCTGGTTTATGGTGGTTAGGTTTCTGTTTCTGACTTTGTAGAATGACTGTATTCGTTAATCCTTTCTGATGTGATGTTTATGTTACAATACTACCGTTATTTTGTTTCCCGTCCATTGTTTGTTCAATCAAGTTGGGAGGCAGGCATTTCTGTGGATGCTTTCGTCGTAGTTAGTATCTTTGGATGTGGTTCGTGGTTGCTCTGAGTAGATTAAGGATGTCAAAGTTCATTCAACTTAGGTTGTTTGACAGTTTCTTTTTGCCGAGCTTCTTCAGTGTGGTTTGTGATACTTCTGACAAGCATTTAACACGTTTGATTTGATTAGCCAGGATTATCACATGGATTGTCCAACAGCATTGCAGTTTCTCCAGATCTATTTCATAGCTGCAACCACTCCAACCTGATAGCTACAAGAGTAAATTTTGGCAAGCTACTTTGATCATGGTTATGTCCGGTACAAAAATTTCTAGTTGTTTATTGCTGGCATTCAAGCATGGTGTCTGCTTGAGAGAAAAGCTCTCTGGTGTCGCCATCTCTGCTGCTGGCTCTGAATTGTACAGCTTCTTCTCTTTGACCTTCTTCAACGTTTTCTGATCTCGAGTTAACTCTGTACATATAAAGAGATATGGCAGTTGCAACTTTGAAAGGACACTTTCCAGCAAGTGAGTATGGTGGAAGTAAACGAATTGAAGCGAGAAAACCTTCTCCTAGGAGGCGGCGTGTATTCGTCCAAACTGAAACAGGATTTGTTTTGGGAATTGAACTAGATGGGAGTGATAACGCCCACACGGTGAAGAGAAAGCTACAGCTTGCCCTCAACATCCCAACGGAGGAGAGATCCTTGATATTTGGCGATGTAATACTGAAAAATGATCTGAGTGAAGTTAGAAACTGTTCTCCACTTCTCCTCACAAGGAACTTCATGCACAGAAGCTCATCGACTCCATGTCTTTCGCCACGTGCAAAGGATCATCTTCAGCAGAGTGACAAGAGCAGCCCAATTGAGATACTTGGATTTTCAGATCATTTTGCTGTAGTAAAGCCACTAGTGAGAGAAATCACAATAGCAATGAGAAATGGTGTCAATCCAACCCCCACTCATGGCGGCCTTGGAGGTGCATACTATTTCAAAAATTGCCAATATGAAAATATTGCCATTGTGAAACCCACAGATGAAGAGCCTTATGCCCCCAACAACCCCAAAGGGTTTGTCGGGAAGGCCCTCGGTCAGCCGGGTCTGAAACGTTCAGTTCGGGTTGGTGAAACGGGGTTCAGAGAAGTGGCAGCTTACCTTCTCGATCGTGGTCACTTTGCCAATGTGCCTCCCACAGTCCTTGTAAAGGTGACGCATTCCATTTTCAACATCAACGATGGAATGAATCAGGGCAAGCAGCATCAACACCCAAAGAAGCAGGTTAGCAAGATTGCATCGCTTCAGAAGTACATACATCATGATTTTGATGCCAGTGACCATGGGACTTCGAGTTTCCCGGTTGCTGCTGTGCATAGGATAGGAATCTTAGACGTGAGAATCTTGAATACCGACAGGCATGCAGGGAATCTTCTGGTTAGGAAGCTGGATGGGATTGGAAGGTTTGGACAAGTCGACCTTATCCCCATTGATCATGGACTATGCCTTCCAGAAGACTTGGAGAACCCATATTTCGAGTGGATAAACTGGCCACAAGCTTCATTACCATTCTCCGATGACGAGCTCGAGTACATAAACAGTCTCGAGCCTTGTCGAGATGCTGACATGTTGAGGAGGGAACTGCCGATGATTAGAGAGGCGTGCCTCAGGATTCTAGTCGTTTGCACAATTTTCCTGAAGCAAGCCGCAGGTTTCGGTCTGTGCTTGGGAGAGATTGGAGAAATGATGAGTAGGGAGTTCTGCGGTCCAGAAGAGGAACCTAGTGAGTTTGAGCTCATATGCATGGAGGCAAGAAGTCGAGTAGAGGAGTCAAGATCATCATCCCCTTCTTCTGACGTGAAGAAAGGAGGAGATAGTAACGAGGAGTTCCAGTTTGACATTGACTGTGAGGCCGAACTATATGGGCCACCGTTAAGAACAGTTTCATTTGGGTGCAGGAACGTCCGGAACCTACTTTCCAAGCTAGAGGAGAGTCTTGAAGAGGAAGAGGAGGATGGGCTAACTACTACTGCAGTTGTAGATATTAGTACTGACCCTGATGTTGGTGAAATCGCAGTTATGACTACGACCTTGGCTAAAAGGTCAATGTTGTTAAAGAACATGAGTTTAGGTGAGAAGAGCTGGAGGCGCGAGATTGCAATGGAGAAACTCGGGTGTATGGCTGGGGTATCGTCTGGGAACAGGAGTGTGAATGAACAGCTTCCTTTGAGCTGCAGCTTTGTGAAGATTTCTGAGCTGAGTGAAGGGGAGTGGACACAGTTTCTCGACATTTTCCAGAAGTTGCTGTACCCTGCTTTTGAAAACCGTGAATCAGCAGGAAAGCAAGGTCAGAGAAACCCAAGACAGCGGTTAGGAACCTCGTGCCAGTTTTGACCCAGCTTCGGAATATGCAGCTTGCCAGTATCTCCAACCCTTTCAGCTGGAAGTATATCACAAGCTGCTGAGGTGAGAACTACTTTTTTGTTCCTCTCTGTGTAATATCAAATATGCATTTTTTACCTTCTTTTTTTCTTCCCCCCTTTTTTTACTATTTCCCCACTCTCTGGCTCTACTTTTTGCTTAGACTGCAAAAAATCTGCTATTCTAGGCATTTGATTGTAATAAAAGTGGAAAACACAGGAACTAATAAGACATAATGTATAGAAAGGTTCCTGATGTTCTCTTCTGCTGCAAATGAGTAAATAATCCTTGTAAGGGACGATTAATTTGCAGCAGCTAAGATGTTACTGATTGTAGTGATAAATGGAAAAACACAGGAACTGCAATGTTCGTTGTGTTCTGCTCTTTTGGAGCATACCATTATTGAATTTCTTTGATGCCTTGCCATGTGTTTTTGTTTAAGAGTAGCAATGAAGTAGGCCAATTTGGTTACAGAAAGATAATCAATATTGATCGTTGTGTTAGAGAAATCCCCTAAAGAGATGTCGTGATCCTTGATGAACAAGTAACGACGATCTTATGAACCTGTTTATTGGATGTGATAATATCCCAGCAACCAACAAATTGTAGGGGTAAAAGAAAGGAAATCAAGTCATAGTACTGATCTAGACATTTTGTATTCTTAAATTTGAACACGATGAAACTTTCAATGAGTTAGCAAAAATGAGTAGAGGGTATAGTATATACTCTGTCTGGCCTCAGTTATGAAGTAAATAAGTGGAGACCTTGAAATAGCACAAAATTTTGGGAAAACCAGAAAAGAAGTGGGAGAAGAGAAGGAAAGCCACAAAAAAAAAAAAAAAATCTAGGAAAAAGTTAAGACTATGGATCACCCTCTTTCATGCTGGCTATTCTACTCAATTCTATATGTTGACTCTGTATCCTGCTTAGAACTCTCGAGAAACTTGCTTGTGAGGACATGGTATCTTGCCTGACATGGCGACGCTGTTTTATCTTCAATATACCCTGTGAAACTTCACCTATTGTTGGCCGCTTTCTTTGGAATTTATGCAAGCATCTGTGACCAATTTTTGCTAGCTCCCTCACCTCTTGAATCTCGCATTTACCCGCAAGTTTCTCGTCGATTATTTCATCGACCCCATCTGAACTCATTGCAGCCTTGGGAGACAAGAAAATAGAAACGGCATAGAATTAGGGTGTTAGCCATGGCCATATAGCTGTAGGGGAAACCAGAACAAAGCTTTTTGCAGGACTTACAAGATTGATGTATTCCATGAGGTTCTGATGGGGATGGATGCCAGTAATAAGTTCAAAGATGATAACACCAAAACTGTAGATGTCGCTCTTCGTAGTGAACCTGTTTGTTGCTATATACACTGGGTCTATGTAGCCATAAGTTCCCTTGAGGCCGGAGTTCTGTTCGTCAAATGCATCTTCCTTGGACAGACCGAAATCAGCCACCTAAAATTCATAAGTACATAGCAATAGGCAGACATAAATGAGTAATAAATACAACTATACAAGCCATAGTGACTAGCCACTTTCTTAATCATCGAAACTTAGGTTTTAGAGGACTTTGCTTACCTTAGCTCTCATTGATAGGTCCAACAATATGTTAGCAGACTTCAAATCGCGATGTATAACAGGTGGAACAGCCTGTGTTGAAAGGAGGGATCAATGAGACCACAAGTTTTCAAAAGGGATCAACGAAACCACAAGTTCCTTCATTGAACTATAGAAAGATGATGAAGCTTACCCCTTCATGAAGATACTCAATGCCATGTGAAATATCCAGAGCGATTTGGACCCTGTCTTCCCAGCTCAGAATGATTGCATCATTATCTGCAAAGCAGTTAAGTCAAGTGAACAACAGTGTAACGAGTGCGAGAATCTGACTTGAAGCTTTAACCCTGTGTTTATGGGTTTCTATTTGAAGCATAGCTTGCCCTTACTGTATAAAAGGTTTGCCAGGCTGCCATTGCTCATGAACTCATAGATCAGCATTCGTTGCCCCCTATCTACACAGTATCCAATCAGATTCACTAGATTCCGGTGATGCAGCCTCCCAAGAAGACAAACCTGCAAGCAAAATAACCAAGCTCAATAACTCACGGCTAAGCACAAGATTTTCTGAAGTACGAGGTAAATTGATGTCTTGAGATTTCTACTTTACGAGTTCGATTTAGTAGGTCTTGTTTGGGAGATTGATATCGATGAAAATGATGAGCACATTTACAAATGCACCGAATCAAGCACGTTCGCTACCTCTGTCTGGAACTCCTTCCCCCCCTGCCTGGAATCCGAGGCAAGGACTTTCACAGCATAAGTGTCTCCGGAATTCAGGACCGCCTTATACACCACCCCGAATGAACCCTGCCCCACTGTTGTCGTGAAATTCTGTGTTGCTTTCTGGATATCCCTGCAACGAAAACAACACTCATCATCGAAATCACGGCATTCTCCATCTCCTGCTGCTGAGAGAGGGATAAGACTTCATGAGAGACACTCACTTGTAAGAGTATCCAATCACCCCAGAAGCCGAGACGAAATGGTCTTTGCTGGGCCGACCCCACCAAGATGAATGAGGGCTAGGAACCTTGTGAGCGAGCTGAGGCTCGCGTATTGTTATCGAGGCGCTGAAATCAGTCGATGCGTCCACGCCATTGACTCGTATGGGTGCAGACGAAGTCGGACTCCGCTGCTCACTGGCTGCTAAACTTCGGCCGTGAAGGTCAGCCCGCTTCTTCTGCCACCTCACAAAGATGAACAGAAGCACTGCTATGACTACACCAAGCCCCAACCCTACAGAGACTCCAATAGCAATCAAGTCCCCTTTAGATACCATTCTTTGTTGAGCTACGGCTGCTCAGTAACCACATCTTGGGACTGGATTCTGAAGAAGAAAGGAACTGCTCGAGTATCCTCCTGTCATCAACCCCAAGAAGATGATTAGATCAAAGCGAGAGCTTAAACTCTTCTTCTTCTTCTTGGGATGATCGCCACAGCTCTGAAGATCTACATCTACCAATTCAAGTGGCGATTACCTCTAGTAGAAAAAGAGGGAGAGAGGCTTTCAGGGAGGGCAACCTAGAATCCTAGTTCAAGTGGGTTTCCAATTTTCATAATGATGACCCAGACGGTTGGGTGGAAAAGTAAACACCCAAATCAGGAATCATATTGATGATGGGTCAATCTCTGTAAAAACTAATGGAAACCCAGAAACCAGAAGTGGTAAATGACAAGTGGGTCTCTAAAAAAAAGCTGAAAGGGAGCCGGCGATGCATACCTGAAAGAGACGGCGATCAGTGCAGTATTCTTGTGGCGGGGACGATTCGTTATCTCGCCATCTGGGCGGCGTTTTGGCGAAAGGGAGAATTGAAGAAGTGGAGACTGGAAAGGACTGAAACAGAAGAGACGAAAACAAAAGGGGGCGCTATGAGATATCCGACCAAGGAGCGACGGCGACAGGGAGGACTGACTGGCGACGATTGGCGAATGTTTATGGAGTGGAAATATAATAAAAGGTGAAAATTTAATTAATTAATTAAAACGGGGAAATCATTTCAGTCACTTCCTCGCCCGTGGGCTTTCGCTGGCAAAGGGCCCGTGGGCCGTGGCTGGCTATAATTACAAACCGGGATCAGGTCCATCGTAAAGGGGCGCAATTTGTTCTTCTACATCATTACTATTTTGTTTTGGGATTCTTAGTTTCTTACTAATTGCTCTCTCCAAATACTTTCCTAATGAATGTTTACTTTGAGATTTTTACTAATCAATATGGGGATGCAAGTTAATATCTAAGCAAGGTATTTGTGGTGTTGACCAACCAGTGTAGTAAGCTAGTAAGAGAGAACGTATGTTTGTAAATCGTTATATTAGGTATAATTTTTCAGTTGTAGAGATGGTATAAGTTTGGAAGAGTTGATAACAGTTAATGAGACCTCATAAAAAATTTCTTGATAGTACAAATACTAGGGTTTGTTTTACAAGGAAGTGACCATATAACAAATAAATTGGCAACAAAAACACACCTTCAAGTGTGTTACATACCATACTCATCCCACAATTTGATATGAATTACTCGTGATTCACTCGGTTTCTGGGACATAATCATTACGTAGAAGAGGTGACCGAGTGGTTCAAGGCGTAGCATTGGAACTGCTATGTAGGCTTTTGTTTACCGAGGGTTCGAATCCCTCTCTTTCTGCATCTTCATATTCGCCTAATTTATCAATTTTACTAACCGCAATGAACCTAATTCCATAACAACGGATACCTTTATTCCAACAGTTATAGCTCCCTTCATAGGGATTCCCTATTCCTAATTTCTATGGTATAGAAAATACTGGAAAAAATGGACAAAGAATGAAAATATCCCCAGGATTTTTTGATCTATGAATGGGCGAAAAATTCCGCGCACAAACATTCATGGTGTAACCACATAATATTAAGAGCTAGAAGCCTCAATGTCTCATCACCAGAATATTTTATCTTCAACTTTGGTCAAAGTTATAGTGTACACTCAAAGCTAGGTCACGGATGTGTACATGGGGTTGGATAGGTTGGATCTCACCCTTTCAACAAACTGATTAGTGATCAATGATCCTTGGTACCGAAACCATCCACGAGAATATGAAATACATATAAATTTTGCTAATATTTAGGTCGGTTTGGTTGGAGATGGATTCATATAAGGTAGCTGCTCTAACTGTATCTGGCTTTAAGGAGGGTTCCTTGCCTGTTAGGTATCTGAGACTCCCCTTGCTCTCTGGAAAGTTGTAGGATTCATATTGTGAGGTGTTGCTTGAAAAGTTAACCAAGAAAATACGATCATGGCGTGCAAAGAAACTGACTTATGTAGGGAGAATACAGTTAGTTCCCTCAGTCTTAATGGGGGTGATTCAATATTGGCTCCAGTTGTTCCTGTTTCCTAAAAAAATTCTTCGAAAATTGCAGAAGATCTGTTCGGACTTCCTGTGGCATGGAGAGGAATCTAGAAGGCCAAAGTAGGCATGGGAGAGGATTGCTAGACCTAAGAAGGAGGGTGGTATGGGCATACGTGACTTGTTTACATGGAACAGAGCATGCACTGCAAGGATGCTCTGGCTCATCATGATGCGCTCAGGAGCCTATGGGTGGTTTGGATGCTTGCTTACAGGTGCAGAGGAACAGATCTTTGGTGTATGATGATTACTGCATCTAGTTTTTGGGCTTGGCGCAGAATATTGAAACTTCGTCCTCAATTCCAGCCTTTAATGGGATTGCAGGGTGGGGTTGGGACTTGGCAAGGTAAAAGGATGGTGCTATACTCTGTTCGTGAGGTCTGAAAAATCCTGCGACCTGTTAATACTAGAGTAAACTGGTCCAAACTTCTTTGGGGAAAGCATCATGTGCCTAGATGGAGTTTTATCTCTTGGATCATCATGCCGGATGCAATGGTTACGAAGGCAAAAATGCTGAAATGGGGGCGAGTGCATGATGATGTTTGCAACTTGTGTGGTGTTGGCAGTGAGATGAGGGAACATCTGTTCTTTGAGTGCAGTTTTTCCAAAGGCTTGTTGACGAAAGTGGGATTGCAGGTTGGAAGTGGCCCTTGGGACTCGCGGGTTGAGGAAGCAGTGTCTATAGCTGCTAGGAATAGTGCGTGGGGGCGTATCATGTGTGATAGTGTTAATTTGGTGTTCTTTGTCATATTTTATTTGGCAGGAGAGAGGTTGAAGAAGCCATGGGGAACAACCACGAGTTGGTGAAGTGGTGTGCAATCTATGGTTACGTGAGTTACAATTTGTTGTGGGTGCATTTCCTACTCTTTTGAGTGATTACAGTAGTATAGGTCTTGTGTAGAGGGACTGTGGTATAAATGGTAGCAGATAGTAGCAGACAGTTGTGATTTTTTTTACGGGATTGTATTACTAGAGAGAACCAATTAGGGGCTCTCTGCTTCGTTGTATCAGGTGTTGTGTTTTATCACCACGTCTTCTCTAAAGATTAATAATGAGGAAACTGATTTAATGAAAAAATGATAGTTGATAGTTGATAATAGTGAATATCCCATATTTATACATCATCTTAATCTTGGTTCAAATAATAATTTGACGAACTCGAATAACTTTTTATGATGCTTTTAAAGGCAAGACTAACCACAAAATAAAATATAATATTATTGATGTTGAAGTAGAAGGGAGGAGAATAGAAAGAATGGTGATGATCTCTTAGCACGAGTATGTAACTCTTAACATTGGCCATGGATAAAGACTCTAACAACTTTGTACAAAAGATATGGTAAACATGCATATGGATATGGATGAACAAGGGATTGGTCTAGTGGTAATACCACTAGTTATGAATTTGAAGGTCTCAAGTTCGAGTCTCTTCGGTAGTATTTAATAACAAAAAAGTAACCTATATCACCCTTATCTAAAAAAACATGCATTTGGATTAGTAATAGTATGACAACCTAATGGTAAAATATGAACTTAGTTGGGTTGATGATATCACTACAAAGTCACTTTTTTTGTCGACTTATCTAAAAAACATGCATCTGGATTAGTAATAGTATGACAACCTAATGGTAAAATATGAACTTAGTTGGGTTGATGATATCACTACAAAGTCACTTTTTTTATCGACATAAGTGAGACGATAAGCTAAATTGTTATAAAAGCACTATAATATAAACCAAATGAATTTGATATCTCTATTAGATAAGCTAAACTGTTATACTAAAATTCATTTATAATACCCAATATATACTTATTTTTCACTTCAAATTGAGGTCATGTAAAACTTCATAAACTGAGTTATAATCATTGTTCCACCTCCAAAATCCATCATTGTGAAAATGTTGCCTATAAGCAGCAAATACAATGATGTTTAGAGTAATTTTCCAAACAAAATTTTCGATAATAGGAAGTTTAAAGGACGTCATCAAACATATTTTCTTTTGGCAAAATTTGACCTTTAGTTGGAAAATGGTTTGAAAAATAACAAACACACCTAATTTCATTAAAAAAAAAAAGTTATCGTTGTCATAAAAAAAGAAGAAGTTATCGTTGAGAGAGAGATTTAGATGGAGGGGCGGGGAGGTTAGGGTGAGTTTAATTACTTTCGCTGGCCATTTGTTTATTTCATCTTTTCCAGAAGCAATTTCACTCGCCTGTAGTTCCGTCAAGCTGTTCCCAAGTCCTGCCACAAAACAGGATAACTCCTTCGAATTCCAAGGGTAAACACAACCCATTTCCTCTTCCCCTCAACAGACCTTGGTTTCCATTTTCCAGTTCCCATTCCCAATCTCTTTCCCTGCCCACAATTTCTTCTCTCTTCATCTGCTCCAAAGATTGCTCTTTCAGTTCTGGGCTTTCCTTATCACGGTACGTGTGGTAGCCAAATGGAATTGCCAACTTTCTTTGCTAGGTGTTGAATTTGCTTCAGTTTGTGTGGTCGAATGGGGTAATGGGTTTCTGTTGTTAGTTAAGCGATCGCTGTTAGCATCGTTTTGTATATGTAAAGTATTCGATGTTTCTGATGCATTTGCCTAAGAAGAATCAAGGTTTTATCTGAGATTGAGAATTAAAAGTCGAAAGACACGAACTTGGAAGCTGGCTGGATTAGGGTTGTTGTTTCTATCACTAGACATGGATGAGATCGGAGGAGGGTCGTCTGAATCTGTGTCTGCAATGGCTAGTCCTAGATCGGTAATAACCTATGAGTATCGTGATGAAGGTTTTTGCCCCAGGCAAGTTTCACCGATTAGGATATGTGAGTCGAGGAATACTAGCCCCATGGGTCGTGTAGGGCCAAGGAATACGAGCCCTTCAAGGCAAAAAGTAGTGAAGACCAAACCTCGCGGTTTGGATGAAGAGACGGCTTCTACATTTGGGAAATCTGTTCATTGTGATGTTCAGATGGAGGACAACATATGGGCAATGTTGCCTGAGGATCTTTTGAATGAGATTCTAGCTAGAGTTCCCCCATTCATGATCTTTCGCCTTCGTTCGGTTTGCAAACGTTGGAATTCAATTCTTCAAGACAATAGCTTTCTTAAATTCCACTCCCAGGTGCCTTCTCACGGTCCTTGTCTTCTGACATTTTGGAAGAACTCTCAGACTCCACAGTGTTCTGTTTTCAGTCTGCCTTTGAAAACCTGGTATCGAGTTCCGTTCACATTTCTGCCGCAGTGGGCATTTTGGTTGGTTGGTTCTTCTGGTGGGCTCGTTTGCTTCTCAGGGCTGGATGGGTTAGCTTTCAAAACTCTGGTCTGTAATCCACTGACACAAACCTGGAGGACCCTGCCTAGCATGCATTATAATCACCAAAGGCAGTTGATATTGGTTGTGGATCGTTCAGATAGGTCCTTCAAAGTTATAGCTACCAGTGATATCTATGGTGATAAATCTTTGCCAACTGAAGTTTATGATTCAAAGATGGATAGATGGTTGGTTCACCAGATAATGCCTACAATTAATCTATGCTCTTCAAAGATGGCATATTGTGACTCTAGATTGTATCTCGAGACTCTTTCTCCTCTCGGTTTGATGATGTATAGTCTTGACACAGGTTATTGGGAGCATATTCCTGCTAAGTTTCCACGCTCTCTGTTGGATGGATACTTAGTGGCTGGCACTCAACAGCGATTGTTTTTGGTTGGAAGAATCGGCCTTTATAGCACTCTTCAGAGTATGAGAATTTGGGAGTTGGATCACACCAAAAACACGTGGGTAGAGATTAGTAGAATGCCACCAAAGTATTTCAGGGCACTGCTAAGGTTATCAGCTGAGAGATTTGAGTGCTTCGGTCAGGATAATTTGATTTGTTTCACATCATGGAACCAAGGGAAGAGTCTGTTGTATGATGTGGATAAGAAGGTTTGGTCGTGGATTGCTGGATGTGCTCTTCAGTCATATAACAGCCAGGTGTGCTTTTATGAGCCTAGATTTGATGCTTCAATCTATTGAGGTGGGAATTTTTTATCTGCAGTTGTACTCATTGAATCGGTCATTGTGATTTTTAAAAGATTGTCTTTGTTTGTGATCGAACTTTATATACTGCAGTGCAACACACCTAGTGATTGAATCAACGTTGGCACGGGCCACTTTTGGTGTAACCCTAGATGCAGATTAATTTAAGCAAAAACATGATACTGATGACATTTTTCTGTGTGAGCTGCAAAGGGTGACATCTTTTTTGTGTATGATTAAGCACAGTTAAGTGCTCTGTACATTGATGAGTTCTGTGGTAGTGGGAAACTGTTTTGCTTTACATGGACGAACGTTGATGCGCAGAGCCAAACTGTAGACAGAATTATAGTATATATTAAGGTTATTATGATCATTACTTTATTTGTTGCCTTTGCTATGCCCTGAGTTTCTACACTCTGAATGATGCCTTCAATGGTTTACTTTCGTGCTTTTAGTTTCTTGCGATTAGTGGCTTTCGGTTGGACTTCTCTGTATTCTATGCCAGGTTTTTCGGTATCCATCTCTTTTCAACGATAGCTATCTAGGTTTCACGTATATCGTTCTTCTAGACAATTTGATGCTTACATTATCCTTACAACATTAGGCGACCCAATGGTTGAGTCATGTTGTGCATGCATTTCTCAGGATACTGCTGTTCCGGTTTGTTTCTAGCTTTTTCATTTGTAGATCTCGCCTCACTATCAGTACTGATCATAATCATCATAGATGAACAGTTTCCCGTTGCTTGCTTTTCATGTCTATACTGCAAGAACAACGACTCGATGGTTTACTTTCTCCATAAGCAAGATGCCCACAATTGGAGAGAGGTTGGGTTGATCGTTTTGAGTCAGGAGTCGTGTTGGATGGAAGGGTTATGGTCTGGTGAATACTTGCTACTACCTCTTGTCAGCTTTAGTGAAGATTAAACAAATTCAATAATGAACGTACATCAATCAGTCTCCGGAGCCAGTTGTAATGAAATGATTCTAAATGATGAGAATTTATCAATAGGCACTGCCCAGACACAAATTGGCAAAACTTTCTCGATTTGCTTCTGAGATTAGATAGGTGTGTCATGTATGAATACTAACATGCTTGACATTTCCATTCCATATAGTTACACATACTGTAGTAAGGTTGGTTTGATCAACCGCCAAACCGAATTTTATGGGCAGAGGAGAAATGTTTAGCTGCTGCCGCCATTTCTGCCTCTGGCCTGATAGATCGGCCAGTCGTTGCCTTGCTCGAGTACTTGTAAACTTCCTCTGCTACGTCGGCATCCCCAGCTACTGCAGCAGGTTTCTTAGCCCATATCACCAACATCCGTAGAATGGCTGCTGCAGCCTTGGGCCACTTCCAACTAATCCCTCCCTTCCCCATGGTGCTGCTTTCAATTTTAAAGCTAGTAGAAACCAGGTTGATCAGTGAATTTGGACTCATCACTTGTAGTAGTACTGACTACTGCTGCAAATTCTTGCTTCTGATGCGTCGTGTGAATATCGATCTCTCTCGATTGCTTGCTAGTTAGATTATATGTTGAAACTGGCTTGGTGAATGTATAGGCTATGGTGAGTTGGTGTTTATATATCGATCAAGTTACTTGCTCGCCAAGGTCGTAGTGGAGGGGACCTTGGACTTTTGTTGGCATCTGTCTGCTCCATGCGCGGGTGACCTCTTTGACAAGAAAAGGCACAGAAAACAAAAGGACTTGGAAAGTTGAAAGTTACTAGAGACTGGCTTCGTGGCGGCACCTTAATTGCTTTATGTGGGTGTCTTTGTAATTGTTCAGAAACTTCCTTTAGGCTACTCAACAGTTAAACTGACTAAGCCGAGTGACTTTTTGCCCTTCACAGGAAGCTTCAACCTTGAATTAGTCAATGCTTTTTGATTAGGTTGCATGTTTGCCGCGTTTCAACAGTCACAAACCCTATATAGTGAATAGTATATGGGGAAAGTTATCTCTAATAGGCTCCACAAGATAGCAAATACACACATTTCGAACCGGAAGAAAATTCTTCTCAATTGGATGCAAAACAAAGTGATAGTGGGTCTTTGCTGGTGGCATGTTTTGTCGGTGAGAAAATCTGCCAGTTGAGCGGAGGAGACAACATGTTGAACGGGGATAAAGTTGTTCTCAACTCGATCACAAACGAATTGATAGTGCATCATTGTTGGTTCTTGACAGTGTTTCTATCGATCTCGCCATCTTTATTGCAACAACTAAGTGCACTCAAAGTTCACGACGGCTAAGCCTATACTTTGAGATCACGAGCCTAAAAAGAGGCAAGAGGGAGTCAGGGAGGTGTCATAAAAAAGGATTGAAAAATCGTATCTTACCGTCGGTTTGATACGAAAAATCTCCTACTAGATGCTAAACTGGTAGGCGATACATAACGGTAAGAAAAAGTTGAACTATGGTTAAACTACATTTTCAATATAAAATATTCTACGGTTGATTTTCTGATACAACTTCTGATATGGTTTTACAATATTTGATGAGGACTCATTTTGTCCTTTTTGAGCTTACACCCAATTTTCAGTGAACTAAATTACTTTTATTTATTACGGGTGCAAAATGGAATAACTGACTACTTAAATGACCTCCGGTATAATTTACCCCAACTAGGAGCGTGGTGGAAACGCAGGAGAAAGGTGAGAGTGAGTGGAACGGAAGGCTGCAGAATCTTGATGACAATAGCATGTCTGATCTTTCGTTCTCTCACTAGAAACCCAACACTACACGAGCCGAGACTGCAGCAAAATTATTACCCTTCCTTCTTGACTTCTATTTCCCCCTCCGCCCTTCTTCCTCTTTTTTCCTTCCCGGTTCCCGGGGGAAAGAAAAACCGACCAACTCGAGGAAAGTTCTGGTCTTTGGCGGGTGGCGGGTGGCGGGGATGAAGGGAGAAGTGAACAGCTACAGTAAGGTGGTGGTAATGAAGTCCAAGCTCAAATGGGTTGGATTGTTTGGACTCATACTCTCAGCTCTCTCTCTCTTTCTCCATTTCACTCTCGCCAGATTCTCCGACCCAGGCGTCTCCGATTACTACTACCAGTCCTCTTCTTCCATCACCATTTTCTCTTGGCGCCCTGTTTTTGAGCTTCCCCTGTTCCTCAGAACTGTAATTCACTTCTTAGATCTGCTTTCTGCTGACTTTTTGGTGGAGTGATGAGTGATGTTTTTGGGATCAGTGATTATTAGTTAGCTTGGATAACGAAAAGGGCTTGCTTTATGGTTTTCTCTGTAACGGTGCAGGGCCCAGCTTACAGAAGGCTCTGGGGTCCAGTCAGAAAGCTTGAATCTTTGCATCCCTTTGCCAATCCAAGAGGACCATATTCAGGTTTGCTTTCGCTTTCGATCAGCATTAAATCAGCATGTTTATTTTGCTTTGTTGGAAAATTAGGATTTACTCAATGGTCCACTGCAATGGCATTGCCTGTGTTCAAGTTCTGATCACAATTGCAAATGTTGTAGTTGAAGAATGATCTGAATTTGAATTTTGGATTTGAATCGTGTTTCCTTGATGGGCAGTTCTAGTTGTTTCCCTGTGAAGTTTGTGCATTTTTACTTTTAACTTGTCTGTTTCATTACTTGTCAAATTGAGATTTTGATTCCTACGGTAAATGTGTGTACAAAAGGTCCCAGATCAGAATCAAGTGGGTATATCTTCGTGAGGATACAAGGTGGTTTCCATGACATCAGGAGCTCGGTGAGGATAATACTGCTTCATGTGTATCTTCTAAATCTCATTTTCTACAGTCGTTTATGAGATATCTAACATAATGTGGTTTGTTTTTAGATATCGGATGTAGTTGTCGTTGCTCGGATTTTGAATGCAACGTTAGTTATTCCGGAGATTCAGTCAACCACGAGCAGTAAAGGGATTAGGTGAGTTGATTTCCAACTGTTAGTAAGAGTTGTGAAAGTTGACCTTGTTGATGGTTAGGACTCAGATTAACTTACATATAATCTTTGTTTCAGCTCAGAGTTCAAGAGTTTTGCGTACGTATACAACGAGGACCAGTTCACGGCAGCATTGGTAAAAGACGTGAAAGTTGTAAAAACCCTTCCCAAGAGTCTAAAAAATGCCAGGAGGAAGAAGGAGATCCCGTCATTCAGAGTGCCTCGATCTGCTTCTCCATATTACTACTTGCACCATGTTCTCCCAGTGCTTAATAAGCATTCAGTGGCTGAACTTGTTGTATCTGATGGTGGATGCTTGCAGGTCAGTGTCCTGCTGTTAGGTCTATATTAATATTAATTTTGCTCATTTTTTTATTTGAAGTAGTGCTTTTAGCTGAATCTAGTTTTGTTTTCTTTTCATAGGCTATCCTTCCTCCCCATCTTGAAGAATATCAGAGGCTGAGATGTCGAGTAGCTTTCCACGCCTTGGTGTTCCGACAGGAGGTTCAGGAGCTTGCAACTAAAATTGTGCACAGGTCGGTACAGGATTTATGACATATTATTCATCACAATTTGGTGCGTGTTTTATGATATTGTTCTATAGGCACACATATAGACGAATTAAAATATGTTCTTTTGATACCCTTGGTCAATAAAGATTGCGAGCTCCTGGGAGACCATTTATTGCTTATGATCCTGGGATGACAAGAGAAGCTTTGGCATACTATGGTTGTGCTGAACTCTTCCAGGTACCTTGAAAATACAACATCACTCATCTGTTGAACTCGGACCTTAATATAGAAAGAAGTGCTTACCTTGAATCTGCTTTTGTCTTGGAACTCTATCCAAGGATGTGCACAGTGAACTCATTCAACACAAGCGAGCATGGATGAGAAGACGTGGAATTTTTAAGGGGAAACTTTCGGTTAACTCCGAGGAACGACGCCTTAATGGTTCATGCCCATTGATGCCTGAAGAGGTTCGAGGCTTTCGGCATTCACTAGTCAATGAATTACAAGGAAATGACAAGCAGGAATCTGACTAATTCATTTTTCTGCAGGTCGGTATTCTTCTTCGTGCATATGGATATCCATGGGACACCATTATCTACGTGTCAGGAGGGGAAGTATTTGGCGGCCAAAGGACACTGACTCCTCTCCATGCAATGTTTGAAAACGTGGTGGACAGGACTTCACTGACCGCATCATCGGAGCTAACTAGGATTTATGGGCGAGAGGTCAACCTTGATAGCCAATTTCCGAGGACACCGCCTTCTATTGTGCAAGTAAAGAAGGCCGAGGCTTGGAGAAATGCAGGCCCACGTCCTCGTCCTCTTCCACCCCCTCCTGCCCGTCCTAAATACCCACATAACATCGAAGGTTGGTGGGGATGGGTGGCTGAGAGCGACAATGAACCAGAGAGTTCGGTTATGGAGTTGAGGACCAATGCACATAAACTACTATGGGAGGCAATAGACTACTTGGTTTCGGTTGAAGCCGATGTCTTTATCTCTGTATTTGATCGTGATGGGAAAGGGCGTCCGAACTTTGCCAGCTTGGTCATGGGCCACAGGCTGTACCTTTCGGCAGCCTCCAAAACCTTCCGTCCAGTCAGGTAAATGACCCAACATGGTCGATCTTGGTAAAGAAGTAAACTCTTAGTTCTAGTTGAAACAAAGGAAAAATGTTAAGAAGTTTGAATAAAGAAGTTTGTTTCAGCTTTTAAGTCACTTCTTTTTATAGCTTAAATAGAACCTATATCTTTCATACTCTATTCATTTGATCATTTATCTTCTGTCCACACGCTTCCATTTCATGAGAACTACAGGAAGGAGGTTGTGAGGCTTCTGGAAGGGAATCGTGAGCACCTGTACGAAGCAAACAACACGTGGCTGAAATCTGTTCGCCAGCATTTCAGGAAGAGCTTGTTCCATGGTGCTATGAATGCGTCAGTAGCCTCGAAACCTTTGTCATTCCTCTCGCATCCTGTCCCTGAGTGTTCTTGCGTTGGAAGTGGCAATATCGAAGAAGCATGGACTGTATCCCATGATGCATCAAGCCCTTCTTCAACCCTAGCTTCACGCACTCAGTCTGCTGCTGCCGCCACCTTGGGTGTCAAGGAACGTTGCCCAAAGTGGATGAATGATGATAATGAGACGAGCTCGAGACTGAAGGAAAAGGAAATTGATGAGGATGACGAGGCTGACAATGACAATGGTGATGTATCGTCATCTTTTGGCATGTTCTTCGAACGGAGTAACGAGAGCGACGGCGGAGAAGTAAACAAAGAAGAAGCTGCTCAGTTGGAGGATCAAGAAGAGTCAGAGTCCGCCGAGTAACCAGCTGGAGAAGTAGATGTAACTTAACTTAGAGTAGCTGACCATGAGAGTATGTACAAATATTTTTGGCTTTCTGTACATTCTTTTTGTCAGAGGGGAAGCAGTTATTTCTTCTTCCCAGTGTGCACAATCAATCACTGTTATGTAATGACTGAAGCCTCAACCATTTGGCTGCGTGAGGTCTAATTTTTGGTTGTAGCCTGTTTTCTTTGTTACCCTTTTTATTGAATTTTGAATAGCAGTTTGATTATCCTGAACAACTTGGCCTGCAGCACTATAAACTTTGCTAGTGTCTCCAAAGAGGTCATATAGAATTTGATGGAGCTTAACACGTTTCGCAGTTTGGATGCATATCAATGGAATATGATCAGCCAAATTATACAGAAACTTCCATGGATTTGAATTACAGTGATGGAATGAAACTTATGGTATCCCTTTGATCTTGATATGTTGATCACACTACATGGCGAACTTCATGCAAAGGACTCGTTAAATTTTCTAACAAACCGAGATATTAACGCACAGAACATTCAAGACCCAAGCGAAACCTAGACAAAGTAACAATTGTGACTATTATAAGAACCCATTCATAGATTTCAACAAGTGATTATTAGATCCAAAAGGCTTTTTGTGGCCCTCTTCTAGTGAAGAACGAGGATGTAAAAGTAGCCGCTTGGTTTCAGCTTTATACAAGCAGGAAATGCAGATTTGGTGTACTGCAACAATTTATAAGCAAAATCGCTTGTGACTAACAATGCTCATCACAGCCAGACTATCTCGAGCCTAAAACAATTTTATTGCTGTAGAATTGGTTTACAAAAGGCACAAG
Organism: Linum tenue; assembly: GCA_946122785.1. Taxonomy (NCBI): domain Eukaryota; kingdom Viridiplantae; phylum Streptophyta; class Magnoliopsida; order Malpighiales; family Linaceae; genus Linum; species Linum tenue. The sequence goes on from CAMGYJ010000008.1 coordinate 3,669,952, forward strand.
GAGAATGAAAGCCTGGAAAATAACAAATTAAACGAGGCAAGCTCCAAGGACATTCCATGAGCCAATACTGCTTGTCTGGAAAAATAGTTCAGATTTTGTAGCCTCGCGGTGGTTGAGAAACACAAAAAATGCTGCCACAATAAATTTAGTAGCGGAGGAAGTAGGTTCTACGTCTGAACCAGTTGTAGTCGCGCAAGCCTTGAATGGGACCCATGGCAGCAATTGCAACGTCCTGTGTCGATACAAGAACCAACAGTTGAAAATCCATTGCAATGGGTTCGTATTCCGTTTCAACAGTTAAACTAAGAACGTATCACAAATAACGGTCAACATTAGTTCATACCTTGTCATAAATGAATCGGTTTGCCACACGTTTAATGGTGCTGGCATCAACAGCATCGATTCTCGCAAATAGCTCAGCAAACGGGATCCTGCGCCCGTAAGTAAGTAGCTGCAACAATAGAAATCATGAAGGCTTGAATCAGTGATCACCGACTAAAGCAATAACGAAGTTATATTTGCAATAGGAAAACTCATGATAGAAAATAGCCAAATTCTAGAAGTAGAAAAGCCAATAGTGGAAATCGATATACAAAATGCATACACATTAGAAATTGAAGAACCAAGGTCACCTAGAGCATCATTAAAACTACAGATCACAGTTGAATGTACTGCCACATGCCAAAAAATTTATTATTGAAAAATTCTAACCCAGATTGGATCATTTTCATCCAGTGGGAACCTTGTTAAGCTTGGTGACTAGCAGAGTGATTCTAATTCTGAATTATGAGCCACTACATTATTTTACACCCTTTTGTAGATGTATCCTTCACATGGACAATGCGGTTTAGAGTATCTAAGTGTCAAAATATATGCTGATGTAACCTGATTCATATTTAGTATATAGGACAGATATACCTGGCGGCCAATATCTTCCGCCACAGGACTAGTTCCATCAATATGGAGTAGCAAGGATGATTTCAACTGCAAGCAAATATAGTAGTAAGAAACTAGCAAAATAGATATAGCTAAAAGCAGAAGAATTGAAAATTCTGCATGTTCAAATGGTGTCAAACGGATGGAAGAATTTGGTGTCTGGAACCACAAAAGACAAGTATTCCATGCCCAAATCAGGAAAGCGAAGTTTATCTAGTCTCTATTCATCCATGATAAACATGAAATCAAACAAGATATTATACTAGCTAAGCAAATCACAGACTCTTGTTGCTTGAACCCACTAATTAAAAGGCACAAATCAAGTCGTAGTCCTCAACCCGGAAAGGTAAAACATTTACCAATGGTAAACTAGATCCGACATTATACACTATAGCATCCAGGTTAACATCGGTTGAAAACATCTCAATCAATGTAAGCTCAAGTCTATCTGAACATCAGCAATGGTAAGTACCTGATTCCGAGCACGTACAACATCATCTTCTGAAACCCGGAAGGACAACTTGGCAATCTCATACATTATTGCATAGGTTAAATCGTCCAAATCCTCAGGCTGCAAAAGTAACATAAGTTAAATGAATCTAGTAAAACTAGATATAAAGAGAGAAGTGACCCCTTAAACCATTCGTACTGCTACATAATAGAACATTGCACTTTTTGCATATTTGGGTGGGTTTAAAATCTTAGCAGTCATTGTCCTCTTCAAGAAAGCAAACAGTGACCTAAGGAGATTAAATGGAGCAGGAAGGGACTTGCATCTTTCCTCTTAAAACCTAAATCTGATCTCACTATTTAAATATAATATTACACAGATTTTTCATAAGGGTGGTGTAGGTTTGTTTTTAATGTTAAGTAACGGATTCAAACCTAGGACCTCCAGGTTGAAGACCAGTGGTAGTACCACTTGACCAAGCCCTAATTAACCTTTTTTATAACAAGGGTGACATAGGTTTTTTTTAATCCAAAGAAAATTTCCATCTTCCCTCCTAGTAGTCTAATTACAGTCTAAACAAGAAACTATGAGAAAAAGAGTACAAGGAATCTCACCTTAGCCACAGCATAAACACCAAACAGGCCAGTGTCTTTGTAGTTGGTGTTGAATGCCATCACACTTTCAGCAAGCTCATTAATGCCAACCCTCTGTGCCAGCTCTGAACTGTTTGAAAGTAACAAATATGTAATTGAGCATTTGATCAAACACAACCATGGAAGTATATCACCATTGTGGTAACGATCAAGACAACCTTATACAACTACTTACTTAGATATGAAGGTTGCTATGATAACATGGTAAGGTCCAATCACAATGTTTAGAGAAGATATGGAAATCAGCACCTCAAAATTGCAGGCAATAGTGCTTTTAAAGATGAGGTATCTGACCAGAAGACACTATTCCCACACCCAGCACTGATAATATCAAAACATATGGATGCTTACCCCATGTGCTTGCCGCCACCTGCACTTTTGTTCCATGAACCTAACATGGATTGCATGACCATTAAGGCAATAGAATCTGGATCTGTCCATGATGCACCTTCAAAAGCAACCGCAAATTGCGCCAAAGGCTGATCATCATCAATTATCCTCACCTGATTTTCAAACAAAAATTAGACAAAATGACAAAACATTGGACAAATTGACAACTTGAAGATGGATTGCAGACTTGCAACTAGTATCTTCCTACCTCAGAGCCAGTGAAAAATGCAGGCTCCTTTGACACCAGTTGTGAAGCAGTAGTTGGATCAGATGATAAGTTGGTGAACAACTTCTTCACTTGATCAACTATTTCTTCGTGTTTAACAGCACCAGAAGCAGCAATTACCTGGACAAGGAAATATTAAAATTGAGTTCAGTTCTTCCAACAAAGCACAAAGCTTCCACCTTTCTGGGACTGCTGACTCTAGTAAAGCAATAAATAATCAGAACATGCATTTTTTTATGTTTAATACCATTCTAGGAGCTGTGTAGTGTGTCTGGATGTAGCTCTGTAGATGATCCCTGGTAATTGTTTTGATGTTTTGAGCAGGGCCAAGAATGGTGCGGCCCAAAGGGGTATACTGGAAAGCAGTTGCATGCAAGTGGTCAAAGATGACTTCTTCAGTCTGTCCTTCAACCTATAAGAAATCCACCAAAGCAGAAACTTTAAAGCTCGGACACAGGAGACACAAAAGTAGAATAAGTCTGATCCCAGGAAAGAAAAGCGAGCCTAAATAATCCCAACCACGCCACGGTGGAGCAAATTAAATGTCACAGCTTCATATGACAGGCCTCTTTCTTACTAAAATAACATGCACAATAATGGATTCATCAACTAAAAACAAACCTATCAAATTCAGACAATCGAACACCAAAACCGTACACAACACCCCCTTAACCACCAAGGACAAATCCACTAAATCAGAGCTAGGAATCAAACACTAACCAGTATATGCAAGCCAATTCCTAACTCATAACGTATAATAATCTACTGTTGCATCAACCATTTACATACCCAAAAAAAGCCCAGAGAGCTTAATCTATAAAAAAAATTGAACCTTTAATATCAAAATCTACCGATAGATTAAAACTGAAACACGAAGCAGAAGCAACTACAATACCTCTTCCATTTCTCTCAAAATCACATCTCGCTCCCTGGCGATCCGGTGCTCTTCAAACTTGGAATTCTGCAATATATCAGACAAGATATCCAACGCCTGATTGACATCTTTATCCATAACCTTGGCGTAATAAGTAGTCTGCTCCCTGCTAGTGTAGGCATTCAAATGTCCCCCCATGTTCTCGATCTCCTCTTCCAGCTCCCTAGCCGACCTCCTCTCAGTCCCCTTGAATATCATATGCTCCAAAAAATGCGCGGTGCCATTGGTATCGTCGGTCTCGAATCTGGACCCGGCATCAATCCACACCCCGACCGTCGCGGTCTTGGCGGAGAGAGACGACTCGGTGGCGACGCGGAGGCCATTGGAGAGGGTGGTGACCCGGGTTTCCGGTGCAGAGAGGATGTGGGTGTGGGTCCGCAGAACCGGGTGGGGCGACCCGTACTTGAGGAACCTGGGATCCGGATTCTCCAGCTGCTTGATCTTCGACTTCACTGACTCGGCGAGGCGATCATAGATCATGGCGTTCGGCGGCGGCGGGGACGGGAGGGAGGAGTCGCGGGACTCGGCGAGGGCCGAGGAGGAAGAGGATCGTATGGCGGATAGAGCGGCGGGCGAAGATCGCGGTCGGTGGTGCGACCGCCGGGCGAGAGTTAGAATTTGCTTCCACGCCATGGCTAGGGTGATCGGAGGTTTTCCCCTGGCGGTGGTGGTTAGGGTTTGCGGTGGCGGATTGATTGGGGGAAGGAAGCAAAAGAAAGGCTATGGCTTTGTGTCTTGTGAGTAGAAAAGGTGGAAAAACGAGCAGGAGGGAATCAAGTGTCCAGGGAGAGAGACGTAAATTTATATCCTGGTACGACGTCGTGTTGGGTTGATAGGCGATCCGCAACTGGGTTTGTAGATGGCTAATTATGGGCGATTTCAGTTTCTTCTACTTAAGTTCGGATCGTTAGAACTTAGAACTATCTCACTATCATCTAACTCGATCCTACATTGAAAGGAACATTGTGAAAACATCCTGCCACTTGATTTTACCCAATTAAAAATTTATAATTTTGAGAGTAAGAGTCGATTTTGAAGAAATTATTCCGATGTAATATAAGTGGAATATAATATTTCATTTTAATAAATATTACACTGGTACGTGATGAGAACCATAGTTATACCATAGAAATATTATACTACTACCTAGTCCTATACCAGTTTTAAAATTATTTTATGGACCATGCTTATACACTGTTTAAGCCTAGAATGTTTCAAGTGGGAGGCACGTGAGGTCGTCATTGACTCTTTGAATGGAAGACAATCCTTTGACTACTGCAAGAAACGTCTACAGGCGTGGATTTCAGACGCTCTCTTATGCTTAAGTTAGTGAAAGGGGAGGAGAGATATATGAGTTTTTAGCGAGAGAGGGAATAGTTGAGTTACCATTAAATGTTTTTTAGGAGATATTTATACCCAACCTTCCAATGATTGGGTCATTAGACGACTCGTCAGGCGCCTCTAAGAATGTCAAATCTCGTGGGAGATGCTTTCGACGGTGATTAATGTTGTGACAAGCCGACACTGAGGTACATGGATTATGTGATCTTCACACATTAGTAATGGCAATACATACGTTAGTCTATATTGTCAGGTCGTCGTATCGTCCTGTGACGGACGCCTGCGACGGTCATTAATGATGCGCTACTAGGGAATCCCGATTCGTAGTACTCCGAAGAGGTCTTTAGCATTCAACTCTCTAGGTTTGGTTAGGGGTGTTCAAACAGGGTGGTTACCATGGTAACCGTTTTAACATGTAGATTTGGATAATTTGGTTTGGCTGTTTTGGATAATTGGTTTGGTTAACATTTTTAGCGTGTTTGGTTCAGGTGGTTTGGTATGGTTTCAGACTCTTCTAACCAATCAAACCATTAACCAGTTAATCAATTAGCCATATATCTAATATATTATATACACATACTTAATGCTTTGTATAACCACTCAAGAGCCAAACGTTCCTTCCTTTTAGGCTCATAAAAAATAAGAATCAATATTATTCTTATACTGTATATTTGTACTTTTAGAGTGTAGAGCATGATATGTGAACGCCTAATTTAGATAAACTCATACATTATATTAGAATTATGTTAGCTGAAAACTTGAAAATAAGGTCATTTTCAACTTATAATAATGGCTAACAGACTAACTTAGGAAGTTTGGATTAGACAATTAGAAAATGAGGCAATTGATGACATTGAACCATTTGAGAAATGTCTCATTTTACAGTTGAGGAATTTTGCCCAAATACACCCGTTTGGATCAGCCTTTGTTGATGAGGCAATTGGTTTTTTGTCATTTTGTGGAAATAATGTAAACTACCAAAATGTCCCTACTAATTAATTTTTATTTTATTTTAACTCTCCTTTCACAACTCAACTCTCTTTTCCTCAACTCTTTCTCCTCTGCGAGAATACAGAAAATCACCCACCTCCCTCGAAACTCTCCCCCTTTACATCTATACCTCACCTAGACTGTATAATCTGATCTCAAGCTTCTAACATTTGGGTGTGAACCTACAGTCTATCAATAAGAAAATGTGAGTATAATCTTATTGCACGTACCATAAAAGGGAAACAAAGGTTATAGAAATAAATTGCATACAGATCATTACATTCATGATTTCCCCTAACAATTACAACAGATAAGAGCATAATAAAACATCCATGCTTTCCACTGTAAACCAACATCACCAGCAATTTACTACTGTTCAATTGTTTATACTCACTGGTTTTGAGAAAATAAAGAGATCAGATCATTACATTCACCATCGTAAACTTACCAACTGTCTAGCAGTTACAATAGGTACTTACATCCGATTGAAATAGGGTACATTGAAGTGTTCATCATAGGAACGTTACAGAAACTAGCCCGATGAAGCTAATTACACAACTTCACAAAATAACAGACTGTCCTACATTTGCAAAGACTGTCATTGAAGTGTTTATAGTGACAGATAGACAAAAGGCCTCTTTGCAAATTAGACAACTACCTAACTACTGACAACATAATAGGCTAACTATACAACTACATAGACACTAGAAACAATGCACTCATTCATCTTTGAGGAGATTAAAAACAAGTGTCAGCCTGTCTTATACCTTCTCCAGCTCATAGAAACACTTCAAGTCACCTGTATTGTTGGAAAACTTCCTCACAGCAATTATCATCTAAGCTCTAGTGAGTCCATCCATTTTCTCCAAGTTTGTCAACAATTCCTTACGCATGAGGTTGTAGTCTTCACTTTCCCCCAAAGCCCTTGCAATGGTGTCCACAGACTCTTTAATGAGGTGTCTAAGTCCTCCAAATTCAGTGCACACTTCACCAATGTGCGATTAAGCATCTCCTTTCTTGTTCTTTTTCTTCTTCTAAGAAGGACCCGATTCTGAATTTGTTGTAGGCCACTTCTTGTTCACGCGAGCTTCCACACCATCATTGATCATATTCAACATTGTTTCATCCACAACAGCGGTGTTCATTTGGTCGAGAGGGTAAGGTGGGTTGTCATCCTCATCAGAGTTGTCATCTTCTAATTCTGAAATGTTCGAATCATTACCCGAGAATCCAACATCACCAGTTGCAAGTCCTTTCCCGAATACAGATCCCAGTTCAAAGTACCGTGGGAATGGGACGCGTTTATAAGATTTACAATCAGCATGTGACTGCATTGAGAACAAGTAAAAAATCCCACTATTAATACAAGCTACTCAAGTACCATAAACCAACACTCACCCAACCTATTTAATTTCCTCATCCAACTTATTTAATTGACCGCCAACTTTTTTAAAAGCCTCATCCAATCATCAATAAGTGAAGGCGGAAGTAGGTAAGGAACTAGTACCTTTAGAAAGTTGTCCCAAACATTTTCAGGTGTATCTGGGTAGGCGTACTCCTCGTTCCACCAGAAACCCCTCTGTTGTCGGATCATCACAGTTGAATGATACAAGTATACATTTAAGAAGGGTCAAACAGAATCAAGGTACCTGGCTCAATCTTTGAAGAGGAGAATCTAGCTCCTCGTCCTTCAAACGATCCAGATGTCGCTGGAAGATCACCGATGTGTATGCTTTAGTCGCTTGCTCTTCTTCCTTGGAAAGCAGCAAGACACGATGGAGATGTAAAATGACAGCTAAGAAAGAGAGTCTAGTAGGTGAAGAATCAACCAAGGGTAACTTCGGGTTTATAATTAAAAGGTAGGGACAACTTTGGAAAGAAAAAAGTATAATCCATGTTTTCGGTTAGAAATTCGGAACATCGGTTCGGTTGAAAGAATCTTGTTTTCTTAATTAGGGCTATTTCGAATTTCGAACCGAACAACATTATTTCAGTTTCGGTTCAGTTCAAGTTCGGTTCGATCCTATCCAATTCGGGTTTACCAAACCCGATGCCCACCCCTATTTCCACCCCACCCAGTTAGTTCTACTCTCTGCCTTCTGCTGTCCACACCAGAAGTTAGAGATCAGGTTTTGAGTTTCATGGATGACAGTAATAGGGACTAAAAAAACCTGCATTTTATAAGTCATCTGAGCTTGTGCAACTACTTTGGTTTCTAAGAACTTCCTTCCCTCCACGCGATAAAAGTCGGCTCTTCCACAATTTAACCTTCTTTCTTAACCTATCAACGAGATAACTGAACACTACCTTCATCTGTCTTCCCACCACAGTAGGAAGTCCTAGATATTTCGAATGGTAGTCTACTACTTTCATGCCCATGATAGCCTCCCAGATCCTGCCTCATGTCTTCCTTTACGTTTAATTAATTTGATTGTTATATAGTTTAGACAATTTGATTATGATATTGTATTTCATAATTAATAGAGATTAGATTTGTTTGGTTTGATAATTACCATGATAATAATTTGAACAAAATTCCCAACATTTAGTGCGACCACGGGTCTTCACTTGGTCTAACATAAATGCCATGCTATATTAGTTAGGGGTGTAAATTGGGGTGGGTTTGGTTACCCGCCCCCCATTTTGCGGGTACCCATAGGGATGGCAATGGGTCGGGTTGGGGTGGGTTTTGCCAAACCCATGGGTTTGTCCGTCAAAAAAACCCGGGGTAAAACCCGCTGGGTTTGAAAAACTCAAACCCAACCCAACCCGCTGGGTATCCGCGGGTTGATGGGTACACGTGGGTTTTTTTGGTAAAAATATTTATAAAATTCAACTCCAGTCCAGAAAATTCAAAATCATAAATTATTCATAAACAACATGATTAATTAAAGTTTCCTCCTACTTGAGAACTTGAACATTGTCATCTTAGCTTCACTCTCAGCTACTTAACCCACAGAGACTGATTTCAAAGTTTTTGAAGAAAACAAGGGATAGCTCATATTCCATCAGCTTCTTCTCCAGTTGAGCAAATTAATCCTGTATGCCAAAAATTTTTTTAGAAACATAGATCATTAGACTGAAGAAAACTAGGACGCGATATATTTTGCAATAAAATGATCAGCACTTGAGTATTACAATAGAAAGGGTGATCATCAACTGCAAAAAGAAGAGAATCGATCCGCAGATGACATTGACTACCTTAAGCTAATTCAGTCAACTTACAGTAGTCAACAGTCTGCAGTCTACACAGAGGTGATCCGTAGTATATAAGAACATCGAATGTTCAATCAAATGAATGACCAGGGGGAACTGTCACCAACGAGGCTCAAGAGTCGAGAGAGGCTGCTCGAGGTCGATGGAGGCATTTCGTAGCAAGGACGCGATGAGGGCATCGCAAGAATAGGTGGGGGAGGATGTCACGCGTGGCGGGCGACATGGCGAATGATGTGGCGGATCATGACCAAGTCAAGCACGTGTGGCATTAGGAAGACCTAGTAGCATAGGATGCTCCTAGGATTCTCCATCTTGAATATGAGCTTAATGGTGCACATAAAGAGCCACATTATGAGGTGGTATAATGGTGTGCATTATGGGGGAAACTTAATAGGGTGTAGTAATGGGGAGGGACCATTATGAGGGGCATTGATGCCTTGTATGAGGAGAGGCCTATATAAGGAGCCATCTCCCTCACTTGTAACTCATCCATCATTTTTGTGAGCAATACAACTATAGAGTTTCTCCCATCTTCTTGTGTCTTGTTCTTGTGAGTTGAGTGAGTTTGAGAGCTTGTGAGAAGGCTGCCTAGCTTCTCTAACGGAATTGAGAGCTAGGGCCGCACGACCAAGAGTAAGGCCGTGACAGTTGGTATCAGAGCCTGGTTCTGAAAGAAGAACCGGTGTCCTCACTCCCCAAGAAGGAAGACAAGAAAGAGCGAGAACCTCACCAAAGATGGCTGGATCAGAAGTCCATGACGATGCGGAGAAGCAACGTGGAAGAGATCCCACTCCGGGCGCAAGGTCAAAAGGTACGTCGAGCACTCGTGATCCTCTCAAGTCTCTAGAGAGGCGAGTCTCGAGGATGGAGGTGAAGCTTTTCGAAGATATCACCGTCATGGAGGATTTGGGAGCTAACTTCACCCAAATCCAAGGCGATGTTCAAAGTGTGGCGGCTAGAGTGACGAGTTTGGAGGTTGGCAATGAAGGGCTTCGAGAGGAGCTCATGGCCCTCATCAAGAACACCATCTCCACCGCCATGAACGATGCCATTGAGCTAATGAAGGAGGCGGCTGTTGCGGAGGTGACCGTCTTGAAGGAGGAGGTTGCGGAGCTCAAAAGCGAGGTGACGCTTGTGAAGAGGGCCATGGCTAACGGACCTGCCATCGCACAACCTGCCTCAACCATGGAGATTCCAAGACCAAAGAGCTTTCAAGGGTCAAGGAATGCAAGGGAGTTAGAGAACTTCCTATGGAGCTTGGAGCAATACTTCGAAGCTTCGGGTATTCGAGATGAGAATACCAAGGTAAAAACTGCACCTCTTTACTTGAGTGATGTTGCTATACTGTGGTGGAGAAGGACCCAAGGCGATATTAATAAAGGGACGTGCGTGATGGAGTCATGGGATGACTTCAAGAGGGAGATTAAGAGACAATTCTACCCAGAGAATGTTGAGTTTGAAGCCCGGTCGAGACTAAGGAGGCTTGCTCACGAAGGAGAGATTCGAGGGTATGTGAAGGAGTTTTCTGAATTGTTTCTCGAGATCCCCGACTACACCGACAAGGAGGCCATGTTCACCTTCCTTGACGGCCTCCAACCATGGGCGAAGTTGGAGCTACAACGGCGAGGCGTGCAAAGTCTTGCCGAGGCAATGGCGATTGCCGAGTCCCTAGTCGAGTACCACGAGCCGGAGGAACGTGTGGAGTTCGGAGGCAATGGAGGTGGACGCGACTATGACAGAGAAACACGAAGGCGTGGTAGACTGGACCAAGGAGGTAGTCATAAGGTTGAGAAACCACTTACTTGCTTCCTTTGTGATGGTCCGCATCGTGTGAGAGATTGCCCAAGAAAGCACAAGTTGTCGGCAATGAAGGCCGTACTAGCAGAGTGCTCGAGCTCGGAAGAGGAAGAGGAGGCGACTCCAAGAGTGGAGCCCCATGTCGCGAAGTTTGGTTGCATGAAGAGATTGAGCGCCATCAAGCGGACGGAAGAGTCTCCCCATCCCGAGCAACACGGTCAATGCTTCGTAGAGGCAAAGCTCAACCAAAGGAAGACAAAAGCCTTGGTTGATACCGGGGCAAGCTGCAACCTTCTCGACGTAGATGAAGCGCGGAGGCTGGGCATCACGTACGAGAAGAAGCGAAGAGGGTGGATGAAGGCTACCAACTCAAGGGCCACAAGAACTCATGGAGTAGCGCGCCAGGTGCCACTCAAGCTAGGAGGATGGACCGGGGTGGCGGACTTTGAGGTTGTGTCGTTGGATGATTATCAGGTCATCATCGGCATGGAGTTCATGGTGCGGGAGAAAGCTTTCCCGATCCCATACGCCAATAGATTCTGCATCAATGGCGGAGCAAGATCGGTTCCCATGACAAGAGAGCAACTTGAGTCAAACAAGAGGTGTTTGGCAAGGCAAGAGCAGCGAGAATTGGCAACGATGGTGAAGGCAGCGGCTCACTCGAAGACTCGTTGGAGAAGGACGAGAAGGAGGAGTTCACAGCATCGTGGAGCCATTAGAGACGAGGATGGGTCATCTTCGACTTTCCAGGAGAAGCAAGGAAAGGCCACCATGGTCGAGAAGGCGGGACACTCGAAGACGCGACGGAGAAGACCGCGGAGGAGTGAGCAACATCATGGGAGCACAAGGCTCGAGAGCGAGCCAGGGCCATCCTTGGTTTGGAGGAAGGTGCAACGAGACCTTGCAAGCAATGAAGCTAAGGCAAGGGAGGCATCTGCCAAAGAGCCACGACGAGGGCGTCGTGGATTGAGTGGAGGAGAATGTCACCAACGAGGCTCAAGAGTCGAGAGAGGCTGCTCGAGGTCGATGGAGGCATTTCGTAGCAAGGACGCGATGAGGGCATCGCAAGAATAGGTGGGGGAGGATGTCACGCGTGGCGGGCGACATGGCGAATGATGTGGCGGATCATGACCAAGTCAAGCACGTGTGGCATTAGGAAGACCTAGTAGCATAGGATGCTCCTAGGATTCTCCATCTTGAATATGAGCTTAATGGTGCACATAAAGAGCCACATTATGAGGTGGTATAATGGTGTGCATTATGGGGGAAACTTAATAGGGTGTAGTAATGGGGAGGGACCATTATGAGGGGCATTGATGCCTTGTATGAGGAGAGGCCTATATAAGGAGCCATCTCCCTCACTTGTAACTCATCCATCATTTTTGTGAGCAATACAACTATAGAGTTTCTCCCATCTTCTTGTGTCTTGTTCTTGTGAGTTGAGTGAGTTTGAGAGCTTGTGAGAAGGCTGCCTAGCTTCTCTAACGGAATTGAGAGCTAGGCCGCACGACCAAGAGTAAGGCCGTGACAGAACCAGCCTGATCGAATTTTCTAGGAGGCAGCAGCTTTACCCTGGTTAGTACACCTGGCTAAGGGTTGACCTAGTGGAAAAGTGAATCATGCCACAGAAAGAACTAAGCCAAAAGTGTTGAACCATTTTATGTTGCTTTTCATAGCAGGGTCAGTAGTGCCTCCTACTCCTAGCAAATCTTCTATCGGGGGATCATACCAATCCACTCACTCCAGCCCAAATAACAAGCATGTATCCACGTTATGGAGATCCCACAGAACTGCTCTCAGTCTATACCTAACCACTTCCATGACCATGAGCAATTCAATACAAACAATTTAGGTCTGATTGGAGAACCTTGCTGAAAAAGGAGAGCACGATACGAATTCACTATCCACAGCGAGAGCGAGAACTGAATTGGAAGAAATTGGAGGTGATTGAGATCATGATTTCCCGAGGTTACGAATGCCTTACCGTCAGCAGGAAGAGGAAGAAGGAGAAGAGCTATGGCGTAGACGAAACCTTCAGCTGAAGAAGAAGGATCGAGCTAGAGAGAGACGCAGTAAGGAAGAGCTCAGTTTCTCCGGTGGCGATATTAGAGGAGGGAGACCTGGAGACTGGAGATCGCTACTCACTAGATAGAGAGGGAGAGGAGTCAGATTGGCAGCGGATTGTGTCTCTGGGAACTGGGGACTGGCCGAGGTTTGGGAAATTTAGGGTTAGGAAATGTATGTCCGGGTATACACGGGTCGGGTTTCCCCAAACCCTAACCCGCCCCAACCCGCCCAACCAGCCACCGGGTTTAAACCCGAACCCGGTCAACATGAATTTTACCCTGTTTGACTGGGTTGGGTCGGGTACCTGCGGGTCCGTGTTGAACTGCCATCCCTAGGTACCCACACCCATAAATTTACAATTATGCTACCCACAACCCGCACCGCAGTGGTTAGTGGGTAACCACTACCCACTGTGGGTTTGTGCGGGTTGGGTGTGATTACCCAAAAAAATCCATCTTTGCAAGCATAGAGTGTTGTTCGTAACTAGACTATAGTGATATACACTTGTATTGTTCGCGGAGATACAATTTTGTACATCGATCTTACTCAATATGGAGATTTTTTCTTTTTGAGTTTGGTATTCAACTTTTGTGTCAGAGAGCTGTGATTTCATATTTCCCCGACTAGGGGTGAAATATGACAATTAAATATGATCTTGTATTTTTTTCACAAAAAAACCAAAACATACTGGTAAACACTGATGGCTCAGTGGTTCCAGCTCAGAAGAGTACTGCTGCGGGTGGAGTGCTCAGGGGATGCGTTGGGAGATTCATCAAGGCGTTTGCTGCCAATTTAGGTGGAGGATCGATTACCCATGCAGAGTTGGGAGGTATAGTTCATGGGTTGCGGATGGCCTGGGAGGAGGGAGTACGGAAGGTGATATTACATATTGATTCGACAACGGCGATAAACCTGCTCAAGGATGCGGATCACCATAGTCCACACTATACCTTGATAGCATCTATCCGAGAGCTGCTGGCCAGAGACTGGGAGATCGAGCTAGTGCATGTTTTTCGTGAAGGCAACTATGTTGCGGATTATTTGGCGTCTGTTGGCCATTCTTTACCTATAGGAGTTCATTTGGTTGATGTCCCGAGCCCTACTCTGAGGCATTGGTTGTATTTCGACACTATTGGGGTCCAGACCCAGCGAACTATCAGTAATTAAAGGGTTAGAGCGCCCCTAGCGCTCTGTTTCGCACCAAAAAAAAAAAGTTACCAAAGGTGTTCACTTTTAATGAATATATTATTCTTCACTCTCGATAATAGTGTTTTATAAACTAACAAATTCCTACATAAAATTAATTAGGTGTGTCTTTTATATTTGGTGGCTACTTTAATTTTTATCATCGCACTTTTCACATACTATTATATTATAAAATTAATTCACTAAATAAATATAATTAGTGTAGTTATTGTGGATTTTGTGGATTAACCGCGGTGGGTACTGGATAACCACTAACCACAAAAATCGTTATTTTACTATCCACACCCAACCCACTACCTACAATTTGTGAGTATGGTTACCCACAATAGGTGCGGATTGCGGATTATCCACAACCCGCAACCCAAACTTCCACCTCTAATATTAGGGGTCGTTTGCTTCAAGGATTTGGTACATGGATTTGGTACCAAAAAACCAACTATCAAGGATTTAGGTACAATCCGTTGTTTGCTTGCACCTTTTTTGGAGACCAAATCCGTGGGGCCCACGAATTTTAAGGTTCCAAATCCGTGGACCCCACGGACTTATAAATCCCACATGTTGATGTGGGATTTGGAATATGGCATAAATCCTTGATGAGATTTTACCCATATACCCTCATGCACTTTTAATATTTCAAGGTTGCCCTCAAATTTAACTATTATACATTATAATTAACAATAAATGAATAATATAAACATTCAATTAATGTGCAAAAATGAGTTAGATTTTTTATATCATTTCTTGTGTTCTAGTTTTCTTTGACCTTTTCATGGAACGTGTAATTCTTTGTTCTCCCGATTCTAATATATGTCCACGTGGCAACATTATGCTTATTAGTATGTATTCTCCTTGTTTTGTGTACATATCATAAACATGTCAAACATATAGAAAATGATAGTAAGGTAATTTTGAAGTTTTGTCCTTGTTTTGTGTACATATCATAAACATGTCAAACATATAGAAAATGGCAGTAATGTAATTTTTGACTTCCAGTAGTAAATCCCACACCTTTAAATCCATGATAAAAACATCCCAACAAACAAAAGATTGTTACAAATCCATGATGCCTCAAATCCTTGATAAATCCTTGGGTTTTAAATTACAAAACCCTCATTTTTAAATCCATGAAGCAAACGACCCCTTAATGCCAATCAAAGGAATGGAGACGTGTAAATTGGCCTCGCTGGAGGGAAAGTAGTCACTACTCACTAGGCAAAACAAAAAAACGTTGTGTTCCCACATCAAGATCGCAAGGAGATCTCTTTTGAATTGACATGCAGGGGCGGCGACAAAAATATTTATCAACATGGATAACTCTCCTGACGAAGATCAATTTTGATGTCGTTGTCCAGCTGCTTGACCTCCGACTTCACTGACTCGGCGAGCGCGGAGGAGGAAGAGGATCGGATGGCGGATAGAGCGGCGGCGAGGGGAAGATCGCGGTCGTTGATGCGACCGCCGGGCGAGAGTTCGTATTTGTTTCGACGCCATGGTCTAGGGTGATCGGACGTTTTTTCCCTGGCGGTGGTGGTTCGGCAAAAGACAAATCAAAATGGACAAGAACTAAAAGCTTCTGATAAGCACACAAACAAGGGGAGAACGGAAACGGCTGGAGGAAGCTTTTCTGGGGATTACTGGTGAAATTGATACGGTACAATCGAAATCATCGACCTTTAAGCCGGAAAATTTCATTCAAATTTGACCCAGGAAATAGTGAAACAAGCCACTAAAAACCTCCATCTTACTCCTCGCCATGGCCACTCCAACCTCAACTCCACCGCCGCCGTCGCGGCTCTCACACAGAGCCACCGACGCCGAACTGTCGACCTGAACCACCTCGCTCTTCCTCGGCTTCCCCCACCCGAAATCCGTCTCGTACGCCTTCAATCTCGGCGACCCGGCAATCGCAATCAGCCGCCCTTCCTCCGACAGCTCCTTCCACTCCGGCGCCCACCTCTCCGCCCCTCTCAACAGCCCGCCGCCGCTCTCCAGCTCCTCCACTTTCCTCCCGATCGCTTCGGCCGCTACGGCGAATCCATTCTCCCCCACCGCATCGCTTTTCTTCATCGAAACGTAGTAAATCCCCAGGCAATTCCCCAAGTACCAAGGGGACAACCCGATCTGGAGCCGTTGCCGGCAATCGGCGACAAAGCTGAGGTGGTACAAAGCGTCGGGGCCGACCGATGAGTCTCCGACGGCCTGGGATTTGACAAGATTGGCCCAGATGAAAGCAGAGCTCACCACGAAAGCAGAGAGGCGAAACGTCGTCGGATTTTTCCCCCGTACCCAGAGCTTCATCCTCTCGATGTTCGTACGGGTAATCACGAAGGTAGATCGGACCTTATCGGAGAGGTCTCGGTAATGGGTCGGACCCGAATCGAAATCCCACGATGATCCGAACTCGAACCACTGGTTCAATAGAACCGATTCAAGAATCGGGTAAGCAACCCTGATCACTTCCCTGTCTCTCGCCGGCGATGGAACAGCAGAAGTAGAAGTATTCTTCTTGTCCTCTTTCACCCCTGATTTCAACGACCTAAACAGAGAAGCCCAGAATTTGACGAAGTGGTGGAAACCCATCCCGTCGGTGGCCACGTGGGCGAACTGGCAGCCGATGCAGAGGCCTTTCCCCGGAAACAGAGTGATTCGAATGGCCAATAGCGGCACCAATTTCGTGCCGTCCGGCTCCATGGTAGAATCCGGCATCTCAGGGACGAAAGGGCGCAGCTCCCTGGCGTCTCTTGGACGGTCGTTGGTGATTATCTGGTCAAAGTCGCCTGCTGACTCTGCCACCGTGAGGGGGACAGAGTCTCCGTCTGAAAAGCGGAGGTAAGGGCGTTGAGGCGGCGCAGGGGAGATTAGGTGGCCGGCGAGAGGGAGGAAGTGGTGGAGGGCGGCGGAGAGGGAGGTCTTGAGGTGAGGGAGGATGGTCTGGGTGAATTGATGAGTTGAGAGCGGGGAATCGTAGAAGAAGAGGCGCTGCATCGGGCGACAGAGCAGCCATGGGTAGTCGAGGAAAGTGAGCGGAAGATTGGAGACGGCGGACGGTGGCGGGGAAGGAGAGACTTGGAAATGGTGGAGGAGTTTCAGGGATTGAGATTGATCACTGTTCTCCATTATTCTGGCAAAACCGTAATCGTTTTTTCCTCCTCCACTGGTTAATTCGTCCAAAACAGAGACTAGACTTTTAAAGCGCAGCTTCATCCATTTGGCGGCTGTTTCAGTCCTAATAATATTATCCTGATTCCTGAGGACCATTTAAAATAATATATTATCCTGAAGCAAGTTGAGCAAGATCAGCCAAACCGATCTTAATCCAATATGAACTTTGCAGCCACTTACAACATCCACTAGCACTCCAAAACGTTCTTTACACAAAATGTACAAATCACATACCACGCAATGAGCAGGAGGAAAAAGGAGAGCAGACCCAGTAGAAAAGGCCACCCCACCAGCAATACACCCAAGCAGAGCACAACCACGAATGGGAGGAACGATCTGACGATCGATTTCCAGTCGATCCAGTGGCCCTTGAACAGAATGAGGGCAGCAACGCGTAGCATGTTCCAGTCCATCGATCCAGCATAGCAGGCCCTATTCAAGCAGTTTGCAACAAAGGAAAGGCAATTGCATGTGAAGATGTTGTAGGTCTTGGTCTCGTAGGAAGACATGCTTGCACGTAAGGCGTCGTCCCAAGTAATTGCAGTCCCGTACTCTGTGTGCATAAAGCCATGCTTGCATGTGTGGCCAGCACGGTTCCTCGGGAAGCAACACTGAAATTAAGAACAGATGGCCTGTAAGTTAAAAAGCCAGTAAAGCTGAAACAAACACACCCTTTGTGTTTCTCACTTGAATATAGTTTTATCATGAAAAAGGAGTGTTGAGTGTGTGAATGAGATATGAGCTAAAGGAAAGGAGAACATGCCTGGTCTCGATCTAGCTGAAGGTATCTGGCAGCAGCACCATATGCAAAATTGTCAACGCTCACAAAATTAGAGCCTGAGAAATCTAAAATAGCTCCATCCTCCCTGCAAATGCCGACATGCCCCATAAAAGGTGCCAACCATGAGACGACAGGGAATGGAGTCCAAACCAGACAACATGGAAATTTTGCCTTCTTTGGATCAATCTCATCAAGAGGCCATGATTCATGCTCCATTCCGGATTTTAAACTCATGTGCTCAACATCATAAGCTCCTTTTATATCCATGGGAGAAATAATTTTCTGAACAAGTGATCCTTTCCTTTTCTATGGCTTACAAGCTGTACACGAGACACGCAAGATCCACCATTGTAATGATAAACACCAAAGCTCTCTCAAGCAGACACCCTCAGACCACAATGGACTTACTGCAGCAAAAATGACATAAACAAGTTACTCAGGGAAACAAGACCTGTTTTTTGCATCTCTTTTCCCATCAAGAATAGAGGGCTTATTAGTTAGTTGTTTAAAGGAAGAAAATAAGGAAAACCAAAAAAGTAGGGTTTGCTAGCTACTCCATTTCCTAACAAACAAGAAACTGTACAGCTTATTCACAGTCAATATCAGATAATAGAACGAAGTGTTAATTATGAAGGGAGGAGAATGGATGCAATTTTGTCAAGTTGAGATGTTTTCATTCACCCAGCTGAGAGCTTTACTCGAGTAGCAAACCCTCTTAACTCAAAGACAGATGGCCTGTAATGTTTCTGAGTTCACGCTGCTACTCTGAAAGCTGATAGCAAGCGCCCAGAATCTTCAAATGAGCTTAAATTGTTCCACTAATGCATTCAGTTCCCAAGAGAAAGGTTCTTTAAACACCACCATTGCTAGCTACTCAACAAAATAGGAAGCCCAATAAACTACAGAATGAAATCAACTTGATCAAGAGGAGCAAACTATGCGTCTAAAAAAGACCACGGAGGGCATGGATCATGTTTGTGAAACCAAATTGTGAGTTCTAAGGGAAGCGGCAACCTGTCCTAGCGAGGGAAAGAGGAATGTCTAAACCCAGAAGGGAAAAAGCGGTCGACAGTATTCTGAATGAGAAGCTGAAATTGATCAATAAACGACACAAAAGAATATAGATGTACCGATTCAAAAGCAGAGAGAGACAGAGAGGGAAGGTTTGGAGTGATTTTAGCGATCCTAGGTAACAGTATTCCCCGGGACCAGAGCAAAGAATTTAAGAGATCATAACCGACGAGTTACCTTTTTCCTAACAACAGTGGTGGGAAAGGGCGCCGCCAGCCAGGCAGAAGCGGCGCAGCGGCGCAGGAGGAGTGGGACGGAGCGAGTAGATGAGGAGGCGGTGGAGGTGTTGCGTCGGCAAGATGAAGGTGGATGGCCTTGAGTAGCTGCTGGGAGTGATGGAGACAGCTATGGCCTACGGGTTGGTGTGGAGAGAGAGAGAGAGAGAGAGAGAGAGAGGTTGGTCGAAGCCTCGAAGTAGAAGAAGATCACACCGAAAGATCGCTTTGTTATACTTTCCCATTCCTTTTCTAGGATAACAACGTTATATATTTTTTTCTTTCTCAAAATAAATTTGCTTTCCGGATACGATACGGCCTAGGGGGTGTTCAAACGGTGTGGTTACCATGGTAACCGTTTTAACCAATACTATTTGGATAATTTGGTTTGGTTAATTTGGATAACTGGTTTGGTTTGGTTAAAGTTTTTAGCTTGTTTGGTTTGGTTTCAGACACTCATAACCAGCCAAACCAAATTAACCAGATAAATAATTAGTTATATATCTAATATATACACATACTTAATACTTTGAATAACCACTCAAGAGTTAAACGTTCATTCTTTTAGACTCATAAAATATAAAGCTTGATATTATTTCTATAATGTATATTTGTATATGTAGAGTGCAAACCACAACATATGACCGCCTAATTTAGATAAATCTCATACATTATATTGGATGAAAACTTGAAAGCAAGGTCCTTTTCAGCCTATGAAAATTGCTAAAAGACTAAGTCAATTCAAACAAACACAACAATTCATTAATCCATACCATTGTGATAAATTTTTGTTAGGTGAATACTTCTATAGTAACCGTAAGATAATTATCTTAGTTGCATGTATTTATGTTAAGGGTCAACTATAACTATGTGTTGATTGTTATGTTTTATTCGTTATATAAATTGTGAATTGATAAATTAACCAAAATTTTCTCACTTGATGATAATATGGTTTTATATTGGTTACTCTGGTTAACCAATTAAACTTTAGTTTGGTTAATTTGGTTGTTGTATTAGTTTGGACAGTTTGGTTATGATATTGCATTCCACGGTTAATGAAATTTAGCCTTATTTGGTTTGGTAATAACCATGGTAACCATTTGAACACCCCTATTTAAATTACGGCCAGTAGCCACTTTCTCCGAAAATACGTAATTGCCATTGGCGTTGCACCAACAAAAATGCATTCTTTTGTAAAGCCCAAAAACAGGGGAACTAGCGGGAAAAGAGGCATCCATATTTTCTTACTAGCCAACAGGAGCAAATGTGCTTTGGTTTTTCCTAACACCAGACACGGCTCGAATGCACAGAACATACCCAAAGGCATAGACGGGTTGAGCAGCGACTGGAGTTGGAATTTACTACAGACAAACAAACAAACAAACAAACGGACTAACACAGTTGATGCTCCTCGTCGGCACAAGCTCAGTTCTTTCCCGCCTCAATCGCAGCGTGCACAAAATCTTCACATTTCACTATCCCACCAGACAACACGTCGGGCAGGACACCGATTATGTCGAAGGCCTCCTGCAAATCGGTGGCGGAGTTCATCTCCTCCAACCAAGACACCAGCTCTTTCGAGAACCCGAGCATCTCACTCACTTTCAGCAGCCGTTCTTTCATCACCAACTCCCAAGCTTCCATGTTCTCGTCATTGTCTTCTACGCTTCTGTCTGATGGCCCACTCGTCGACCCTTTCTTCACCACCTTGAAGAACCGTTGCATCTGCTCTATCAACCCCGTGTAGACCAGCATCGGCCGAACAATGGAGAGCAGCTCGTCGGGCTTGTCTTGGCCCGATGCTACGCTGGTACTTGCTTCTTTCGATGTCCGGGATGTGGATGATCGCCCGTGGGTGTGCTGCATGTATGCGTGGTATATTCCACGCTGCAAGAAGGCACGGCGGTGTTGCAGCCAGGACTCGTAGGATTCCGAGAGGAGGGAGTTGACCATCATGAACTGCACGGTCTCTTCTGTTCCCATGACAGGATGTGCTGCTGCAAGAACAGAGGATTTGGAGTCTGAAGGAGAGGAAGCTATATATGACGAGATGGTTTTTGCCAGGTTCCGACGCTGGGATGAGCTTCCTTGTTCGAAGAGGTAATGCGCCATTTGGACCATGAAAGGTAGGAAACGCGAGTTGCTTTCCCTCCCTCCACCCCTGCTTTCTGCACTGAAAGATGCTCCAGTTGCGAATCGGGCAAGCATCTGTACAAACAGAGAGAGGAAGGACTCTATTAAGGAAAAGCACAAAAAAGGAAAAAATAATGACTCTGTCTATAGTCTAAAAAAATGAAAATGTGCGTAACTGGGAAGCACAATAACAAAAGGTTCAGAGGGAAATCCTTACCAGCACAACATCGTAAGTTAATAGTCGAAGCCGGCTCCCATCAGCTCGTCCAAGGGCATTAAGGTTGTCCCAGAACTGGTCCACGTAACGGGCATACTGCGATAATGGGACAAGTGGACCTCTAATCGGGAACAAGGAGTTGCAGAGGGACTCATTGTTTCTGAGTGTAGCTCCCTCCCACTCTTTCTTGGGATTTTTCAATGCAGCATCTGCCCTTTTCGCTTCCTGATGGCACTGGAAATGAATGATGTTGAAATAACTGACAGTAGTGTAAACACATTCGCCACGAGCACTTCCTGAAGTCCCAGCACCAAGATTCACCCTCTTGCTGAATGTGTAAACGCCCAGCAAGTCGCTCGGTCTCAAGCTGTAGCCTTCTCGACATACCATGCATGCCAAGCCATCTGCTTCTTCCTCCACGTCTTCCAGACCTTCTAGGTTAGGCCTTGCGACAACTATTCTCTCGCCACCGTCTGAAGACAGTTCTTGCCTCATTCCAAGCCCCTTCAGTTTTGAGAGTATATCATAACAGAAGAGCGTGTTAGTAGAACGTCAACAGTAAACCAAAATGAAGAAACAGGCCAACACAACGTATGGTATGTGAATTTTTTTGAAGAACATTTGGTAGAACTTAATAAAAGTTAGTTAGGGAAGAACAAAGTGAACTTGAGCTGTACCTGAAGCAATTCCTCTCTCTTTCTCAGAGCTCGGCGCCTCATCTCATCCTTGGTGGCACGACGCAACTCATGCACCTTTTCTTCTAAGAAGCCATCGCCTTTCCCCTCCTTATTAGACAGTGTATCCAATAAGTTCTCAGCCCTGGCCCCAATCTCGTTTTCCCCAGACACTCCTTCTAGAGTGTGGAGCAGTGGTAAGATCCGTCCCTCATCGATGCACCTTTGGGTTGCGAAATGCCCCATTGACAATCCCCTCAGCATAGACAGTATAAGAGGAACAGATGGCAGTTTTAGACCCAATGCCCACTCTGCAGTAGATTTGAAACCAGCCTGACCTGCTACAGCGAAGCTTTCCCTCAAATGCCTAACAGCAGTATCTGTAATTCCCTTCTCCACAATGATGTCTTTCAACCGTTCCCCACAAGAACTCGTCTTCAGCGATTCTGACACCCGAACAAAGTTTTCTATGGTGAACCTCTGCTTGGCTGCCTTCTCAGTGATGACATCGTCCTTTGGATTATCTTCATGCTCTTTTTGCAAGTTGTCGAATTCCTTCCAGTCTTGCAAGTACGGGTTGAAGTGCTCAACAAGTGCTTCCATCGCAGCAGGTTCTCCATAAGTTAGATAGGGCAAGATTCTAGCAACCATCTCAGTGTTCCTCTGTTGTTTGTTTGATTTCTTGAGGCCCGAAGAAGGGTGGCACAATCTTTCCAGAAACATGAGAACTATTTTCTTTGCCTCTTCTCCCGTGCCCGTTTTCTCGTTGCTAACAGTAAGGGCACTCTGTGTAATGCTAATGTTATCACTCTCATTAGCCTCCAGAGTCAGACTTTCTACAATCAGAAGGATGCCTTCTGCTGGCTCCATAGCATCCACAGAGAAAGCACGCCTTGCTGTTTCAAGAAGAAGGCCTAAAGCTCCAAGCTTTAATAAGGCACGTCTGTTCTCCCTTATCCTACAGCAGTGCATGAGGAGATCTAGAACTGCAACCAACTGCTCATGGTTTGACTTGAAATCATCTTGCAGTGGCTGGTGAAAGCACAGACCATGAGATTAGAACCTAGGATTCTAGAAGGCCAAAATGCATTACAAGAGCAAAAACTGGAAATTATAGGGTTGCTGAGTACCTGGATCATTCCCAACAAGATCTCCAAGCCACCACACTCACGAACTGCACCAGCTATGGCAAATTCCACCTCTGGATCTTGTGATTCCTCTCTATCCTCCTCTAACTCTTTTATCATGGGCTCAGTGGCTTCACCATCCAATCCCTAAATCATATAAAAGCACAGAGTCGGATGTTTGTCTGAGGAGGTATATTGATAGGACAGACACTAAAATCACAAGCCAAAACCGGATAAAATAGTACAGAGAAAGACTGGCAAAACTCAAATCTACCAGAACTCGAACAATTTTAGATGGACAAGATGGGAATTCAATGAGTTGCTGAATTTCTCCCTCAAGCAAACACACCAAAACACCAGAAAGAATTGAACACAGAGAAATGATAGCAAGCGGTCAATTCAGCTAACCTGAAGACGGTAGGTCACTGTCATAGGTGGGCAGTCTCTAGCCGAAGCAGCACTCGAGGATAGCAGGGTGTTATTGATCATGGAATTTGATGATTGACTGTTTGATTTCTTCCACACCTGCTCATATACTTGAGAAATGCTTAAATCAAGAGAAATGATATTTCCAGCAACCAATAGCTCCATTCCATAGTCATCTTCGATGAGTCCAAGCAGATCCAATTGCTGGCAGATCTTATTTTTAACATCACGCATGAGAGGGCCAATCTCAGCACTAGAGTAGGGATTCTTAGTCATGGATCCTCTCATAAACTCTTCTTGTGTGTGAGCTTTGTTTAGAACCAATAAATAGACCGACTCTGGCTTTGAGGGACAGATCAAGTTGCAAAGCTGCTCAAGTATAAACTGCAGGTATAGCAGAGAATTAGAAGAGGATTTAAACAACCTATATTTTGAAGATTCATAGCACAATAAAGGAAAAGGAAAATAACCAAATTAACAGTAGGATATCTAAGGGTGATAAGCATAATCTGTCTGCAAGACTTCCTTCAGACAGATAGCCGAGCTAAAATCTTGGCTATGTTTAAAAATTAATTCATCTCGGTCTTGCCAGTAACTTATCTCTTACTTTGATCCATTTCCATGATCAAGGTAACATTGATCCAAGCAGGGCTCTTGTAACTTATTGACAAATGCAACATTATGGAACAACAAAAGCACGCTAGTCTCCCTACCTGACATGTGCGGGCTTTCCTTTCCTTAGCATGGATTCGCAGGCCACTGACACAGGCTCGAATGAACTGTCTCTTATTTTCACTGCTTTCAAGTAGAAGTCCATCAAGAAGGTCTTTCAGAAGACGATTGCAATCACTTATCAACTTCGTCTTTTGTACTACCAAACCTCTAATTACAATAAGAGCCTCAAGGATATCCGGCAACAAATTGTTACGCATAAATCTGATACAAAAGCAACTGTTAGAAGCAAGTTAAGGGAAACAACATGTTTGTCAAGCAGACTTGCAAACAACAATGATTTCCGATGATACCTGGATCTTATATTTGGAACCTCTAAGAATTTTCCAAGGAGCTCTATAAGCTTGTGAAGGATGAATCCCTGTGAAATATCCACATGCAAACTCCTTTCCAAGGAATGAACATTACCCACTTCCTGAGTAATCAATTTGCAGATTGTACTGAGGCACCCCTGTACCGTCAAGAACAGAAGAGCATCTTCGGAATCGGTCATCTTGAAAAGCAATTCAAAGTATTCAGTAGCACTTTCACCAGATGCAAGAGTTGCTGGTAACAATGCCATGAGCAGATTCAACAACCGGAACCGTCTTGATGAGCTTTGGGCACAAAGTAAATTAATCAGCAGGCACATCTCTGACCGGATGGACTGAGAACAGGCACTAAGAACAAGTTCCGTCACCCAAGACCCTAGCTCAAAAGTAGACAAGCCACCCTTTGCTGTCTTACTAGCACGTCGCTTCCATCGAAGCAAATATTTGAGGGCCAAGTATTCATGTCTCTGTGGCCGAGATCTATGACCTTTAACTGGCTGAGACACCTTGTACTGCCTTCTCACAAAATCAAGGTATGAAGCTCCTTTTTCCCATTCTGAATAACTCAACAGCTGAATATCTTGTGTCTTATTAGAACCTGACCGATCTTTCTTGGGCATTTCTAATGACTTACCACTGAAAGATGTACTAAAGCTAATATCTTCCTTCAACCGTGATGTAGAGATGGGCTTTATACTGGCTTGCTCTTTTTCTGTTTTATCAGCTTTAGGAGGGGTGCAAGCCTGGGAGATAATCCTTAGACAAGGAAGAATGATATGCTCAGCTATTGCAGGATGTTTAGCCCCCAACTTGATGGATGAAAATAAAAGCTGGAAGACAATGCGCAGCCGTGACTCCCAGAATTCATCTGCTAGGGAACACACTTCTGATAGTAACATCATCTCCTCCCGAGTGGCCACAGCAATGTCCATGGACCTGTGATGTTCGAGGCAGTACATAACTTTTTTCTGTATTAAACTGTTCAACTCAATCACTGCACCAACATCACCTTCTGAGAAAGCACATAGAACAGACCTTGCCAGGACCCGTGCAGTTTTTGGACCCTGGTGAATATTGTTTTCAAACAACTCTGATAAGATGCCAGCTGTTACAAGTTGTTTTTTCGAACTAGAATGTTTTGATAGAACTTGCAGCATCTCCAAACATTGCGTGATGAAAGTGGTTGCACAGCCATAACAGTTATTAGGACACCTGGACGCAACAAATCTAGAGGCAGCAACAGAATCATCGGAACGCTTCTGGTGCAGATAACTCATCAGAACACGGCGGAGTCCCTGCAGTGTCTGGACACTTTTGCTGACAGAATCAAAAGCAGCCTTACATTTTTCCCCATACAAGACACCAAGAAGAGCAATCTTCCGGTTCACTTTGCACGAAGGTCCAGGTAGAGAAACCATCATTTGCTGAACGGAATCTTTCTGCTGCGAATCCATTTCATTCTCCCCTATACTCGATACAATCTTAAGAAGGGGCTTCTTGAAACCCAGAAGTTGCTGGTATCTCCTATGAGCATTTTCCGACTCCGACTCAATAGCTACCAAACCCCTCTTCATATCTTCATCATTCTCCATATCATCAAATGTGAAACTCGGCTTTGCCATGAAGTTGAACTCAAACCGGCCATATTTGCTATACCCACATTCATTACACAAGAAAGAATCCAGATTTTCATAATTTATGTTGCGGCATTGCCTACACTGATATGCATTCTCATGGCAGTTGCTACAGATCCCATGCTTATCAGTCACAGGCCGACTACACCGTGGGCACTGCAATGGCTCCAGGGATAGAGCCTGAAGATTTTCATAGAATGAATCCAGTTCAATCATGAAGTTGCAGGCAGTGATTGGAATAGGAAACTCCACTTTCAGCTCTGTTTGGTTAAAAGCAAGATGGCAACTTTTTGCTCGTTTCCACAACGACCAATTGTTCTTCAACTCAGATAAATCAGCTACAGGCCTGTTGTTGTAATACAAGTTCAAGATTTTCACAGACTTAGATTTGCGCGCATCATGGACATTCATTGTAACAGACTGGATGGTGTAACTCCCAGTGCACTTTACAATGATGCGGTTATCTGTAAACTTTGTTTCAGACTTCAAGCTTTCTAGTTTCATCCGACTGTAGGGCACTTCAGGAGAGCTGCATGCAACACAAGGCTCACTTTCAAGGTAGTAACCATCAAATTCAACAAGGCCACTCAAAGTATTGTATATACGAGAATTTGGATGATTAGCTATAAGCTCATTCTGTGAGTGAAGAGTATCAAAGATACCCCTAATAACCTCATTAGTCAAGCAACGATCGAGAAGATCAGTGCTCTGCTGCTTCGAACTATTATCTGGACTCTTCCCCAATAACCAGATGACTAGTTCAGTGAACTCAACAATATTCTGACCATATACAGGCAAGTTCTTCACTTTCTGCAAGAGGGCCACTAACATCATTTCCTTGAAGGAATGCTTCCCGTGATGCCAGGTACCATAAAGAACACACTTGGCTTCTGCACGCACAGAGCTTGAATTCCACTCCAGTAAAAAACAATCAACAAATTGCCTCAGAGTGTCACCATCCTTGTCAGTAAAGATATCTACTGCTGCCTCCATATCCAAATATGACTTCTCCGAACTAGATTCATTTCCATCTTCACCCTTTTTCTTCTTCTTTGAATCTCCAGACTGTGACCCAGATTTACTCGAGCTTGAAACAGGGTCCCCACCTTCAACTTTCTGCAAGGAGTGGCTCATTTCCTTTCCACAATAGAATGCTAGATTGAGAAGTCTTAGAGTCTGAACAACAGACTCCTCACTGAAATAGAATATTGCACCCATAAGAAAGGGTAATACATCTCCATGCCTCAAACAGTACTTCTGCCAATTTCGTGGCCGCGCTGCAGCCACCTCAGCCATTGTAGATAAGCATTTAACTGTCTTTACACTCCTCTCGTACGGGACTGGATTTTGAAGTGAACCAGATTTATTGATATGCTTGTAAAGTTCCTTCACTTCGCTTGAGAATTGCCATGAATCTCGGACACTGTAATAGTGAGTTTTACTTCCACAAATATGCAGAAATAGCCTCCTTGCATGTCTTCTAACAAACGTGGTGTGAGGATTGTTAATATAGCTGCAGAGGACATCCTGATATCCATCTAGCTTCAGATCCTTACCAGAAGAGGCCTTGTAAACCTTCTCTCTATCACCTGTCTTGTCTTGCTTCTCCGGTCTGACCAATGTATACACCAGCCTGAACGCATTCTCTAGTAATAACCTATGGTAATCCATAAAAATATCACCACGATGCGCTTTAGCATATGAATCAGAAAAGAATGGGGAAAAGTTGCCAGCTGGTAAATCTCTCCGGACAGTTAATAGAGCCCCACATCCCGAACCATTGTTTGAGACAGAGCTCTCCAAATTCCCACTAGAGGACTTGAAAACCTGCATTAACTGCTGCAAGATATCCATCAAATAGTTCACAAAAGCTTGATTTCTCAAAGAGCTGCATGCTCGAATCAGCTGGGATGCAAAATCATTCTTCTCTTGACCGTCCAAGGTAGATTGTAAAGTAACAGAAATGACCGGACTAATACTCTTATCATGTTTCTCAACAGTCCCACTTGATTTCACAGAACCATCAGTACCAGGCTGGTGCCAATTTCGAAGCATCAAAGTAAGAAACATGAAGACAAGAATCACAACCTCTCCAAAGGATGAACGTGTTCTAGCTGCAAAAGGTTGATCAAGATTTATCTCGTCTAAAAACCACTTGATCAACTTCTCTAGGGCAAGGGTGTCGGGCTGTGAACCATCTATAAATGGCCCACCCACAGCAGATGATAGCCTGTAGAAGAGTTGCATAACAGGGATAGCCCGAACACCAGAAGTTGTGTGCATCCATCCACCCAACTGTTTAAGCAGTTCAGAAAGAAGCAAGGAGTTCACAGCCCGTTTCGAAGCAGAAATGGAGACAATATCTGTCATCGAAGCAGAAAATTCTCCAGACTCATTGGGCTCCAGAACATGAATTGAAGGAGCGGAACTCGGTAGGCCAATGTCAGATGTGACACGCATCAAGTTAGAATCATTTACATCCTCACTTGAGAAGTGAATCTCATTACCATCTCCTCCCAATGATTCCACTTCAATTGGAATAGCAGTCATAGGATGATCCCTGGAATGGGGCGGGGGGAGACGATCAACATCCAATACTTGATAACAAGCTTCACACAAGTCAAAATCAGGGCAGATTGTGCAATGCCATCTCCGCCTAAGTATAGGGACAGTTGAACAACCATCACAACAATACTGAACCGATGAGGTGATAGTATCTTCTTCAATCATGACTTGTGTGTTCCCATTGCCTGTTGTATCACCTGGCCCAGATGCAGAAACAGCATTTTCTGCACCATCATCTGTTGATAACATAGTTTGTTTTGGGAAAGGTACTTGAAGCAATCTTGAAGATATCGCCAGGCTGAATATGAAGAAGTGGCAGCATCATCAGTACACATAAGGGAAGTATCTGTGACAATCAGACACAAGGACAAGACATTAGTACCTGCTCGACGTTTGCACCGCCTCATTGGGGTAGAATAAAAGCTTCTTCAGTACAGCAACAGCAGGGGCAACGGAGCTCTTCCCTGCATCCTTCCCGTGTGAAGCTAAACATTCAGCATAGCAATATACAAGCTCCACAGCACAAATAACGATATTGTTCATTGTCTGAGTGTCAGGCTGCTCCAAGTCCAAAATCCCCCACAATACTTGCATCAAACCATCCACCACCTCTGCGCCTACACATGAGCAACAGCGGCACAAACTTATAAAAATTTGATATCCTAAGCGCAACGGCTTTCACAGACACAGTTACTACAAGCTGTTTTAGCCTTCTTCGATTATTATTAATGGTTACTGAATATATTAAGAACTAGGAAACCGTTGGGATTCAGACTTCCTCATAATTGTCAATTGCTGATGTCCATAGATTAAATACACACAATTTCAGTCCCATGCCTACCCATGAAATCTAGTTGATGAATTCCATAAAGTGCTATCTTGCAAAATCCTTCAAATAGAAAACGTAAAAAAGATGCACATATGTCTAGATGATTCTTAATAGTTCAGTTATGACTGGCAATTCTTTTAAAACAGATAGATCGTACCATTCATCTCCAGAAAATTGGCTAGATTTGAATGGCGGTGCAATGCTATCTTAGATACGGCACGCATCTGAGCAGTGAACTCCTCAATAATCCACCCTCCTGTCATTCCGCCAACTCCTAGTCTTGATAAAAGAATAGAAGTTGATTTAACAACTCCTTGGAGACGTATTGTATCCTTAACCTGGAAAATAGAGACTGAAGTTACAAGACCATAAATCTGGAAAATAGAGACTGAAGTTACAGACCAAAAACTAAAACCATACATCAAAGACATTCACAAAAGCACACAAAAAATATTCCTGCATCCATCGCAGTTGTGTATAATGATTTAGTTTGCCAAAACTTACTTGGTAATATCTCTCTTTCTTGGGGAAAATTGCCTGCAGGACACGACAAGCAGAAGCTTGTAGTAGTGGTTCTCTTTCACTCTCAAATATGCTTTCCAACAGCATCTTGCACTTCAATTCAGGAAGCTCTAGTTTACCATGATCTTCTACCCTCCGGGATGACGAATATAATTTAGATAGAAGCTTTAGTCCATCGGCTATAACCTGCTCCTGGATGGAAGCAGACTGCACAGACCTAGATTTTTTACCCGACCCAGAAAGCGACGACTTCGAACCCAGCACACGGGCTTCCATACCCAAAACTGCATCCATCTTCTCTTTCCAACCAAATTCATCTTTTGCTCGCCCATAAACTTCAAGAGCTGTCAATTCTAGGTAGTGCAGTGCCATTGAAAGTTGGCCCCACAGTGACGATGAATTCTTCATCAGCAAGGAGAGATTCTGCAACAGTGAATGGTATATCATACCACGAACGCAAGCCTTCATCTAACTTGACAACCCTCTGAAAGATGCCAATCTCAGAAGGTATGTGATTTGCAGATGTGTTCCCCACTTGGACACGAATACCAACCATCACAATATCAGGGTTTGGATTGGAGACAGATATCTACAGGAAACAAAATGTACCAAGAGTTAATAAATTAATACAAATCTCGTAAATAACTAACTGCCAATGTAAGGCAGTATAATGCAGGCCAAGTCTCCAATGTCAAAATTAACAACAAAAGATCAAGAGTGACAACAGAAACATACACTGCCAGTAACCTGATCATACCATATGTCAGATTAACAGACCCACATCAAATTCAGATTTTAGGGACTACATTCACCCATCAGATGGCATTACCCCCATTTGACATTAAACCAAGAAAAAGAATTGATCCTTCCCCGATATCAGCTAACTGCCCTTCATTTCCCACACTTTGATGTATATTTATCTTCACATTTCATTATTTTTTATGTTTTGCTCCATAAACCACTATCTTCTTAAAGATCCATAAAAAGAAAACCCTTCTCAAAGGAGAAAGGGTAAAGTTTCCAGCCACCAATACTGCATAATACCTTACACGGCCAGTGACTAGACTCCTCATATCAGTGGATATCTCAAATTAA
Organism: Linum tenue; assembly: GCA_946122785.1. Taxonomy (NCBI): domain Eukaryota; kingdom Viridiplantae; phylum Streptophyta; class Magnoliopsida; order Malpighiales; family Linaceae; genus Linum; species Linum tenue. The sequence continues at coordinate 3,701,653 of CAMGYJ010000008.1, forward strand.
CAACATGAAAGGAACTAAAGAGTCCTAAGCTAAACTTAAAACACAATTGAATCGAGGATATACCATAAACGTTTCCAAAATTTACACAAAGAATAATAAAATATAAATAGAGACAGACAGAGAATGGACAACAACAATGCATCACCTTAAAGCCTGCAGGACTAGGGCCCTCCAGAAAGCCATCCTCTGATCCCAAGCTCTGTTTTGCTCCTTCAGAATCACCATTTCTGATTGCATCACCTCCCAGTTTCACATCAGAAGTGATCAGAACTGTCTTCTCAAAGAAGTCGAGAGGAAATTCAGGCTTCACACCAGCATACACTTTACTGTTAAGGATTCCAGAACCTAACTTCTTTACTTGCTCAGCTGCAACACTTCCATCACTATCATTTCCACCTGGTGAGTGTACATATATCTGAAGGCTTCCATCATCCTGTAAAACAAGACAATGGATCTTGTCCTTGGACAAAGGCTTGTATGCAGCTAAACCGACTAAATTTGAGGCCGCACTGACAGCATGCCTCAAGCTCTGTGCATTAAGGGCATCAGCTTCCATGGCGACAACAAGTGAAGAATTCGATTTCATGGACGAGAAGCAAGCGAACAAACCACTACCACTCAATAATTCTGTCCAGCGATGCAAACTAGCTGGTAGCATCCTGCCATCCTGTCCCTCTTCATACACGGAAGATGTCTCAGAAAGACATGATGCATCAGGACTTAGACGACCCATCAAAGTAGTACCATCGTGATAGGATATTAGTAGTAATCTGTAGGTAGAAGAGTAGTACAGAGATAAGCCCTTTGCATCGATTACACGATCCTCGATCTGAACAATTTCTTTCAATGGTGTTGCTCCTATATTTCCTTCCACAGGCACTTCTAGCCTGAACAACCTTCCTTTCTCAGAAAGAACGACCAGAAACATTCTCCCTTGAGAAGCCATCAAAAGTGTAGCATCAACAATCATGTCATCAGCCAGTGTGAAGTAGTGCAGAGGACTGATGTTGTCCTGAGAGAGATCATACATTTTGATGAATCTATTAGTCACCACCATTAACTTGACTTGGGAACCAGGAACCCACTCAATCCGTCTAATATAAGCACCCTGAAGAGCAAGTTCAATGGCAAGTCTATCCGTCACCTCTCCACGAGGATTCAAAGTGAGGACCTGGCAGTCTTCATACCCAGCCACAGCAAGATAATTTTCAGTGACTAAATTGAAGGTAAGTTGTACAATCTCAAAACGGACAACATTTCTTGAAAGGGGCTTGACATTGGTTTTGTCTGCTGTTATCGGGGCAACAGTGGCTTGTCCGATAAGCTGACCAACATCAAATATGGAGACTTTATCACCTTCTCCAACAGCAAGTCTGCCTCGATTACTGACACTGAGCAGAGACTTCACAAGAGAACCAGTAGCCAAGTGTGATCTAAGATCCTTCGTATTTGAATAGTCTGCCTTTATCTTTAGGTCCAGCGATCCACTTTTATAAGCCTTTTTCAACTGCAACAGCTCAACTCCGAAGGAAAGCACCTTGTCCTTACCGAGAATGATTTTCTTATCCTTTGAGAGTTCATATTCTCTTTTAGCCGTTATAGAAGGCAACAATGAAGAGCAAAGCTGTAATACTTTGGACTCCAAATTAAGTTCTTCAATAAGAAGTGGGATCTTATCCTGAATCTCTCTTGGAATAGACCACCTAACAGGACTATCTGCGTCCACTGCCAAATCCTCTTCTAGATCAGAATCTGTCTCTGGCAACTGATCTGTAGCATCAGTGAAGGGCAAGAAGGACTGATAGTGCCCTGTACTACATACTGGTCCACTGTCATGTGGTGTAAATTTTCGAGGCTTCAAGCATTGACAATTGCTACCCCTAACACCACCAGCTCCACAATCACAAAAGAATCTACTAGACCGAGAATAGACAACCCGGTGACCATGGTGACAAACTTTCGCACACACAGAGCAACAGCCTTTTGACACTGTCAAGTCACAAGTATAACAAAAATACCAGTGTTGTTCCATAAAGTTGCTGCCACTGGATGTAAATGTACATACTTTTGAGGCAAGAGCTCTTTCACTATTGATATCATCCTCATCATCTTTATCCACACTAGCTACCTCGCCATCAGATGTACCATCATCCTCATCTTCATCAAGAGAGGCTGCATCACACTCTATTGCAGGACTACTCCTTTCCTGATTTGTGGAAAGGACCACGGCATCAGCATTTTTTCTCGATCCTATTGCCTTCAAAAGGGCTGAAGCCTCACCAATACTGCTAAGATGAAAAGAATTTTCTGCAGATTTCTCAAGAGGATTCTTACAGGATCCACAATCACTTAAAACAGTTTCAAGAAAGCCAAAAAGAAATCTCAGCCCGGGAAGCAGACAATCGTTACCAGCCAACTTGTCCATCAACAATATTGTCGTCTCAAGAAGCAACTTCATCGATTGCTCTCCTCTGCACAGTTGAATAACCACTTGGAAAAAGGACTTGGCAATATGAACATCAAATAGCGAGAATGCGGTATCAAGTAAATTGAGCAAGGATTCAAACAAATGATGGTGCAGACATTTTGAAGACAATTCACAATATGAGGACACGAGAGACAAAATGAAACTTGTTGTTGATTCTCGTAGAGAAACAGAACTTCCTTTTCCACATCGTGTCCCTCCAGATATCTCCACAACAGAACCAAGTAGTCGCTTTTCTAACCATCTGGACAAACAAACAGAATCCATTTCAAGGAACTTGGTCTGTATCCTTTGTCTGAGCTCAGAAGAAGATTCTCCAGATAAGAGATCCACGAAGAAATTGAGGACCTTCACATTAACTGCATCAGAAGAACAGTTGTCCAACGAATCAAGCAGAACTAAAAAGTCACCAAACTTCAACCAATTAAACTGCTTGACAAGTCCCACTCCATCTGATGTGCCAAGAAAGAACTCAACATTTCTTGGTTGTCTCCTCAAGCATTCAGCAATATCAATGGTCCTGGTGATTAGCCATTCAAGTACGCTACTGTCGCTTGATTCTGATGCATTCTGGTGCTTCAAAAAGCTCCCCATGTATGTCAGCAGAAACAAATCACTACCATCTGATAAGGCAAAATCAGGATTAAGGTTACCAAGAACTGTGTCACATCTTCCAGCAAGGCTCTCAAAAATCCGATCAAACTTCACCATCATCACAGAACTAAGAAGCTGTTGGTGAACCTCAGATTCCAAGATAATTTTCCCGCTCAAACTTTCAAGTCCAAGCAACTTATCTAAAACCGTAATAATAGCCCTTATGCTGATACCACAAGAGAGAAGAATGGCACTTGGCGTCCGAAGATCAGAAGGAAAACCATGCAATGCACATTCCCAAAATACTTTGCTCCGAATTCCTAGAGCTGTTTCATTGACCAAAGAATCCACCTTTGTCAAAATGTTAAAAGCGGAGTCCAGACTGCGATAGCTTATTCCACTTTTCCTAACAATCTCATCCATCAGGCATTTTTCGGACTTGGAAAGTTTCAGGAGTAATAGAGGTGATAAGTCCTCAGGATCATATTGGCTACTACTAAGGGTGGCAAGAAATGCCTTTTGGTGAGCCTTCAGATAGATCTTCAACAAGGAGGACAACAAGTCTACAAGCAAATTTCTGCCAATCAAGGATGAAACCAGCTTCTCAGCAACTGTGAGGTAATGTACATCATCATAAGTTGCGTCTTTAACCAAGAATAAACCCACCTCAGTGTCCTTTCTCTTGTTTTCATGTCTGGTCAAACCAACATTAACCAAAGAAAGTATAAACGATAGAGACATGTTGCTCCTCAAGAAATCCCAACCTAGTTCCTCAACGTCCTCTGGTATATTCATGGCAGAAATGTGTTGTAGTGCACTGAAAACAGCAGCCTGAAGGTCATCAACAATCCCACTGTCAAGACTGCAGCCCATAACAACATTGCTGAAGTGAAATAAGAAGCCAATATCAGACATGTCTATAGCCCCAGGCTCCCTCCACAGAAGAAGTTGATTGTCTTCCGAGTTCTTCTTCATAGGTACATCCGAACACAGCATGAAGATGTATCTTTCAACCAGCAGGTCTTCTACAGAACTAGTCTTTCTACCTTTCCAGTACCCAAGAATCAGCGAGAATGTATCGCACAGATCATCGCAGTTCAGGGTCAAAGATGTGATGGCCAACTTGTCCCTAGAAAGTGAAGGCGGAAGGGCTGAAATATCAACCAATTGATTGATCAAACAGCTGATTGTAGACTCTTCCTCAACAAATGCACCCAATACACTCTTTGCTGCAATTGATGCCCAGGACAATAACTCATCATTTACACCAGTAGGAAGTGGATCACAAAAGGGGACATCCCTCAACTTTGATCGTAAATCTAGAAGCAATGATGATGGACAAGTATCTGCGTAGAAAACCATATGTCGCAGTAGTAAGACGAATCTTGAAACTAATAATCCCCAGCAGGATAATTGCGAGCAGGAAAAACTATGAGAGGGTCCACCTATTGCTCGAAGGGAACAAAATATCAAGTCAGCATGCTTGGCCTTCTCTTCCGCAGATGACAAATGGAATGCTATTAGGAGAATTTCCATGTGAAAAACTGACGGAAGAGCTTGAAGAAGTTTCCTGAAATCGGGGCAGTTTGTACAAACAAGTTTTACCTTATCAGTAATAAAGTCCACAAACACTCCATACAGTCTGGTTCTCAATCTGCCACCATCAGAACCAGCTCTACTAAACACTGTCTGAGCCAACAACATCAGAGTTCGATCACTGTAAGCAAATGCTCCATTTTCAACAGCTAAAATTTGTTCAACAAGGTTCTCTTCAAGGGAAGCTGACATAGTGCACTGAGCGAGAAGACTGCAAAAAAGCTCAAGGCATAGTTCATGGATATTACCAGTTTTTCCCTCATCTGGCGCAGAGGCAAAACCATCAGATGACTTGTCTTCTAAACCACACTCCTGGCAATTAAGGAGAGAGAGCAAGGCATTTATATGATTCTTTCTTATCGTTTTACAGCCATCCTCATACAGAGTATGGTATTCTTGAGAGAAGATAACATCTTTCAGAACACCCAACAACTCACTGGCTGCTTGCATTGGCAAATTGCAACTGTTGGAGAAAGAACTGAGAGCAACTGGCGCCTGATCATACACTTCCACTGATCCTACCGAACGGCTACCTTCAGCGAAAAGGTTACCAAAAAGAGCCTCATCCTCGTGGCATGCTGCATTTTCCAGTTCTACTGCACAATTAGCTTTGACACTGCTGGACTGTGATTTTTCAACTCTTGGTCTGAAGTTCATACCTTCCAGATGAAGGAAGATAATAAGCTGTATTAGATTATCCAGCCACTGAGCCGATGAGGTAAATATAACTCTCATTGCCTCCTCAGTTGTTAAACTCTTCGTCAAAGGAACTTCCTTCAGGCGTAAATGGCATGATGGAGGTTTGTTTGGGAAATCGGAAGAGCTTCCAATGAGATTTCTGTCAAGTTCCTTGGACCTATGACCCTGACTGATTGCCCTTCTGACATCTTGAACAATTCTCAACATGAGAACAACAGTTTGAGGAAAATATACTAAAGGTGGCTTTGGACTGACAGCAGACTTGTCATTTCTCCATATAGAAGAGTCCAAGTTGTCTAATATGGAAGCCACAATACACACCTGTATATTTTGAGAAATGCTGCTGTTGCCAAATATGGATTGGACTAGATGAAGGAACTCTTCTAGTAGATATAATACAAGGTTCTCAAAGTCGCTCTCTGCGGCACCTTGGTTATCAGCAAATTCAAACCTGTGTCTAAAGACACCAGGTAGAGTATCAGCCAATGAAGCAACTTGCTCCAATAGGTAGGCATCATACTCAACATAAGGGTTTTCCTTCACAATGCTTCTGAGTAACCTTAGAATCCTCAAACTGAAAGACAACCTCTCAGAAAATTTGGCAGCTGACACCTTCTCACCATGCACATCTGCCCGTTCAATCAGCTGTGTGCAATGAGGAATAAGACGCCGAACAAAACCCAAATGAATTAGAGCCCAATGTTGAGATGCAAATATCAAGTTACTCGTAGCATGTATGGGTCCATTGAAACCAGAAGTTTGCCCCTCAGTTTGAAGATATTCAGTCTCTAGTGTCATTAGTAGTCGATCCACCTGTTTCTCCGCCCTCAAGCAACTGGAGCCTTCTCAGGATGGAAAAGAGGTGAGAAAAGAAAGTAAGAAACCACATATACCAACAAGACTAACCCACAAAGAAGGAACAAGAGAACATTTTTAGAAAGTACCTTGGAGGATGCATTTTATATGGCTATCAAACTGGACATCACAGCGACCACCAGACACAACTGGCAACAATTCTAAAATGCAACTTAGAGGGCAAGACCTGTCAGGGACTTTATCTATTTCTTTCACCAAAGCCAACTCCATGAGTAGTATCAAATTAATCTGCAAAAAAAGAAAACAAAATTCTTATAAGTTTGTAATTATAGCTATACAACATTTTATGAAAGAATTGACACAATCAAACACTCTAAGAAGTAAAGAACAAAAAGGCCATGTTCCCCTAGCCCTGGTCAACATACTATATGTCACAAAAGCAACGTTACAATCAAATGGTAGCAAAAACTAGGTCAAAACAATGAAAGGAATGATCCAAACTCAAATGCCCGAATTCTAGTGACAACTAGGAGCTAGACGTAGCAGTCACCATGAAGAGGAGAGAAATAAACAAAATGGGTTAACACTTTCATCCATTGTGGAATTAACAAATGACTGTACATTGCGCTTTCAACTGCACGCAATGATCGCATTACAGTTACCCTGCATCTTCAACCGACTATAAAGTACTATCTTCTAATGCTGTGCAGTCCAAAGCACCAAAACCCACTGTCCAAGTGGAAATGGTGGCAAACAAATTGTCTGCAACATCTTTAAGATACAGATAACATATCTGAAGGCCTAACACTATCTGCTCATAAATATACATATATTTAATAATATATGAAGTTTTAAATGTGTTTGATTAATAGCTGCTAATCCTAAATTCTAATCAATTTTACAGCAAAAAGAAAAACACGAAAACATTTTGATCAACGTACATCACCTCATTGTCCAAATAAAGGTCGATGAAATCAGAAATAGATACTAGAAACTAAAAACGGGTATCTTAGAACCATTCCAATAATCGTGTTCATTGATATTCTTCGTATAGTAGATGCTATAACACATACAATCATATATTCAATTCTATGGAATTTTCTTGTCAAAGAAAAAAAATGGAATTGATTGATCATAAGGGGATCTTATATAATTTTGCATGTGAGGGGTTATTTCTTGGTTTCTCATTAATAACTTGATTATTATCACCCATCATCAATCATCATCCAAACACATTGATAAGTTACATGCAGACCAACAAAACAGACTAAAATTTTATGCAGCTCAACAGCGCAGTTAGTTACAGATTCCCTGGTCTCAGTCATTCCTGCAAAAATGTGCAATTCAGAAGCGCTAATGCACCAGTCGGAAATGGAAAATTATATCGAATTAGCCACTGATTATATTCGTCCAATGCTTTCAATTCAAAGGCTTCCTAAAGAATACCTATTGAGTCGCAAAGTAGGGAATCAAGAAACCGATAAAGAATATAAGAACCAAAATGAAAACCACCTACCTGTATACTTGATTCGTCATTGCAGAATTCTGATTTCTCCAAGTAACAAACAGCGAACTCCAACAATTGTTGCACAACAGCGATCAGTACTGGCTCCGCTTGGTTAACTATCCACAAGATCACCACCAAGAAAGAAAGAACACCAATCAGTAACTAGTTAAGTACTTGCGAGCTCAAAAAACAAAATTGGCAGTGCTTTCGTAGCCTAGCCAGAACAACCAAGAGCCTCTAAGCAAGAACAAATAAACTCTTTGAACTTGACAACAGGTACTTCCGCACTGTCTTCAAACAGGAAAAAGTACCTGAAAAAGATCTAGAAGCGGAGACGATCGCGAGGCCGAACGAGACGACGGACTGAATCTGTGAATCGGTCCATAACTGGAACCCTAACTTCTTATCCTCGACACTCTCGCCATCATCATGCTCTTCTCCTTCGACGACGATGATGGAGACACCCCGCTTGAGAATCAAGTAGAAGTGCTGGAGGGCGATGGCGATGGAAGTGTCCGAGCGAAGGGAGTGCAGGAAATCGGAGGACGAGCAGCTGGATTCGAAGAGACATCGGTGGAGTTTGGTCAAGTGGTCTTCCATTATCGGCCAGGCGAAAGCAAGGGATGAGGAATTTTGGGATCAGAACACGAATTCCTTGCGTCGGAGATTTGGGTTTTATTTTTATAGGCTGCTTGGAAACTTCTGCCAGTTAGACACACACTCATCAGTTAGAAAGGCGGTGGGGGAGAGACGAGAAAAGTGATACGGAGCAATTTGGGACAATTACATGCGATGGCCACTAACTTTAGGGTCGTGACAAATCAATCACTCAACTGCGTTTCTTAATGTTGTTTTTTTTACTTGGTTGGTACGTTTATTAATGCAATATACCAACTTTTAGGGTTCATGTACGATCGGGCGTACGTTAGACTACCGTACGCCCATTGAGTTTTGTTATGTAGATCATGAATTAACCGGAGTTTTGGGCATGATGTTATACCCTAACCACTAATGGATAAACCCCAGTCCCTAGTTTTCTAACCCAAATCATGATATTCGTTTAATCTTAAAATGAAAATCAACAATAATTTTGACGAATCAGAACCATTGATTTTCATTTCAAGATTAAATGATATTATGCTTTGGGTTAGTGAATTGCGAACTGGGGTTCACCCATTAGGGGTTAGGGTATAATATCATGCCCCAAACTCCGGTTAATTCATTGTCTAAATAGAAAAACTCAACAGGCGTACGATAGGCTAGGTACGTCTGAACGTACACTAGGCTTTGCCCAACTTTTAGAATAATTACAACTCACTGTATTTTTTCGACCAAATTGGTGTATCAACTCTCCATAAATACTAAAAATAAATTTGCTTACCATTTAATTAGCTACTCACTAAGGTGAGGATGGTTAGATTGGTTTCAAATAATAGGAGTTAAAATTAGAGCAAAGTTTGTGAGGTCGATAGAGTATAAACGATAACTAAATTATCTATATAAACTAATTAAGAATTAAAATACGCAGAAAACATACTTGATATTTGTTTGGAGTTTGTATTAGGGGTGGTTAGGCGTCTATACCAAGTACTTTAAGCAATAAGCATTATAGTTTGCATTGGACTCACTATTGAGCAAAATCACGAAACCTTTATAGGGCACTATATGTCATCTATCTCCCGTTAATTTTTTATTTTTGTGGATACATACTCATTCCTAGGGCTTACATCTAAAAATTACTCCCTGTGTATTTCAAAACATATATAAAATAACTCTCTAGATCAATTCACATCCACAAAAAGTGTGGGTTAAAAAATAGAAGAAGCGACCCTTTGAAGTGTCTCTCACTAGGGAGCATGTAGTTTCAAGTATTGTTCTTGGTGAGACCTGGCACAAGTCCTCGAGGAGAAAAAACTTAAAGACATATTGGTATCGTGGGCTACTTAAAATTATTGAGGGAGAATTCGTATTTATAGAAAAATAGAAAACTCATTGAATTTTCGTATGACATGTAGGGCTGGGCATGCGGGCGGATCATCCGCGGGTTTGGGCCGACCCACCCGCATTTGACCCAAATTTCGTTAAGTGGGTGGGTCTATGGGTGGGTGACGGGTTGCGCTGGGAGCCATCCGTCGGGTGGTGGGTGGGTTGTGGGTGGGTGCGCGGGTGACCCGCTCAACCCAACAGCAAAAAGATCAAAGTCTTCGGCGCTAGAGAGGGGAGAGTGGAGACGTTAGACATAAACTAGGACTCCTCCTGGAGTTTGAACCTCAAAGCCGACCTTCCAAATAGCGATCCCCTCTTCTTCCCTTTATTTTTTCCTCTAATTCTTGTGCCTAGATCACTGCTCTTTCCTTTGTGGAATTATTTTTCTTAGTTCCTTGCACCTGATAATCATCTCAATCTGTAGAAAACTCTTTCGTAATAGAATTTCTATCCATTTTAAGAACTAATTCGACATTTTTCGCCCTATTTCATCTTCTTGTTTCCCCAGATAACTCTCTTCGCCTATTATCATGTCAAGTTGACTCCTTTATATTATATACATTGTGATGTGGGTGAACCCACAAACCCACCCAAATCATCCACCATCCGCCCGACCCAACCCGAGACTAAATGTGGGTGGGTGGTGGGTTAAAAATTATCAATCCGTTTAAGCGCGGGTGGGTGCATTTTATGGTCAAAATCCACCCGACCCACCCAATGCCCACCCCTAATGACATGGATCAACTTTATTATAAATATCCAAGTTAGTCAAGTGGTTGCCTTTCATGGCACTTAGTTTCATGCTCATATCAATGGTAGTTTTGCATTATTTTTGCTTGCAAACAATACTTTTTTCGGGAAACTAAAACCTTATTCTAATTTGTGTTTCTTTCCAAGTAATATTTGTTTCAATGGTATGAAATCTTCGATTCAAAATTTCCTTTTACAATGTACCTTCGCTATTTTCATATCCCCTACTGAGTAGCTCCCACATGATGTTGCTCAAGCTGGACATGGCAAAAGCATATGATAGGCAGGACTGGGATTTCCTCGAGGAAACTCTTACCTTGGCGGGAGTCCCTCACAACATGATCAAGATAATCACGAAGTGTGCCACTACGGTGGAAATGCAAGTTTTGTGGGAAGGTGGAGAAATCCAGAGATTCAAGCCAAGCAGAGGGCTCGGACAGGGATGTCCCCTTTCCCCTTACCTTTTTACTTTATGTGTTGAGAGATTAGGACACTGCATCTTAGAAGAAGTTAGAAAGTGGAACCCTTTGAGACTCTCCCCTGGAGGGCCTCACCTGTCTCACCTTTTTTCGCGAATGACCTTGTCCTTTTTGCTCAAGCTTCCCTGAAACAAGCAGATGTCATCAACAGATGTGTTGAGAGATTTTGCTTAGCTTCATGAGAGCTTGTAAGCAAGAAAAAATCCATGATTTTCTTCTCTAATAACACTAAGGATAGGGATAAGAAGAACATTTGTGATAGGTTAGACATTCAGTCTACCTTAGCTTAGGAAGATACCGTGGTGTTCCTGTTATCCATTCGAGGATAAATAGAAACACTTATAGATATATCATTGATAAAATTGACCATAAACTATCTTCGTGGAAAGCCAGAACCCTCTCTTTAGCTGGAAGAGTGACCCTCGCCCTTTCTGTGCTAAATGCTACTCCTTCTTATGCCATGCAAACTACCTTGCTCCCTGCTTCTGTCTGTGACTTGATCGATAAAAAGATCAGATGGTTTGCTTGGGGCTCTAATGAAGACAAAAAGAAAGTTCACATGATTTACTGGGAGAAAGTGTGTAGACCTAAGAACCAAGGGGACCTAGGATTAAGAACTGCTAGGAGCTTGAATATGGCTTTCATGATCAAGCTTGCCTAACAAATCCTTAATAATGGTTCTGACCGTTGGGTGCAGGTGATGCAAGAAAAGTATTTCAATCATGTCGATGGGCAGATTGTGGCAATGAAAATGAGCAATCATTCCTCACTGTGGAAAGCTATCGTGAAGGCAATGCCCCTTATGAAGAGTGTGACCTGTTGGAGCATAAAAAATGGAAGAACAACCACTTTTTGGAATCACCCGTGGCTGGACCATGATATCATTCACAGAGACCACATCATGCAGATTGCTGATCTGCAATAGGAGGACTCTTCTGTGGCGGAGTGGACTGATGATAATGAAGAGTGGAACTGGCAGAAGCTCCATGAATGGCTTCCCCCCAATATTATCTCTCTGATCGCTGGCATGGAGCCTCCAAAAAGTAGTATGGGAGAAGATAAGAACATTTGGGGCACTGGGAAGGGATGGAAGATTCAGGCTGAAGTCAGCTTATAACCTCGCAGCTGACCAAGTGGACACAGAAGGAGAGACAATGTGGAAGAAACTCTGGAAGAGGAAAGGGCTAAGTCGTACAAAACACTTCCTCTGACTTGTGATGCATGACAGATTTCTCGCTAACAAGGAACGAGTCAAGAGGAAGATGATTACTGATGGTAATTACAGACAGCCACTGTAAAGACGTGGAGAAACAACATAACACATGCATCCTGAGAAAATGCAGTAAAAAAGCAGCTATTTGGGATAAGTTCAGTTCCAAAGTCAATTGCAAAAACAGGGACCTGCCTTTTAAGGAGTGGTTGTCAATCAATTTGAGTGATAAGACTCATAGTGTTGACTTTGGCCTTATTGTGTTGCATCTACGGAAACAAAGAAATGAAGAGTGCATGGATGGGAAGGTGTATGTGGAAAAATTCCTCATCTGCAGAATTGAGGCCTGGTTCAAGATTTACAAAATGGCACTGCAGAATGTGGAGAGAAGTTTCAGACCCCCTGTTGAGAAAAAAGAAGAACAGATTCGCTGGAGGCCTCCACCTTAGGGATGGGTACAAGTTCATTTTGATGGCTCTGTCCTCTCTCCCTCAGGATTTGCAGCTGCTGGAGGCCTTATTCGCGACTTCTTGGGTAGATGTTGTACTGCATTCGCCTCCAATGTGGGTAAATGTTCGATTGCTGCTGCTGAGCTCAAAGGAGCAATTGTTGGTTTGCAGCTGGCTTGGGAGAAAGGCTATCGAAAAGTGCAGCTTAAGATGGACTCTACTATTACTATTGCTATCATTTGGGACCGCTCTGATGATGATCATCGACATGGATTACTGGAAAAACAAGTTAACCATCTTTTGGAACGTGATTGGGACGTCGCTGTCTCACATGTGTACAGAGAAGGAAATCAGACTGCTGATTTTCTTGCTAATTTAGGCCATGGCCTGACTTTTGGAACACATCATGTTGATGTGTTGAACTTTGATCTTTGTAGATGGCTTGATTATGATGTAATGGGAATCTCCCAACCTCGAGTTATTAATATATGATGAAGGCGCTCTTGCGTTTGTCTTCTTACAAATAAAAAACACTTCCTCCCTAACTTGAGGAACTAAAGTAGTATTTTGATTATTGCAATAAAGCATGCTTTAAGAGGGAGGTGGTTAGTTTGACAAACCATTGTGGTCATAGTGCTGGAAACTGCATATAAACTTCCTTCAAATGTCCATACAAAAGAGCATTGATGTCATGTATACAAGCCAATGTGACTACTCTGATAAGTTAACGTATATTTATTTAGTTATGCATATTTACCTATGATTTGGGGATTATTTGTCTTTTTTATTATTTCAATTATTCTTGTTGGATTTGGAGTTCTTATAATAATTATTCATGTTTAATTGATGTTACTTGTTGGTTAGGAAGGTGAGTCGATTAGAAAAAGCAGATGGTGGAGGCCAACGGCTTAAGGCTAGAGGAAAAGAGATTTGGAAGAGGAAAACAAGCATTATGATAGGAGGAGGAGTTGCGCAGGAAGACATTTTGGCTCTCGGACCAGGTTGTGGATCGTTGACAATGGTCGGAAGTAGGAGCACGAGCAGAATGGGCGTCAAACAGTGGACTCGGCCAAACATGATGGCCTCAAAGGTCATGGGATTGATTGCGCATGTAGACGAGATGGAAAATAGTGACACTAGTCTTCACGACTATGGCGAGGCACATAGGCCAGCAGGCTCAAGCGGTTGAGCTAGGGTGTTCATGCCAAAATTGGCCCAAACTGAGTGGTTGGAGAGGACGTATGCAACTTTTGCATTGGCAATGACTTGGCCCCAATTTTAAGAGGAACCATAAGATCGATTCGGGCCATATGAAGGAGCGTCTAGCCATGTAAAACATGCCAAGATTAAACAAATTGGATCGAGGAGACTTTGGTGGGATTATTATTGGAGGGTTTAAACAGAAAATTTATGATGTTGTTTGCATGTTTCCTCTAGAGACCGTGTGAGAGACGAATTGACTCACCAAGTTGAAGAATGAAGAGTTGACGAAACTTCAAACTGTGCAAAGAAATACTTCACGCATAGCTCAAGAACCAACATCTGCACCATTAGTTGTGCAAGCACACGTGGCTCGCTTCGCAATCCTATTGCTCGAAGGATTGTAAGGAAGTGGTTAAGTATCATACATGGGGCTGTATAAGATCCAGCATAACCTTCTCCCAACAACTCGAGTTATTGGGAGCAACTGGTTTTTGACATGGTATCAGAGCTGGTTTGTCTATGAGGTCACGTGTTCAAGTCCTGACAACCCCCAATATTAATCATTGTCTTTCAAGCACATGGTATGGCGGGCATGTGCAAACTTCAAGTCGGCTTTCGTTTGAAGGGGCGTGTAAGAAAGTGGTTAAGTATCATACATGAGCCTGTATAAGATCCAACATAACCTTCTCCCAGCAACTCGAGTTATTGTGAGCAACTTGTTCTTGACAAAGATATCATAAAAAGAGAATGGCATAGAAAAGGGTCAATGGGCTATGCTTCCATTGCGATGATCGAGAATGCTCAAGTGATGCTCATAATTGGGAACCGCAAGGAGGAGGAAGAGGGAGATTTTGTCTTTGAGGATGACCAACCTTAAGGACAAAGTTGCGCTCAATGGTGATGATTGTCACATACATGAGTCGGTGTGACTAATATGATATTTTAGACGTATCTTTATTCTATTATTCATATTTACTTGTTATTTTCACATGATTTATCTTATTAATTTATTAAATTTGTCTAGTTAGATTAGGATTTTTTTTATGAATGATTAGGATTTTTTATTGATAGTTGTTTTATGTTTAATTAATGTTACTTGTGGGTTAAGAAAGAAAATTCTGTTAGAAAAAAGAGAGGGGAGAGGCTGACAGCCTAAGTAGGGATGGCAAAACTATATGTAACCGTGGATATCTGCCCGAATCCGGCCTAATTGGGTAGGTTAAAATCCGAACCTGAAGGACATTTAGTAGGTACGGGTAAAACCCGAACCCGAATATTATGGGTAATGGGTGGGCATGGTTTCTCTCTATCCAACCCAAACCCACCCGATTATACACATGCATATGTATTTTGTCTAAAAATAATCATTATATTTCTCTAACATATTTTATATTTAGCATATAAATATAATATTTTTATGAAATTATGTTGTTTTAATTAATTTTCTTCATTCTAGTGAATTATTGTCATATTTTTCTTCTTATGTAATGTGTGAATATGTGTGAATGTTAACATATTGGTTGGAGATATGAAGAGAAATTATTACTCTTGGATAACCGTGGATACCCGAAACCCGAACGAGTATGAGCATAATTTTGATTTTCTAACCCTTAATTATTAACGAAACGAGTCGTCTGGACTCCAATTCGACCAAAATATAACCAGTAACCTAGGGTAGGGCTCGGTGAGTCGATAATATGAACTCCAACAAGTAAAGAATGGCCTACAGAGGCCAAGTAGCCAGCAACGTAGTTGCTCTCACGAAAAACGTGGATAATTTGAACTTCCCAATCCATGTGCAGCAGCCTTCTCGCCTCAGCTACGAGGACATGATGTGGATTGCGCTCTGGGACTGACTGGATAAGGTTGATCGCGACAGCAGAATCCGTCTGAACGACCAACTTGCGTAGCCCTTCATTCCAAGCCAAACGGAGGCCATGAACGATCCCTGCGAGCTCGGCGTGTGTAATTGACCCTCCACCCAAATTAACCGCAAAAGCCTTCAAAAACCTTCAATCATTCCCTCTGAGTGGTTACACAAATATTACATACATATTAATCGAATTGTAGGTTATCAACGTCTCTCATGTTAGCTACAACATCTCTAGAACCTCTCTAATCGACTTTGCTCTCCGCACTCCTTCCTCTTCCATATTTCTTCCCTAGAGAAATGACAAAAGAAATTAAACAAATAATCAACCCTAGACTCCCTTACATAGTTACACCCTTAACTGAAAAGCTACAGAAGCCAACGTACAAAGTCGAAATAAGATAACTTTATATGAAGCTCACGTGCAACACCAGGACCTCTCACGCCAATCTACCGACAGCCATCATTTGCAATTCATGAAACTGACCTAAAGTCTAAGACGTGAGAGAAGGAGGAAAACAATTGAAGACAATGACGAAGAATCGATCCTCCCAAGGAATCTAAATGCACCCTCTGCAGAAGCAGGAAAATGAAGACCTCATAGTCACCTTCAGTAATCACCCTGACATTCGATAAAAAATTAATCACATTGCGAATATGATGGTTGTCGGTTGATCGGGAGATATAGTAGTGCATTACGAGCTAATAGGAGCTCTACTAAGTACATGTTCGAAATACCTTGGTGATGTGCCCCTAAGGTTAGACTAAACTACAAGCATCCCGATGAATAACAATGTCGAAATTTGATATTGATGATGGATGGGGGACAATGGCGGATTCAGGATTGGGTAGAGCACTGGGCCACATTGGAAAAAAGTAGAGAAGGCTGGGCCGTAACACGACAAACACTGGAACGAACACCTAAACGAACACCAAAAATCGAAAATTTACACGTGCTATACTAGCTCTGGATCGAGGGAGGGCTGGGCCGCGGCCCGGGGGCGGCCCCCCTAGATCCGCCGCTGATGGGGGATTGGATAGGGTGACAACACTATCCAACCAACATGAAGTTAGGATTGTGATTACTTTTCATTAGCTAGGTTGACCTAGTGTAAAAACAATGAAAGAGTATAATAGTCATTGTGAATATTATGTTTAACTAATCAATAAAAAATAAAATAATTATAAATTCGGTTGTTGGACTTCGGCCATCGGTCGCCAGAATCTGGTCACCGGTCGCCAGAATCCAGTCCACGGTTGTTAGGATATGTGGACTGTCACCGGAATATGCTTAAGATGAGTAGAATATACTCATCGTTGGCGAAATCTAGTCATCGGGGCCAAAATATGCTTATCGATGCGGAATTCGATCAGTGATAGGCGTCGAAGTTTGGTCAACGGTCAACAATCACCGGATATTGTGGTATGCATTGTGAGATTTATGGTTTGCTTTCTCATGTTTTTTGTATGCATTTTGTGGTATGCTTTATTGTGTTTGTGGTCTACATTAAGAAGTTTCTCGTGTGCTTTCGAAATATTTCTGGTTTGCTTTGTGGAGTTTCTGGTTTACTTTTTGTGGTTTGCTTTGTCGTGGTTGCGGTTTGCATTAGGAGGTTAATTTCTAGTGTGCTTATGAAATATTTGTGGTATGCTTTGTGGGGTTTCTGGTTTGTTTTAGAGAATTTGTGGTCTGCATTAGGAGGTTTCTGGTATGCTTTTTGTGGTTTGTTTTATCGTATTTCTGATTTGCATTAGGATGTTTCTATTGCGTTTATGAAATATTTGTGGGGTTTTTGTATATTTTAGGAGATTTGTGGTCTGCATTAGAAAATTTCAGGTAAGTTTTTTGTGATTTGTTTTACTGTGGTCTCCATTTGGAAATTTCAGTAGACAGACAAACTTAATACTGTGGAGTTACAAATCCAAGTCAGGGTGATGGCAACTTTGAATAGTTATTTTGATCGAAATCGAGTAGCAACAAAACTGGGGGCTTTTATAGCCTGTTGATTCCTTAAAACCTCGAAGATTCATGGTGGTTGAGGAAAATCAACCCTTTCTTGAATCGTATCGCATATTCGCCTCGCATAGGTTACTTCATTAGACTCATAGATAAACCTCTCCTTCCCGGTTCCCTCCAATCAGCGAAGTCCCAAGACTGGAACAAACTCCTTCCAACTGCTAGGAGAGAAGCAGATCTTCCCCGCAGCAGCGTTGGACGTGTAGGTCGATGACAATGAGAGGCGTCGTCGTCACGAGATGTAACGACGGAGGAGGCCATCAACGAGGAGAATTGGCAGAGCCTGTTTCCAACGATGGAGGGAAGAAGCGTGGCGGGGGAGCTGGAGGAGAAACGAGATCGGCGGAGTTGCATGCATATCGGAATTTGGGGTCGGAGCGGAGGAGAAACGAGATTTGGTAGGTAGGGATGGGTAAATATCTTTTAATTGATATTTCGTTGTTAGATATTATGTGAGTTTACCCTTTTATCCTTATTGCTACTATAACTAGGGCTGGCAAATCGGTTGCCGGTTAGCGGTTAGCCGCCGGTTATAACCGAAAACCGGCCAAAACCGACTAACCGAAAACCGACAAAAACCGACCTCGGTCGGTGTTCGGATGCCCATCAGAGGGCTTCGGCTAGCCGAATAACCGGGAATGATTAACCGCGGCTAACCGGATAACCGACCCTCACCGAAAATCCCCTTCTCCTATCCCAAAATTACAAAAACCCTTCACCCCAAATCAAATAAAAAAACCTAATCGTTTCCCCTTCTCCCCATCCCAAAATTGCAGAAACCCTTCTCCTCATCCCAGCCACAACCTCCTTCAACCTCATCTCCACTTTTTCTTCTTCCTCCCCCACAAAGAACTCCCCAAGCTTTGCTCACCTCGTCGGCTCGGTCTTATTACCTCCGCCGTTTCCCGAAACGCCGCCGGAGATGCTGCACTACCCGGACAACTACCGGACCATAGATTCGTCCATGGCGCTGACGATTTTGCTGCTGCTGACGGCCATCTTCTTCGTGGGTTTGTTCTCCCTGTACATCCGCAGATTCTCCAGCGACGTCGCCGTAGCGGGGTCGTCGGCGGCGGAAGTCGGCAATCACTACCACCGCGGCAGCCAGAAGAAAGGGCTCGACCCGGAGGTGGTGAGGTCGCTGCCGGCGTACTGCTACAGGAAGGGCGGCGAGGGGAAGTATGATTTGGCGGAGTGCCATTTGCCTGTGTTTGGTGGAGGAAGGAAGGAGGAAGGAAGGAGAGAGAAGAAAGTGGTCTGTTGGAAAAGGAAGGAGAGAGGAGAAGATAAGGATTGAAATGAGTGGTTCAAAAATTTTGTTCTTTTAATTTTTTTTTTTTTTTTGTATAAAAGGTAATTTTCTGGTTGGCCGGCTAATCGAGCCTAAAACCGATACCGACCGGTCGGTTGGCCGACTAACCGTGACTTCTCTCACGGTCGGTGGTCGGCAGGTATAGGGTGTGGCTCGGTTTAACCGATAACCGAATTTTCGGTTTTCGGTTAAACCGAAACCGACCGATTGCCACCCCTAACTATAACAACCATAAGGTTGTTGTTATTCTATCCGATCCGGAGGCTTATGTGTGTACAATGGTTATCCCTTTCTTACAGATCGAATGGACCTGGTTACCACATGGCCGGCAGAGCTGACGGACTCGATTATTCGATTTACGTTACCCCTCCATCGGTAGTCGGCCAGTCGCCACCGGTCACCGTCGACGCTAAGAATCCGAAATTGGGACACGCGAACCACGAGTACAAGGAAAAAAGAAAGTTTTTTTTATTTATATTTCACAATTAATTTGAAAAAAAATCCCACGGTGAGTAGTCAGCGATGACGTTGGTGACTGTGACGATTGCCGGTGAATCCAAGTCAAACCGGCCGCGGCCAGGTTTCTTGTTCCTATCTCCTCTCCTATAAATAAATTTTGTCGACAGGAGATCGGATTGCACCAAGAACCAGCCTCCGATCTTCCCTGCACTCAAATCGATATCATCATCCACCTCAAAAAGAGAATCGGCAATGGCAATAGCCGAGACTTTCTTCATATCGCACGGCTCCCCGACGCTCTCCATCGACGACTCTCTGCCGGCCAGGCATTTCTTGAAATCCTGGGAGCAGAAGGTATACCAAAAGGAGAAACCCCAGGCGATCCTCATCATCTCCGCCCACTGGGACACCAAACTCCCTTCCGTCAACGTCGTTGATCGCAACGACACCATTCACGACTTCTATGGCTTCCCCAAACAGATGTATGAGGTAACTATTCCCTTCTCTCTCTCGATCTCTTGCAATCCCTTTGATCCCTCGTCAACCGAGAATTGGTCTGTGATCGTTGAGAAATACTCAATTGTGTGCGATCTTAGGCTTAAGATTAGGGTCTCTGAGGGTATAGTGTAGATTAGAGAGGCTGGTGTGTGGAGGTTCTGTGTTTGATTTTTGATGGGTCTTGACATAGTTTAACCTCAACCAGGTAGTCTTGAAACTGAAGTTTCTGAATCTTCATGAACCTGGATAGAAGTTTCAAGTTTGCTTTGCTTATACTCGGCAAGAAAATGGGAAAAGCTTTGAATATTTTTTTTGTCAATTTGATTCTGATAATGCTAAGCTTGGGTTTTGGACGTTGGATTACCAGCTGAGGTACACGCCACCAGGAGCGCCCAGATTGGCAAAGAGGGTAAAGGAGCTGCTGATCGGATCTGGGTTTGATGAAGTAGTGGAAGACAAGAAAAGAGGAGTGGATCATGGAGCTTGGGTGCCATTGATGCTCATGTATCCAGAGGCTGACATTCCAGTGTGTCAATTATCTGTTCAGTCTGACAGAGACGGAACGTATCACTACAACATGGGCAAGGCATTGGCTCCATTGAGACAGGAAGGCGTGCTCATCATCGGCTCTGGCTCAGCTACTCACAATTTGAGAGCTCTGGGCAGTTCTGATAGCTCCATTGCTCCCTGGGCTCAGCAGTTTGATACTTGGCTTAAGGACTCCCTCATCGAAGGAAGGTAAAATCCAGAACAATGATCGAGCTTTGGAAAGTCGTTTACTGCACTTTCTTGATGGAATATGTTTCAACTTCCATATTCGTTTCGGGTTTTGCAGATATGAAGATGTGAATCACTACGAAGTAAAAGCGCCACACGCGAAGAAGGCTCATCCATGGCCAGAACACTTCTTTCCTCTTCATGTTGCAATGGGCGCTGCTGGTGACAGCTCCGAGGCCAAGCTTATCCACCAGAGCTGGAGTCTTGGCACACTTTCCTATTCCTCTTACCAGTTTACAGCAGCAGACTAGTGACTAGCCAGTCCACTCTTGCTTGCTTGGTTTATGTTTGTTTGGCCAATTTGTATTATGTAACCTAAGAACCTTGTGAAATCTGTGTGTAAACTGTAGTCCATTTGTGCGTGTGAATGGATCTATAGCAACTTTTCGTTCTTCTCTCGTATAGACATAAATTGTGAGAGGTCCAAACTTTTGAGTTTCCACTGTGAGTTCTGTTTGTAAACTAAAGCAGCTTGTTGTAATGACACTTTTGGTTTCACAGATGACATATCTTGAATAAAGATTATAACTTCATAGCTCACTAACATTTTGCAGCACATGTTTGGAAGAAAAGAAGAGAAGAGTATGTATGCCCTTTGCTACTGCTAGGCTTTCAAGTTTCAACTGACTAACAGAGGATTGAGCAGAGCTCCAAGAAACAAAACCGAACCAGAATTCTCCTCCACAATCGTGAACACAAAAGGATGGTCAGCAACAAAGCTCGGAGGAGCCGCCGACCTACAACGAAGTCCTCTAATCCTCCCTGCACTACTACCTGCAGCTTCAGTTCCTTCCTCATTCACTTCAATCATCGTCTTGTGAAACACCTTCGACAGGACAACCGGTTCATCCGCTATCTCCACCATTCCGTTCAACCCATACATATCACAGAAGGGCAGCACCAGTCCAAGCTCCATCATACTACTCGAAGCCTCAACCTCGAACTCGAACTTGAACCTCGGGATCCATACAGGCGAAACGACTCTCTCTGCCACCTGTGGGTTCAGCATCATGGGTTCTGCTCTGATCCTATCCAACAAACCAGCCAGCCCGTCTCTGGCGTTGGGAAGGAAGAAGCACATGGAGAAACGGCGGCTGTCATGGTCTGATCCGGTTTGGTATGGCATCTTTACCACCTGATGGTCGTTTGAGGAAGCGTAGAGGTGTTTCTGGTTGGCGTCTGTGGCCATGAAAGGAACTTGGATGGCGCTGCCGGTTAAGGTGTGGAAGTCTCTCTGGTGTGTCTTGGAGATGTCGAATGGGATGCTCCATGTTCCTCTGAAGTAGAGTGCGTTTGTGAGTATCAGAATTGTCTCTTCGTCTATACCATCTGGTGGTAAGAGGTTTCTGATGAGTCCCCTGCTTTCTTTCTCTGCCCATTTGTTGATCTCTTCTCTTGCTTGATCGGGCTAAGCCAACATGAAACAGGGGAACACAGCGCAGAAAGGCGTGAATTGCAACCTCTTCCATCAAATTATGTACATGGTTAGAACTTGGAACTTACAAGTTCGAGAAAGTCAACTTCTTTTGCTGTCGCACGATAGACACTTCTCACAATTTGCTCAAATGGAGCTTTCAGCTTGAAACGATGATCCAGCCAAGCGCCATTCACAAACGATACGATAGGGCCATGACTGATGTCGTCGTTGTCATTTTCAGGCGGTAGCAGTACTGAGGAAACGAGATGGGAAGCCAAGAAGTTGAGTTCATCAACACCATCGATCCCCATGAAGGTAAGCATCTGTTTGAGAGTAGGGCCTTCTGAGCCCAGAGCAATGAGGCTTAACATGGAGTGGAACGAAAGTGGGGAGAAAGCGAAGTTCGATCTTTCTCCGTTCTTTGCTGCTAGTTTGTTCATCAGCACGTGGAGTCCGACGAGGATTGAACAAGGGTTGATGTTGAATTTGGTGATGCGCGGGCTCAGTTGATGCTCCATGTTGATCTCCATTGTTTGGTTCCAAAGGAAGAATTAGCAGATGATGAGAGCAAGGATTTTTTCTTTTCCTCCTGTTAAGGTCTGTAATCAGACCTTCCTATGCAAGTTTGCAAATAAAATATTGTACAGCCAGTTTAGGAAGACAAGGTAACTGAGAAAATCCAAATCCAGGTCGTTTTCGATTTTAGGCAATTTATGAAAAGGCAGCAGATATCCTACACGCCACTGGCGATGATTTTTCAGTATTGATGCTATAATATGAAAACATGTAACGTATGTATCATCAACGACTCTGAGTCTGACCCACCAAGATCAACCTTTGCGTCAAGATGCAAGTTTATAATCGAATGGTTGCATTAGCTAACATTGGCCCGTGAAGAGGTTACGGTGACGCAATTGATAAAGCGACATGGACATTCTTTTTTAACTCACCCGTGACCAGTTGAGTTGGTGCAGAAAGAATAGACAGAATTCCCCATCGTTCTCAACCCATCACAAAAACTGGCCTGATCCTTAATCCTCATATCGTCCCGAGGAAGAGCGGATGAACTTCGTTATCAGACTGTTGACTCACATGCACTGATTGCTGCGGTGACTGGTGATAATGCCAAGATTCATGTTTAGAGCCAGCAGGTAGGAGCTTATCAACTCATCATGACTCAAGTGTATGTGTATAGTACGGTCATTGACGATACAGCACCAATGCGCCCTGAAACAAGAAGTTGGAAAATCATCTGCACCACGAATCATCTGCACCACGAATCAATTGACGCAATCTTATATGATCTGCCTCGCGTCGTAGAATTGGAACCAACATACGGGTATTGAAGGTATGGTTTCGCCCGCCCTGCCACATTGCCTTCTATCTATGAACTGATCTGCAGCAGTTGAGAGAGGAGGATGAGGCCCTGTATAGTTTTGGATTTCCAACCCCATACTGTCATACATATCCATATCATCGCCAACATGATAGAATGTCTAGAGGACATGACCAGTGTTTCTATCTTGAAAATCTCAACTTCAAACAAACAAGTTCAGCTTGTCTAACCCAGAGTTCAACAAACAAGTCCGTATATGGACAAACACACACAGTAACCAGCGCAGCTACACAACACAAGTATGCCGAGAGAGAGAGAGAGAGAGGCAGCTGGGCTTGGCTTGGCTTTTGTCCAGCAGCAGCGCACATGAAATTTGTGGCCTATCTGATCTTCTCGTGAACCAGCACCCGGTCCCAACCACATCCCTTAACACTTTGTACGTATTCTCAACAGCATTGAGGAATTATTTACCAATTCTCCACAATCAATGTTTGGTACTGTACTACCATCTCAACAGAAACAGAATATTATCACAGACGTCCCCTGCCTTGTAACACGTTGGTGTTTCGACTCGCAATCGAACGGTTCGCATACATTCTGAATGAACACAAAGCAAGAGACTTGTACATCTTAGCCGCCGCGAATTGTCATATTTACCATCCCAAATTCCCAACCATATAATTTTTTTTCCCACCATTATTGGCCTCACTTGCAGTAGCTGGTATTTGTAGATGACTGGTTTTCCCATGAATCACATCAATAGCATTCCCCTACTCAAAAACCACTATATAAACCCTCCAAAGTTAGGACTCCAAACTCCCACCTGCACACCCCAAAAAACCAGGCGCCAACCCCATGAGCTCTCCAAAACACCTACTCCCTCCACCATATCTATGACCAATATATAACAAACCCAGCCTTAAATCATTCTCCCTCCTCCACAATGGCTGCAAAAATGGCCTACAGGCTAATCACGTCACTCTTCTTCTTCTTCTTCTTCCTTACCTTCACATTCACTACCCTCAGTCATACATCAGAAGCCAGGCACTTCCCACAAAACCCCACAAAGGCAGTAGTCGTCGGCACTGTCTACTGCGACACTTGCTTCAACAACCGCTTCTCAAAGCCCACTCATTTCATCTCAGGTAAATTAAGCTTCCTTCTTCTTCTCTTATGGCGTCGAGAGGCCTTTTGTTAATTCTCTTGCACCATTTGCAGGCGCATCGGTTGTAGTCGAGTGCAAAGATGGGAGGTTCAGACGAGAAGTGAAGACGAACCAGCTGGGAGAATTCAGCGTCGAGCTTCCGTTCACTGTAAACAGAGAGGTCAAGAAGATCAAGCGATGTTCAGTGAAGCTGCTGACCAGCAGCGACCCTTACTGCGCCGTGGCATCCACCGCCACGTCGTCGTCTCTCCACCTGAAGTCGAGGAACAGCAAGCTAGGGTCTGATTCTCACATCTACTCCGCCGGTTACTTCACTTTCAAGCCATCCCACCAGCCTACCCTCTGCTCTCAGAATCCGACCACCACGTCAGCAGGGAGCAATGAGCAGAAGGACTTATCTGGGTTCCCGGCGCTGCCGTCTCCAGGCGGCGGCGGCGACGATGACGAACCTACGCTTCCACCGCCGGTGAATACAAACCCTAACGGCGGAGTACCTCCGCCGGAGATGAATCAGAACCGGCTCCCGCCGCTTCCCTTGCTCCCGCGGCTGCCTCCGCTCCCCACTCTGCCGCGGTTGCCGTACCTTCCGCCGTGGCCGGCGAAGAGCTTCAATAAGCACGAGAAGCCTACCTTGAGGCAGGGAGAAGGGGATGAATTGTCGGATCAGAAATCGGGGCGTCCTGGTCAGCCACAAGGGCTTCTGTTTCCCCCAATTTTGCCGCCAAATCCGCTGCAGCCGCCGTCTCCGCCGTCGCTTCCTCTGCCGCCGAACCCGTTGGAGCCGCCGTCATTGGTGCCCCCGATTCTTCCTCCGAACCCGCTTCAGCCTCCGCCGGCGCCGTTCCTTCCAATTCCTCCGATTCCAGGGCTAACCCCTTCGCCGCCGCCGCCGCCGGTCTTGCCGTTCCCCTTCCCGCCTCCTCTGCTTCCTCTGCCGCCGGGGTTTCCTGGAATCCCTCCTGCAGCTCATGCCGCTCACAAATCGAAGTCGAATCCTCCCTCCACCATTGATCCTTGAATTAGCTGTGTAAAGTTCATCCCGTTTACGTATCAAGAAGTTAAGCATGTGTAAGGTTTTTTTTAGCTACGAGTGTTCAGTTCGCCATCAGAGACTACAATAGTATTATGCATTTAGTTCTGTAAGCTACAAATAAACCATGTGTGTTTGTGATACGTTGCCGTATTGGTAGGTTTTAAATAAATCGGTATGATTTGAAGCTGTGTTAAAGAATGGATGTTATTCTGAAGTAGAGATTATTCGGTTCCGAAGTAGGACCAAAAACTCTCGTTTTGTATGAACTCCTAATGTCATATTCAACATGTGACCATGACATTATAGAAGGTATATCCTATGCTTTTTCTTATCCGATATAAATCAAAGTCGACATAAAAAAATACGTTGTTCTCTGACTTATGGTGTATCCTCTATCTATCCTTATCGATAATCTACTAGAATTACCTGACCGGCCTTTTGTCTGATTGAATTGTTCTCTCATGCCTGTCTATGTCCAAATAGATTATTTTAATTTGCTGCAAATGCCACGAATATATCCTTAATTATGCCTATGTTACATTGAAATCATCGATGCCCCTATATTACCACACTATTCTTGTTCTACATTATCAACTCAGAACGCAAGCATATTCATCTTCTCCCCATTAAACATTGGAGCACAACAGGCAATCATGGAGCAGCAGCAACCAACAGATGAAAACATCAGTAGCAGCAGCAACAGAAATGGCTTCTCTTTAGATGCAGCTCTCAACATCATGCTCAAAGAAGCCTGCAGCAAAGGTTCAAACTTTGTCTTCTCCCCTTTCTCATTCCACTCCATGCTCTGCCTAATCGCTGCCGGGGCAAAAGGGTCTGTACTGGAGCAGTTGCTCCAGGTTCTGGGATACAGAAGCTTGGAAGAAGTCAGTTCTTCTATGGCATCTAGGACACTGCTGCCAATGTTATCGACAGTGAACAACGAGAGAGACGATGTCATCCCGAGTGGCCCGATCATCTCGTTCGTTAACAGTGCTTGGGTGGATCGGAGGTTCAAGCTCAAGCCTTCATTTGAAGAACTTGCCAAGCAAGTTTACCGTGCCACTGTCAAACAAGTGGACTTTGTCTGCAAGGTGAACGTTTAAACTTGATATCTTGTTTATCACGCAACATATACATGTACAGATTGTCGGTCGGTTGATCAGTCATGGTTCTTCTTGTGCTGTGAAGGCAAGAGAAGTAGAAGATGAGATCAATTTGTGGGTAGCGAAGGAGACGAAAGGGCTCATCAGAAGCCTACTACCACAAGGAAGCCTTGAAGATGATACCGCACTAGTGCTTGCAAACGCCCTCTACTTCAAAGGCCAATGGGACAGGAAATTCGACCCAGCAAGAACACAAGTCAGGAGCTTTCACCTCCTCAACTCTCCAGAAACCGTGGCAGTTCCTTTCATGACCACCAAACCAAACCAAAAGCATCTTTACAAATCGTTCGACGGCTACAAGGTCCTCAAAATCCCCTACCAGAATCCTGAACCTGAAAACGAAGATAACAGTATGCAGTTCTCAATGCATTTCTTCCTCCCAGACGAACCAGACAGCTTGCCAACCCTCGTACAGAAAATCAGAACCAACCCTGGGATGTTGAACAACTACTCCGATCAGCTGAAGCTGGAAAATTTGCCTCAGCTTTGGATCCCTAGGTTCAAGTTTTCGTTCGAGGTGGAAGCTAAGGAGGCCCTGGAGGAACTGGGGATGGGTTTCAAAGCAGGGGAGCTAACAGAGATGGTGGATTGTGGAGCAGCAGGGGATAAGCTATCACTGTCGAAGATGTTTCACAAGGCATTTGTCGAAGTGAATGAGGAAGGGACAGAGGCTGCAGCAAGCACTGCGCCGAGATTTATAAGGAAGTGCGGGAGGAGGAACCCTCCTAGCTTTGTGGCAGACCATGCTTTCATGTTCACTATCGTGGAGGAAAAGTCAGGGATTGTGCTGTTCCTTGGAGCTGTGATTAACCCTCTCACGGTGTCTGCTGAAGGGTGTGGCACATTGTTGCATATGGACAAGAAGCCTCGATGCCACTAGATGGCAGTCTTCTCGTATTGAGGGGTCGTTTGGAAGTTGTGATTGTTAGAGTTGTGATTGTTGAATACATATATTGTGCACAATACAATGTTTGGAAATGTCATTGTTTTAGGTAGGTCCCACCAACAATCACAAAAAATGATGCATTATTTGTTGTGATGGTTGGTTTTAGATTTGTGTCAACTTTTTCTTTCCATTTATATCCCTAATAGTTTTTGTCTTATTCTAAAACTTGAGGATAAATGTGGCATTTCCCCATAAAAGTAACTTTATGTAAATCAATGTATAAAATAGAATCTCAACAACCAAACAATATAATGTTAAAATGCATCCATTGTATCAATACATGCATTTATATTGTGGTGATTCATCACAATACAACGATTTAACATTCGCAACTTCCAAACGACCCCTGAATGAATGTACATTGGGAGCTATGATCATATGAATGAATAGTTGTTCTAAATATGTAAACGGAAAAGCATACTCCTGATAGCTAGTACGAGGTTAAAAATGGGAATCCAGATAGAAAGTGCTAAGTTGCAAAGCAACTCATCAGAGGCACCAAATTAATCTGCAAAAACTCATTCATAACACACCAGACAAGTATCTTCCCAAGTTTGGATTATACACATCATCTTGAACAAACAGGAACCATCCTATACATAGGAGTAACGTAGTCAAAGTTGGTGAGGTAAACCACAACAGTTGTGAAAACTCCGTAAAAAGGCAATCGACTTAGTGGCAACAACATTCAAGAAAAATCCCAAACACCTATACCTATTACAACAGCCTGAACCTTTGAAAATTCTCCTTATGGACAGTAAAGTGGTAAGAAACAAAACCTGAAGCGCCTCGCCAAACAAGGAGAAGGTATGTAACCATTGCATGATGCTGTTCTGTGAAGCTACTTATTCATGAAGAGACTCCTCATGACAATGTAAGAAGTTGCTTGACATGATTAATCCAACTAGCGACGTTTTTCCCATCAACAGCAACCCAATCAACGACTGTGGATGCTGGTTGTTCCCACCACTCGTCAAGCTGCATTAAAATGTCAGCTGTTAAGTTTAGGCAGAATTCAACTTATACGGAGAAGAAACAAATCATGAAATTCAACATGTTATAAGAGGACAGTTCGGAAGTAAGGCAGTGGGCTGATAGCTCCTTTCACTTTGGCAGCAAATTGGGTTGGGTAGCTAGTTTTACTAAATACAAGCAGCTGCTCTATAGTTTTAGAACTAAGCCTTTTCGAAATAGAAATTCTCCTTGCTTAGGTGAGAATTTCACGATTTTATCATGCGGCCTAGTCTCTGGATTTTTTGAATGATTAATTAAACATGCTTCACACAGAAGCCTAGTTTGGGAAATTGCAATAGCATCCCAGAGAAAGAATAACTATGAATGCTCCTCAAGCCAGGCAGATCCCATAATTGACAGAAAACAGATCAAAGATCAAATCCAGGGAGTTCATGAAGACAGACAATCGAGATAATTACTCACCAAACCTCTAACGTATTTGCAATCTTCCAGACACTTTTGAGCCTCCAAACTGGCAGATTTAAGCTCAGGAAGCCACTTCTCCTTGACAATCTTCTCCTGCTCGGAAGCTAAACTTAAACAATAGTTTGTTGTCCTGCATAATGTTTCAGACAATGAGAATGCGTTGTCTAACAACAAATAATTAAATGACCGGAAATTCCCAAAAACAGAAAAGGTTTCAACTGAATAGTCCCAGATTGGAGTTTAGGAAACAAGACCAATTGTAAATGAAAAAGTAAGGAAGTTAAACTGCGAGGACAACATATGCAAGAGTATTTAATCATCAAGGGATGCTACTTCATCAAATTTCCATAAAAATCAACTAGCAAATTATTTAACTTTACCTTTCGTAATCTTGTTGAGCTCGATATGCATGGTTTAAAAGTGCATGGCCACTTTCAACAAGATCCTGTCTTATGTGGACCATGTTGATTGCCTTTGCCAAGTCTTCTAAAACACTAGCCTCGGAACCACGTAGATTCAGACAGAACTCCAGGGACTCCAACACTGATGCTAGACCAGCATCTGAACCCTCCAAACCTAGTAGCAAATAACAATTGGATTTGCCAATATTCAGGCAAAAGCTCACATGAAAAACTCAAGAAGTCGGATTGGTTTCAGATGTTATGCACCTATCTCATTTTATAGGATATACCTTTTATCTTCAAAAAAATTAAACTTCTATGTATAACTAGAATATAATAGACGTCTGAGTCGAAAATGTTCATGTACACACAAAAGAAAAAACCAATATTGACTACCAATAATAATTTGTTAATTATTATCACTGGAAACACCTATATCAACACGTTAGGGTCATTCTCAAGCTGTGAATTGGCATTAAGAAAGTCCTCGCTCGGCAACTTGCAATAAATAAGTAAATTTCCCTACAAGCAGCCTTCATACTTTCGAGTTCACGTGTTAGAACAGGCACTAACTGTCAGTTGACTGAAAATGAAATTGACGTAAAATTTTCAGGGCCTTTAGATATTGAGTTAATAAAAAAAGTGTAGGCTACCAGCCACCTCTATGATAGATGTGGTTTGTTCAGCAAACCTTTTGCATGAAATCATGAGGACTAACAGAGATCAGAGATGCAATAGCATACTGCAATAAGTCATTCGTTAATACCATGCATGATCCCACAGATATTGTAAAGACTAGTCTCATGCAGTTGCTTAAGATTCTAAATTGAGAGTCTGGTCACACAGGTTTTTATTGATAACGAAAAACTTACCAGCAGGGTATTGGAGAGCAGCAGATATTCGGCATATGGACGGAATTGCTGATGGATCCCTAGCACCAGCTCTTGCTGTGAGGAGAGCAGCATTCTTCTCTGCAGCAGCAGTAGCTTCAGGTCCTGTAGATCCTGTGGAACCCATTGATTCCAGAAGTGCCTGACAAAAATTAAAGGACAATAATGAGTGCCAACAAAGAATCTGTACTAGATCAACTACCTTGAACATAAGACCGTAGCAGCTAACAAATAGGAGGATAACATATAATAGGCAACCCATTCATCAAAAAATAATAAATAAATAACACAGAGACAACAGATGAGACGCATGCCTACTGCTGACAATGATTGAACCAAAATTTGTTAGAAAACACGCCATATCAGTTTCTAACCTTTGTCACACAGGAAAATGGTGTTTTGAAGATTCAACTGACAACACTTCATCCTTAGAAAATCAAAATAAAAACGAAACTTCTAAAGCTTAATAGACAAAACAGCATATCAAATGACACATTTAGAACTGAGCAGAGATGACAAGAACCACTTATCTCGGAAAGAGGCAGTTTATTGCTGAATGAATAATAACAGATGACCATTCTGCAAGAGTCATACTGACCTGTGGAGTAGAAGGCAGCATATAAAGGCTATTATCAGGACTCCTTGAGAAAGCTTTAACTTCATTATCGATAAGATCTTTTGCAGCGTTCGCAATGTGCAACACAACTGTGCATGATGGAATAATAGTAGTTGATGCATACTCCCGTGCAGCCAACGGCTGCTGATTCCAGAATGTGGCTGCATCCTAAATGCGATATAAGTTAGCATGACAAATATAGTTTCGTTGGGAGAAATTATATAAGAAAACGAACAAAAAGGAAATTCACGTGCCTCATGTGCCTACAAGTTCCAAAAGGAGCTACCACTTGCAAGTGTAATTTTAACATTGCCCCTGAGTAGAAATATGGCATTTTTATGCAGCAGTAGTCTCTAGCTACAAGACTCTGCTATGCAATTAACATGGATTCAAAGTTTGATTGCTGACTGTATCATGGATGCCTAAGTTGAGTCCGGACTCATTTTGTTAACCTTTAGAGCAAGCTAAATTAACAAGACATGTGCTGGTTTCTTGATAGTAAAAATCAATTCCTGGTGTCAAATGCAGAACAATCTGGAGAAATCCTTAAAGAAAATGACTTTTACATCCTCGATGCCATGTCTCAAAATATCATTTGAGACCAGTTGCATATTATAGTGCATATGTTCTTCTCCTTTCTAAACTTTCTACAAGACTTCAGCAAAAATCCAGCATGAAATTAGGTTGATGATTCAACTCAACCCATTAATGATGTCGTTGGTTTCTTGCAACCCCCGAAGTCTATAACCTAAGCAATTACACAAATTTGAAGATTTCTTTTTCTGTCTTTCAACCCAGTTATCTGCAATATTGAATTCCTAAATTCTAATGATGCATTATCATACCTGGTTGGCCTTCAGTAAAGCAGTGTAAACAGTTTCAAGTTCAGATCTCCGTGCATCAAACTCTTCAATCTTCTTCCATTTCTTTCTTAAAGAATCTTCAGCTTCTCTCCTCTCCGCGCAAAGCTTATTTAAGCGCTGGATTTCAGACATCAGTATGTTCAAACTTGCCCTTAATCCTGCAGTCTCTCTCTCCTTGGCCCAAACCTCCAACTACATAAGCAATGGACAAGTCAGCTAATCATATATATGACGACGTCTAGGTTGAAGTTTCAACTGAGAATGAGGAAGTCAGCGAAGGAGAAACTGTTTACAAGGATACATGAGAGTGTTGAAGTTGGTAAAGCAACCATGGGAGTATTTATGAATGTTCAAATCATGGGTAGCAACGAAGATTATGAACTAAGGAACTACCTCAAATTGTCGAAGATTGCCAAGGTTCTGTGATGCACCAGTAACAGTAAGTACATTTGTAGAACTCAGATTGCCACTCCCATGCAATCGCTTTATAAGACTCTGACACAAGTCCCTAGCCTCGGCAGCTTTGTTCAGTGAATCTTCAGTAGCCAGAAATAGCTGAACATGAGCTTTCTGCAAACAGCCAAATTGAAGCAGAAACTCCATATCAACAACATCACAGAACTAGTGAACAACATTTGGGGAAAATTATTTAGATGAAAAATAGCAAATTGACTTGAAAATTAAAATGGATATTATATCCCCAAGGACCATAACTTGGAATCATGGGGATTTGCCAACAAGAAGTTCAAGAACCCAATTAATGAAAATTCCAAAAATATTTAAGGCAATCATCTATAATACCTGTCTTTCAAGGAGCTGATTCTGAGTTCCTCCGGAAGGAATATCTGTTCCAAACTTTCCATTTTCATGCAGTTGATAATGTAATGGAGACCTGGCATCAGGAGAAGAAGCCTCCAGTACTCTGTTGTTCTCATACTTGTATCTAACAAATAAACCGAAGTATCAGTTATCTGATTGAAGGCATACAGTCAATGAAGATAGCTCGCAAAAATTTATAGCTACATAGACTAGCCAGTATAAGAGAGAGATCAAAAGAACCTTCAGCACAAGCCAATGGCACTAAGTTTTCAGAGAACACAGATCCTAAACCCAACTGCCTAAGAGGCAATCATATACAAAATTCGTCACTGAGACAGAAAAATTTAGTATAGAGGGAAGTGGAGTGCATAATAATGCATTGGTTTTGGTAATTTGATTGCTGCAGCAAATACCAGTAAGAACAAACATGGTCCAAATTATACCTTAAAGTTTCTGCATCAGCTCTGACATCAATTTTCTCAATTTCTCTAGAAATCATATATTTTAGTCGCGATGTGTATAGGGTGATTGCGTTGAGTAATTGAGGAGGATTCTTCAGACAATGCACAATGATGGTTCTAACTTCATCAGGTAACTCCCCGTCAAAATCGATACCCATTTTTGCAGCTTCCAGTTGAGGAGATGAATGAATACCACTTCCCTCATACGCCGGAAAGGAAATGCGTACTCTGTCAATCATATGATCCGCAAGAGATTCACAAGCCTTTCTGATATTTCTCTCATGGGCGGTCTCGATAAGAATAACATCATCAGCAGATTTAGCACCCTTGACTGTCGAATAAACTGATTCTTTGTCACTGTTCGCACTGGCATTGCTAATCACATCAGCAGAAGATTCAGCACTCGACTTCCGAGCATCCCTAGCTTGATTAACATAGTAACAAAGACGTTTGTGGTATTCGGCAAATATTTTTGCTGCTTCATCACACTGCTGATCGTAAGATTCCAGCACCACCTGCTTATGCCTACAGTAAATTCATCATAATCATGAGTTAACCTCGCAAGTCAAATTGCTCATTTCATGTAAGCTGTTCAGAATACCACCTGTTTTTAGAGCGTTCATCGATCATTCTCTTCCTCTCAGCCTCTTCCCTCGAGATTTCGAGCATTCGGGCTTTCAAATCCTTCCTCTGCCGTCTAACAATATTCCTCAACCTCTCCACCTCCTTTGCAGCCAACTCCCTTTCCTGCAACGCCAAATCCCTACTCTCTGCTGCACTACTAGAAACATCCCCACCAACCACCTTCTCCTTCCTCCTCCCACCTCCTTTACTCCTGCCGCCGGCACCGCCATCATCTTTCCCGGAAGTACTCACTGGACCCCCACGCTCAACACCACCAACACTGTCGTCGCCGTGTACCATGATGTTCTTCCTTATACTCTCCACCGTCTTCTCCGACTTGACTCGATTAATCAAGAAACTCCAGACGGGTATCAAGTTACCCCGACAAATCTTCCGCAGCGCGTCAATGGACGGCAGCTGGGACTTGTTCGTCGAACCACTGTAGTTGCCCAACGGCCGGTACCCCATCTCCTTGTGAAGCCACTCCAGTATGGCATCCGGCTGCGCCATCGAGCTCGACGACCTTTGCATTCCAATTCGGAACAAAATAAAAATAAAAAATTGACACACTCACCAAACACCTCTGAACACCAGAGTCTGCATAGCAACCGAAATTGGACTATGACTCCATTACAGAACCAAGATCGAAACTGGAACCATCGCACTGGGAGAGTTGGGATTCTGCATTGTGGGAGAATCCCAGAACCATGTTATCAGATTCCAATGCGATGACAGCCCAAATCAGGGAATTCGGAAGGGCGACTTGAAGCGCTAGGAAATGAGGTAGAGAGCTGAGAAGAATAAAAGAGTGATAGATCTGAGAAATGTGGTGGCGGGGCTGGTTAGGGCGGCCGGCAGATTAACTGACAAAAGGGAGAGAGAGAGAATGATTCAAAATGAAGGTCCCGCTCGCAATCGCACTTCGCACCGAAAAAAACTCTGCTGGCCTGGAAGGAAAATGATTCAAAACAAGAGATTGGACTTTGAGTTTTAGGGATCGTTTGGAAGTTGTGATTGTTAGAGTTGTGTTTGTTGAATACATGTATTGTGCACAATACAATGTTTGGAAGTGTCAAGGTGTTAAAACAATGGTCCCACCAACAATCACAAAAAATGATGCATTATACAATCTCAACTAGAGATTGTTGGTTTTAGATTTGTGTCAACTTTTTCTTTCCATTTATATCCCCAATAATTCTTGTCTTATTCTAAAAGTTGAGGTTAAATGTGACATTTCCCTATAAAAGTAACTTTATGTAAATCAATGCATAAAGTAGCAACTCAACAACCAAACAATGTATTGTTAAAATGCATCTATTGTATCAATACATGCATTTATATTATAGTGATTCATTACAATGCAACGATTTAACATTCGCAACTTCCAAACAACCCCTTAAGTTTTAGGCTTTTAGCTGTTTGGAAGGGAGAATTAGAGAAATTTAACTGGCATGAAATCATAGATATGATTGACATGATTAATTTACAAACTCTAAATAAAATGATTAGATTTTAGTGAATTTAATAAAAAAATTATTATTTATTTATAATATTTAAAAGTGAAAATTTGATTTTATTTATTCGAATTAAATATAAACATTGTATTTAAATATATCTATGTGTTATTTTATTTGGAATGTGGTATTTTATCTAAATATGAATATGAATTGTAAGTAAATTGTATTTATATGTATTTTATATATGATTAAATTCATTTTATGTTAATTTGTCCTATATGTCTTGAAGGTACAATTTTTAATTTGTCTTGTTAACTGACAGATTAGCTACTCCATGCTCTATTTATGTTCAGCTGTCTTAAACATATATGGCCTAGGTTAAACGTTTATGGTTCCTGGTGTCTAGATGTTATCTTATGTTTATCAGTAATCACATTTGGTTCGTTGTGCACATAAGAAACAATCTATTCATGCGAAAAGCTATTAAAAAAAATCTATTCATGTGAATTCCTTGGTTAACACGATAGGTTCCTTCTCTTACTAGACAAATTTGTCGACAGTAGCTGATGAGAATCTAGATGAGATTGTGCCCAGTAAGGACTTTAGAGATGTAATTGAAGCTCTCTCACTTTGACAAGGCTTAGACTAATTTTCTGTTGTTGCTAAGAACACCCTCAAAGAACTTCGACGTTTCAGGAAGATGCGGAATTTTATAATTGGTGGTGCCTTGCAACAAGCCTTTTCAACAATGATTTGGAGTAATTTTGTGTTTTTGTTAAGAACACCCTCAAAGAGCTTCGGCGTTCCAGGAAGATGCGTAATTTTGCTATTGGGGTTCCTTACAACAATTCTTTT
The DNA here is from genome assembly GCA_946122785.1 of Linum tenue. Taxonomy (NCBI): domain Eukaryota; kingdom Viridiplantae; phylum Streptophyta; class Magnoliopsida; order Malpighiales; family Linaceae; genus Linum; species Linum tenue. Next base: position 3,737,846 of record CAMGYJ010000008.1, read on the forward strand.
CAACAATAATTTTGAGAAGAGGATTATTCTGTTCATTTTTGTTTGAAGGGTTGCGTTAGTAGTTAAGGCTAAGAGAAGGTTTTCTGTATACTTTTCTAAGTAGGAGTCAAGATTATTGGCTCCACAGTGGTAGTAGGCTTATTATTCTATCGACTAGAAGTAGTTAAATCATGTCTTATGTTTTCAGCCTCTTTATGTAAGAGGGTTTGTTGCTCAGTCATAGAACATCGGCGTTGAATAAGAACATCTTTCCTTGTAATTCTAAGGCTTATCAAGCATGAATTATGGCCCCAAATACCGCGTTTAATGTTGAATAACGTGATGTGAGCATTAGTAGCCGGTTGTCTGTTCTTAAGCTGCATTCTATTCCATTCTGCAAAAGATGAAGGCTAAGGTAACAGATCTCTAACTTTCCAATTGTCACATGTGCAGAGTATACTCCGGAGAATCCTAAGATTATGACTAAGTGCTCGCACCATTTCCACCTTGGTTGTATCTATGAATGGATGGAGAGAAGTGACAGTTGTCCTGTTTGTGGAAAGGTAACTATATCTCTTTTTAAGTCTGTTTTTCTTTGGCATGCTGTGCGGTTGATTATCAAGGGGTTTGAGTTCATGAATGTTGTGTGTATGTAAGTAAAGGCAACACTGGTTCTTTTGACCACTATGTCATAGTTTTAGCTGAAAGCGCAACCTTTTGTCTGGTTGTAGGTGATGGCTTTCGATGAAACGACATGATCTTTCGAGTTGATAGTTATGGTGTGGTGTCGTGGATGAAAACCAGCGCATAATAGGGCTTACGAGAGAGTTGTTTGTGAATATTGCAGATCACAAAAGTGTTTGTGATCTCCCATCGTATATATAACAAAAGGAAAGTGAAGTGAACATTGTTTCAGCAGCATAACATTTGTTATGAACATGCAAAGTACTCTATCCCAAAGTGCCATAATTTATAATATCCTTCGTTCTGTGAACCCTTCCATCTGATTGTGTGATTCAGGTTTCAGTTTGCTTTGGTTATGAGGAAGTGAATCATGAATGCAATGGCGTTTGCTCCCTCCTTGCCAGTTAGTTGTCCTTTTAACTTGCAGTTGAAACTAGACACGACCTTGAATGTTATGATGAGAATGCGACCTATCACCTATCGAACATGACCACAAACCATTACTGCCTATCATTTCAACGTTCTGATATCCTTTCACAAAAAAAAAAAAAAAAAAAAAGGTAGCTAGAGAGCTCTAAACTTTGCAGCATAAGCGACAATCACATACACTAGAGCAAAGGGGCTAAGAAGGGCCATCATCATATCACCAGAGCACGAATCCAGCCCAAAAATTTCATTTATTAACTGTAATTTCTGGTTTCTGAAATATGAAAGTACAAGGAAACAGCTAGCAATCTGGTTGCAGACTTATGATTTGGCAATAACTTCGAAAGCTCGCAGGAAACCTTCTGGTGGCTGTGCTCCACTCAACTTGTGCTTCCCGTTAATCTGTAGGATTTTTGTAAAAAATTATAACCCCTTCTCTCAAAAACAAAGCTTTAAGATTGTTAAAAAGTGAAAGCAGACAGATTTGATTAACATACCACATAGTAGGGCACTCCTCTAACCACTGTCTTCTCCAGATCCTCATTTACCTTAAGCATCAAGTCAGCCATATATAAGATAAGAACAGCAAGAGTAACTAAAACGCAAAATGAAGAAGTGATGGGCTACTTAGAAGTGAAGAAAACAAACAGAAACCTGTTTCAGTCCAGCATTGGGGTCATCGAGGAACTCGGCCGCACCTTCTAATCCAACCTTCTCAGCACATTCCAGCAGGAATTCCCTGTCTCCAATGTACTTGGCCTGTGTGAAGTTTCCAAGGAAGAGTTCCTCAGCAAGCTTGTGCTGTTTGTCAAGCCCTTGCTCACCTGCTAAATACATCAGCCTGTGGCTGTCCATAGTACTTCCCCTGTTGATAAAACAAACAACAACGTCAGTTAATCCTTCAACGGTTTCTTGCATCAAATATTGAAGGCAATCAAACATTGTAGCTTTGAAGACTCACGTTAGCCCGGAAACATCATAGTTCATCCCAAGTCCCCTGAAGATCTGCAAGCATGGAAATGTGGGTATCACCAAACAATACATAGCCTGAAATCCAAGGAAATGCAAAGCAATGTGAAATAGTAAATGGAGAACCTCAGACATGCGAGCCATCATTCCATCGATTCCGCCTCCAAACCTTCCTCTGTAGAACTGTAACAAGTTCACTCCTTGCTTTGGGGCATCAGGATACAGCTGAAATGGATGCCATCTAATCTGTGGAGAAAATAACCGAATTTGAGAAGAGCCGGACTTATAATTAAAGACTTGGAAGAATATTTGATGTAAAGCGAGAAAGATACCGAGGTAGATGGACCAGTACCTCGAAATCAAATCTGTCACTAGAGGCAGCTATGGCTTTGTCCAAGTTTTTCTTGCCAACAAAGCACCATGGACATACAGTGTCTGAACTTATATCAATTCTTATCAGATTCTTCCCAGAGTTGGTAGCCATGGCGCCCAAGAATCTATTCTTTTTTCTAAACCATTCCATTGAAAAGATCAAATATGAAAATGGATTAAGCTCCTTTTCTCCAGAAGCTTTTGAAGAATACAGCAAAGGGGCACAGAGAGAGAAGAATACCTGGAAGAAGATTTGAGACTTCTCTGGAGGCAAGGCAGCAGGAACCACATAAAGAGCAGAATGAGAAGGAGAACATGCGTTTTCCTCTTATGTAAGGACTTGTTTGGTGCCAAGTTTGACTTTTTCAGCCCCCATAACTGGAAGACTTTTTCTCCGTCTGTCAAAGACTGCTTCTCTGATTCCCACTTATATTTTATACATCAGATGTCTCACCTTTTCATGTCCCGCGTAGCTGACTATTAAAGAAGCAGGGTATGAACACAAACACTATTATTCCTTTCCTTTTATTCATCAATCAACCAAAAGAAGGAACTTTCCTGTCGGAGTGGGATTATTGTGTACATACATTAAGCACACCAACTCACGCAGGCTGGCAACCTCTCGTTATTTCACATAATTTTCGTAGTGTACATGGAAAGAATACAACAATTATATGTAGGTGTAGGTCCTTAATTCATAACACACGATTAGAGAATTCTTGTGCGGCTGAATTTGAGAGTTTAATGTAGCTCCTTTATTGATACACACATACATAGACTCTTGTCAGGGGCTGTAATATCAGCTCATCAATTTGCAGCAGCCTCAAAAGCTCTCAGGAATGCCTCTGGTGGCTGTCCACCACTCAACTTGACCTTCCCATTCAGCTGTTCCACATGTTCAATTAGTTGTGAGGTGGTGCTTATATAATCGAATTGCCGAACTGAAGAATCTTAAGGTGATAGGAATAGATTGACACGTACCACGTAGTATGGGACTCCGGTAATGTTTGAGGAGTACTTGTCTAGGTCTTCCATCACCTTCATCAAACCAAAACGTTTGTTAGTATGTTAAATTGTGCCTTACACCATAGAGGAATCAGTGGGTTTCTATAAACAAAACACAAACTGAAAACACAGGGCATTTCTGCCTGCAGTGGATTTGGCAACTGAAGAAGGAAATGGAAGGTAAAAACGACCTCTTGAAGCCCATTATTGGGATCGTCGAGAAATTCGGCTGCTCCTTCTAGGCCAACCTTCTGAGCACATTCCAAAAGAAATTCTCTGCAACATTGATTGCCTTGCTAGATAAGCAATAGAGGAAAAAAGGAAGCACATACACTCTTGTGATACTTTTATTGTTTGATTCTGACCAATTGCCAACTCCAATTTATACAGTGCTATTCAAACTGAAGTGTCACTCTAGGTGATCTAGCTTTACGCAGCTAAAGACAAGCAACATCGAAAAGATTATTTGCACAAGTGCAAAATAAGCCGATCAAAGCATGAACACAAAAGGAACATACAGGATTCATGGCTAATATATATAAATGAAGATGCACCTAAAGATCACCACAATCTCAAGTTAGAACTCTGAATGAAGTTTATGAAGCCAGTGAAGGAATTAGGCTTGCTAAACCACATAAACAGTTGAACATTACCTATCTCCAATGTACTTAGCCTGAGTGAAGTAGCCAAGGAACAGCTCCTCCACAAGGTCATTTTGCTTATCAGAACCCTGCTTTCCAGCATAATATATAAGCCTATGGCTATCTAGAGTGTTTCCCCTGCCGACAAGAAAATCCGCCTGAGATTCTTACACTCTCTCACAAAAGATGATATCTTTCCTCACCAAAAAGAGAAGGGTTTACACTTACGTGAGGCCCGATAAGTTATAGTTGAGACCAATGCCTCTGAAGACCTGCAAATAACGAAATTGGGAAGCAGGCCAACGATATCAGTAAGAGTTTGATCTATGCAAGCTCACATCTTTGGGAACTAGAAGCAGAAATACCAATTAAATACAACCTCAGTCATCCTTGCTACAACTCCATCAACTCGAGGTCCACAAAGGTCCTTATAAAATTGCAACTTGTTCATCCCTTCTTTAGGTAAAGAAGGATGGAGGAAAAAAGGGTGCCATCTGACCTGCAAAACATTCCAAATTATGATTCTAAGACAATCAAGGGCTTCTGAACTCTGCAGAATGAGAATGAAAGAGAGAGAGACCTCAAAATTGAATCTGTCGTTGGAGGCAGCTATAGCTTTGTCCAGGTTTCTCTTCCCCACAAGACACCATGGGCATATAGTGTCTGAACTCACATCCACGCGGATAAGCTTCTTCCCAGCAGCAGCAGCAGACTCAGCCATGGACCTTACGAGTCTTATTCCCTTCACCTTTAATTTCCAGGCCATGTTAGTAAGGCTTCGATTTCTCAACTCAAAAGTTCAAACTATCTATGTTAGCCAACTATCTTAACCCACCAACTAGATTTCTTTCCTTTCTTTTTCCAGGATCAACGGCAAATCAAACTACGAGAAACCCAAGAGAGGGAAACGCAGACAGACTCGTTTGTGTTCATTAATCAATCACAACAATGGCACTCTCTAAAGACCAGACAAGTTGAAAGATCACCAAAAGACTAGAGAAGGGCTGGAAGCGGACCTGGGACTGGGAGAACAAATTGATGTCCGAGCTGAAAGAAACAATTTGGTGCTAGCCTGCGAGGACAGTTGATAATGGTAAGAAGGATACTCTTCCCATTAATATGCTTTATATGATAACCGATCAATGTGGCTGGTCTGGAATCGGATTCAGCTCTTTCTCTCTCTCTCTCTGACCAACTACCTTTATTCCAAATTCACCACGTTTTCCCATCGTTACAGGACTCGGTTGGGCCGTTGATCCATTTGGGCCTGTTAGTTGCACTATCTTCTCCTTTGGTTGTCCCTGTATTTGCCCTTTCTCGCTGCGTCGTGAGCCGTCGGAAAATGATCGTAAAAGGGTTCAACCGTGAAATCTCCATATAGATTGCGATCTACCACTTGTCCGACATCCCACCATTTTATCCCAAGCAACAACGCTTCTTAAAGGTAACAACCTCATTTCTCTACCGTCCTTCCTTGCGCAGTTTTCTTTTCTCAAAAGAAGTTTCTTTTCCCAGCAACCCATTACAATCTTCCCATCCAAATGGCCAAAGTTCAAGAATTTTTCGGAAACCCAGCTCATAATCTTTCTTGAAGGGTTCTAATTGTCATTTCTGATTTGTGTAGCGTAAATCAATTATAGGTGAGATTGAGAACAATCGAATCGATAGTCGATGGATATCAACGAGATACTTGGGGAGAGCTCGAAGCCAGGAAGCTTAGTACCAACCAAGAGCGCGATTTATGTGTGGGGATATAACCATAGCGGGCAAACGGGAAGGAAGGATAAAGAGCGCCAATTGCGTATCCCAAAGCAGCTGCCGCCTGAGCTATTCGGTTGCCCCGCTGGTAATAACGCCCGATGGTTGGATATAGCTTGTGGCCGGGAGCACACCGCTGCCGTTGCTTCCGATGGATCGCTCTTCACATGGGGTTTGCTCTCTTGCTCTTGCTCTTGCTCTTATCTTCAGTTCTATTGTTTTTATCGCAGATTCTCAATTTCCTGTGGAATAACGGTTATATTGCTCAAAATGGTGAAACTTTTTGTTGCTCTGGTTATGAGAGACGTCAAGAGATTGTCTTCTGCATTGCATATCCTTTGTTCTTTTTGTCTTTGTAATCCAATTTCTATAATTTAATCATGGTTTTGGTTAGAAGGATCATACATGCAACTTTTGTTTTGTCTAGGGGCTAATGAATTTGGTCAATTGGGGGATGGCTCTGAAGAGGGGAGGAAGTACCCTAAGAGAGTAAAGCAATTAGAGTCCGAGTTTGTGAAATCTGTAGCTTGTGGGGCACATTGCACTGCTGCTATTGCAGAACCGCGTGATAATGATGGAACCATCTCCAAAAGTAGGCTATGGGTTTGGGGACAGAACCAGGTGCTTAGATTTTACCAATGCCTTCTGTTTTGCGTGAAGGTGTTTCATTTCGTCAAAACTCTAGGCCTTAGCTTTCTTGTGATTACTTCTTCTTGTTCCAGGGGTCCAATTCTCCGCGTCTGTTTTGGGGTGCCTTCAAACCTGACACGGTATGCGTTTGAGTTGAGTTTTATGTTCCTGAGGTTAGGCTGGTGTACTGGCAACCTAGTAAATATCTGAGAATCCCTTTACAGCCTGTTTGGATACAATTCCGGAAGAAATGGAAATGGAAATGGAATTCAATTTTTTATTTTTATAGAATTCCATTTCCAATTCTAGTGTTTGGTATAATTCCTACAACTATGGAAATGAATTGCACTTTTAACCATAATGAATAATGTAATATGTTTGTTTTATTTTGGGAAATGAAATATGAATGAGAGAGAAAGAGAGTAAAATGATAGTGGGTCAACAAAATAATAAAAAGTATTGATGGGTCCCACTAATTCCATCTTCATTCTCTCAATTCCTATCACTTTTGATAGGAATTGTAATTCCCATATTTTAGACCCATTGGAATTCAATTCTCAACCTTTTTATTATTCCAAACATAATATATGGAAATGGAATTGGAAATGGAATTCCAATTCCTTACTTTTTTGTCAATCCAAACAGGCTGTTAGTTTCTGGCTATTCATGCAAATCTGTATGAGGCTTGGCATGTATTAGTAAATGATTGCTTGGACTTGAGCAGCCCTACAACTGGAATGAAGCACTTTGAATTAGTAAGTTAATCCATATGCTTTCTCTCTCTCTCTCTCGGGTTTTTTCAGATGATCCGCCAGGTATCCTGTGGTGCAGTTCATGTAGTGGCCTTATCAGAAGATGGAATGCTACAATCCTGGGGTATTAATATAAAGTTTTCCCTCTTTTGACTGAATTTGCTTCTTCTCCATTTGTAGCCGTTTGATCCTACACTGGAAATTTAAATACAAACACTAGTCCTGCAAGCAACCAACCATCTCACTAGTCATTGATTTCTTGTTATTTGGTTCATGAATAATCAGGATACAATGAATATGGCCAGCTTGGTCATGGTGTTACTTGTGAAGGCCTGCAAGCTGCTCGTGTCATCACTGCTTATGCAAAATTTCTTGATGATGCTCCAGAGCCAGTGAGGGTAACTGAAGTGTCATGTGGGGAGTACCACTCAGCTGCGTTATGTGAAATGGGCGAGGTGTAAGTCTCTGTATGATTCTGTTGATGGAGATAAAGTCTTACTATTAACATGAGAATCGTGGTTATTCTCATTACTCATGCAACTTCCTTGAAGCTTGGAAAATATCTCTTTGCGGGACTCTCCAGAGTTTGGGGTGCATTGGAAATTCTGATACGCAAGTCTCTTTCCCCTTTGCTTGATCGCATAAATTCCTCATTTGTTTAATTTGTTCATTTCCAACTAGTAGTTGATATCCTTGTGTCCTCTTTTCCGAACTATTTTGTCATTGCTTCTGTCTAGCTGTACACAAGCCATTACCATAGAGTTACACAGATATTATGTGAATATTATAGCTGCCCTTATATCCTTTTCAGCTTCGACCAAATGAACTCATCCCAGATGTTTTAAAATCTATTGTTTCAGATGCACATAGTTGATTCCCTCTCCATGAACTTCCCTTCCCTTTTCTTTTTGTATTGTTTCAGCTACACTTGGGGGCTCGGAAGTATGGGCCAACTTGGGCACACTTCCCTCCAATCTGGGGATAAAGAGTTACTACCACGGCGAGTGGTTTCCCTTGATGGTATTGTCATAAAGCATGTCGCCTCCGGAGGAGTGCATACCTGTGCAGTTACCGAGAAGGGAGCTCTATACGCTTGGGGTGGTGGTCAAGCCGGTCAACTAGGCTTGGGACCCCAAACTTCATCATTCTCATTCATTCCAAGTGATTCTGAATCCTTCCTCCGAAACATCCCTGCTGTGGTTGTTCCAAATGGGGTTGAACATGTAGCTTGTGGACATTCTCATACACTTGCTTCTTTGAGCGATGGAAGGATACAGGGATGGGGTTACAATAGCTATGGGCAGGCATCAAATGAGAAATCGACTTATGCTTGGTATCCATCGCCAGTTGATTGGTAGGGATCAAAACCCTTTGGTGGTTAGCCGGTGTTAGTTTGTGTTTTAATTTTTATTGAATGTTGACCGAGCTCTCCAAAATTTGCAGGTGCGTAGGGGCAGTCCGGAAATTAGCTGCTGGGGGTGGTCACTCAGCTGTGCTGACCGATGCTTGTTCCTTGAAGGAACTCTGTGAGTTTAGACTTGCAGACGAGGTAAAATTATCGAATGCATCACAGATTGAAGATGTTGCTTCCCGAACTGGGGCTGATGCTTTAGCTCGTCTCTGTGGACGATTGAGGTAAGGCTTCATTTGCTTCAAACTATTTGCTCAGGTTCCTGTGATCATTTTTGGATCTGAGATCTTTGCCAATGACTCTTCTTTGTATCTGCAGACAGCATATGGTTGACATCGGAGATCAAAACTACGATGATGAAGACCAGTGAGCACTGAACCTCTCATTAAGAATTGGTCCTGATTTTCTGTGAATAGTCCTTCCCCTATTATGAACCAAAGGTGCTGATTGCAGTGTCCGCATCTGTAAGTATTGTAGCTCTGTGATTGTTGGAACACGAAGCGGCCAACTAATACGTTGAGTCGAACTTCCGGTTATTGTGTCCTCACAATATGCTGCTGTTCCATCTCGTATGTAGCTGTATGTACTACTGACACTTGGATGACTACATAGTCTACCCATTGTTGTGAATTAACTTGAATTATTATTATAGTGATTGGAAGTCTGTAAGTACTGAACTTGTATATATGCTGGAATTAAGTAGTGTAATTAATGTACAATCTAATTCTGTGGTTTCGGATTTGTTCTACTGATGACGATCTTCCTGTTCTGACTTCTGATGCTATACGGATCGGAGTCGACTCCAAGAAGTTAAGCTAGAAGGCAGCATTGACGCTTGCTTGAACAGTGTATTCCATTTAACTAATGTCACAATCATGCATCTAATGTCATAAATTCTGTCAGCAGAAATTCTCCACATAATACAACACGGGCGAGCCAATGCAGGGATTGTCACATTTTCATGAGGGTTTATCCCCTGGGCACTTCATGGTTCGCCTAGACAGACCGTCTTTTCAGTTGCATAGAGATGGACAATGAACGTGTTGCACATAATCTTAGGACTCAACTAGTGTGGGCCCCGGCCAGTTGGCCGGAGGAAGGTGAGGTAAGAAATTTGATAATTTAATGGGGTGTATAGCTTATTGTTGTATAGTTTTTTTGGGGAAACACGTGATAAAAATAGTGAATTTTAGCTGGAAAGAGACATGAATGATGCAATGAATCAAAAATCGACCTTATGAACCAAAATAAAGTACATGTTACCTTGTGAAAAAAATGTTGTTTATGGTAATATGATGAGGTGGAGTAAGTTTTATAGAAACCGAATTCCAGAAAATTGAATATAAAATCGCCTATCCCGTGGGTTTTCGGGAAATGAGCATCTCACAATCGTTGCTAGCTTTTACTCGGCCCGTTGGTCGATTAATTTGCTTTATAAAACTTTCATCTTGTCGTCATTGTGCTTTCTGGTTTTTGTTAGGCCATGATAAAATCTAAGGAAATCAAGAACGAACAACACGAATTGGGATAGGAACCGTCGTTGTCGTATCCTTAGAAAATGGTGGTAAACACGGACTCACCTGCCAAACTGGTTTGGATTGAGATTTTTATCGGGTATCAGGGAACCATGTGATTATAATTTAGACTTGAGCAAAACGGGCCAAAACTTGAAATTCAGCCTGTTTGACTGACCCATGCCAAATTCTAATTATTCTTTACTTTTAAACTTTCTATTTGAAAATAAAAAATAGTGAAAGAAAAGAGATGACTGCAATTCGCCATTTGCACATCACTTATTCGGGAATAAAATCATAAAAATTCAAAAGGAACTGAAAATGTTTAGGATCGTTTTAATGAACCAAATAGATCGTTCTCTTTAGTTTTTTACTAACAAATACCAAACAATTCCCTATAAAATACACTATAATTTGATCATTATGATATCAAATAATTATATAATATATATTTGAAATGATAAAAATTGGTCTAATTGGGTTGGTTGAGGTTGGACCATTGAATAACTTTAAAATACATTATATTTTAGCCACTAAGATATAAAATAATAGCATAATATATATTATGCCAGAGAAAATAGCTTGTTTTAGAATGACAAACCAATAATGTTCATTTGTTTTACTTGATGGCCAAATCCCGTGTAGGTCAGGCCCATTGAACTCTTTTATTTTATGGTTAGCGGTTAGCCCATTAGATACCATGCATTAGTTTATTGTTAAATTTTTTATTTTTAGCAATAAAAAGGAGTATTGTTTTTGCCTTTTCATATATATTTTATCACCACGGAGAAATGAAATGGCTTAAAGAAAAAAAATTGACACTCTTGTACCCGTTTAAATCCGCATGTGTACAGTAAGTTGGCCCGTTCCACAGAGAAAAAGAAAAAAATGGACACTCCCTATTCTACCCTTCCTACAAACGCTCATGGAGCAGGGAATTTGAAATGGGGAAAGGGTTTTTTCCTCCCTGCTATTATATATTTTTAATTTAAAAATATACAACAAATGTGCTTAGTGTGATTGGTTATGATCATTGCTTTCCTTTAAAATGGTCATAGTTCGAATCCCAGTATGTGTCTTTTTAATGAATAAAAAAAAGTAATTGTGAAGACAAAAATGTCCTTCCTACTTTCACTCTCGTTGCAGGAAATTTGAAATGGGACTCACGTTTTTCCCTTTGGCGTATTATATTATGTGTAGATTCTATGACTAGTTGAAAGCCAACAATCCTACCTAGTGAGTAGGCTTTGAAGTTTGGTATAAGAGTTCAGGATATACATAATACTATATCGAATTTGTCTAAATTTGGTATATGATATATTACTGAATGGACGTATTATTTCATGGGATTGAGATTGAAATTCAAGTGTTTTTTTTTTGTATTAGAGATTATGAGATTGAGTTTAGTATATACCGGAATACCGAAAGATATTGAAATATAAGCTAGTGCGTGCTTTAACCCTCCCAACAAGGCTCCTTTAATAATTGTTACTAGATCAGCAACCACCAAAATGGCCACTTAATTATACATAGCTTCTCTCCGTATTTGACAACATAGACCTAGGGGTGTGCAACAGTCTGGTCCTTATGAGAACCACAATCCAATAGTGAAAGACATTTTAGGACGAAAGACCAGACCATTATTGCACTCAGTCGATTTGTAGGGTTTGATCCGTTCAATTAATGAACGTCGGTTTGGTCTGGTGTGGTCCACTATGAACCAAACTTTTGCACACCCCTACCCATACCAAAACCATTTCATTAGTGTAGTATGTATCTAGACTACTTAGTGGTCGCTTGTTTTAGTTTGTTGTTTTAGTTTGTTTAATTATGTGCTTCTTAAACATCACATATTTTCTAGTTTATTGTTACTATAATTGAGATTTTTTCATTTGTTTTGCACGAGTATTGGTATCATTGTTTGCTTTTATTTATTTTGAAAATGCTTTGTGGAGTGCTAGCAGAGAAAAATATTTGCTTTTATATGTTTTATTGGTAATTTTGAAAGGAACAAATTTAATATTTGGTATATAATAATATCAAACAAAACATTAGAGATTGAGATTGGATTTAGACTATTATTTGATATTCGAAATTTCTACTGACATATTGATGTCATACCAATTTCCACGTAAGCAACTTCATTATATTATGGCTAACACAAATAAAGTGCACATCATCTTAAATTTAACATTAGTTGAGGGTTTTCACGTAGTCATTGGTTAACTCTGAAAACTGAATCGCGCCATCATATTCTCATAATATATATGGGTTGTTTGGCTGTGGTAATTCAGTGTGTGAATTGGACTCAATTCCTTCAAAATGCAGTAATTGGACTCAATTCCCAACAAAAAATCATGTGGAAATTGGACTCCAGATATTGGGACAAAAATCCACAGATGCGGTAATTTTAATTCCGGCACCCCACCCCGTTATTTTACATTTCTGCGTTATTGTTGGGACAAAAAGTTTGACTTAGTAAATCTAATATTTTAGGTCAATATGTTTGGAATATATATTATTGTATTTTCATGTTGGACTCTCCAAATAAACTACAACATCTGTAGACTCAAATTTATCCAGATACTCCGTCAGCTTGCGTCCCTCTACTTTAGAAAGCCCCGTTGTTCTTGCTCTTTCCGCTTACTTTCCAAGGTAGGTAGCAGCTTTGTAAGGTAGTTTTCCATATCCGTAACATCTCTAAGCCTAACCGCTTATTCCGACTTTCCTTTTGCCGGCTAGGTCGGAAATCACACCCCAGCTAACTGGACTTGAAGTCTTTTCCGAGCCAAAAAAGGTCTCGCACCGGCCTTCTCGTGCCACAGCTCTAATCCGAATGGTGTGTTCTTCCACTACCAAAAAAAAGAAAGATAGGGCGGAAAGAAAGAAAAAAACGTCATATCCTTACCTTAACTTAAAGATATGGGTTGATCGATGGCCACCTCTACATGAATAGCTTCAACCCGGTTACAATCCCTCCTTTTTATGCTGGGAAGAACCAAAAGATACAAATCAATGTAAAGGCGAAAGAATCTATTTAGAAAAAGCTAAACTAAGAGTGTTGGCTTGATTGAGTGAGTGGGTAACTGAAGCTTGGGTTTAGCTAAGGGTTGAATAGGTGTGGAGCTGCACCTATTTGGTTCTTGACACGTGGTGTCAAGGGTGTTTTTATTTCATAGGATAGAGAGTCTTTTATTTTAGTAAAAGTTAGAGTCTCTCGTGAGATAGTGGTAACTATCTCCGGGACGTAGATGTAAAGCCATATTGGCCGAACCACATTAAAATCATGTGTCCCAACTAATCTCTCTCTCTCTCTACACGTTCTCTAATATTCTTCCATCCATTATTGCAAAGAAGTGCAAACTTCTATCATAGTTGGAACAAGTTCGTCATAGCAAATTAATCGTTTCAAGAGAGAATATTCTTGGCAAACCATTTGGGTTGCTCAATCAAGCTAGTGCTAATCTCTCACTATTTAAATCTGAATTAATTTGCACGTTGGCCACGTCAAAAGTATTCATTCTTTGACTCCGCTTAGTCTAACAAGTGGTATCAGAGCCCGGCTCCCTCAAAAAGATCGAAATATCTTCAAAGAAACTCAGTCCAATATACCAAGCATGGCTAGTGGGTCATCTATGAATCATGGTTCCAACTCTACTCATATGGAGGGTCTTTCATATAGTAGACCACCATGGTTTGATGGGTTTTGACGTTTGGAATGTGGTTGAGAAAGGTGTAGATGATATTAAAGATGATCTCGATACATGGTGGAAGGATGATCTAAAGAAGATGAAATTAGATGCTAAGGAAACTAATGTTTCATATTATGCAATATGTCCAGACGATTTCAATAAGGTGAATCGGTGCAAGACAGCTCATCAGATTTCGAAAACCTTAGAGGTATCACACGAAGGAACAACCGAGGTAAAGGAATCAAGAATCCATCAATTGGTGCATGAATATCAAATGTTCAAGATGCATCCAGGTGAGTCTATCTCAAATATTTATGTAAGGTTCAATTTAATAGTAAGTAGACTCGGTGCCTTAGGAAAAACCTATGACAATGCAGAGTTAGTTAGAAAAATTCTTCGGTGCTTACCTAAAGAATGGATGCCTAAGAAAACTGCTATAGAAGAAGCAAAAACATTATCTACTCTTAGCATAGAAAATCTAATAGGATCTTTAATTAGTCATGAAATTTCCCTAAAAACTCAACATAATGAGGAAAATAGTAAGAAAAATAAAAGCTTGGCATTTAAAGCTTATGAGAAAAACATATTGAGTGATGAAAGATTATGTGATAATTCTTATCAACAATTTGCTCTCATATCTAAGAATTCTAATAGGTTTTTAGAATTTGAAAGAAAACAAAGAAGAGGGAGTTCATTTTACCATCGTGACAACAATAAAAAGGCTTATGCAGTAGCTTGGAGCGGATCTGAGGCCGAAAGTGAAGATGATGAATATGAAGTTCAAGGCTACATGGCTTTTGCTAATAAGGAAGACGGATCATCATCATCAAGATCACATAGAGACGAGGCATGTTCTATTCCTCGTACTTATGATAGTGATAGTGATAGTGATTCAGACTTTCATAGTGGTATGATTGAAGCTTACAAAGAAATGCAAGATCACTACGGAAAATTAAAGAATAGGTATTACAAAGTGAAAGAGGATTTAAAATTAAGTAAAAATGAGATTAAAGAGCTAAATGATGATATTTTAGTATTAAGAAAGGAAAATCAAGCCCTAAGGAAACAAAACAGTAAATCTAAGAATAGCAAAATTCTTGAAGAGTTAGAAGAACTAAGGATTAGAAATGATGATCAAGAAAAGAAGGCAATAGATTCTAGAACTAAGTTCATAGAAACTAATTCCAAATTAGAACGATTGGAAGAAAAATATAAGGAAGACAACTATATGAAAGATGTTCAAAAGTCTTCAGTCAAGCCAACTACTTGCCTTAAATGTAATAAAGAGGCACATCATAAAAAGGATGACAAAACAAGTATTATGTGCACGAATTGTAATAGGAAGGGTCATCATAGTAAAGAGTGCAAGAAAAATTTAAGATGTAGTAAGTGTACTAGAAGAGGACATACAAACAAAAATGTTACTTAAGGATTGTATGTTATTGTTGTCATAAACCAGGGCATATCAAGTAGAAATTGTTATTACAATAATTTTTATGACTCCTCTTACTCATACATAGAGAAAAAGGTACCCAAGCAAGTGTGGGTACCAAAACCAAACCTCTAAATGTTTTACATGTGACTATGAGAGCAAGGATCAAATGAATGGTATCTAGATAGTAGATGCTCTCATCATATGATGAAATAGAAACAATAGTCTCTTTTGAAAGTTCTTAAAAAAAGGCCCTTCAAGGTCGACAAAACTATAAATGTTATCTTTTTTTATGAAACTAACCATGTCACTAAGTATGACAAGAAGCAAATAGATGGTGATGATGACTTTGGGATTAACCCAAACAAAGACAACCTCAATCAGTAGTAAAGATGAGCCTGCAAAGGGTGCATTGCCAAGAATTCATGAGCCCGATGCACCTCTGCCTATTGATAAGATTCATCCTTCACATCAAGTCATTGTAAATATCAATGATGGGGTCAAAACAAGATCAAACAATGATATCTATCCAGGCCAGACTACTTATTTGTCCAAAATTACTACCGTTTACTTGTCATGTGTTGGACACAAGATTGTTAAGGAAGTTCTATTAGATGATAATTGGTCACTTGCCATGCAAGATGAAATGACTAAATTTGAAAGAGTTCAATATGGTACTTAGTCCCTAACTTGAGGATAAAACCATCATAGGTAATTAGTGGGTCTTTCGAAACAAAATTGGCGATAAAGGGACTATCACTAGGAATAAGGCTAATCGGTAGCTAACGGTTATAATCAAGAAGAAGGAACTTATTATGACAAAAAATTTTCCCCAATTACTCGCATTGAGGCAATTAGATTGCTGTGTTTTTGCATGTTTCGTGAATTTTAAAATTTAGCAAATGGATGCAAGCATTGCGTATCAAATCTTCATTTCTCTCCTTCCTTTATTTTTTTACAAAATTTTCATCTTCCTTTTTTAAGCATGACCTTATTTACTACATCCTTGATTTATCATCAGGGGGAGAAAGATGGTGTTGCATCTACCCCATTTATTAGATTCGTTAGCTTAGGGGGAGTGTCCAGTTTAGGGGGAGTTATTTTAAAATTTTTAAAAACTATTAGATTGAAATGGATGATGTCGTTGATTCATTCATTTGAGTCTTTTGTTTAATTAAAAGTGGTAGTTTTACCCTCTTGCTTTATCTTGCTAATGACTTGTATATCTTGAGCTCATGCAGCAACAAGATGCTAAATCAAGCTTAGGAGGAGATTGTTGGGACGAAAATGTTGACTTAGCAAATCTAATATTTTAGGTCAACATGTTTGCAATATATGTTATTGTTTTTATATGTTGGACTAACAATTTATGCAGGGAAGAATCAAAAGATGCAAATCAATGTAAAGGCAAAATAATGTATTTAGAAAAAAAAAAGTATTCAAATTGATTGTTTTCCTACAAAAGAGTTACCATGAAAAAGGAAATTATTCAAATTGATTGCTTGCCCCGAAAGGAGTAACCATACCAACAAGGAGCTTACAAATTCAAGGAGTCACTTGCCAGTTGCCATAAGAAGCATTACAAAAGAAAGGAAATGGAGCTACACCTCCACTATAAATAGTAGAGTTCTTTGTACGCTAGAGCACCTTTTGCAAAGTTCTATTCTCCCTTGTAATAACGAAATAGTGTGATCATATTTCGTGGTGTGAATAGTTTGATATCTCAAAAGTTGAGATAGTCAAGCTAGGTCGGGTTTTAGGGTAGAAAGGGAATTTGTACTTGGGGCTAGTGCAAGAGGAAGGGGGGATTCTTGCTTGGAAGTTGCACTAGATAGAATTACTCTTCAATCAAGCTAAACTAAGAGTGTTGGCTTGATTGATTGAGTAATTTTGCTTGGGTTTAGCTAAGGGTTGAATAGGTGTGGAGTTGCACCTATTTGGTTCTTCACACGTAGTGTCGAGGTTATTTTTATTTCATAGGATAGAGATTCGTTTTAGAGTCTCTCGTGAGATAGTGGTAACTATCTCCGGGATGTGAATGTAAAGTTATATTGGCCGAACCACGTTAGAATCACGTGTCCTAACTCATCTCTCTCTCACTCTAAACTTTCTCCAATATTGTTCCATCCATAATTGCAAAGAAGTAAAAATTTCTATCATAGTTGGAACAAGTTCGGCCATAAAAAGCCCAAACCCTAATCTTAGCCTGAATGCTTGCTCCCGAGTTAGGGCATTGTAGCTCTGACAAAACTTGGGTCCTCAAGTTGCTAAAAAGTTACCAATCAACAGAGGTCGAGTTGCATCATCTATAACATTAAAGACATGTATGCCGGCAGACGCCCAAGACAAACAGCAATGTCCAGACAAATCTCCTTAGGTTCTGCAATCTTTGGATACAGTATTAAACGGGCGAAACAAGAGATCTTCTAGGATTTTCTGCACTTACCTATAGATTATTACAATTACATATCATCATACAATAGAATAGACAGGTGCCACATGGCTACACCACATTTAATTAATTAATTAGTTGCATTCATAGAAACTGGGATTTAATTCGAGAGACGACTGATGATCATCATCAAGTGATCCCCAGTGTTATTCACTGCTCTTTAATTTTTATTTTTCATAGGATAATTATTAAGTACTGACTCTAACCAATTGCTTGATCGATCTGGGTACGACGTCGTAGCATTCATTCGTGAACAAAAGGAAGCATCCAAAGCGGTATCTGCTGCTGCTGCTGCTGCTGGGTAGTCTTGGAAGTGGATGCAGCACCTAGCTGACGTTGAATCTGCATTGGTTGCGGCGGCACAAAGTACTGCTGGGATAGGCCCATCTCACCATTGTTCTGCTGCTGTTGTTGCTGCTCTGACTGCTCATCTTCATCCCCAGTGCTCGACTCCTTCTCATTATGCTTCAGCTGTTCGTACAAACGGAACGCGCTTAGTGATCAGGCTATAGCTCACTTTTAATTAGCTTACAGCTGGCTGCTGCTGCTGCATGCATTTGTGTTAGCTAGGCACATCAGTTACGTACCTTCTTGGATAGCATGCCGTTCTGCTCACTCAACGAACGTTCCTGCAAACGCCAATCAGAAGCCAACGATTACTGTACTACTGTATGTATACATAATTCATTTTCAGCCTAAGAGAGGGAAACCGGGTCTTCATTCCATTACCATTATGATTATTATATTTATTAGTAGCATTCAATTCTTATTAGGGTTATCGTTAGGTTTTTTTTTTAATTCGGTATGTTTGAATTTTCATTCGGAATCAATCAATCAAAAGTAAATTATAGAAACATATTTTCCAAATGACGTATTATCCTAAACCTCGAAATTCCTAACTCTCTCCTCTTCTTTAAATGCCTCATCGTTGATCTGCTCAGTTCTTCCCCAATTCCGCCACTCGATCATACTCTTCAATCCCTGATCCACGTTCTTCCTCAAATCCCTAATTCTATCAAGAAACTCCTAAAAATCTCATTACAATCCAATTTTCCAGCTTCTTCATAACCCAACCCGAGACGCGCCCTAATTTCAGGATTCCATCACATCATACGCATTTTCAGGTAATAGTTGAAGGTCATGCAAACAGAATGGTGGGATGATTTCATTCGATTATTGTACAAAGGAACGTACCTTTTTCTGGAGGTCTGAGATGGATTCATGAAAGAGTTGATTCTGAAGATGAGATAGGGAGCAGAGAGAGAGAGAGAGGAACAGATTAGTTATGTCAGCACCACTAGTGTCTGTTTAGGACTCATCACCCAATTATTAAGGAAAAGAAGATCAAGAGCAAACATATTAAAAATCCAACTGTGACGTAATGCATGAAGCTAGCTAGTTATATTATAGACCTTTCTGGAACGAACTCTCTTAAGAGCAGTATCAATCTGCTGCTCCAGCTGCTGAAGCTCTCTTAAACTCATGGGGTCAATTTCTTCTCCTCCCAAGTTCCTACAATAAAGACATTCCATTCCATTCCACCCACTTAATTAATTACCCCTAGTAAAAAAAAAAAAAAAAAAAAAACTTACATCCAACTGCCAAGTCACCTAATTACCTTATGGTTCTCTGCAAGACTTCAATCCTAGACATGAGCTTGGGGCATTCCATGGACCATCTTCCCTGCTAAGTATTAGTTCCCAAAACCCAAAAATTTCCATGCATCAGTACTAAACTATCATGAATTAATTGCTAGCCCAGTTCCAGCTTGCCCTAATCTTGCATCTGGCTGTGATTATGAACAGTAATGTTAAGTTGCTATATATAGTTTGATGAGAGAGAGGGAGAGATATACCGATTGTAGATGAGGGTCGTTAATAGGAAGTTGATGTCGCTCTGCATATGAATAGTTCTCGTACCTCTCCAGTATAGTGTCCATGCTGCATCCGTACGTCCATCGATCATCATCACCAACAAAAACAAGACAAACCGTAACCATACTAATTATTATTATTATATTTGAGTTTCCACTGTTCATAAACCTAGCTATCATCACTGTTACTTGGGGGGGAAAATCACATCATACAGAGAGAGACGTGCAGTAGCAGGGTTTTAAAAAATGTGTGCGAGGCCAAAGCAGCAACAACCAAAACAGTACAAACAAGCAGTTACTGCACTCCTTTGCCTTGTAAGTTGGGTTCATGGTCTTCAACAGCTCTCTTTATGCTCAGTGCTCTCGCCCAAAGTTGTAGTCAAAGGTGCGTTTAGAGAACAGTTATATATTGCCAAACCAGGAACACAGTTCTAAGAACAGAGATAATTAAGTGGCTCGTAATTAGAACCACAGTTTAATATAAGCGTTATTCACTAGTCAAGATTGCATCCATTGTTAACCATTTAATTATAGACAAGAGAAAATGCCATATCAATATTACTCTTCATGTTTGACCAATTATGAGACACACAACTACCTGCATGTTTCAACTAACTAATAGTGGATGTTACCTTCACCCCCATAATTACAAAGCTAAGCTTTTGGGGATTCTCTCTATCTATATGTAAATAATAGAAGAAAGAATATAACATGATTCACCACAATCATTGAAATTAGAATTATTTAAGTGAGATCCACAAATGAATAATGGCGAGTTCTACGGTACCCAGTGTGAAATCCGGGGTACCGCATATCTTGAGTATGAAAACGCTATTCAGATCTTGAATTGACTGATCTTTCGGATATGTTACTATACTCTAACCCTTAAAGATCACAATCTAGGTCGTAATTCTCTAAATCTTATACCCCAAGATCAATTTGATTAGAAACAATAATCGACGTTTATGATTCGTCCAAATATAGGCAAAAAAATCAATGCAAGATCTTAGAGTTTATAGTTTACGATTTAGATAATTAGGACCTAGCGTTCATTCATTAAGGGTTAGTGTATAACATCATGCCCAAAACTTCTGCTAATTCAAGGTCTAGATAGAGTTTTCATACTCAAGGTATGCGATACTCCAGATTTCACCCAGGATACTATAGAAGGCACCATAATCATATGAGTGGTTAAGAGATGTCCAAGAATTAATCATATGTAAGTGTCATGATACTTATACTTTGGCTTAGTGGCTCTTTGACAACGATGATTTGTGTAATACATGAATTCAAGATATTATGTATTTTGCAGTTGGAATTATAATAGTTGATGTTATTCAGAATATAATGTTTGGTTTGTAACAATTATGATGGATTCTTGAACGGAAATAGTTTTTCAAATACATGATATCATATATTTTTAACCATAGCATGAGGTACTACTAACATAATTTTGATGCCAAAATGAACCAAATACAAAGACATTGGTAATATGAAAAATATGTTTTCTGAAAATCCGCGGGCAGAGCACTTGACCCTTTCAATCAAATGCTAATATTGGGATGAGTAGAATTTAAAAACTTAACCAACTTGTCCAACAGTTCTCGTTAGAAAAATCATAGACCAAGCAGGTCGTGCAGCCTACTCCGGACCATATACTGTTAAAAATGGTTTCCTTTGACACATGATTATAGATTTTTTTTATCTCTTGGTCTTATCTGGTTCAGAGACAGTTTATCAAACTAGTCCACAAACTGAACTTATTTATTAATTCGTTTTAGCAATCCACTGGATCACTCTTTCTACTCCTTAACGAGATCAAAGTCTCAATCTTAACTTTGCAAATCCGTCTTCATTCACACACTGCGCTGAGAGTAGAGTGAATCACGCTTTCATATGAAATTATGTTAACAATTAACACCATTATGGTGAAAGTTGGGTTGCTCTAACTTAATCTCTTTGTCATTAACTTGAATTTACAGTATCAAAAATAGACATGTGTGTTAGAATTTAGGGTTTAAGGCAAAAACGTTTTTTCCCTCTCGATTATTGGTTCAACTTTTTATGTGGTGGCTCAAACAAATTGTACATTTTTTACTCAACATGATATGCTTGGTTTCGACCATACCAGACCAACCCACATAGTCTTAGTCTGATCTTGCCATATAGTATTTGATCTAGTCCCTGATTTATACTTCAACCCCTTGATCTGGACAAAGCGTATGTATAATCTAGTCTTGACCAGACAACACCGTTTCCCTACCTACTTGCAACTATAGCTCACCACGATACACACTGATCTGATAACTAAGCTATCTATCGTCATTAAAATAAAGACAACGTTTTGCAGACACATTAACGATGAACTAAACCCCCTATGGAGTACAAATTAGTAGGGATAACAAACAACTCAACCTAAGGCTTACATAGAAACATCGTGAAACGAAGAATATATGATGAGACTAACTAGTGTACATATATCAGCTGCCAAACTTATAGGGTTATCTTTCAGCTAGCCCTAGCAAAGAAGATCAGAGCTCTCACCACATGGATAACTATTCTATAGTTGAGAAAAGGGCAGCAATCCGAGGTTGGGTATGCAGCAACAACTTAGTATTATTTCCCACTCCCCAGAAATCCTAGGTTTTAAAACATATGGAAAAGGAAAGTGGGAAGATGGAAGAGGAAATATGAGATTTAAAATTCACAAAACCCCATGACCCAAAGCAGCACATAGCTCAAGGCCCAGAGTCCCTTAATGGCCACCAGAGACTACTATAGTACTACTACTACTACTACTATACTGCATCAAATCTTTTTTTTCCCCCCTCCCAGTTCAATCTCCCACCAGCTTGCAGCAGCAGTAGTAAGTAATTAATGGTGAGGATAAAAGGATCCGTACGTTAAAGCATGGCCTTCTGAAATAGGTTATTATTATTATTATTGTATACTAATAACACTACAAGCTGTGCCCTGCCAAAGCAACACCCATTGACATGCTCCCTCAGTCTCAGCACATAGATATATGAGATCGAGGATCAAGTTTACGCAGAATTAAACAGAACAGAAATGGAGGGGGAATTTCAGCTCAACAAAGGATGGACAAGTATAATTAGATGAATTAATGAACATGACATGGCAAGAATATACAAAGAGAAAGCCTCAAAGTTAAACAAGAGCTAGAAAAGAGATGAACAAGTATACCTGGAATCGGAGGAGTACTCGAAGAGCTTGCCCTTAGTGGAGAAGACAATAAGAGCAACATCAGCATCACAGAGGACTGAGATCTCATTGGCTTTCTTCAGGAGCCCACTCCTCCTCTTGGAGAAGGTCACTTGCCTGCTTATCTTGTTCTCGATCCGCCTCAGCTGAACCCTCCCTCTCCCCATTAATTTTTTCTTTCTTTTTTTTTCACCAAAGTTTCAAACTTTGCAGCTTCTAAGTGAAAACCCAGACAAGGAAACCAGCAAAATACAGTTCAGCAGGTCAAAGGAGGAGTATTTATGGAGAAGTTAGGCAGTTGGGTATTTGCAGAAGGGGAAGTTTTTCTTTTTTGCTGGGAATAGGGTGTGCAAGGAAGGCAGAATATGAGAATATAGAGCAAAATAGGAAAAGGGTTGTTATATATGAGATTCACAATGAGTAGGTTTTTGCCATTTTTGTGAATGGAGGGGAGAGCAAAGTAGTTTTGGTTGTGGTTAGTGCAGTAGCAGTGTTGTGTTGGGAGGGGATGAAATTGCTTAACATGGAAAAGGGAAGGAAATGGACTGGAATGGAATGGGAGGAGGAGGAGGAGGAGGAGAAGGAAAGGAAAGGAAAGGGATAGCTAGATGGTGGTAAAGGGAATGAATGAGTGACTGCTACTTTTGTGGCTCTTTACTAGGTTTTTTTTTTTATCTTGCTTGCTGTTTTTTTTCCAAGCTTCTAAATTTGTTTAAGTCTCATGGTTTATTGCTGTCTAGTCCCAACACTTTAATTTTTAATTTAATTTATGAAACGGACACTCCTTATATAAAATTTATGAATTCTGAGGCTCATCCAACCTCATTCTAAAAATTAGCATAAACTACAACTTAATATTAAAGAGAGTATACCCTAAAATTAAATAAGTCACTACAATTTTGGATGATGTATCTTAGGCAACAAAACAATTTGTTTGCTAACTATAACAAATTCTATGATTTTGATGATGAGCATCAGTGGTTGTCCCTAAACAAATTCCAAATATTAGTGTTCAAATGTTCCTTTTACGCGTATTTGAAACACTGGTGGTGTCGTTTGGAACTTTTAATTGTGAAAATATGTATTGCAAGAATGTATATGCTAGAATTATGTATATACTAAAATTGTGTGTTTTGTAAAAATTCTTTATTTGAAAAAAGTAAGGAATGTATTTATTTTAGGTTACCAACAACAACAACAACAACAACAAAAAAGAGATTCTTAATACATAGTTTCAATGTATTATGAAAACACCATATGTTTTGAATACAAACACTTTGTTCTAAAGTTATACTAAAATTATAAAAAAAAATCTAGATAATATATATTACAAGGATGCAAACAAACCTACTTTGAGCTAAAATTCCAACTACTTTATGTATAAGCATTAAGCTGTATTTTCTCCTCATTTGTGATCCGTACTTCTTTCATGATTCCTAGTTTACCCTCATTTGCCTTTAAAAGTGGGTTATTGATCAAAATATTTTAGTCACCATTGGTGATAGAATCAAAATAATGTAGTATTACAATCCATCTATTCCTACAATATATTCTAAGTGCAAATTGCGTTGCGTCCTAAAAACACGCAAAATTCTCCTAGTTAAAGATTCTAAAGTTTGTTATTCCTCTGCAACATGCATTCCTTTTTTTTTTTTTTAGAGAGAACAAAATGTTGCTACTCACTCCACTATCCCCATGGGAGTTTGACAAGTAGAGAAAGTCCACCAGAAAACTGAATTTGGTATCTTCATGTTGAAACCCAACTATTTGATCACTAGATCAAGTTTTCCTTCGTGCTTCAATATTGATTAGCTTAGGATTCAAAGGAGTGGTTTGCCAACTATACAAGTTATTAATCGACCTCCTAATTTTGATATCTGGTACGGTGTATTTTTTGTTTCATTTTGAAACACACATATATATATATATATATCACGATATTGACAAATCATATTATCTGAGAATTCCTGTCAGCATGATATTTATGTTTTCATATGTAATTCACCATAATATATATCTACAATTGTTTTCACGAGTTTACTCAAAGTATTTGAGATTTCATATCAGTTTACGTGGATGCCACCAAATTCATACATGTCAAACAATGTATTCCAATAGTACATGTCCATTTACTACTCCACCAACAGAGTACATGAATACTTTAAATGCATGAATTATGCATTCATTATTTCCCAAACGATCTAAAATCAAAAGTAGTAAGTTTGGGGGGGAGAAAAAAAGGCGTGAATTTGAGTTAATTTCAGGTATTGTTAAGCTCATAAGAAATACTTTTACCTCATATCATGTCTGGACAAAACAAAAACCCAGAGGGTACTATGAAATGAAAGCAGGCAGAGTCTGGTCATTTAAAGTTGCAACGTTGGAACAGAGGAAGAGAGGGGAAAAAAGGGAGACTCAGCGTTGTCGAGTTCTCATTGGCCGAGAGGTGATGAATGTGTTACTGTCTCGTCCTGAGCCCACTGGATTCCCAGTGGAAAGATGCCCCAATTACCGACTTTGCCCTCTCCGTACGTGCACATCTGCAATCCTTCTATGGCTTGTCGAGCTCAACACCTTTGTTGGGGTCAAAATCTCACGTACCTTCTCTCTCTGTCTGTCTGTCTTCTTCTCCTTTCTGGCGTTTGCTATATATGCCTACACGTACGTACGTACCACCACCTCCTTCTGCAATATAATTCACTACTCCCTTCCATAATTACGTACCTTTGAATCAGTTTTCAAGGCTCATTGAAAACAAGCAAGCAAAAAAAAAAAAAAAAGAAGCTCCATTGGGCTAGCCTTTCTCAATCATCAACGCTGGTATGTATTACTGTCCGTCACCGTCACCCGTGGTTTCTTTAGGGCATGGTGAAACTTTATGAATTGAACTAGAGTAGAGTAAGGTTGTCAACCCGCGCGGGATGATTCAGATACGGTCGATCTAGTGAGTTAAGGGTTAATGGGTCACCCGGTTTAGTCTGTGAATATGTAAAGAGTCATTATATTGTACTTATCATCCTGATAAAATTATATCAAATCTAATCTAACATATGAGTTATAACATATAATATTATTCCACCAAAATAATATGTCGTACTTAGATCCAACATATAGAGAAAAATGTTCAACTTAGAATTCTAAAGATTGAGTTAGGTGAACAGAAAAAAATAAGCGCATTTCGCAAACCAAAGGAAAAAAATGACACAATTTGACCGGTCTTTCATTATTAATTATTATTATATTATTAGTATTTGAATCGTATTAGAATTATGGTTAGATTTTCATGTACTTACTATATACATTTACTTTAGGTCATTTGTCAAATCAATTAGAAATCAAGAAGAATAACCGTTGTTCCTAATCTCTCAAAAGTCAAAACCCTAATTCCCTCTACTCTCGTCGAAGAACCCTAATCCTCAATTCTACATTACCTGATTTTATTAATTTCTTCTCTCAATCAATCTAAATCTCTTTCTAAACTCTATCTTTTTATGTCAATTCTGATGCCCATATCCATAACTACATCACACTCACACATGTAGAATCCAAACTTATAACCTTCATTAAACAAGTACAACACCTTAACTAGTTAACCTACTGCATTCCACCTTTCCTTTCCTTTCTCCTGTTTAGCTTTTGTTAAGGTTTTGGGCACTTTGCTTGTTGGCCTTGCCTTAAGGGGGGAGGGCTTTTTGGGTTTTCTCTGTTGCACTTATACCACTGTTCCCCAGCTTATATTTCAATGGAGAAATTCCAACTGTTTCCTCAAAAGGAACACTATACCAGGCCAGCAATTCATATATACTGCTCTCCCTCAACCAAGAAACTACACCTTTTTTTTGTGTGGTCCATACAGTCTCACTACTTACTCACTGGAACCAAATTTCGTGGGTGCATGATTTAATGTTTAGGTTGATGCAATCCTCCCATATTTTAATGTGGGTGACAAAGAGAGTTCCCACCTATTGATGCAACTGGTCCCGATCCCGGGACCATTTATTTTTTTGGCTAATGCTCTCGACAAGACAACCATGTACTAAAATGCTGAACCAATAAACTTCGCCAAGGGAGAAGACCGTATATATTTTAACAGCCAAATTAGTGGGTTATTAAAGGTTAACTGAGAATATAGAATGGATAATACTATATATCATGTGAGTGTATGTGTAATGTGTTTGCTTCTCGAGACTAATAATACATTGAACATTCCTAATGGGTTTCACTCAATTGGTATATCATGTCTGAAAAAAGGGAGAATTTCCCACTCAACTCAATGCTTCTACTACAATACTAATAACTTAACAAACCCTAATGATAAACCTTCCACATACATTTTATGGCACCCAATTTAATCCCAATTGTTGCTACTCTATAGATATATATGGTTTTGTCTTTAGTGCACCTCATTTTTTTCGGGGTGCATAGTCATAATCGTTATTCTGAGTAGCTGATTCATGTAAAAACGATGTCAATCATTATTGGCGATATGATGGACAAAGAAAACACATGATTTTCAAGGTTTACTTTGATTTAAAGGATTTAAGGGATCTAGGGGTTAGTGTTTAGTGAATACAATTTGGGTGTTAGGATAAAAGTTCAAAATTGAAAATTAGTTCTTAGAGTAATGCTCTGATTAGTTGTGATCTCGAGACTCAAACACACCACCACTAAGTTGTGATATGCTTGCTTGGTGCACTAATGTATATCTTTTTGGTCGAATGCATGGATCGTGCTAATCTTCATTGTATAATTTTATCGTACTAATTCTATCTGTCCTCCCCTAGTAAATACTCTGTTTAATATGCATATATATGGTCGTATGTATTTTATCCGTTTAAAACTTCTATATCTGTATTATTGTCAAGCCGTTTTATTTTTTTCGTTCATTTGATGTCTCCCATCGTATAAAACTCATATAATACATTTAATATCTGTATTTAATGAATTTAATTGCTAACTTAACTATTATTTATATTTTAATTTATTTTATAACTATTGACCTACTATTAAACGTACCATTATTTTAGAGTAAAAATTAAATACTAATGTATTTTACTATCTATGCCTACGGGACAATGTAATCGAACCCAATCGAGAAAGAATTTGGGGTGGGCGGAATGCTTACAAGAGCAAATGAGTAACATATAGGCTGAAAGGTAGGGATGGCAATTTTGACCTGACCCATTTTACCCGACCTGTTTGACCTGTTTTGGGGCGTGTCCGACCAGGGGCGGACCCAGGGAGGTTTAGGGGTGTCCGGGGACACCCATAAATTTTGGGAAAACGATTATCCAACCCTCGGTGGTAATTTACATATGGACAAAAAAATATAATAGTGAGGGACACTCCTTAAATTTGAAAAAATGATTATCCTACTGTCATTTGTGTATAGGAATATAAGTGGTAGGTTGGATAATTCAAATCTAGAACACTATTATTATTAATAAACTTAATTTCTGTCGAGCTAAACTCATTTGTTGTTCGATTTTGAACAATGTGTAATAGTAAAATGGCATTCCCTATCTCTAATTATTTTAAAAACCTAACAATTAAACTAATTTCAAACTACCCTTAATTTGTATTGATTTTATGATTGTACGGCAAGTGTTGAAAGAGTCTTTCAGCTTTGGGTTACATCAAGAACAAGTTTACAAATCGAATATGCGATAAGTTCGTGAATGATTGTCTAGCTAGCAGTGTATATAGAGACAATTTTTTAACACTATAGACACCAAGTGTATTCTACAATTATTTCCGAATATTAAAACATATCATGGACTTTTTTAACCTATACGAGTAAGGTATTTTCATATTTACAATTTTATTTTTATTAATTATTTTTATTTTTATTTTTATTTAATTTATTTTTTTAAAGATGACACCCCTATGAAAAATTTCTGGGTCCGCCACTGGGTCCGACCCGTCCCGTAGGCGGGGCGGGCATGGGTAGTCTCATCGACCCGACCTGCCCTGACCCGCCCCATTCTCGACCCGTTCTTGTCTAAATTACATGTAATCTTAGTCAAATTACTTTGAATTTTCCTTTTACTGCATCATATTTTAGCTATAATAAAGTTATAAATTAGTGAAAACCTCAAATCCTCCAATAATTTAACTACAATTGTCATAATATTGTTTGTTTTCTTAGTCTTATAATAAAAATAACGAATATTTCTAATGTTTTTCATATAAATTGCATACCCATTGGGTCGACCTGCCCCGACTCGCGACCCGTGATCAATTACCCGACCTGGACCCGCCCTGCCATGGGGTGGGTCTGGGTACCAAGAAACCCGCCCCGGACCTGCCCCATTGCCATTCCTATTGAAAGACAAGCAATAGCAAGGAAAAAAGGAAAAGGCCCATTGGGCTTGGGGAACTTGCCAGAAAATAATGAATTGACTGGAGATCCAGAGGCGGAGCTGGGCCACAGCATTTTACCGTTAAGTGGAAGAGAAAATAAAAGGACTGTAGAATTGGGGACATGAAGTTGGGCTCTGCAAATATTGGCTGAAATGGGCCGAAGGCAATTTGCCTATGCTGCATTGCTGCTCACAACTCACAAGCTCTTTTTTTGTTTTTGCCGACTAGTAAATCTCATTTTTTAAACCTTTTATTTTTTTGCATAAATGTCTATGATTTCACTTTAAAAATAATAATTCTGTAATTTTAATTTATAAATTTTAGATACGTAATTTGATATTTTTTTTTTCGGGAGCGACAATATTCACATGGTTAAAATGTTTACAAAACACTTTTTTTTTAGGGACAAAACACATTTAAAAATACATGAATTCATCATTCATTTGCTATGAATACATGGTATGGTGTGAATATTCCAAAAGTTATATGGATATCATCGGCTAAAAGAATCTCTTTATTTATTTATCAAAATAAGCATTTAAGATTTGTTTGCTAAATCAAGCTATCTTTGGTACATAAAAAATAGTTTGCTAAATTGAGAAAATTATTATTTTTAATTAAATAAATCATTAAAAAATGATGAAATATTCTTTGATCATATAGCCAAATTGGATTGAAGGGGGAGCGAAGCTAACTGCGAAGAAGTACCTTTTTTATGTACCAAAAAGGAAAAAGAAGTCAATCTTATCCACCAGAATGAAGTTAACTAACTATGAGTAACCGGTTTCGTGAGTCCATTCCATTCAGAGGACATATGCTAGATGCTTACCAATTACCAACCAATCTCGAGCTAAGAGATTCGAACCTAAAGTTCAATACTAGTGGTATTGCCATTTGCCACTAGACTAATCCATGGTTAATGACTCATATATAGCTCCGCCACAGTGACGCAGTGCAGTAGCCGGTTAATGACTAATTAGAGAATGTAATTAAGAGGGAATGATGTGTTTGGCTCATCAATTATGGCACGAAGAATTTATTAATGTGAGAGTGGAGTAGGCGGACGCTGAATGAAGTTTACTTTGACCTCAAAAGTTACACTCAACTAATTGTATAAAACCCACCCAATATTTTTATGTCTTCCGATTCCATTCATTCATTTATTAGATTGGAACAGAAAAAAGGCTTCTAGAGATTTGGAGAGGACTCTCCCATTCACAATCCATCCATTCTCAGAGTCCCTAGACTACACCCAATCACCTATTTCTAACATTTGACCGACAAAATTAGGTAATTCGTGAGAAGTTTAGGGCAGCTAGCTAGTCAACGACAATTCACCGTTGATCTATAGATAATCTTTATATATATATATATATATATATATATATAATATAAGTAAAGGTTAGGGTACGTTACAGTACTCATGCGTTCACACCTATTATTTGTACTTTGATAATTTCGACAAATCATAAACCGTTGAATTTCATTTTTAAGATAAATAAATCTTATTGTTTGGGTTAGAAAATAGGGGATTGGTATTCATCCATCAGAAGTTAAGGTATAATATCATGGCCCTAACTCCGATTAATTCATGGTCTAAATAACAAACTTGACGGTATAAATTAAACATACACTAACCTAAATCTTATAATATGTTACTTTTTGCTAATTTGCTTTCCGACTCATCAAAGAATTGTTCTAGAGGTTATATATTGTTCGTTGCATGCCCGCATTCAACGATATTTTTTTTTTGTGGATTGCAATGACCCTTTTTAGATATTTTCCTCTATTTGGTTTTCAAAATATCGCATTTTGATTTATTTCGTGACTAGTATGATTTTTTTTTTTAAATCATTGAGTTCATGACTTTTTAGTTCCTCCATGCTCCAACTTAAATGTTGATCTAGTCGTCAAATCTTATAATTATTGGGATTGAATCTTGTGATAGTCACAGAATTACATATATTGTTAGCCAAGAATGAGTTATAGTCCCTTTCCTCAACATTTGATTTTAGACTATAATATATGGATTGTATAATAAGCAAATATTGAAAATTGACAGAGTGGTAGGATATATCAACTTCTCTTATCCAAGACCAAAGCTCAATTAAAAAAAAAAAAAATCAAAACTAAGCAAGACATGCACCTCTATATCCATGGTCGAGTTTAAGCATGTTAGTGTTTATGAGTGAGTGCTTTTTTTAGTCAATTATTACAGCACAACTTCCAGAAATAGTACACCAATTGGTGTATGAAGATGACAAATCCAGTAAGTGGAGGATGGAGCAAAGCAGATGCGACTGGCCAGTAAGTGAAAAGGCTAGCTAGATTATATTGATCTCCTATATTTAATTAATCCTTGTCTGGGATTAGGACAACCAAACCATGCGTACATCTTCAACTTTTTTTTTTTGGTGAAACCACAAACGCGTACATCTTCAACTTAATCACTCAACGAATATATATTTTCATCTCGAAACAATATTTTATACTTTAATCAATATATATGCGGTCCTTAAGGTTTGTGTCTCTACCATTGTCTTTTCATAAACAACCACCCACGACATGTTTTAATGTTATGAAAAAACTTAAAATAGATTCGTCGTCTATACTTTTATTAGTGTAGTAGTGAAATGTTCTCATATTAACGTGGAGGTTTCGTGTTCGATTCCCGAATAGATACCAAGAGGTTGGTAAGTTTGACCCAAATATTAAGGTTTTCCTATGACACTCCTAATATAACATATATAGCTTTGCCGATGCTTGAATCAGTTGCCAGCATGGTGAGGTCGACAATCACGATGATCGAAATTTACCTTACCTTGTTGAGTAGTCATCTCATCTTGATCATAAGGAGATACTTTTTTTTTTATAATGGTGATTGAGCTGCATTGAAAGTAAATAAAAGAATGTACAGAGAGAAAGGTGGTCGGAGGCTCACAAGACGAGCCAAACCACCAGAAAAACCAAATACAATAAATAAAGAAGAAAGAAACAAAAGAAGCGAAAAGGAAACACAGACAGAAGGGAAGAGGAAGAGGAAAAAAATGAAAGAAAAACCATCTGCAGAAAGGCAGAAAATCGGCCACCCTGCTAGCCAAATGGGCCAAACCATTCCCGCTAGCACACAGACAAAACCCAACAGCCAAACTCCCAAACAACACTAACTGAGGGAAACCAAACTAAATCAAAAGCCAGCGAACCAGAAACGCCACAACCTCAAAAAACAGATACTCAAAGCAACCACCAAAAACCAGAAGCAGCAGCATCCAAAGCACATGTCAAGCTAAGAACTCTGGAGCTTAATCTCGATCCACTGCAGACCTTTTTCCTTGTCCACCTTGCCAAAAGCAATTGCCCACTCAACAGTGTCTCTTATAACTTTGCGTGCAACAGCTCTAGGATGCAGACGACTACCCTGGAAAATTCTCCTATTCCTCTCAAGCCAAATCTGCCAGCACGCCGCATGGAACACCCCGAGAAGGAACCAACCCTCCACACTACCATCAGATCGAGTAGGCCATCTACTAATGGTAGTAGTAATGTTGCTGGTGGGGAGCTCAATGGAGCCCCAAGCCCACTTCAATCTGCTCCACACCTCCTTGGTGAAATGACACAAAGAAAAGATGCGGTTGATGTCTTCCTCGTCCAGACCGCAAAGCTCGCACTTGTTAGCAAGATACCAGCCTCTTGCCTTGAGATTGTCCAAAGTGAGAATCCATTTGTGGGCCACTAACCAGACAAAGAAACATATCTTTGTAGGGATAAAGTGCCACCAAACAGACTCAAACGGAAACTCGGGAATACCAATGTGCTCCTCATCAGTCAAGTACCTGTACATAGAACGAACATAAAAGGACCCTTCCGGGCAGGGAAGCCAAATCGGCCTAGGAGGCCCGTTAGTCACACGGGAGGAGCCCAAAGAATTAAGAAGATCCATAAGAGCAATCCTTTCTCTCTCAGCCCCCCCCTCTAAGGATAGTAATCAAAGGAACAGACCAGGAAACGCTCTCACCTGCGGGGGCATTAGAGTCAGAGACCCTGGCATTCGGGAAGCGAGAGGCGGCAACAACCCTTGGGAAAGACTCTGCGAGCACAACACCTGGGATCCAGCAATCATGCCATAAAGAAACCCAACTGCCATTACTGGGATCAATACGAGTCATTCGCCAAAAATTATCGTACTCCTTGGAGATATTTGCCCAAACCGACCCTGAAAACCCTTGCCTGCTTCTCACGGAACCCCACTCCGAATGTTGGTGCGAATATTTACAGGAAATCAAATCCCTCCACCAACTGTCCCTCTCCGTGGCGAAACGCCATAACCACTTCCCCAGCATTGCTCTATTAAAAGCCGTTAAATCCATAGTCCCTAGTCCACCCCGAGAAATTGGGGCTTTACAGGTATCCCAACTCACTAACGGAAGTTTAAGTCTATCACCCGATCCGCTCCACAGAAACCTTCTTTGGATGCCTTCCATACTTCTGATAACAGAGGAGGGAGCACGGAAGAGGGAGAAGTAGTAGACCGCTTGATTCAAGAGCACAGACTTACTCATGGTTAATCTGCCTCCGAAAGAGAGATACCTGCCCTTCCATCCTTCGAGCCTCTTCCTGTATTTATCCACAATAGGATCCCACAGCGGTACTGCATTGGGCTTAGCCCCTAACGGGAACCCCAAGTACCTGGAAACCTCATTACTCCAATTGCACCCAAAAATAGAGGCAAAAAACCAGGATCTGGAACATCCCCGACAGTGAACATAACAGATTTATCCAGATTAATTCTATGCCCTGTGACTACCTGGAAGCAAACGAGAGTAGCAAGTATATTGACAACCTGCCCATAGTCTGCATCGCAAAAAATTAAAGTGTCGTCAGCGAACAACAAATGGGTGACCTTCCCCCCCCCCCCCCCACCGCTCTCCTCATTCATAAAGAACCCAGATAGTTTCCCACTATCTCTAAGCATAGAGATCATAAAGGAAAGCACATCCATGAGCAGAGTAAACAGCCCTGGAGACAATGGGTCTCCTTGCCTCAAACCCTTCTGGGTGTCAAAGTAGCCTTTAGAGTTCCCATTCACTAAGACTGAGATTTTAGGACTTCACATAGAACCCTTAATCCACTTTTGCCACTGCTCCGAGAAACCCATGTGAGATAAGATTTGAAACAAACAATTCCAGTTAAGATTATCGAAGGCCTTCTCAATATCCAACTTGAACATCATACCCGGTTTCTTGCTTTTCCTCGTGCTATCAAACAATTCGAAAGCAATCAACCCGGCTTCCCCGATCTGCCTGCCCATAACGGATGTGTGCTGATACTTGGAGACAAGTCGAGGAAGAACACAACCCAGCCTGCGAGATAGGACTTTACTGACCAGCTTATTAAAGCTCCCCATCAAGCTGATTGGCCGCAGATCCTTAATGTCTTCAACCGAGTCTTTCTTAGGGACTAAGCAGATAAAAGAGTGAGTGATACTGTTAGGCAGGTACCCAGAAACAAAGAATTCCCCGAAAGCATTCATTACCTCGGCCTTAATCCAACCCCAGCACTTTTTGTAAAATGCCCAAGTGAACCCATCCGGACCAGGAGCCTTGCCCCCATCACACTCAGCAATACTTTCCCAAATCTCCAACTCCGTGAAAGGCCTACAAAGCCATCGACTCTTTGCCTCGCTGATTTTACCGCAGCTATAATTACGTGGAAAGGGACGAAATTTGATTTCCTCACGGAACAAGCCAATATAGAAATTCACAATCCCATTAGCAATATCATTTCTTCCTTCAGTGAGTACTCCATTGGTTTTAATGCATCCTATGCGATTCATCTTCCTTCTGTAATTTGCTATTTTATGAAAATAGCCTGAATTCCTATCTCCCTTCTGTAGCCACAACTCTTTGGACTTCTGACGCCACGAAATCTCCAACAAATCCAGAACCTTCCCTATCTCAACAAGTAAGCACTCCCTCGTGATAGAATCCTCTATCCTCAAGCACCATAACTCTTCCTGCTGATTGATAGAGTGGACAGTAGCAGAAAGCTCCTCGAGCTTCTTATTTAGGTCCCCGAAAACCTCTCTATTCCAGACCTTAAGTTTGCTCTTGAGGGCTTGTAATCTTCTAAACCACCGAAAAGCCAAACCATGACCCTGAATCTGATCCGCAAGCCAAATACTTAGACTGGTGAAAAACCTTCCATCCTCCAGCCACATATTCTCGAATCTCCATGGCCTATGCGCTCTGGAACTGTCACCCCATCTTATCAACAGCGGAATATGGTCAGAAACAATTCGTTCGAGTGCAGAAAGAGAGCAATCCGGAAACAACTCATCAAACCTCACAGAAACAAAAGCTCGATCAATCCGAGAAAGGCAATTACTATCTCCTCCTTTGCACCAAGTAAAGTTACTCCCCCCAAGAGGGAGCTCCAAAAAGCCACAGTCATCGATAACATCATTGAATTCAGCCATAAGATTGTTGCTTCGTCTTGCGCCCCTATAATCATCATGACATCTTACTAAATTAAAATCACCCACAATGCATATAGGATCCTGACAATTTAGCCCGAGAACACGAAGATCATCGAGAAACTCAATCTTATCATCTCTCTCTTGTGGTCCATAAACCACCACCAAATGCCAAGTCTTTTGCGACTCAATCTCTTGAAACTTGACCACCAGAAAGTATCTGCCAACCGATCTAGCTAAAGCGTTGACATAGAGCTTCTCCCAAAATATAGCAATCCCGCCAAAACTACCATCCGCATCTTGACCGCCCAACCTGCATCCATCACCCCGCCAACACTCCGGATCAAAGACTCATCACAGCTATTTCATTTCGTTTCCACCAAACCCACTATATTAGGTCTCCTACCGCTGACAAAACGCTTAACTCTGGCTCTCTTATCCCTGTCACCAAGCCCCCTCACATTCCACACTAGAACTGACATACCCATGATAGACTAGAAAATGCCCCAATCAACCCTCCTCGATCGCCTACGAGACCCTAAAGGAATCGCCACTACCGGTCCGAGACGCAACCTTTCCATTTCCAACTTCGTTCTGCCCGGACGAACCTTCCTCTGATGTAAGTCCCCAGCTTGGATTCTGATAACACGCTCAACTTCAACTTGGTCACCCGCTCCATCCAGAGAAAATAGAGTCCCTAGTTCAACGCTTGTAGATTCCAACGTACCCAGATTGAAAGGGAATGAGTCTTGGCTCCAAACCCTTGGCTCCAAATTTACATCGCTTTATTTGTTTCTTTGGTCGCTTTTCCCTATATACCCGTTATCACGTATACCATGCCACAAAATACTCCATCAAGAGACAACATATATACTGCCTTCACAAACATTATGTATCACCAAAACACCATTCAACACAGAAATTATATTGTAAGTGCCGAATCCGGTTGGCATAAAAAAATATAATACTTAATACATATACACACTATAGCTATGCTAGCTAGATATCTTTAGCATTATTTAATGAAAATAGTGATGAGTCACTCGATGCCTATAAATAGACATATATGTGAATAAACAATTGTGTCCAGCCCTAAACCCAATAAAATAACATGCCGTAACATTCCCAAAATGCTCGATATAGTGCATGCGTAATCGGGCCACAATGTATGGAGCAGATTCGATGACTCATTTGGAATTAGATGAAGATGACCTCTTTGCATACTATTAACAGGACTCCCCAGAACCTTCTTTACACACAACACCATCTTATTAATTTGATTAATGAATCACTAAGCATTAAACTAATGACGAGCATCGTACGATATTAATAAAGGATAGTTAAGTACCCAACACATGTTGTCTTCCCATTGGCTCGAAACCACTTTCCGCTAAACACATCAACAACCCACTAAGGCCATGAAGATCCGATCGACGACAATGCTTTTGAGCTGCATAACTAAGATCTCCCATTACTTTTCTTGTACGTTAATCATTAATAGCGAGACATGAGGCGGTTACCACATGTTTTTAGTTTGATTCTCGCCGCTTATTGTTAGTAAATGGTATATGATCCACGATTGAACCTCTTTCAATAACTCGAGTTATTGGGATCAACTGGTTCTTGACATGGTATCAGAGCCTTTTGTGACCGAGAGGTCTTCTGTTCGAATCCCGATGACCCTCATATGTTTCTGTTTCTATTAAGCACACGGTGTCTGGACTTGTGCTTGTCCAAACTCCAAGCCTATCTGATGGCTTGAGTTTGAAGGGGGGTGTTAGTAAATGGTATGTGATCCACGATTGAACCTCTCCCAACAACTCGAGTTATTGAGATCAACTGGTTCTTGACACTTATATCATGTATTATGTGAAAGTAGTTTTATGGGTATTCGATGATATAGTTGTATGCTCATCAATCACACAATTCTTGATATGTCATAAACTAGTTGGTCCCAATAACTCGATTTGTTGAGAGAGGTCCATGTATGATACTTAACTTTTTACACGCACCCTCAAATGAAAACCGACTCATGGGTTTAAAGTTTTCACGACTCATGGGTATTCGATGATACAGTTGTATGCCCATCAATCACACAATTCTTGATATGTCATAAACTAGTTGGTCCCAATAACTCGATTTGTTGAGAGAAATCCATGTATGATACTTAACTTTTTACACGCCCCCTCAAATGAAAACCGACTCTTGGGTTTAAAGCTGGCATAGGCCCGCCATACTATGTGCTTTAACACATCGGTTAATATTGAGAGTTGTGAAAACTTGAACACGTGGCCTCAAAGACAAACCAACACTGATATCATATAATAAACGAGTTATTGGGACCAACTGATTTATGATCATGGTATCAGAGCGTTAATTATTTTCCTTCACAAAGATTAATAAGTTGTGCGTTGGTAAACGATCTAGCTAGTAGATACACGAAACACTTGTTTGGGTTTGATTGGAGCATGAAATGAAACTTGCCTAAGGACCAAGGTGGTGGAAGTGATGGGTTGGCTTCACATAATAGGATGGAAATGGAAGGACGAAAGATTCTTTCGGGCAACAATTATAAGTGACTAATGAGATCACCAAAAGTTGCTAAAAACGAGTGAAAAAGAAGAAACAAGGACAGGAGCAATAGGGAGACAAAAGAAAGAAGGACAAGAATAGTGGGTGCATGGCTGGTGAGACCTTATATATATATAATGGAAGCCCACATTCAATTCATGTCACACATATTCCAGACAAAGCTAGCTAGCCAGCCGATACACATCTAGAAGCCTGAAAAAAGAGAGCTTAAACAACTCAATATAGAATCGAGAATGGTAGGGATGAAGATGGGATGGGGCGGGTACGGCCACGACGAACATGGCTGGAGAAAGGGGCCATGGACTCCTGAGGAAGACAAGTTGCTGAGTGAATATGTGAAGCTCTACGGGGATGGAAGGTGGAGCTCTGTTTCCAAGTGTACAGGTAATTCCTTTTTATGTTACATATATTCTCAGTTTTAGGGTTTCTTATTGCACTCTTTATGTACGTAATCAACTTAACTAACTATTATGACTTTGGTTGTGTAAATTATAGGTCTAAAGAGGAGTGGGAAGAGTTGCAGGCTGAGGTGGGTGAATTACCTTAGGCCTGGACTTAAGAGAGGCCAATTAACACCTCAGGAGGAAGGCATCATTATCGAACTCCATGCTCTCTGGGGAAACAAGTAATTTGCCTTATACATCACTTTTTTATTTTGTTTCCTTCCCTATTACTGGGTTATAGTTTTTAGGGTTCGACTAGTACGTTGATAGATCGTGTTTGCTTAGGTTGATATCGTCGTATCAAAACCTTACACATACCAGCGGTTTGATAAGACTTGATTAATTTAGGCAAACACATATCTATCAATATATTATTCAGACTCTCTTTAATTTTTTTTATGCTAATATGCCTGCGTGGCCAACAGATGGTCGACCATAGCGAGTTACTTGCCAGGAAGGACGGACAACGAGATAAAGAACTACTGGAGGACCCATTTCAAGAAAAGATCAAAACCATCATCGCCAGCAGATGAGATCACTGGTCATCATCGAAAGCGACCAAGATCAGCACCATCCGCAGCCTTTCCTCGCCATTATGATCATCAGCAGCAGACCATCGTCATTAACAGCGACCAGTCGTCGCCATCGGCGGCAACAGACGATAATAACCAACTGCAAGAGCAGATCCAGCTGGTGGCGGATCCACTACTGGCTGTTGATTGTCAGAAGCAGAAGCAGCAGGAGGAGGACAAGAATTCGACGTGTGAGATGATGATGAATCCGGGGAATTACAACCAATGGCCGGCGCAGCAATATCAACTCGTTCCGGCGGCGTTTGGTTCTGGTCCGATCGTTGAGGATTGGCTGTGGAGCGGGTTGTGGAATTTCAACGACGCCATCCAGTGAACAATTATGTCCGTCTGCCGTCGCCGGCCATGCACGTAAAGATGAGACTGCTGCTTGCGTACGTAGTAATAATATTTATATATATGTTAGGAGATAATTAATTAAGTAGCCTCTGTAATGGGACTCCAGCTGCGTGCTTTCAGCTCATCGTCATTGGTTGTATTGTCTTTTACATCCGTTGTTATTTGCTCTTAAAAAAAATGCTCTATGTTGTAATTTTCAAACATGACTTAAAGATAGTCAAAATGTCCACGTAGTGACAAATACGAAAAATGACGGTTAAGTGCATTGAAATGTCTATTTTATTTTTATTGTCGCTTAAAGTTACTGACATATACATAAATCGTAGAAACCTACATTAATTAACCGGCATTTACTTCGACATTGAATGTGATCTTGTGGTATTTAAAAAAAATGTTGGTACATATATTTCCGACATTTTATTTTCACATCTGAAATGTGACTATATATAGAACCTTGCTGATAATCTACCTCGAATCGATGAACATAACAATAAAAGACACGAGATTTAACATGGTTCGGCCTTTCAGAAAGGCTTTACTCCACGGTGGCTAATAGGGTTCTTAGATTACTTAATCAGCCATTAAGCCATAATTCAGCTTAAATAGGCTGTCAAACACGCAAGGGTTTAACCACAAAACCCTAACGTGTGCCTGTTCGATCAGTCCACATACAAAATATATTTACAACTTTGATCCTCTAATTTACATATTCCAACATCCCCCCTCAAACAGATGGTGCTTGACGCAACATCAGTTCGTGTGACAAAAACCAATGACGACTAGAGGAAACCGCCTTGGTCAAGAGATCCGCTGGCTGATCGTCTGTATGGAGATACTTCAACTGCATCCATCCCTCTGAAACTAGCTGGCGAATGTAATGTAAATGAATCTCGATGTGCTTCGTACGATCATGCAGAACCGGATTAGTAGCAATCCGAACAGCACTCATATTATCGGCATACAACGTAACAGGAGTGGGACATGAGACACCTAACTCGGACAGAAGACGGTGCAGCCAAACCAACTCGGAACTGACATCAGACATAGAACGGTACTCGGCTTCAGTAGAAGACTTGGAAACACGATCCTGCTTTTTGCAACGCCAGGAGATAAGTGAGGAACCAAACTTAACACACCACCCAGAAGTGGACCTGCGCGTATCAAGACAACCGGCGTAGTCGGCATCAGCATAGGCTGAGAGCGAGAGATCCCCAGAAGAAGGAAAATAAAGTCCAATCTCAGCCGTGCCACGCAGATACCTAAGAATCCGATAAACAGCATCCAAATGCAACGTCCGGGGAGCGGACATGAACTGACTGACAATTTGAACAGCATAGGAGATATCAGGACGCGTAGAAGTCAAGTATATGAGGCTGCCAACAAGACTGCGATACATAGAGCTATCCGAGGAAGAGAGAACGTCTCCACTTTTACTGCAGAGCTTCAAATTTTGTTCCATGGGAGTGACTACAGGTTTGCAGTCAAGAAGTCGGGCTTGCTCTAAAAGATCCAAAACATATTTATGCTGAGAAACAAACAGACCATGACTCGAGCGTTGCACCTCGAGTACCAAGAAGTAAGCAAGATTACCCAACTCCTTTAGACGAAAGGCCTTGTGCAAAGCATCAGTCAACTCTCGAATGCCTGCAGAATCACCACCCGTTACAATCATATCGTCAACATAAATCAGAAGAACAGTCAAGCCATGGATAGTAGACCGAGTGAATAACGAAGGGTCATTGGCACTTTGAACAAAACCAGCCTGCACAATGGTAGTATGGAATTTTTCAAACCAGGCACGAGGAGCTTGCTTTAGGCCGTAGAGGGACCGGTGCAATAAGCAGACAGTCGAGCTATCACCCTTAGTGTAACCCGGAGGACGTTCCATGTAAATGGTTTCCTTCAAGTCACCATGAAGGAAAGCATTTTTAACATCGAGTTGCACGAGAGGCCAGTTCTGCAATGCGGCTACTGCTAAAACTGTACGGACAGTTTGCATTTTAGCAACCGGGGCAAACGTGTCCTCATAATCAATGCCAAATTCTTGTTTGAACCCTTGAGCAACAACCCGAGCTCTAAATCGCTCCAAGGACCCGTCCGGATTTAATTTAACTGTGTAAACCCAGCGAGAGCCCAC
Organism: Linum tenue; assembly: GCA_946122785.1. NCBI lineage: Eukaryota > Viridiplantae > Streptophyta > Magnoliopsida > Malpighiales > Linaceae > Linum > Linum tenue. The sequence continues at coordinate 3,779,594 of CAMGYJ010000008.1, forward strand.
TACATTCTGATCCACAGGGCGAGGGACAAGAGTCCAAGTATTTTGAGCTTCAAGAGCATCTTTTTCTTCATCCATAGCACGTTCCCAATGTTCATGTCCACGAGCTTGACGATATGAGGTAGGAATGGGAATGGCTAGTGCGTCAGATGAAAAGGCCACAAAATCATGGGACCTTAGTGGTGGTTGGCCAAAATTGCTCCTATTGGAGCGACGCAGAACTGGGACGGGAGGAGGAGACGGCGGAGGGGAGGGCTCGGACGAGCTTGACGAGCTAGAGGATGAGGAAGCCGACGCCGAACCTGCTGTCGAGGGGGTGACTGGCTCGGGAGAGGTGGAGGATTCCGTGGAAGAAGTCCCGGAATGAGAGGGAGAATCGGGTTCAACCACGACAGGAGGCTGTCGGGACACAGTCGGAGAAGACAACTCCAACAAGGTAGTCAGTGGCAGCGAGTCGAGAAATGAGAGATCAGGAGGATCCTTGGAAACCAGCTTGTAGTGAAGAAGATTTTCCATGAAGACAACATGTGGAGATATACGAACTCGACGAGAAGTAACGTCATAACAAATGTATCCCTTTTGACGATCACTGTACCCAATAAATACACATGTAGCAACTTTAGGATCCAGTTTATGTCGTTCCTTCGACGATAACAACACAAAGCAACGGCAGCCAAACACACGCAGGCGCGTGTAATCCGGATGTTTTCCGAAGAGCATGAAGTGGGGAGAATGCTGGTTCAGAACAGGAGTGACCTGGCGATTGATGAGATGAACGACAGTATGCACTGCCTCAACCCAAAAACCAACAGGAACATGAGAGTGAATAAGTAGAGCCCGAGTCAAATCAAGAACGTGTCGATGCTTCCGTTCAACTAAACCGTTCTGCTGTGAAACCCCAGGACAGGAGAGTTGAGAGAGAATACCATGCTGCTTATAGAAGTCGAGGAGAGGAGTCGAGTTAAATTCACCACCAGGATCGGAACGAATAATCTTAATGGTTTTACCAAACTGAGTGCGGACCATTTGAATAAACTCCAGTGCAATGCTGCACAGTTCAGATTTCTTTCGCAGAAAATATACCCAACAATATCGAGTTGCATGATCAATGAATAATGCAAAATAACGATAGCCCATTCGAGAGGTAGTAGGAGGGGGACCCCATAAATCTGTGTGTACTAAATCAAAAGCGGCAGCATACTGTGTATCACTAGAACCAAAAGAAATCTGAGTCGTTTTTGCCTGAATGCAACTAACACAAGGAGTTTCATAAACAGAAGAAGAACCCAAAACCCCAGGAAGAAGCTTATTCCGAAACATGGTTTTCAAACGTACAGAATGAGGATGGCCCAAACGACAATGCCACAAATTCCAGTCTTCCACAGAAACAGAATAAGAATGAAAATTGCTAGTAAAACTTGAACTGCACTCGGCAACAGTAGGCGCGCCATCCACCTTAGGTCCAGGTTCCAGGGATGAACGAGACTCTAATGACTCCAAGATATATGTGCGCCCATGCTTTGAACCTTTACCCAGCATCCTCCCCGTTCTCCGATCCTGTACCATACACCCATCGGAATCAAATATAACACGACAGCCAGTCTTAGCCAACTGACCAACAGAAGCCAAATTAGGAACCAAGCCAGGAACATAAAGAGTATCAGATAACGTCAGATTAGGCTGCCGAACAGTTCCCATCCCCTTGACAGGAAGACGAGATCCATTTGCTACTTGTAGTTCAAGAGAGGGGACACTTTTCAAAGATAAGAATTTATCACGAATGCTAGACATATGATTATAAGCTGCGGAATCAAGATGCCAAGAGACCGAAGTACCTGTCGGGGGAGTAGTAGAGAAAACAGACTGCAAGGCAGAAGGCAGAACCTTCTGGAGAGCAGATTGCACAAGCTGCTCAATCGCATCCGAAGAGAGTTGAGAGGGAGCCGGAGAAGCCCCAAGCAGCCCGGCGGCTTGAGGAGACGGTGACATAACAGTTACAGGAAGTTGAACACCGTACGCAGGCACTGGAGCAGATGGACGCGATCCAGCAGAGGAACGAGATCCAGCAGTCTTTCCTTGACGAGCTAACGACGGGCAGTCCAGAACAATGTGCCCATCAGTTTTGCAGTAGTTACAATGGTTGCGTTTTCGGCAATGAATCTGAACATGACCTTTCTCCCGGCAGAAGTGACACTCAACATGAGGAGGAACAGGACGTTGAAACTGAGGCTTGCCTGTGCGATCAACTGCGAAAGCAGTCTCAGAACTAAAAGAACCATGATCGACCTGAGCTTGACTGCGCAACCTAGTCTCTTCGCGGATGAGCTCAGCAACAGCATCATCAATAGCAGTAATGTTGCGATGAAGCAATGAAGCACGAACTGGCTCGAATTCAGGACGCAACTTGGCTAAGAATTGCATGAGTCGCAGACGTTTGCGTTCCTGAAGCATGGCGGGGGTGACCTGCCCTTTGGTGATAGCAAGAGACAACATATCTTCTTCTGTCCAAAGATGGAGTGCAGCTTGATAGTAGCGACGAACATCGGAATCACCTTGGGACAGATTTGCAATCGCAGTGGATACTTCAAATTGACGAGAAGCACTCGCCTGGGAGTGAAGTGAACAGAGATGACTCCACATTTCATGGGCAGTAGAGAATGATCTCAAACTCAAGGCAATGTTGGGTTCCACCGCACCCAGCAAGATCGACGTGACCTGGGCATTATTAGCCGCCCAGTCGGCCTTTTCATTTTCAGAGGCGGACTCAGCCGGCCTTGGAAGAGTGCCATCTAAGTAGGGAAACAGCCTTTTTCCCTCAATAAAGACTCTGAATTGAAACTCCCAGAGTGGGAAGTTCTTTCCATTCAACCTCGTAGAGACAGCCTCCTTAAGAGAATCCATAAATGCAAGATAGACAATAGATATAGCCAAGCAAATATAAAGACCAATCAAGACAAGAGATGATGAGTACCGATAGAGAAGCTGAAGTAGTAGGTGACCCGAAGCAGTAGAGAAATAACCCCACAGCTAATAGAAACTTGATGCCGCGAGAACCAAATAGAGACCTGATGCCCCGAGAACCAGAAGAAGACCCAGCAGCTAGCAAAGACCCGAGACAGCGGAAACCAGAAGAAAAAACTCAAGCGGATGAAACAGCCCAGCAACAGCGAAGGAACACAGACAACACGAACACAAGACGATCGAAAATCGGCAAGACTAAACCCGAAGAACCTCGTGAGGCTCTGATACCATGATAATCTACCTCGAATCGATGAACATAACAATAAAAGACACGAGATTTAACGTGGTTCGGCCTTTCAGAAAGGCTTTACTCCACGGTGGCTAATAGGGTTCTTAGATTACTTAATCAGCCATTAAGCCATAATTCAGCTTAAATAGGCTGTCAAACACGCAAGGGTTTAACCACAAAACCCTAACGTGTGCCTGTCCGATCAGTCCACATACAAAATATATTAACAACTTTGATCCTCTAATTTACATATTCCAACACCTTGCAATTGGGATCTTGGGGGAGCCCGACTGGGTCGTGGTCCGTTGGTGGGATTGGTTCTGGGAGAGTGTGGATTATGTGGTTCCTGTGGCATACGGGAGTTGAGTAAAGAACAGTTGTCAATCTGCTTGTGGTGGTATTTTGCATGATCAATGCTAACAGCTAGGGATTTTAAATCTCCAATTCCTTTCAGCTCGATCGTTGGAGGAGAGCGGGACTCACTTGAAGAAGAAGATTCAACTTGATTGATGCTCAACGTTTTGGCTAAGCACAAATCGAACTCACCGTTTCATCTTGTAACTTCCTTATGCTATGTCGTTTTTGCCACTACTTGGTTGTACGTTTGCTTTTCTGCCAAACTTGCTATTGTTTCCTTTTCAAGCAAACAAACAACTTGTAGCAGCTGGTTCTCTTCTTCTGTAATGGCTTCTCTATAAGAGCCAAATCTGATCAATGAGAAAGGCTTCAAGCCTTAGGGTTTCAATCTTTGTTAAATGCACACTTCAATAAAACAGAAAACGATGTTACTCGGTTCACACCTTTTCAAACACTGTTTGAACGGGGGTGTTCAATACATACATCCAAGGATCTACTTACTGTTTACCTCTACTCCTATGAAGATTCTTTGGATCCTCTTTCTTTTATCACTTAGGAGCCGTGCGAGATGAAAATCTCATGCATGGTATCATACACCAAACAACTTGGATGGTATTCATGTTGACTAAGAAAATCATTCATGGATGGTAACCAGATTAATTAGATGGTCATCACCATTACAAAACATGAACGACACCATCCATTTAATAGTTGGGATAGTCCATGATATGGGATGATACCAATCATCCCTTTGGGGTTGGATAGTATACATGTTATTGGATGACACCATCCAATTAGAGGTTGTATGGTGCCCAAAATGAATGGGATGGTACCATTCATAATAGGGTTTGGATGATAACCATGATGTTGGACAATACCATCCATAATAGGGTTGGATAAGGTGTTTATGGTGTTGGACGGTACCATCCAAAATAGGGTTTGTATGGTATCCATGATGTTGAACGATATCATCCATAATAGGGTTGGAGGATGTTCGTGGTTGATACATTAATCATTTTGGATGATTACCTTATATCGAGCTACCATCCACCATTCCTATTGCCCGACTTGATAAATTGGACCATACAAATACACATGGACCAACTACTTAAAGTGGCAATATTGTTCATACAAGATTTATTTTGGTGTAAAACTCAATCGAATTACTAACCAAGTATTAGTCTTCTTCGGTTTGGCATGCATCCCATTCAATTCGGTCAGGTCAAATTTCTCGAATCGAATGACTACTACTGACTCACTCCTACTGTCACCCTAGAAAATGGCCAAGTATAACCAATTCCTAAAGCGTAGTATAGCGGGTCGGGTTTTAATGTCAACCCGGGTCCTAGATGCGATGACTACTCGGTGAATTCTTGTTATTTAGCGGTGAACTTTTAGTGAAACTCAAGCAAACAAAACACAAAGCAAGTAAACGGTTTGTTGTCAAGTCAAGAGAGGTCACCCGGATATGGTTTCCCCCTAGACTGCAGTTAAGTCGGATTGCATTTTACCAAGTTCAGTTTTCATGAAAGTTATACTGCGGAAGGTTCTCAATTAGCCTGAAGTCTCGACTAAAGGTCTCCAGACCCTCTCAATCTGAGTCTCTAGCGGGCGACTAACCTCCACCGGAGTAAACAGATTGAGGCCCTAATGAACCAAACCTCCACTACCGAATCGACTTCGGTACAGAATAGCGAATTGGCTCCTCGACTAAAGTCACCAATTCGCTACCTTCGATTAAGGGTACTCTATCAACCTAGGCAGATATTCTCATTCCAGGTTAAAGCAGAAACAACAGGAATTTGATCAGGATTCAAGTCATTCAATCAATCAAACCTCAATCGAATATAATCAATTCACAAACACTGTACTTGGGTTCATACAATCAGACCTAGCATACAAATCTAGGGTTCTCCATACCCAGATGAATGGGGAAACTACTCCATAGAGAAAGAAGCAAAAGCAGATTCAGACACGGAAATCATACTGTGAAGTTGGATTCCTGCTTCTGGACGTTTAATCGCACTTCTCCAAGCTCAAGACGGGCTCCAATGGCGTTGAAGATCGATCTATGGCGCTTGAGAACTCTGGTTCGACGCTTTCTCTCTCTAGGTATCGGTTTCTCTCTCAAAAACTCGGAACCCTTTGAAAATTGGCCTTCTTCCTCTTTTATCAGCTGCCTGTCGCGATACCCGGTCAAAATACCCGGTCGGGTATTTTATGGTTCGACCGGGTATTTTATGAAACGCACCGTCTGACTAAGGGAAAAATACCCGGTCTACCACCAAAATCCCCGACCGGGGATTTATCGCCATCGCCCGGGCCCCCTTCTGCTTCTCACGGGTGCCCGAAGGAGGAAATACCCGGTCGAGGCCAGAATATACCCGGTCGGGTATTTCTTCCTTTGACCGGGTATTTTGGTCCAGCAGCATCCTTTGTCCAATCTTCGCTCCTTTCGATCCAGAACTCGTTCCTTCGCCTCGATTCCAACGCCAGGACCTGAAATATGACATAAACACACAACCTAGCGTAAAATCGGCTTAAAATACGAGATTCCTCATCACAAACGACTTCAGAATAGGGGTGAAAACATGTATGATTATCGGTCTATCAAACTCCCCCACACTTAACCGTTTGCTTGTCCCCAAGCAAACCTAACTCAAACCAATGCAACTCTCCAGACCTCTATAGCAACAAACAACCTCGATCGTAGGTAGAGGACTTCCTAGATCATTTAGCAACTTACGAGGTCAACCGACGCACAAGTCATCTCATAGCTTCTCCGGCGAGAGCACTAGTCTCGAGTCAGCATCATGGCAAATAGTGAACAGAGGACAAATGAATCGTGGATGAGGAGACTCTCAAAAACAAAAGATCATGGACTCACATTTTTCAAGGTGCTCGATTTTCTTCTTAAAGATGGTTGGAACCCCTTTTCTTCCTTCTTTTTACTTGTTTTTCTGTTTTTCTCTTTTCTTTTCAAGGGTTCCAACCTGTTTTTGCAGAAAACGGGGGCTCCCACCTAGCAAAGGTTTTGCGGGAGCCCGGCTCTTACCGGCCATGCCAGGAGCAGTTGTCTCGAGCCTCGTGCGGGGGAAAGACATGTAAGGGGGCTGGAGGTAGTAGGTGGAAATTGGGAACGGATTCCCGTCTCCCCTTACACACTTTCGCCCTATTCGCACGGGAGACGTTATTTTAAAGCACATTTCGAGCACCTGTTACTTTCAAAACATGATACAAGAGTCCATGACAGGCAAAGAGTCCACAATACCACACAATTCAAGGGTCCTAAGATCACTAATTCACTCAATCAACCAACACAATATGAAGAAGAAATGAGACTTCTTAAATGCATCAACATCCTCCATAGTGCTACACTACCTCCCTAGGTTGCAAATCACTACAGAGACTGTCAATTCAAAGCATACTGAGCAGGCACTTGCAAGGAACACATACTTGGAGCCCTCAAATTTAAAAATTTGGACAGTGGACTAGGCTCCAAGCACACAAACAGATCTAATGCAGTCAAAAGATAAACATCCCCCCACACTTAAGATCGACATTGCCCTCAATGGAGAAGAGGGAAGGAAAGGGGAACGATGTTACCGCTATGCACGGACTGCAGAGGACTGGAAATGGACCAGTCGGGAGCACAACACAGCTCAAGGGGAACAGAAGGGCTCAACCAGAATATGTGAGGTCCGATGTCAGCCCAATACGACGTCATCCAGAACAAATGAAACAAACCAAAACAAAACCAAATCGCAATCCGACTCGAAACATAAGAAAGAAAGTCAAACCGTGGTGGGGTTGCCTCCCCACAAGCGCTTCTTTACCGTCTTTTAGCTGGACGCCCATGGTGGATACTCAGGGAAGTGCAGGAACAGGTGCCTCCAAGAGCGGATCCACATCGCTCTTGAGGTACAGCTTCAGGTGGTGACCGTGCACCCGACGGTTGCAACCACCAGCAGAAGTCAGCTCGACCTGGCCATCCGGCAAGATGCAGGCGAGTGAGTACTCGGATGGCCAGGGTGGTCGTGGTGCGGGGGGTGGGACCAGCTCATAGTGGTCTCCACTCTTCTTCCGTGCAGGCTTAGCCACTTGCGGCTTCGGCCGCCACTCCTCCTTGAGCTTTTTGTTCGAAGGCGAGGCTGGATGGAGTGGCGGCGAAGGAATGATAGGGGGGTCCTGCAAAATGAGAGGTGCAGAAGGATACACGACAGGCTCGAGTACCTGATCAGAAATAGCATGCACAGGCGATACAGAAATCATAGCACAGTGATCAAACTCAGTCACAGAAAAAGTAGCCTGTTCATTCCCAGCACGCAGAATTAGCTTACCATCATGCACATCAATCAATGCCTTGGCGGTGGCAAGAAATGGTCTACCTAGAATCAAAGGCACATCCACATCATCATTTATATCCAGAATAACAAAATCAACAGGATATGTGAATGCACCCACATTAACAAGCAAATCTTCTATGATACCCCTAGGATGCACCACAGAACGATCAGCTAGCTGAATGCTCATCCTAGTAGGGCTAAGTTCACCTAGGTCTAGCTTTGTGAACAATTTGTATGGCATGACATTAATGCTAGCGCCCAGGTCCGCCAAGGACTTTCCTACATGCATGCTGCCAATAGGAAGAGGGATAGTAAAACTCCCTGGATCCTTGCGCTTTTCGGGCAGCTTGTTCTGCAGGATGGCAGAACATTCCTCGCTCAGCAGCACTGTCGAGAGATCCCCAAGTTTCTTCTTGTTGGTGCAGAGATCTTTCATGAACTTAGCGTACTTGGGCATCTTCGACAGTGCCTCCACAAATGGTACGCTGATGTTGAGCTGCTTCAACATTGCCATAAAATTGGCAAACTCAGTCTCCAACTTGTCTTTGTGAAGGTGAGTGGGGAAGGGAAGCTGGGGTACGTGCTCCTTCACCACTGGTTGTGGCTTGGGAGCAGGGGCTTCCTTCTCCACCCGCACTTCTGTATCACCGGCTGGAAGTGCTGAAGCAGGTAGTGGTTCCTCCTGCCTAGTCGAGGCAGGATCAGCTGATGTAGGACTGCCGCTCAGGGTGAAAATGGCATGTGCGGTCTCGTGCGGGTCCCGCGGATTGGGGATGGTGGTGGCAGGTAGAGTCCCCGGGGCCCGAGCAGTAAGCTGGCGCGCTAGGACACCGACTTGGTGCTGTAGATCTTGCAAAATAGCACCCTGGTTCCTCTGCCCTGCCTCCAAAGAAGCTATGCTCTGGTCCACCCTTGCGAAATTCGCCTGGCTGGTGGTCATGAATGTCGCCAAAATGTTCTTCAGATCAGCCATCTGATTATCGGGAGCTGCGGCTGCTGGAGGCTGAGCAAACTGGCCCTGGGGCTGCTGGAATGGCTGCCCTTGCCTAGGCTGGTAGGGCTGCTGCTGTGGTGGTGGCCCTTGCCTATCCTGGTAGGGCTGCCTCTGCTGAAAACCACCTGCTGGTGCTGGGAAACCAGGTGGTTTGTTGGTGTTGTTGCTCCAGGCGAAGTTGGGATGCTGGCGCCATCCCTCATTGTATGTGTTACTGTATGGATCGAGGCGCCGAGCATTGGCGATGAAGGCCAACTGTTCTTGGGGAGTAGAGGACTCCCGCATAGCCTGGCAGTCCTCCACCAGATGGTTTGGACTCTCACACCACTGGCACTGAACTACTGGAGGCGCAGCTACACCTCGGCCCGAAAAGAGACTGTTAGGCTGCTTCAATGTCTGCACCAACTCAGCCACCTGCTGCTCTAACCCGGATCTGGCCTCCATAACATGCACACCACGGTCCCGGGAGTGCCTGCCTCTGCTGCTCTGCCCCCAGGAATGATCGCGGGCAGCCAAAGTACTGATCATCTGGTTCAGCTCGGGTGGAGTCTTAGTAAGGATATCCCCTCCTGGGCATAGAGACTCGATCACCCTCTGGCTGTCTGGGGTGATGGCACTGTAGAAGTTCCCCACTGTGAAAGCATCGCTGAAGCCATGATGGGGACACTGCCAGAAGTATCCCATGTACCGCTCCCATGCATCACGAAGGGACTCATCTGGCTCTTGGCGGAAGTGAGTGATCTCCCGCTGAATCTCAGTAGTCTTCGATGCCGGATAATATCTGTGCACGAACTTATCCGCCAGATCGTCCCAAGAAGTGATGGACAGTGGGGGCTGGGTCTCCAACCACCTCTTAGCATTCCCCGCCAGAGAATGGGGGAAGAGGTGAAGGCGGATTGCATCATCCGGAACACCATTCAGCTTGAAACCGTTTGTCAGCTGCAGAAAACGGGAAAGGTGTGCCCGGGCTTCCTCATCCTTCAAGCCATGGAACTGGATAGAGGATGTGATGAGCTGAATCCAGCCTGGCTTGATCTCGAAGTTATTTGCTGGGATGGGTGGATAGAGGATGACCGGGCGGATGTCAGCAATCCGTGGAGTGTAGTAGTACTCCAAGGTGGGACCCGGCGGTGGTGGTGGATGCTGATTCACCTGGGGAGCCTGTCGAGCATTCCCCGGTTGTGGGATGTCTTCGCCCTCCATCTCGTACTCTTCCTCAGAATCGCTGGTCAAGTGGCCGTCTATGCGCTCTCCCGTAACCAGTCTAGCTCGCTGCTGTCTCCTAAGTTGGCGGCAAGTGCGTTCAAGCTCTGGATCCAACGGCAGTAAACCTCCGGACTGGCTACGGGTCATGCACTACCTGCACACACTCAAGCAAGCAAACCCGTGAAGGCACAAGTGGGACAAAGCAAAAACTCAATGCAAAAATGAAAATGCTAAAGTAACAGAAATCACTTTTCTTCAACAACCTAGCCGTCCCCGGCAACGGCGCCAAAAACTTGACTCACTCCTACTGTCACCCTAGAAAATGGCCAAGTATAACCAATTCCTAAAGCGTAGTATAGCGGGTCGGGTTTTAATGTCAACCCGGGTCCTAGATGCGATGACTACTCGGTGAATTCTTGTTATTTAGCGGTGAACTTTTAGTGAAACTCAAGCAAACAAAACACAAAGCAAGTAAACGGTTTGTTGTCAAGTCAAGAGAGGTCACCCGGATATGGTTTCCCCCTAGACTGCAGTTAAGTCGGATTGCATTTTACCAAGTTCAGTTTTCATGAAAGTTATACTGCGGAAGGTTCTCAATTAGCCTGAAGTCTCGACTAAAGGTCTCCAGACCCTCTCAATCTGAGTCTCTAGCGGGCGACTAACCTCCACCGGGGTAAACAGATTGAGGCCCTAATGAACCAAACCTCCACTACCGAATCGACTTCGGTACAGAATAGCGAATTGGCTCCTCGACTAAAGTCACCAATTCGCTACCTTCGATTAAGGGTACTCTATCAACCTAGGCAGATATTCTCATTCCAGGTTAAAGCAGAAACAACAGGAATTTGATCAGGATTCAAGTCATTCAATCAATCAAACCTCAATCGAATATAATCAATTCACAAACACTGTACTTGGGTTCATACAATCAGACCTAGCATACAAATCTAGGGTTCTCCATACCCAGATGAATGGGGAAACTACTCCATAGAGAAAGAAGCAAAAGCAGATTCAGACACGGAAATCATACTGTGAAGTTGGATTCCTGCTTCTGGACGTTTAATCGCACTTCTCCAAGCTCAAGACGGGCTCCAATGGCATTGAAGATCGATCTATGGCGCTTGAGAACTCTGGTTCGACGCTTTCTCTCTCTAGGTATCGGTTTCTCTCTCAAAAACTCGGAACCCTTTGAAAATTGGCCTTCTTCCTCTTTTATCAGCTGCCTGTCGCGATACCCGGTCAAAATACCCGGTCGGGTATTTTATGGTTCGACCGGGTATTTTATGAAACGCACCGTCTGACTAAGGGAAAAATACCCGGTCTACCACCAAAATCCCCGACCGGGGATTTATCGCCATCGCCCGGGCCCCCTTCTGCTTCTCACGGGTGCCCGAAGGAGGAAATACCCGGTCGAGGCCAGAATATACCCGGTCGGGTATTTCTTCCTTTGACCGGGTATTTTGGTCCAGCAGCATCCTTTGTCCAATCTTCGCTCCTTTCGATCCAGAACTCGTTCCTTCGCCTCGATTCCAACGCCAGGACCTGAAATATGACATAAACACACAACCTAGCGTAAAATCGGCTTAAAATACGAGATTCCTCATCACAAACGACTTCAGAATAGGGGTGAAAACATGTATGATTATCGGTCTATCAACTACTATCATCAATTATTGGCTTCAAGACTTCTCTCCATTTGTCTTAAGTGCTTACAGCTTATGTTCCGTCATATACTGCCCATGAATGGGGAACCAGTAGTGTCTAGTACTGTAGTTCCTTGAACACTCAGAAGGCTGGCTAAACGAAAATTAATAAAAATAAAAAGCTCTAATTATTAACAAGTTGGCCTATTAGCTCAGCTGGTTAGAGCGTCGTGCTAATAACGCGAAGGTCACATGTTCGAGACCTGTATGGGCCATTTATTTTGCGACTATTTTTCATTGTTTTGTAGCTTCTCCTTGCTGTTTGAGCGGGCTAACCGCGCTTATTTGGACCATAGACGCTTACATGGGCTATTGTGCCCGGGCTGGGCTATATAATGAAGACTGACATTTGTTGCCCTCTATGTGTGCTGTGGGGCGTGGGCCGTTTAATCGTTCTTTTTAGAGAAACCCATTTAATGGATGTCATCAAATTTTGGAGCAAATTGCAAGTTGATCACCCAACTTTGATTTTTAGCAAACATTTCACTAATTCACAAAACTCTGGCTTAATTAACTTAGAGAAAGTTGATCTACACCCTCCATCCAAATCGCAAGAAGACTCATACGCTCACGATGGCATGTTCCCTCTTAACCAAGCTTACAGGACTTGCTCATTTCGCAACCTCCCTTCACACTCCTGTCAGTCAAAATGTGTGCTTATGTGCACATTTCTTATAAGTAACCTCTATAAAAGGAGGTGGCAGCTTCTGCAACTGCAAGTATTGGGGCTTCGACGTTTCGTAGTCATTCTCGAGCAACAGAATAGACTGTCGTGAGCATGAAGACTACATTAACTCGTGACCACGTTACCAATTAAATAGAACGATAATCAAGCATTCGATGCAAAAGTGGCTTATACCTTTAATGAATTCATAAACCAATGAAGTAATTGAGACATAGTAAAACATCATGCGTACAGATAGTACACACATGCACGCAAGTGTTAGGATTTTTTAAACTCGGTTAAACTTTTATATCTACTTCATTAACTCGAGCAAAAGGGGGAAAAATGCTAACCAAATCTATTGATATCCCAAGTACATGAGATATGAGCCATAAGATGTACTAAAGAATTACATCCTCTAGAAAACATCTACACATATCACATCATTTTCCATCTCCAAGACAGATGGAGCCCTGTGTCCCCACCACAATTCCAATTATTTGAGATCAGACATGGGCCAAATAAAACTGAGAGGCTAAACCTCGCCCTAACTTTTTTATCGCCCTAACTTAAACAAGCATAAAATTACTTAATTAACCTTAAAGGAATAAATGAAAATTAACAAAACAAACACCACTAAAATCCCTAACGAGTAATCGCGCCGTATCGCCCTCCATGGCACCTCCGCCGCAAACCACCTAGTCGCCGGGAACTGCACTTCAATCCAACCAAATCCGTTACAATTATGTACGCTCCAGCAATTGCTTCAACGACCACGTAATATCTGCATAATTGTATAAACGAATTAATTATACGAGTCGTTATCAATGAAAGATGAACGAAATTGGTCAACTCTAAGACTACGTAGGTGTACGTGACGGTAAACGCCTAGTTCAAGACACGAGCAGTCTCATTGCCGGTGACGATGATCACAAGTGCAACCATCGTGGGCCGTGGCACACAGAGCAAGGAGCCTCAGAATAACGGCCACAGCCTTCCTAATCTTCGCCAAGGATGCAGATGCACACATCTTCAATGAAGAATTGTTGATTCTGTAATGTAAAGAAATTTAAAACTTTTGAACTCCAATTATAGCAGAGACAATTTAGAGAGAGACAACAGAAAGGTCTTCACATTTTGTGGCGATGTGGGAACGAGATGGGATTATAGAGATGGAAGACAGAGGAAGGAGCTCTGTTTTTGTGAGAACGGTATAATAAAAATATAAATGGCAACTGAATATAATTATTAGCAACGAGAAGGAGTCCGGATCTGGTGACTAAGGGGGGGTGCTTAGTCAAGTGGCTAAGCTCCCCTCAGCCCTTAGATTAGAATGGGTAGATCTAATGGTCCAGATGAAAGAAGGGTTAGCAATTAATCAGAGGGGTAGTTTTGGAATTTAAAAAAATAATTAAATCCTGATTTCCATTTTATTTATTTTTTCTTTTTTCCCCTCTCCAATTCTCTCCAACCGTCTTCACCCAAAAAAAAAAAATTTCTCTCCAACCGTCTCCTTCTTTCACGTTCACAGAGAGAGAGAGAGAGAGAGAGAGATGCGCGGCGACGGTGAGAGAAGCGCCGATGGAGAGAGAAAGAAGAACAGTTCCTCACGCCGCCGCTGCCACCGCCGCGCCAACGCTCTCCATCCCTTCTTTGCGTTCACGTCCGCTCCAGATCTCCCTTCCATGTCGGTTCCTCACGGCGCGTGGTTCTTGTCTCCGTGTAGATCTTGCATCGATCTACCCTCTGATGGTCATTTCGAGCTCGTCGGCGATGGCAGTAGATTGAATCAGCGGCGGCAGCGGTGGAGAGAGAGTCGACGGCGGCGGCAGCGGTGGAGAGAGAGTCGTCTGAAGGAAGAACAGTGATTTGTATAGTTTGTATGTTTTGTAACATTAGTTTGTATTGTTAGTATTTTTGTACAAAATGTCAGTATGGTTTGTATGTTTTTCTTTGACAGTATGGTTTGTATGTTTTTCTTTGACGGTTTGTACTCTTAGTATGTTTTTCTTTGACAGTTTGTACTCTTAGTATGTTTTTCTTTGACAGTTTGTATTCTTAGTATGTTTCGCTTTGTATTGTAAGTACTAATAATTTGTATACTTTATATGTATTGATTTGTGATGCAAAAAACATTACAAACATGGTTGACAAAAATGACAAACATGTGGACAAAAATAACAAACATTACAAACAATACAAAAGAAACCAACAAACATTACAAACATTACAAAATAACAAACATTACAAACATTGCAAACAAACATTACAAACATTACAAACATTACAAACAGTACAAAGTATACAAACAAATGAATACAAAGTATACAAATCATAACATAAAAGTATACAAACTTGAATAACAAAAGTTACAAATACAAATCAATGAATAGAAAGTGTATAAATCATAACATAAAGTATACAAACTAGACAAACAAACATTACTAACATTACAAACATTACAATGTATACAAAATAGTAATATAAACATTAAAATTGTATTACAAACAAATGAATACAAAGTATACAAATCATAACATAAAAGTATACAAACATTACAAACATTGCAAACAAACATTACAAACATTACAAACAAACAAATGAATACAAAGTATACAAATCATAACATAAAAGTATACAAACATTACAAAATAACAAACATGACAAACAAACATGACAATGTATACAAAATAGTAATATAAACATTACAAACATCACGAACTCAATACTGTTGCCGGAAAATCATCCACCACCGTCTCTGGTCGCCGGAAAACTGCTCCGCCGTCGCCGGAAAAGTTGACTCTCTCTCTCTCTCTCTCTCTCTCTCTCTCTCTCTCTCTCTCTCTCTCTCTCTCTCTCTCTCTCTCTCTCTCTCTCTCTCTCTCTCTCTCCTGGCTGGCTTTTGGAATTTGGGACACAAAAACCCCACGCTGTCTACTTTTGGCTTTTGGAATTGGGACACAAAATCCCAACTGGGACAAAAAAAACCCACGGCGGGAGAAATTCCCAGGAACGGCGGCCGCAGCGGGGAGGGCGGAGGCCGCAGCGGGAGGGCAGAGGCCACTTTTTTTTTTTAATTTAGTTATTAAATAAATTAAGTAATTACCACCTTACCCTTCATTAAACTAGATAAATCTGAACCATTGGATTTTAATGAGCTTCAATGGCTTAGATTGACTTAGTCATGTGACTAAGGGACCCCCCCTTAGTCACCTGATCTTAGCCCAACGAGAAGCAGAGGGCGAGATATGCAACTATAAATTATTTTTATTGTTGAGTGAGGGTTGTTTGTTAATAATTTTTTTATGAATAATAAAAGAAAAGGATAAAAATGTAACTTTAGTTTTTAAGTTAGGGCAATTATGATTAAAGTAGGGCGATAATTAGCAATCCCCAAATAAAATGGGGCCGTTATATGTGAACGTGAGCCAGAGGGAGGTGGGGTTGTATCCAGGCAAAAAGTCTAAAATGGGCCGGCCCAGATTCAACTAGTGGCAGACCGGAGACGTGTAATGTTTGAAATGCATTTTGTGATTTTGTCACAACTCACAACCTCTAACGATCTCATAACTCATAAGTCATAACCAGTTTCAACGAAATAAATAAAAATGAAAATCCTTTGGCTTTGATGATCACAGCTAGGGCTGGAAGTTTGGTATCCAGTATTTGGGATATACCGAATATTGTACTGAACTTATCATTATTTGGTATTACCGAATACCGATTTATTTTTTGGGGATCGGGATTCATTTTGGAGTGCTATTTGGTATTCGGGATTACGGGTTTGGGATCGGTATATACCAAAACATACCGAAAATACCTAGAAACAACAAAAATTAAAAATTAACAAAATATAGCACACAACTTTTGGTCGTCAAGTCCCCATCCAACTCAATTTTATCTTTCTAGTTTAAATCACTCTTGTCTCTTATCTAATCTCTTGGTATTTTCATAACATATAAAAAGAAAACGCTAGTATTCGTGTTCTTTTAGCTTCCAATTCATCGAATTAAAGATTTTCTTTTTTTTTTTTGGTAGAAAGAGTGACGCAAATAGCGTCTATATCATATTAACAGAACGTTCATGGGATGTTCCCAATACATCATGGCAAAGCCATTGAACTAAACCAGAATCTCGCACATTGAGATTGTGTGTACCAAAATGGAAATCATGGCCGAGATTCGCCAAGTAGTCGGCTGCAAAATTGGCCTCTCTGTACACGTGATGTCTGAATTGGCTAGCAATGATGCCATGTCTGTGATCTTCATTCTCTCTGTTTCTTATGATCTCAATTGCTGTAGTGGAGTCCATCTTGAGGTGAACCTTTCGATAGCCCCTGTTCCAAGCAATCTTAAGTCCCTCAACCGCACCTTTTAATTCTGCTGCAGTGATGGAGCATCTCCCAAGGTTGCAGGTGAACGCTTTCACACAGTGTCCCAGGTGATCCCTGAGAAGTCCTCCTGCAGCTGCAGCTCCAGTTTGTGCTAGGACAGATCCATCAGATTGCAGTTGAATCCATCCCATTTCTGGAGGCTCCCAGCCAATGTACAAAGTGGTGGGAGACACCTTCTGGAAGCTAGACGTCTTCCTGCTGTCCTCCTTTGCTTGTTGGACAATTCTGAACCAGGCCTGGATTCTCACCAGCAGGCCATCTTTAGAGTAGTTTTTCCCATCAATTGTCTCTTCGTTCCTTTGCTTCCATAAAAGCCAGCAGACAATACCAAAATCCACTCCTGTTTCCTCATGCTGTAAATTGACAAGCAACCATTCGTGAAAGGGTAGCCTGCAATTCTTCTCAGCAACTTTGTTATGCATTTTTTCCCAAATACTCCTTGCTTTCTTGCAGCTGCGAATAATATGTTCAGTAGTCTCCTCATGCTCCTTGCAGTGCTGACATGAGCTGTCTTGAGTAATTTTCCTCCTGGCCCTTTCTTTGTTGGTGAAGATTCTATCGTGCAAGACTAACCAGAGGAAGTGCTTAATTCTATCTTTGTTGGTAAAGATTTTCAATGACAAGAAGTCAGGAACTTGAGTTGTCACCTCTCTCCTCCCTTCTCCCTATACATGTTCTAGCTCTAGGCAAACTCAAGACTATTTGCTTAGTCTCTTTGTCCTAAAATAAACAATCAAATCTAATTTATATATTTAATAATTAATTGCAAAGATAATTAATTTTTTATTCGATAATACCGATGGGAATACGAAAATGTCGATTATGATACCGAAATTATTTAGAGATTAAGATTGATATTAGAGGGTAATTCGGTATTCGGAATATCATATTTCGTATTGTAACACCGATATCGTACCGATTTCCACCCCTAATCACCAGGCACCCATCCATCACAACCCAAGTAAATAAATCGATCTTAAGCTGTAAGCACGCTTCCGACACAGCAGTCGAATCATGACGCGTGTCCCCACTAAACTAAAGCAAGTTGCTCAAGAATCAGATGCTACGAGTCTCGGGAGCTCGTACGGCCCGTTGTCAATCACATTGTGAGAGAAGAGAGCAGAGAGAGACACAAAGGGTGCAGCGGCGTCACCTGGCACTGTAGATGACAGCCCAACCACCGGGCGACACGTACTCGAGATGCTGGTTTTTTATTTTTATTTTTTTGGTTCGGCTGAACTGACAGATTACGGAAAATTGGAGCCCGTCGTTGGGTTGGGTTTGGGGTGGGGAGAAATGTTATAGTCTGAGCTCTCTTCGGAAAGGTAAAACCGGCAGTTTAGTGATTGTTTTTGCTGCAGTGCAGGGACAGAAGCTGCTAGCAGGAGAGAAACACGACGGGTAATAGTATGGGTTTGTATTGTACGTAACCTTGTGCCTCTCGGATCTGGCGTTGATCTACTGGATTATGGGCATCTTTCTCTGGATCGTTTGCAGTCTCTGCCCTGCAGCTTCCACTGAGATTCGGCGTTGGCCATGGATTGGATGGATTGGATTATACATATATATATATATATGACCATTAATTGTTTGTGTTAGTGTCAAATAGTACTTGTACACTAGTGACTAAAGGTTACACACCCAATAATCCTAAGCATGTAATGTAGTCAGAAATGCTAAAGTTGTTTTCCCCCTCGGTTTATCTCATGCCAAAGTGCCATACATGGCTAATCTTGGTAAAGGCCATTTAATTTGAGAGTAGTTTGGGAGAACTCAGCCATGGTATATTAGTTAGAAAGTGCATTCATACTAGCTATTAATTGTCATCTTTTCCACTATCGAAATCGAGCATATATAACGACTATTTCAAAAAGTTTGCCAAGGAGATTTTGTGGCGCATCGAGGTTCGTTCACCAAGTTTTGTGTAAGTGCATCTTACTCTGCTAACATTCTGCGATAGTCAAAGTGCTGTGTATCTTACGAAGGATCAAATACTCTAGAACAAATCACCTTGATGTGATAGTGGAAGTTGCATCAAAGTGATGAGCAATATAAGTGCACATGATAAGCAACTTATATGAAGAAAACTTTAGTTTCGAGAAAGGTTAATATTTTATTCTAACCTGAACTACACCCAAATAATTAATTTTGGTCGGTGGGTTCAAAAATTGCTATCATGGCATCAACTATAGCATATATAGATTCAATTGGTCGGATGTGTGATTTGACCATGGACGGTCAACAACATTGACTAATGGTCAACGCTCCAACTCACTTTCACGTCAGCGCCAAATAAATAAAATGTTTTAATTTCAAATTATTTTCCATATTACATTTATTTAATAGTGAAATAAACAAAACAAAAAAAATTAAATTATCCGCCAACTGACATCGGGGTGGGTTGTGCTTCAACCGACAACACCTCCTCAGGGCTCTCCGCCTACTACGTGTCGCGGGTCAATGACTCTCGTATTTCTGTTCCCAATAAGAACCGAGTGAGCGAGCACCTTTCTCCTTGTTTTTGTAACTAGCTTATAACCCGGCCCGTTGGCCGGAATGTTCATATTTTAATGTTATGTTTAAGTCTATTAATTCGTTTAAGCTTATTGAAAATTATTCAATCGAGATGCTACATAAAGAATGAATATATATAGGTCGAACATTCAGGGAAATACCCTCATCATTTAAGAATATAAAATATATCATTAATCCCATTTTCATAATGATAATTGAGCCCCCATTAAAATGATATTGGTTAATAGATTGTCCAGCAATATATAATATAAAAACTCATTGGAATTACCACACGATCCATAGATAGTTTGAAACTGAAATGAAACCTCACAATCCCACATAAATGGTTCAAAGCTCTCCTCTATGAACAACATGCCACTAATAAAAAAGAAATGGATTTATAATAAAACAGAAATGAAGAGTTGTTGATTCAAGTAAATCATATGCTAACAACTCAACTAAAAAGAGACCATCAAAACTTGAGAGCAGATGACAAAATTAGAGTTACATCCAATATACTAATAGACTCGATCAAAGTAACGATGCAAAAAATTAGACACTCATTATCTACAGGTTTCAGTAGTTTGAATAGTGAATCGACCTTAACTTTAGTAAATCAATCAATGATTCCTTGTTTTAACATAAACATAGGTTGTGGTAGTTGCAACAACCATAACATCTAAATATCCAATAGTTTCCACTCTTCGTTGTACAACCAACTTTTTATCCCCTCCATCTTCAATCTCTCGACGTATATGTTTTAAACCAAAATTCAATTTCTAATCCTCCTTCTACAACTCCATTTTTTGCTACTTTGATTGACCTTCTCTCCATGAACTTGAATTTCTCTTTCAATTGAGTTTCTTGTTAGCTTGATCTCTAACTCCTCAATCCTCTTTCTTGTATTTGGCCAACTCATCTTACTCGGGGCAGTTTTAATAAGCTCGTAAAACCAACACTCATCTTCAATACCATCAGTATGCTCTTCTCCTCCTTCTCTGCCTTCACCTGATCCAATTCACTTCCATGCCCTTCAATACCCTTTTCATTTTCATTAATATCCTGATCATCTACCACTTCTCTCTCTCTCTCTTCAATTGCTCCGATTTTGCTTCTATGTCTTTCAATATCATCCTTGGTTCAATCACTACCCTGACCAACTACCTCTTCACTGCCTTCACTTGCTGCAAACTACTTCCATGAATTTTTATACACCTTCCTCAAAATCACAATCAACTAACCAATATCAATCCATGGCCTTGGATCGGTTTTAAACTCTTTATGAACATCTCAATACCACAAAGTCTAAATGTAAATATTCTTTCAGTTAATCATGAACTTGAGTTTATCAAAATCTAATCCACTCCTTCTAAGTTGGAATTCACATCCCCAATCTCATTTTTGGTTCATTTGATCCCACATAACCATGATATTATACCTCTAACTAAAATAAATGAAAGCATTTTACGAAAAGCAACCGAACCATGAACTTTACCTGCTACCAAATCCAAACACAATTTCTTCCTCTCACCACTTCCCTTCCCAAAACCAATATCAACTTTTACTCCAAGTTCACACCCCCAACTCCCAGTATGTTGTGTGAAAGCTTAATTTTAGCAATCATTATGCTTGCAATTAGATTAATGGACACCAACAAGCGCCAAAATTCCACCAGACGATGAGTTGACTTCACTTTGAGTTTTGTCATAAAACTGCTGGCCCGATATGTTTATCAGTTTGGAGGCCATATGATGAGCAATACCGAATCAGTTGCAACAAATTTACCGGTCATAGTAATGACAATGTGAAACATGTGTTAACAAATGTCAATATGGGTTACTTTTATGGATTGACATTAGAATGATCGGATTGGACAATGAGATCGTCCTTAGTTAAGCGACATGTAAATTGGTTGATTTGGTATGGAGGATACAAACTGTTAAAATTTTAAATTATTTGGGTGAGTTTGTATTTAGTGTTTTCAAAATCGTGGTATATGAGTTAGGTGATTAAAATATATAAACCCAAACGAACCGACCCACGTACACCCCTAGGAAGAGTTTCATAACTTAGTATTTAACTGGACAAAAGTGTTCAGAGAACCAGTCCCTTATAGTTTGCACAAAGATATGATTGCTTCACTATAATTTTGGAAATTAATGGTAATTTAAGAATTCTATATCGCTTCTACAAATTCAATACTATAATTCGATATGAAATATTCGAACCAATAATATTTTGGTTGCAAATTTATGGTTATCGTTTATTTATAAGATAAATAAAATTTTAAATTAAGTATTAAACTATAATTAAAATAAAAAATATCAAAATCGAAGTATCAAAACACCAAATAAGTACTTACAGAATATTTATTGGGCTAGCTAACTGTTGAAAAGTTATGTAATTTCATATTTTAGCTTTGTATATATTTTTAATTTAAAAAAATACAACAATCTACATAGTCTGATCGATTTTAAACTTTCACTTTGTTTGAAGTGACCATGGTTCAAATCTCAATATGTCTATCTTTTTCTGTAAATAAATAAAAAATATAAATAATTGTGAAGACAAAAATGTACTTCCTAATTTCCCTCTTATTGCAGGAAATTTGGAAAGGGAGATTAAGTTTCAAATAATTAAATCATATACCTAAATCTATAGAACTTAAACCCTAATATCACATATACTAAGAACATAATCAATGATTATGATTCGCCAAGATGTATACAACATACCATATGCACTATATTAGGATTTAGAGAATTATGATATAGGGTTTAGTTACGTTATTAATCTATGGTCTAGATAATGTTATTTAACTAAGGAGATGCAATGACCCTCAATCCATCGAGCGTACCATAGAATTTCCAATGTATATATACATACCATTGTTTGTTAAATTTAGCCAATGATAATGAGCTCATTTGTCAATGGTATTTAGTCTTTCAATTCTATGTTTATAATTGTCAACCATTAGATAAATTGTTAGCCAATGATTTTTGGTAATTCACTTATATAGCACTGAAAATGTCTCGTTACAAAACCATATATCACAAATGTCAAATTTTATGTTCTGAAATAAAATTTTGTATATCACTTTTGTAAACAATCATTGTATTCCTACAAACTACAAAGTCATGTAACCTAATAAATGTAAAAGTTGTAAGACATACATAAACTCAAAATGTAGTATTTGATTCTTGGTGAAGAATTGTGTGATTAGAGAAACTCACTTAGTTGATTCATAAAGCTAGGTATATCATGATGATTCACTTTGTAAATAATTACAGTTATTAATTAACTCGATGATTGATTGTCGCGGTGGATAGTCTTATGATTTTGAGATATTTCAGTATTTTATCTCTTTAATTCAAGAAATACATAAATATTGTTGTAGTCCAGTTGGTTAGCAATATGAACTATCAATTTGAAGGACTCAAGTTCAAATCTTTGTAATGACATTTTTTTTCTCGTAAGAAGATATTTAAGTTCTAAGATGAATTTACAAATTTACCCCCAGCTACAATTAAGGAGAGTGCAAGGAATTTGAAATGCTCAAAATCTCCTGAAGTACTGCTATATATTATAGAGGGATATTGCAATCCCAATCCTCAAAGTCACCATCATCTTCTCCCCCAAAATCCACCCTAATCCACTTCTTTCCTCCCTCTACCAAGAGCTTCAACTTCTAGGTTTTAGCTCCAACGAAAAGTGCATAAGCTCATCCTCGACAATACCGTCTCTCCCTCCCTCAAGCGACTAAAACCCCTTCGAAATCAGCGGCGGCAGCTCCCGTGACTCCCAATCCAAGTCGTCCGAACTCCTAACTTTTCTTGATCTTAGATCCAAGGATTGGGGATCTCTCGATCTGGGCAGTGGGTAACCAATCAAATCATCGGCCTTCGGCTCTACATCCCCCTTCGATCGACTTTCTCCCCCGCCGGGAACTTCTGAAACAACTGGATATGTGAGAGAGAGTTCTAGAGAAGAGAGAAATGGCGGAGAAGGGAAACAGAAGAAGAGCGACCGGAGATCAGCGGTGGAAGGAATTTTGTGGAAGTGGGGAGAAAGACTGAAATAGGAGCGGTGATGTTGACGGATCATCAGGGAAGAATGGTTGGGAAAGGTATGGGGTTGTGTGGGCCGAGTGAGGAGACATTTTTTTTCTCGTAAGAAGATATTTAAGTTCTAAGTTGAATTTACAAATTTACCCCCAACTACAATTAAGGAGAGTGCAAGGAATTTGAAATGCTAAAAATCTCCTAAAGTACTGCTATATATTATAGAGGGATATTGCAATCCCAATCCTCAAAGTCACCATCATCTTCTCCCCCAAAATCCACCCTAATCCACTTCTTTCCTCCCTCTACCAAGAGCTTCAACTTCTGGGTTTTAGCTCCAACGAAAAGTGCATAAGCTCATCCTCGACAATACCGTCTCTCCCTCCCTCAAGCGACTAAAACCCCTTCGAAATCAGCGGCGGCGCCTCCCGTGACTCCCAATCCAAGTCGTCCGAACTCCTAACTTTTCTTGATCTTAGATCCAAGGATTGGGGATCTCTCGATCTGGGCAGTGGGTAACCAATCAAATCATCGGCCTTCGGCTCTACATCCCCCTTCGATCGACTTTCTCCCCCGCCGGGAACTTCTGAAACAACTGGGTATGTGAGAGAGAGTTCTAGAGAAGAGAGAAATGGCGGAGAAGGGAAACAGAAGAAGAGCGACCGGAGATCAGCGGTGGAAGGAAATTTGTGGAAGTGGGGAGAAAGACTGAAATAGGAGCGGTGATGTTGACGGATCATCAGGGAAGAATGGTTGGGAAAGGTATGGGGCTGTGTGGGCCGAGTGAGGAGAGAGAAGAGCATTTTTTAAGTTTTACTAATTTTTTAATTTATTAAATCTTTATTAATTTGTATTTTCCACATGGCATCCACATCATCATAGCATGTTGATTCACTAACGATCAATGATGTTGACCGTCCAATTTGAGGAAAATTTACAAGTCGAGCCAATTGAGTTTATATGGTGTATAGTTGATAATTTCTGAAATCACTGACCAAAGTTGATTATATGAGTATAGTTCGGACTAAAATAAAATATTTATCCTTTCTACGAACTAAGTT
Source organism: Linum tenue (assembly GCA_946122785.1). Taxonomy (NCBI): domain Eukaryota; kingdom Viridiplantae; phylum Streptophyta; class Magnoliopsida; order Malpighiales; family Linaceae; genus Linum; species Linum tenue. The sequence goes on from CAMGYJ010000008.1 coordinate 3,804,140, forward strand.
TGACCTCTGGTCCGACTTAATTGTTATCACTCAACCGTGAGCTTAAATGATGAGAACTTTGGTTTCTGCAATTAAGTTTGAGCTATGATCCGACTTTACTTTACCACTCAATTTTTAAATAAACTTGTTGCTGAGGGTACGAGTAGTAGTTTATGTGCATTTTGATATTTAAGATTTCGAGTCTGAGTTTATATAATATACTTTAGTTCAATTGTTAGGAAATAAATGAAAAATCTACCAAAGAATCGTTAGAATTATTCATCTTATCTCTCATTTCTTTCAAGAACTCTAATTCTCAATTCTATCTAATTCTCCTCTTAGTTAATCTAAATTTTTTTCTAAACTCTGAGAAATTTTACAATGTTATATAGCATTGGTGCTATAAGGTTTTGCTTTTATGGTACAATTTGAAATTGTACCTTTAACGTTATGGTACAACTTCAGATTGTACCTATACTTTTTGTACAAATTCTTTTATGGTACAACTTGAACTTGTACCTTTATGTGATGGTACAACTTCAAGTTGTAAAGTTGTACCATAACATAATAGTAAAAATTTCCTTATGGTACAATCTGAACTTATACATTTAACATTATGGTACAACTTTAAGTTATACATTAAAGCACCAATACTTTATAGTATAGTAGAAGTGCTCTTTAAACTCTATCGTCGATTCGGGTGTCCAAGAGGATACCTACAAACACTTGCAAGTTGCAAGGACGAAATGTATATATTGTTTTAATTTCTTTGGCTAGGATCAAATTTGGATTTTCTCAATCCGCAACTTGTACGTCATTTACAAAATGACTGAATTGAATCATTATATCCCAAACGATATTAGATAGAGCAAAGTCAGGTGAATATGCGGGCAGAGGTTTAATAGTTTATCCTCCAATTACCCATTCTAAAATTTAGAGGTGACTATACGGTCCGATCCGGTTAAATTGGACCAAATTGATCCGGTCTCAGTCCGGTCTTTTCGGGAATATAAGGACCAAAGATTGGATTGGATATAGTTCGGTCTTGATCCGGTCCGATCTTGACCCGGTCCGGTCCCAATTTTATCTTGATTTTAGGTGTTGGGGGTCTCTTATCCGGTCTTTATCCGATTTTTTACCTCAAATCTAAGCCCGAATATGAGATTGCATTGTTTGCTATCCGGTCCCAATCCGGTGCCGGTCCGGGTTATACGGTCCGGTTTCAGGTAAAACCAAACAGTCCGGGACCAAATAGCCAGCCCTACTAAAACTGAACATGGTTGTAAACCAAAACAAACTATAAAACTTGTTTCAGCAAAAGCATAGCATAAGTTCCAGTCCATAGTTAATTAGCCATCACATCTCTAATCTCAGACGCTACATGTGTATATAAACCCTAATTAAGGCCTAAGGGGCAGTAATTAGCAGGAGCGTGTGGGCCAGGCGCTTGAGGGAGCGATGGAGGGGCAAAGTTGACGGGAAAAGGAAGAACATTAATGCAAAAGAGAGGTTTACACAGTAGTGGTAAGAAAGAAACAAAGAGCAACCCTAAGACACTGTTTCTCTTTCTATCCTTTCTCCTTCTCACAGTCTCATTTATCAAGCTGGGTGGTGCTGATTAAAAGAGAGAAGAAGAAAAAGGAAAATCATAAAACCCAACAGCGAAAGAAATAATACAGAAGAGAGAGATATAGCAGCTGGGTTGCGTAGCTGAGGTTAAAAAGCAAACAAGATACCTTCTCTCTTCTCTCTATCTTCTCCTATCTCAAGAGATCTAAAAAACTGATAGATCGAAAAATGGAAAGAAATTAGCAGACCACCCAACCAAGAAATTCTCATCTTTCCATTAGCTATAGCTTGAAAGGAAGCTTGTTTCCTTGCTTCTTCTCTTTAGCTTGATAGGGGTCCTTTTTTGTTGGATCCTTTAAGATAAGACTCTCTAGGGTTTCTACCCTATAGATCTTTCTTTCTTCTCCCAAGAATCATCAGCGTTTCTCTTTGCTTGGGTTGTTTCACAAATTTGGTTTGGATTTCACCACTGAAACCTGAAAGCAAGCAGAGAAATCAGCTGATTGTTGTTTAAAGAAGAGGAGCTAGCTTGGAGCAACCACTCAACCCAACAACCACAACACAAAAAGGTATAAACTACAAACAAAAGATAAGAACTTTGAATTGTTGTTGACATAAAAGGTTATTACTTGATCAAATATATTTGCCTCTTTTCCTTGTAGGTTAAAGTTGCTTCAAAGGCTGCAAACCCAAAAAAGAAAAAAATAAGGAAAAAGAAAGAAAAAAAAAGGAGAATTCAGATATTTGCAGGAGCAGCTAGCTGAAGAAGGAGAAGAAGAAAGTCAGATATATATGGGGAGGGGGAGAGTGGAGCTGAAGAGGATCGAGAACAAGATAAACAGGCAGGTGACTTTTGCAAAGAGAAGGAATGGATTGCTGAAGAAAGCTTATGAGCTGTCTGTACTTTGTGATGCTGAGGTTGCTCTCATCATCTTCTCCAACCGCGGCAAGCTCTATGAGTTCTGCAGTACCAATAAGTAAACACCTCTTCATTATTCCTTCTTCGTCTTCTACTCGTTCTCTCTCTCATCTCAATTTCTTGTCAAAGTTCTCATCTACCTTCTTTTGCTGTTGGATCTATTTGTGGATCGATCTATGCTTACTCCTGGGCTTGTTTTGCTTTTGGTTCCTGTCCATGAAATCTTAGCCTAACTTGGAACCTTTTCCCTTTTCTCACTCCAGTACTTGGATTAGATCTATCATAAATCCGTGGTTACTTATTAGATGCAAGGTAATTATGGGAGAATTTAGATGGTTTCCAATGCTGGCCCCATCCAATTATGGCACATAAACATCTAAATATTGTCCATAATTATCATCCGTACTTGTGAAATATACACTTAATTATTGATGTTCTAAGCAAACATGGGAAAAGGGGGCTCTTTTCCCTTGTTCTTGAAGGGAAGAAAGAGTATTTGATAGAAGTTGGTTGATGTTGTAATGATGAACATGGGGAACAATAACATGGGAACTTGCTAATACCCTATGTGTCAATGGGGTGTGCAAAGAGAGAAAGGAAAATGGGAAAGAGGGTCAGAGAATGCAGGCAGCTGGGTGTGATCTTAGAAGTCTGAGATGTGAGTTTATAAAGTGTGAGAGAGATAAATGGTCAGAGATTGATTCACCAGTTTATCTGTTAGGCAATTCAAGGTTTCACCTTATTGATGCTGCTGCAAGTTTTCTTTCTTTCTCTCTCTCTGTGGGATCCGTAGACACAACTTTTAATAAAAGAAGGCTCATAATTGGTCATCAAGTATCAATTAGTTAACCAAACTAACAATGATGCTGATCAACAAGAGTTTATATGTTATGTGAGACTATCTCATGCGTAGATTATATGTAGAACCAAATCAACTTAAAATTTACTATGTTTCATTTGGCAAGCATATAATTAGCCTTTGTTTTTAGAATACATGTTTCTTTTACTTCATATTGTTTTTCGTTGTTACATTTCATTATAAATATTGTGTATTTTACAACTCATAATCACATAATACATTTCATAGTGTATTATTAAATGTTTTGAGTTTTTATCATCATCTAGTGAACTACTAGTTTAGCAATACTGTAACACGAAGAATTCAGTGATGATCTATATAAATGAAGTGTAAAATATATGTTTATCTTTTGCCCATAGCTTAGCCTACTAGTGATTTTTTTATTTCTTCCACGTTTAGGATTGTCAAAAGGGGGTTCGGTCTTTTTCTATTTTTTTTATTTTTTGGGTGGTGAAACTAGGGGGCTTTGTTTTAGCAAGGCGAATCTGTCTAGTTTCGGAGCATTGGAAATAGTTAGCGGTTCAAACAGTGGGAATGTCATTCAATCATATCAAAATAGAGAGTAACTCCCCTCTTCTCAAAAGAAATCTAATATAGAATCTCCTGTTTGTGAAAGTTTGTGCTATGAAATCATAATTAGGGATTGCATGGTTAAAGAGCATCCCCATTGCACTGTTTAAATACCACTTTAAGCCCACCTAGTTATTCAATTCACACTAACATTCAAATGGTTAGCTAGGGTTTCATTATGAGATGAACAGTGTGTACAAATAGTATTTTCTGCCGCCATATACTATAGTTATACTGTATAGTATATGGTCATTGTGCTTTATATGTATGCTTGCATTCTAATAAAGATGTACTATTTAGTCAAGAGCAGTTTTAGTAATAACATAATCCTGGATATTAAATCTGGAATGATGTTGGCGGTTTCACCTTTGATTAGATTGTTTATATCGGATATTAGTATGTTTGTTTCCTTTCTTTGTAATTTGAGTATCCTTGTATTTGAATGTCATATGTTCCTGTAATTAATTTTACCAATTTTCTAATCCTTATTTCAGCATGCTCAAGGCACTGGAAAGGTACCAAAAGTGCAGCTATGGGGCGGTGGAAGTGAATAAACCTGCAAAGGAGCTCGAGGTATACAGTATACTATACGTCTTATGTCTCAATCGTTGATTTGCTATAGCTATAGAAGTGAAGGGTCATGACTCATGATAATGTGCCAGTACGAGCTTTGCATGGAGTTTTATGCTAATGAATTCCTGGCTACATTTCTTAATGAACAGAGCAACTATCGTGAGTACTTGAAACTGAAGGGTAGATATGAAGGCCTACAACGAACCCAGAGGTAAAGATTAAGTCAATATAGCTAGTAATCAATAAATATATGGGGAAAAATGAGATGGTGCATTAGCAGTTCGTTTGAGACGTGCATGGTGGTTCAATGCAAAGATTTGGTTAACGATGACGATGATGGTGGTGCAGGAACCTCCTTGGGGAGGATTTAGGCCCACTGAACACGAAGGAGCTGGAGCAGCTTGAGCGGCAGCTGGAAGGTTCATTGAAGCAAGTCCGCTCCACTAAGGTAGATTAACCATTATGTTACCAGCCAATATATAATATTTCCATGGCTACCTGTGTGAGATGGATAAGACTGAAAGTTTCTTCTTGTAGACCCAGTTCATGCTTGACCAGCTCTCTGATCTTCAAAACAAGGTAAATCTCCTAATCTCATCCCAATCCCACCTCCCAAAGCTACAAAGAAACAGGCTTGCCAATCTGGGTACTTGGGCTTTGTCAACTTCTGGGGAAGCTCACACTTCGTATATGGTTTAATTTGACTACCAGGAGCAGCTGCTGCTTGAATCCAATAGAGCTTTGGCAATAAAGGTCGCTCTACTCTCTCTAGCTATACATTCTTTTTATACTTGTCAGAGATGTTCCACATTTCTCTCATCACCACTCATTTGGTTGTAAAATGCAGCTGGATGAAATCTGTTCAAGGAACAGCATGCGACCTTCGTGGGAAGGAGAGGATCACAACATGTCCTATGGAGACCAACATCATAATCCACATGCTCAATCCCAGGGGTTTTTCCAGCACTTAGATTGCAACCCAACTTTGCAGATCGGGTACTCTTCATTTCAAAGGTTTTAATTCTTCATTTCACTACTATCACCTATACTTTCATTATGTACACCCTTCATGAGTGTGGGTTGCCCATGATATCATATGACATAGAGTTTAGACATTGAGATCTCTTTGTTCAAATCTCCTACTATCATATGGTGACGATTAGACTCTATTCCCAACATCATCAACTGCTGTGATTAGAAATCGTTGATTATGGTGTTCAGGATTTACCTTATAGTTTCGGTAAAGGTTCTTATCATAAAAGAACCAACTTCTAAATAATGGTCTTATGCATGTGACATTGCAGGTATAGTCCAGTAGTGACAGACCAAATGACTGCCACAACTCATGCTCAGCAGCAGCAGCATCAGCAGCAGCAAGTGAATGGGTTTGTTCCCGGATGGATGCTCTAATAAAATGCTCTCAGTAGCTTTCATATTTACTTGGAGGGGCCAAGAGGAGAGCTACATTGGCAGCTTTGCATTCTCCCTATATAAATATTGCCTCGGTTTGAAATTTTCTATCATAAGAAGACTGCAAAACCATCTTTATCGATGATGGCCTACTGCTCCAACCAAGTATTCTACTTTTGTGGCTAGCGATCATATATGTAAATGATGATGATTTCTGCAGATAACATAAGCACGCAGCAGCTAGCGTTCGTGTTATTTGTCATCTCTCTCTCGAACCCTTTATCTGAGAGGAAACACTCTACTATTGCATGCAGCATTTCTTTTTTACCTTGCATCCAAGCGATACTGTAAGCTGCACAGCAACAACCTTTGGTGGTCTGTTTTGTGTATCATTATGAACTATTGTAAACAGACTTTGATTCTACGGTAGACATTTTCTATCTTACATGTTTCCAAGCTTGTATGCAGGCAGTGATATATGTTTGGTCGATGTGTTGGGTCAATCATGCACTCCGGGATTTAATTATATTGAATCCTACGCTCAAACAATTAGGCCATTTTCTGCATAAATGTAATGACAAACCATCGCTCATCTTTTGAACGGATGTTTCTGTTGGTATCATCCGCGCGCCATTTGACTTCTCCATTGTCCACTTTTGTTTGGATGGATCAATGAAAGGGCTATGTACAACAAGATCATCAATGATATGAAATTAGGCGTAACATATCGAGCAGGAAAATGGTATTTATTTCTTGCAAGGAGTTGTCTGGTTGTGGATGCAAGGAGCTATATATGACAAAAGAGAGAATAGTGTTGGCAATCACATAGTAACCATTGACCAATTGATTTAATTAGGGCTAGTTTAGATGTTGGATTTGGAGAATGAACGAATGTAATAAAATTTTGGATTTGAGAAAAATTATATATTAGTAAATTTTATCATATGGGCGTTGGATTTAGGTTTGAATGACTTACGAGATGTAGGCAAAGTGGTACAAAATTTAAGGATTTGTCGACGTCCACTTCAAGATGTGAGTTTATTACAAATTTGGTACTTTAAATTTTGATGCACAACCATGGATTTGAGATATTTCACAATCTCAAGGGTTCAAAAGAATAAAAACGAAATTGCATAACAATAAGAGATGAAATTAGAGATTTTGATTGTGTAACACAATTTAAGAAATTTATATTTTAATGAATTGTGCGGTGGATTTACACTAGTATCTTGATTTTAAAGGTGTCTCAGTTTGTCAAAAAATCAAAGGAGTGAACAATGTTGGCACTCACATTTTTACATTGACCATAAGTGATTCATTTAGTGAGGATTGAATAGAAAGTAATAAAATTCTATAATTATAAGATTATAGAGTTATTCATCATCATAATTTGTGATCGTAAATAAGTGCTAAAAACTCATATATGGACATCTCTAAACTACTCGAATTAGTGAAAGCAAATGATTTATAATTAGTAATAAATTAAGAAGTTTACATTTCCGTTGTAATAATTCCAAACGAAAGGAATAACTGCGTTGAAATTTCCAAGAGATTAAACCTTTTTTTTTTCCTTGCATTTGATCCAAAAAAAATTTAGTCTTCCTTTTTTTTTTATGTATTCAGACTTCTGCCAATATGGTGACTTAGCTGATGGATCGGGTAACTATAGAATAATGCAGTGGGTCACAAGTCCAACATCACTGCCAACCTAGAGACCAAATTTAATAAGACAAAGAAAATGTTGGGCATCACACCTTACATATATGGTCAATGAAGTTTATTAACTTAATTATGATGCTCTAGTGGGAGAGCTAGCTAAGCTACTACTCCCTATAAAACAAAGAACCATTAATGATAGTCAAAGATGAATGAGCTCATACTTCCCATTAATCATTAATTAATCAGGTTAATCGCATTTTGTACCCTTCAACTTTGTCAAATTAACAAATGTATTCCTATACTAAATTTTTGCACAAACATACCCTTCTAATATTAAACGTAACAAATATATCCTTCTGTCTAATTATCTGTTAAGTTACCGTTAAATAGGCTGGAAAATGACACAATTGTCCCTCATTGAATCCTAAACACACCTAATTTTAATTTTTAATATTTTAGGTCCCAAATCAATTAATTAAAAAATAAAGCCACTAAACAAATTCACACTCAATCAATGAGAGATCATCCAACTCTTCTTGCTTCTTCCATCTGGTTGCATGGCTCTTTTGATCAGGGCATTTTTTGGGTGGGATCTCCGATCACTTACCTAGCCCAACTTGATTTGGTAGAGAGACAGGAACCGATAAAGCACCAAGGGTATTTTTGATCAGAATTACGCAGCAAACAATCAATCCGAAGACTGATTGAACTCGAATCAAGAACAACGCGTTTTTAATATGGAATTGGATAAAATGGAACCAACAGATAATTCCACACTTGGGAAAAGCTCGCATGGTATAAAAGGGTAGTTGCTCGACCACGATTGAAGAGACTATTTAGTCGATACACAAGCTCAGCAAGTTTGCAATCCACCAAAAAACCCAACACAAGTCGCAACTTGCACAAAACCGAAGTTTTTAATTCAATCGATTAATCTCTAAGTTTTACAATGAAACAAGACGTTTAAATAGGCCTAGCTAGGGTTACACACGTCCTCATTAGTCCTAATTACAATATAATACGAAAAGGAACTAAAAAGTAGCAAAAGAACCTAATCCTAATTGAACTAGGAAAACTAATTCTGTTTTACAAGGGCGGAATTCTGTGACTTTGGATGATCTTTGAGTCCTTCGTTCGAGGCCTTCCAGATATCTATTTCTTCATCCAATGCCTTGCCTTTGTAGACAAACATACCTAATTAATTTCATGTGGTAGAAGCCTCTGGACTCAACTCTCATCTATTCTTCTCGAATTAACATCCGAAGTAGGCTTCACAGTCATGTTTTCTGCCTTAGCCAAATTCTGGCAGTTTTTCTGTGTTGACAGGGAATTTTGGTGAGCTTGGAAAATGAATTTCTGGACTTCCCCTTGAGTTTCCAAGCATACCGATGTGTAGAGGTACACTCCATATTTAGTACAAGCTATTAAATTGAATTTCCACCGAGCCAATTGAGAGTAATAAGCTTGTAAAGTAGGCCACCTGAAACAGTTAAAATACTTGGACAAGAATTTGTGTTCTTCGGGCAGTTTGAGCTTGCTTCTTCATCAAGTAATAAAAACGTGTAGAGTTGGCCATTTGGGATCATATCAGGAGCAATCGCACAAACCTAACCTCCAGCTGGGTAATTGCGCACTCCGATAGTGAATCGATAAAGGAGACCCAGACTTGGGTAATCGCACTAACCTAGCCTATTGACCATTCTCTCTACTCCAGCCGCCAGCGAGGAGATTCCGGAGCAGGCGTCGCCGCCGAGTCGAGGGCTAGCGGAGAGTTTAGGGGAGACGGACGATATTTGTGTGTGAATTAGTTTAGGGTTTGGTTTTTTTAATTAATTAATTTCATGCATAAAATAATTAAAATCGAAATTAGGTGTGTTAAGAGTAAATGAGGGACAATTGTGTCATTTGACAACCCCTTTAACGACCACTTAACAGAAGGGTATGTTAGTGCAAAAATTTAATAAAAGGGTATGTTATTAATTTAGCATAGTAGAAGGATACAAAATACTATTAACCTTTAATTAATCACATTGGCTATCTATAGTTGACTAGCTGTACAACCTTGTTTGTCACGAACAATTTCTACGCATTTGTTGATACACAATTATCAACATCAAGATTCTTGGTTGACTTAATACAAAAACATAATCCAACTACTAGATATACAAGTCTCGTTGTTACGTACGTACATCTTTCTTGCCTTCTAACTTTCGAGCTGGTAGAGGGTGTCTAATGGCTAGAGTTAGTGCTTGGCGTTAGGACTCAAGGGAATGTCATTGGAGCAAGCCCTTTACGTAGTTAGCATAATATGTTGACAATTGGCTAAAATGGTTTGTGTAACAGACCAAACCAAACCGAGTTGAATTAAATCGAACCGAACATATATGGTGGTTGGAATAATCCAACCGGTCCAAATTTCATGGGTTGAACTGATGCAATGGTTGATAAACTTTAAACCAACCATGCATTGCAATGGTTAGGGTGTAACCACTCACCTGAAGAGTTGCGTCCCTTCATACGCACCCTTCATTTTCTATAAATAAAACCAAACTCCTATAATTTTAGCGATAAGAAAATATGGGAACTAGACGGGGATAAATATCGGTGACTATTACAATTTGAATGTCTTATCCCTACCAATTAGGAAGACCACTAACGTCTCATAAGCAATATCATCAATGTTTACCAATGAACAACTCAAAGTATAGTAATCGATGACCACCACTACTTAACATCAGTAATTACTACTCCACTAAGTTTCTTGATGCAACACTAGTTTTTGGCAATCGCATTGATATGTGACTTTAAACTTTAAAGGGTCCAAATTTTAACTTCCTATCACTGCCACTATTCAACTTCAGTCCATTAGATCAAAGCTCAAAACCCTAACATCATATGTCCATGAGCGACTTAGTCATGGTGATTAAGGCACAATGCTTAAATGGGATCCAATCCATCATCCATCTCACTTTCACAGACTGGCATCCACTAGCTTGACACTTCATTACCAAAATGATTTGGATCCAAATTACCCAAATCCCTATGTATTATATACACTAGAAAACCAAATACCGCTTTTTCACTATCCGGCCATCTGCCCTTCCTCTGTTTTTCTCTGTGGTTCTTTCCTTAGGCTCATCAACATACAAACTTGATTGGCACCACAAACAATTGCAGAGAAATCGCACTCAATCGAAAATGGGGAAAATTCCAATCAAACACAGGCCCTCTCTGCAAATTAACAACCATATCTTAGCCCACCACTACACAAATACAAAATCCCAAAGAACATATTCGTTTCAGATGGCTACTCTGCACCTAAAGTTCAAATCTTTGGACTCATTCACTTAGCACCCTTACAATCCTTCCAACAATATGCTCCTAATTCAACCCCATTTATAACCCTTTGTCCACTAATCCTTCATTAACCCTCTAAACCAAATCAAACCCATCTCTCTAATTACTCTCCCTCGCTCTCTAAACAATGATCCCATCGCCATTGCAGAAGCCAGATGTTACCTTGTCACTCACGCTATCACCCTCCTCTGTCTCCGGTCCGGCGAGCACTACCCGAGAGACTCCCGAAGGCAGAGGGATCCGGCTCATCGAGCTCCTCCTCAAATGCGCCAACCACGCCTCGACACCTGGCGCCAACGACCTCGACCGAGCCGACGCGTGTCTCTCCCAGATATCGGCGCTCGCCTCTGTTTCCGGGGACTCAATGCAGCGGCTGGCGGCCCACTTCGCCTCCGCACTCGCCACGCGCCTCCTGATCAGGCGGTGGCCCGGGATCTACAGAGCCGTCAACCACACGCGCCGCTGCCGTTTTCCGGTCGTTGATGACATCGATTCCGCGGCGCGTGCCCTGTTTTCCCAAGCCTTCCCTTACCTCAGCTTCGCCTACGCCATCATAGCCCGAACCTTGCTCCAGGTCATGACCCACGAGCGGGTCGTACACCTCGTCGACCTCGGGTCGGGGGATCCGAAGCTTTGGGTTCCCTTGCTCCGTAGCTTCGCCCGGCTGTCCAATGGGCCGCCGCATTTGAAGGTGACTTGTGTGTCAAGCAACCGAACCGTGCTGGAGAAGTTAGGGCATAGGCTGGTGAAAGAAGCAGAGGTTCTTGACCTCCCTTTCCAATTCATTCCCTTGAATGTCGCCGCTCAAGACCTCACACCGGGTTTGCTCCAGATCCGAACCGGTGAGGCTCTCGCGTTTATCTCCATACTAAACCTCCACGCTCTTCTAGCTGATGATGATGACGATCATCATAGATTCAACGCTAGTTATGATAACGATAACGAAATTAGAAATGGCAAGCGATTGAATACATTTTTGCTGATGATACGGTCGATGTCTCCCAAAGCGTTGTTTGTTGTGGAGCAAGAAGCAGACCACAACTCGAGTCGATTGGTCGATCGATTTGTTGATGGGTTACATTACTATAGTGCGGTTTTTGACTCGATAGACGCAACATTTGGTAGTACTGGGATAACTAGCGAGCAGGCAGAGGGACGGATTATGGTGGAGGAGATGTTTGGGAGGGAGATTGAGAACATGGTGGCATATGAAGGGCTGGATAGGGTGGAGAGGCATGAGCGATTCTCGAGATGGGCATTGAGGATGACTCGAGCTGGCTTTCGATCGGTCCGAATGTGGTACAACTCTGATGAAGATGCCAAGCAAATGGTAGGTGCTTTTGGGAAGGAAGGGTATAAGATTGTGAGTGATAGAACGAGCATGATGATTTGCTGGCACGATCGTCCGTTGTATGCTGTCACTACATGGACAAGTTGACCGATTAATTAATTTTGTCATTATATTACGAAAATAATTATATAACTAGATCATAAGTACACGTCTTGTTTTCTAACGGTCATTTTGTCCAACTGTATCTTGGAATCAAGGTCCAAGGTTGTAAGGAAGGACTATGAAAGTTTAGGATGCATCGTAGGTTCCAAGTGGGAAATGGACAGCTACATAACCCATTATAAATTTCCATGCTTGTCATTTTCATATATGTTTAAAAAACCAGCCGATTGTCCGGTTCTACCCTAAAATCTGTCCCAACACATCCACCACAAATCCACAATGTAACATTATAGAAGTGAGAAGTTTACTATCCAAAGTTTATCAGGCGTTGAACTGTTACGAAACCATAATCAGTATTTACAGTGCTCATTCATTATCATGTGAAGAACTGCCGGATGAGAGTAAACATGCTGCAAAGGTGCCATGGTTCTTGCTGTTACACTTGATTGGTTTGCAGTCCTTACAGAAGTACAGGAAATCACAGGATAAGCATACATTTGAGAAGAGAACGAGGGAGAGCTGATAAACTATCAATTGTATCACCAAAAGGCAAGGTAAAGAGGGAGAACGAATCTGCAGTAGACTCTCACTCCTCTCTTGAAGCAGGGTCCATTCCAGTTGAAGGGCTATCAGCAAAATATTCTTGATGCTTAACATTAACACCATACTGGCCACCAAAAGATCACAAGCAACAGTCAGGAATTGCATGTTGTGGAACGAATTGATTCAACACATGACATCATGCAGAAAGAGAACATGTCTCAATAACCTTCAGCTTTTAACGACAAAATTGTCAAAATCAGTTTCAGAAATCTCTTCCATAAGAATTTTTCCAATCAACATTTTGGATAGAGGAAATGGGACGTGCGGCAATGACAATACGACAAAATTGTCAAAATCAGTTTCTGAAATCTCTTCAGAAGAACGTCTCCAATCAACATTTTGGATAAGAGGAAATGGGACATGCGACAATGGCAATGCCTACCTCACGCAGAGCCCTTGAAAGATCCTCCATTGTCAAGACGAGCCTCTTGTCCTGTTGAGACGATAAATTAGCACGGAAGGAAGCTATAAGATCCTAGCAACGAACAAAAGTAAGAACCAATGTGTTTGTCACACCTTTGCCTGCTTATCCCTTTTGTCCTTAACTACTGCTGCTGAGCGTGCCTTGCAATGCCTGCACAGAAATCGTAAAAGTTATAACTATCAACAGAAAGAGTAAAAAAATCTCCCCTCCACTTGAAGATCAAGAAATAGGTTTCCAGTAAAATCACATAAGTGAGACAATATGAAATCATACTTTCTTTTAACAGATTGCACAAGTGCTAAATCACTGCATTTAGAAGCTAAGCTTCTTGCAAAGTTTTCAGCACGATATTTAAAGTTCACCCTAACTTCCAGATATTTATTGCGTCTCAGAATTCATATTCATAACTAGCAGCAGTCATTAACTCATTATACATCGTGAGACATAAACAAAGAAAAACATTTATAAACAGTCCTAAACGAAGAGAAGCAATTCACAAGTTGAGACTGAATCAAAATGTTATTACGTAATAATATAATACAGGGGCATCTGCACTATTTCTGAAGTAACTGCTGTCAATACCATGAAAGCCTATGCCACAGCCAAAGATTGAAAGGACACTGGAAATTCCATGCTCCTAGGTCAAACGCTTGAACAAGTGCAACCAAAGACAAGTAGAAAACATATATATGTTGCTTGACACAGAGGTGGTCTATAGTTGAACAGCTGAGCAAAATGAAAAGGAGAAAAATTAGGGAAGAAAATGAAAACTGGATTTCTGAATGCAGACATCAAAGCTAGGTTACTTACTGCAGAGCATCACTGGCAACATCAGCAACAAACTTCTGAGTTGCAACGGCAACCAATCTGATTCTGAAAATGGATAGCATGTCAAGTAAGAGAAATGCCAACGTCACAAACTGAGGTCGTGCATTTTTATCGGGAAAATATGTTATCGAGAATCACATTCTAAAGGAACAAATCTATCCATAGACATCTCCCAAATGGAACAAACAAATCTACAGATACACAATTTCGATTAAACCATCAAACCAGGGTATCAATAGTATGCACACAAATGATAAGCAATAAAAAGCATCATCAGCAGAAACACTAAAGCCAAAAGGACAGCAGAACAATTCGTGAACAGTTCACCAGTTCTCCTAAACGAATTCTGATACCCTAATCAGCTTCATAAGGTCACTGAGTTTATCCGACTAAGATTGGTATCACTTGATGCAATCTCTCACCGCAAGATGAGACTTACTGAACCACATTACTAAGCAATTGGGGGATAGTTGATCATTGAAAACCCTAAGGCAAGGAAAGTGGGCGAAAAGATTAAGACTTTGAAGAGAAACCAGCAAAAAGAAACAAGAATCGAAAGGAAAACGCAGAAAGCCCTAAACAGCAGAAATTGAAGATGAATTGTGAAAAGGGAATCTTAGCAACACCAGTGAAGAGGGTAAGAAGGAGTACGGACGTACAATCGAACGTCGGGAGAGTGAAATCCGCTCTTTCCAAGGAAATGCTCCACCAATTCGTCGGGAATCTGAGGGGAAAGAAGACAAAGCGTTGGTTACAGAAGGAAGAGGAATTAGAGCAGAAATTCAATGGGGTTGATGAAAAGGGAGTCAGGTAAGTCACCGTGGGAGTATAATCCATTAAGGAAGAGAGGAATTCCGCGAGCACTGCGTCATCGTCGTGTCGCCTTCCATCGCCGAGCTGCTGCTGCTGGTTCATGTTTCCTCCCTTCGCTTCCGCCTGTCGCGTGGTGTTGCAGTTTTTTTTTTTTTTTTTTTTTGTGTTCTTTTTTATACGCAGCGGGCGAGACGGTACTTTCCCGGGTTAACCAGACATCATCACTTAAGTTTCAACTAGTGATAGAAATAGTTTCTAAACTTCGAAATGTCGCCAAAATGGTCACTTAGTTTTTAGAACAAGCTAGATATGAACGATCCACTTGGTCCGAGAAATCAAAATTGAGTTCAAGCTATTTATAACCTTAAAATCGAAATGATCTGGCTCTGAGTAAACCGTACTTTTGGGTTGAACCTGATACTATTTTCCGGCAAAATGATAAATCACTCATGAAATTGATACATTGTTTAAAACAATACAATTATTTGAAAAAAAAGTATTTAGGAATGTAAGGAAGGTAAAATATAATGGGTTTCTTGTAATATTGTTACCATCGAGGTGTTTCTTTACTGAATCGCTATTCGTCGCCCTAAAATTCAAATTTTATCGCCCTAAAATGTACCAAATTGGCACTCTTACCCTCCGATCCCTGCTAATCCTCTGTCTGTGGCCGCTGCTGTCACTGTCAATTTTTTCTATCGGAGCCGCCCACCTCAACCCGATCTCCACCGGCGCTTTGCTTCTACTGTCGAAGTGATCCCAAGCAGGAGGAGGAAGAAGAGTATATATGACTAAATTCCACAAATGAAAAAAATAAAAGTAAACATGACACGTTTGGTGTAGTTCCCTTGCACGAGCTTTGATGGTGATGATTCTTCTTCTTTAGTTTAGTTTAGTTTTTTTTTTGCTTGGTGCAGTTGTCATGGAAACTGAACTCCGACAACTGTTGGAATAATTATGGGTCAAAAGTAATTAAGAACTGTTGGGAAATCTTTTCTACGGCCCACTGCCCATCTCAACCTGCCCACCGCCGCTTCCCTATTGCTGCTGCCGGATTCTTCTGTTCCGAACAAAAGGAAGGAGACGAATGAGGAAGACGGTTTTAGGGTTATTTTTTTTTTTTTTCTTTTCCAGATGCCGACGTGTTGAAACTCTGTCTCCGGCGAGCATGGGATGGATTCCTGACCTGTGCCAATGATAAGAAAGAGAGAAAAGACTCGGTGGAAGGCAAGGATGAGGTAGGAGAAGGTAAGGATATTTGAGTCATTTTAATAAAAGTTAGGGCGACGAATAAGGTATTTTAGGGCGACGAATAGCAATGCCCTTTCTTTATGCTTTTGTGCAATTTGTCTTTTCATGTGAGAATTTGGGGTTGATTGTATTGTTGGTCACTGAGATTACAAAAAACGTTCATGTTTGGTCACTAGAAATATTTAAATCCAATCTTGGTCACTCTAATTAATTAAATGGTTCAAATTTGGTCACTCTCCGTCCAACTCCGTTAACTCTTGATTATGTGGCAGTCAACTTTTATAATTGACCGTTAAATATGCGAAGTGGCAATTAAAAAATAATTAATTTAATTTAATTTTTATACTTTCCACCTCATTTCTAACCGATTGCTGACCGATCCAGAATCATTAGAAAGCTGTTATTAGCTCCTCCGAACTGCTACTCCTTCCTGAGATTAGAATATACCATGTTCTCTTATGTAATGTTAGCTTACAGCAAGAGCTATGATTCCAGTCTTAATGGCCGCCGGGGCGAACTGAATGCTAAGTATGAATGCGAAGTGGCTAGGAGAATCAGAGTATGGCAGGAAGTGACAGTCGGTCAACATTACCATCCCTGTTTCGGCTAGAAATGAGGTGGAAATATAAATATTAATTTAATTTATTTTTTAATTGCCACGTCGGACATTTAGCGGTCAACTATAAAAGCTGACTGCCACATAAGCAAGAGTTAACGGAGTTCGACGGAGAGTGACCAAACTTGAACCATTTAACTAATTAGAGTGACCAAGATCGGATTTAAATATTTCTAGTGACTAAACATGAACGTTTTTTTGTTATCTCAGTGACCAACCATGCAATTAACCCTGAGAATTTGAAAATATGCAATTGTCATGTCATGTGCTAGATAAACTTTTGTCATGCGTGTATGAAATTTGTGTTCTTCGAAAATTCAAATGTACTTGTTCTTGTTTTCGATGATGCTCATAAGCTATAAAAATCCTAGAACCAACCTGAAATTTTAGAGTGAATCAGTATCTAACACCAAATTCAAACAACCTGATATCATCTGACAACTACGTGCAGCTAATCCTAAATACTCAATCCGACTCAACCGCCAGGTCTACTTGATTTTCACCTCACCGAAGAATTATAAATCTCCAAATAATAGATAGGAATATCGCAAATAAAGCCATTGCGACACCCATCATATGACAAACGTTACAAATTGATCACTTAACTTTGAAATGTCACAAAGTGCTCACTAGACTTTTCGGGTTATAACAAAATGGTCATTGTTATCGTCATCTTTATCTTTATGTTTCTCTTATCAAGTTATGAATATTTAGTCGCCTAACTTTGTTTTCATCTAAATTTTGTTTCTACGCGGATGAACAATACCTTCCATGCTTTAATTAGTTTCGTCTGTGTTCTAATTATGTTAATTGATCTGCATGAGTCGAGCCTCGTGGCTTTTCCATTGAAACGACAAGTGTTTCATGTTTGCATATCAACTTATTAAGTCATATATGATCAAGTTTTTTTTATGGTTTCTCTTTTGCCATGAGTAATAGAGTTAGTTGTATAACGTATTCACAATTGCATAATTTCACCTCTAAACTTGAATACATAGATGCATTTCTTATAGTATGTATGCCGCCTTTTACAAATTTCAAATGTGGTATATGTTAGTCTCTCATAAG
The DNA here is from genome assembly GCA_946122785.1 of Linum tenue. NCBI lineage: Eukaryota > Viridiplantae > Streptophyta > Magnoliopsida > Malpighiales > Linaceae > Linum > Linum tenue. The sequence continues at coordinate 3,822,091 of CAMGYJ010000008.1, forward strand.
AAAATCTCTTCTTGAACTTATTAGACTTAGTTGGTTTTTAATACCGTCTGTTAGAGTCCTTAATTAGAAAGGCCGCTAAACCATTACAACCTATATTAACACCAATCCATGTTTAAGCACAATATATATTAGCATTTGTACAAAATTCAACCCATGAGATAAAAAAAAAATATATATATATATAATAAGGCAGATGAAAAAGGAATTCAACCACAACAACAATTTTATTATTGCAAATCTCATAATCAAGACTTACACACATAAAAAAAAAAAATAGGAAGTGACATGAACTCATAAGATGGACCAATAACTATCAACTTCTCATCTCCCAAGTGTGAAGAAAAAACAAAAAGGAACAAAGAGACGGTAAAGCAAACAAAAATTGAAACTAATTAATCAATGAAATTAAGCTTTTTTGCCCTTATTGGCCGCCCCAGTTGGGTTAAGCTCGTCCCATGCATCAATCCAAGTCACCATGGCATCAGCCAGCTTATCAAAGTAAGGATCAATCTTGCCAAGCTTGTCCTTCACCATCTTGGCTAGCTCAATGTAACACTTTTGAACAGTTGTGCAATCCTTTGGAAGTGACACAGCTTGGAAGAATGGGATGATCTCTTCTTGCCAGAAGATGCCCTTGTACTCTTTCCTCAAGTTTACAAATGGGTTGCTGGCTTTGCTGTGGTAGATGTATGGAAGACCAGTCTTCACCCCCAGCCCTAGGTGATCACAAATCACCTAGAATATACATACAAACATTAGTTCGATGACACAAAAACCTAGTATGAGGAACCACCTTGAGACATACTAGTTTGATATCACTAATAACAGCGTTATGCATCTAGTACTACGAGAAAATTTTGATAGATTGATCGTACCTTGATACACCAACCAGCCCACATATCATCGTAACGACCAATCGGCTGGCCATCGCCCATGAGACCAAAGTACATTGCAGGGCCAATCAACTCACGATGGAAGGCCAAATTCATACCACACATTGGGAACAAGGTGCCCTTAGGAATTGTCATCACAGCATCCACATACCTAAGCATTAGCAAATTAAGCACATGTATGCAATCTTTATGTCAATCAGAAATAGCGACAATATGACGAGAACCAGTTGATCTCACATACCTAGTGTTCCTCTCGAGAGGCTTGACGAGTTGAGTAGGTGCATCGTAATCAGGAATGTTCAACCAGAGGCCATGAGAGACAGCAGTTGGGACACCCTCCCTAAGGCTGAAAGGGTACCCTCGAACGAAATCAGCTCCTTCTCTGAAAGGGTCGTATAGGGTATTGAAGAAAAACGGAGTTGAGGGGCAGAGCAAGTTCTTGATGTGTTGCTCAAGAGCATTGATTGCCTTTCCTGAAGGATCCTTGGCGACCTTTTAATCAAATAAAACACATGTATATTTCCAACTAGTACATTAGTGAACCCATAGTACTATATAAAAAATAATTATTTCCAATCACAAATCTAACTTTGACCCATGAAGATAGGAAATAAAGTTAGTTACAGATGATCTCGATTTAGTAGTTCTAGTTCAGGTCCTGAAATCGCCTATTTTTTCGCTTAAATCAATTTTACAAATGCATATATAACATGTTACATGAGCTATCCACAAAATTAATATAATCAGCATCGGCCCAAAAAAATACATCAAATCTTATTTTTTTCATAACACTTCAAGATCATTATGAAAATAAAAAATAATTCGGAAAGAAAAATAAAATAAAAATCACAAACTTACAAAGCAATCGTCGTCAATGGTGAAGATGTACTTCTTCTTGGACACCATATAACCAAAGCAACGACACGCAGAGTCCTTGAACGAGATACACGAGGCCTTAGGGCCGAGAATCTTGTTTATATCATTACGATTGTAGAGCTCATAGTCGAAACCATCTGGAACCTTGATGGTCTTGGTAGGATCACCATCCTGAACAATGATCAAATGGTAAGGCTCAAAGAACGGCCTCCACATCTCCAAAAAATCCAAGTTTCTAATGGTTGGGATCACGATGTCGAGCTCATCTTTCAACAAAGCGACCGTTCTCACAGCCGATTTTGTATCGGTTGCTGGCTCGACCATTGTTGATGTTGTGTAGTTTTGGGAGATGAAAAACAAGAGCAAGTTTGAGCCAAGAGGAGATAAATTGATGGAGTTTTGGGTACTAAGGAGATGTAGCTATAAGATATTGTTCAAAGGAAGTTTATATATATGGGAAGAGAAGGCGTGAAATGTGGCAGAATTATAAGGAGAAGGAGTTGAAGTGTTGGAAAGAACTGTTCAAAGACAACACAATTTTGGAGAGCAAAATGCTCTCTCATTGCCAAACAACATTATAGACTTTTTCAGTTTTCTCTTTGCCTCGTTTTCTTTTGGTAACAAATGCAATAAACCTTATCATTAATAATGTTTTTTTATGTTTTTTTATAATAGTCTTTTAATATTGTGTTGCCTAACAGAAATATTGATGTCAAGAGCGTTGATAGAGAGTGCACATGTATTCGTAATGATATTATTGAATTTCTAACGTAATTGACTTAGTTAATAACTTGTGCGAAAAATATCATGAAATTAATGCCTTCGTCTTCAATAACACCTCAACAACTAATTGTAACTTCTCCCTATTAATTGTATCATCAATCAATGACACGTTTTTTTTCCTATGGTGAAAGGTCCATGCTCTAAATATATTGGTCACGGCTCACAAGTCACATGTGTTTGTTATCTCCCTTTTGCATGGTTGTTTTTTTTTTATGATATGTATATTAACAAAAGGAAGTAATGCACAAAGTGTGCATTCCAACAAGAGAAGTACAAGAAAATGATGCAAATAACAAAACCGACATGTTGTGCCCAACAATAATAAATAATTAAGGGGTCGTTTGGAAGTTGCGATAGTTTTGTTGAGATTGTCATTATGCATGTATTGTTTACAATGCATCGTTTTTTTTTGTTTTTTTAGCAGAAACAATACATGGATTGTTTCTGTGATGTGACAGAAACTATCACTCGTTTTGAGTGATTGTTATATCTCAACTTTTAGTTGTGATTGTTGAGATTGTTGAGTTGAGATTGTTTTGTCTCAGTTTTTAGCTTATGCGACATACACAATCTCACATACCAAACGTTGTATTCTACATTGCATCAAATTCGACAATACATGTATAATATTATACATGCATTCTCAACAATACATCTATTTAACAATCGCAACTTCCAAACGACCCCTAAGTCTCAACATTAGAGATTTAGCAAAACAAACTCTACTCTTTAGACCCTTACCAAAAAACTTGTTGTATTTCAACATTATAAACTAAGAATCAACATGTAAAACTAAAATAAATAAAAAAAATCATTGAAATTAAAGAACGTGAGTCCGTGACTAACCATAATAGGTCATACTTGAACTAGATTGGAGAAGGCTCCATGAAGTGAAAATGACAAAGAAAGAACGAAATTGAAATTGTGGCACCGGTGTTGAGTTAACCTGCAATGGATTAGAAGACGGTCGATAGGTTCCTTTTCGACACAAAAAAAAAAAACTATTTGGCAGCTGAAAGGCGAACCTCACAAAATTTTCAATTTTAAAGTGGGCCTCAACCATTGAGCCCAATTATTTGCGAAGGCTCATCGGCCTAGTGATAACTGATAATCCATTTTTAGTTGGACATGGAGATTTATAGCCCACAATAATAAGACCCTAACCCAACACATTCGCTTCACAATGATCATCCAATTTGACCCTGGTCTGTAACATGCCTAAAAGTATTCGCAGAGAAGAAAAAGCAAAAACGAAGTTGTCAAAAAATTCTGCAGTGGATCTGCGCATAATGGACTAATAGCAGAACTGTGTTCATGAATGGTACTTAGGTACCGTATCACCTGCACATGTTATGGAGGGCCCTAGCCAGATTGGAGTGGTCATTGAAGCACTCATCAGGTTTTTTTAATCATCAAAAGTAGCTACACTCTTGTTATGAATGATCATACAAAATAATCAAACAATTGTTCACTAAGTTCGATTTCCATGGACGGGGTTAAATGTTTGATCATGGTTGATTCACTAATTTGGTTTTTTTTAACTCTGTCTGTAACTCACTATAGACTCGGGAAACAAAGAGAAAACAATCACTCATCAGGTTACTCACTCATTGGTCGCTCTCAATTAACCAAACATAGCCAAGGTAATTCGAAGGCAACATTGAGATTGGAAAAAAATAATGTAGGGCCAAGAACAAGTTTCCATCAGTTCCAATTTTGTAGATCCAAAAAAATGGAAATTCTGCATTTCCATTCTACTTTCTAACTTGGTTAGGACATGATAATGTACAACCTCCTTCCTTCTCCTTCTTTCTCTGCTATATTAGCTCTCTCTCATCTCTTATATACACGTGGAAAGGGTTAGGTTTTGATTAGTTTAGATGAGAAACCCTAACATGCAGCCCATTTGGGGCTTCAACTCTTGGAAACTTCATTAGTGTGTCCCCTCCAACTTCTTCCCACCTGCAAAAAGTTTGGAAAACCCTCAAGTAAGCAAAAGAGGGCTTCTTTTGGAGAGGAATATATATTCAAAGGAGGCTATGATAGGATATGGGTCTTCACTTTTCCTATTACCTGTATCTAGTCACAAAGTAGTGTAGAAATGTTGAGATTTCTGCTATGCCAAGTTCCTTCCCAGGGCACTGCCTTGTACCCCCTCCAAATATGAAGAGATAGTTCTGAGATTCCAAACTCTTATCCTGCCAAATTTACCAAACATAAAAAGATTATTAGTAAATGAAAAGAACCCTTTTTAGAGACAATAAGAAAGATCAAATCTTTACTGGTTTTGCAAGCATACCAGCCATCTCGATGGGTTGAAGGAAAATGGGTCAGGATATAGGCATGGATCATAGTTCATCTCTCTTGTGTAGACATATATTCTCCAACCTTTTGGGATCACAAATCCTGATGGAGCAAAGGTAACATATAAAAGAGATGAGAAACCAGTAACATGTAGAGAAGAAGAGAGTTGGCAATTCAATAATGCGAAGAAGAGAGTAGGCCTTCCCCACTCCCACTATTAACCAAGTTATGACCCACTACTGAATGGCTTGTAGTTTCTCTGAGTTACAAGCAAAAAGGCCAATAATGCACAAGAGAAAGGAAAAAGGAGGGGGACAAAAGGGAGTGAAGAATGATCTAATCATCTTAAACTTGAGATTCTTTCACTTGTTTTAAGATGCCCCCTTTTCCGAGTAATTTTAACCAATAGTTTGTGAGGCGAGGGGGGCACCAATGGAATGTCCTAGCTGGATAAGTAGGTGTGCTATTCAAATCATAATAGGGCAACTAAGGTCCACCATGGAAAAAGAGATGTTGATCTTGATTTCTCCCATGAGCAGTTATCTTTTTGGTTCTTTCTTTTTCGGCCTCTTTCTCTTTAGCACAGTTGTATAATTAGCTGTTTAACTTTATCTCCAAAATCAGCCCCCTTCTCCCTTCTTGAGCCCCTCCATACACCAAAAAAGCAAATAGAATCTAGAGTTGACATTACACTTGAATAGTAGTAGCTCACCATTTATTTCCATTTCTTGAGTTGTCTTCCTTAATACCCCATTAACTATGGTAGCCAACCTTGATGTCTCATATATCACCTGGAAAAAAGTAGATGACAGAGTAACATATGGCTCAGCACATCATTTCTCAACAGCTTGAATCTCATACTTTGTGAAAGATGTAGGAATCAGAAGCTTCTCTTACCGCCCGGGTAAAACGCATCGACTTAAGGTCATCCATGTCAAGTGGATCCTCAAGCTTCTTCCTAGCTCTAATTGCTAGATGCTCTTCCTGCATATATAAATTGAATAACCAAAATCCATCAGTAAAAAAGAAATGTGACTGAGTTGATCTCTTTTTTCTTTTTACTCGGTTCTTTTGAGGGGACTTACTCGAAGGTGCTGAAGAACTTTAGGATGATCATGGAGATACTTGATAGCCATCATCGAAGTAGTCGAGACAGTTTCATACCCCGAGTACAAGATCGTGATAACCTGATCGATAATCTCGTCGTCACTCAACTTGTACCTATTGCTCTCTTCAGTGTTCATCAAGTAACCCAGCATGTCCAAATGGGATCCATTGGATTCCCTCCTCTTCACTATCAGCTGCCTTAGAATGCTCACTATGCTCTTCCTAGCCTGGAACCCTCGTCGATAGCTGGTTCCAGGAAGGTCGATAGGGAGCGACAACGTGCCCAAAACAAGCTTGAAAAACTCGGGCATGAATGCCCCCGAGATCGAGCCAGATTCGGGCCCAGCTATCTGCTTAAGTGAGGAGAGCAACGCCATCTCCTTGGTTTTCAGCTGAATGTCAATGATTTGTGAATCCCAATTGGAGAGATGGGTTCTTATGAAATGGTCAATTGTCGGCAGCAAGTGGTGCCTGATCCTGGTGGGACTTATTAGGGAAAGTAGAGCGCCTCTCATGTACTTGTGGGTGGAGCCATGAACCGCTGCAATGTTGCATTTCCCCAAGATGTCGAGCATCGACTGTGGGTAGCCTGGAACCAACCCTTTCCCTTCATTCATCAGTATGTACCTGTTCACATCTGGATCCATTGATACCACTGTCGGGCAGCCGAGTATGTGGGACTTGAAAAAACTCCCATACCTGTTACAACAGCACACCCCCCAACCCAAATCAGAACCCATGTTCTCAAAATCCCTACTTTAACAATACTTTATACAGAAAATGAAAGAAAACAAAACAGAGAAAATGCTAGATTATTAGCATTACAACCAATATTAGCACTAATCTGTTACCACCCATTATGACAGATAATAATAATAAAGGGAGGGAAAAGGGTAAGAAGCCATTTTTTATAAGCTTGTAAGTCACTGTTGCAATTTTTTTTTTAACTAATTGACAACTGAAACAAACAAAAGGAAATCACTTGACAAGCGATTCTGGCGTCTCCCCTGTTTCCCAATCTAAGCAAATAGGAGCTTGGAAACATGGCGGCAACAGAAAAAAAAAAGACCAAAAAAAGCTGAAACGGAGAAGGATGAAGATTTTAAGGACCTTGCTCGTTGGTTCTTCATGAAGTTAGGGCCTTGTTTGAGGAACTCCGTGGTTTCTCCAAAAATGGGCCATCCCATGGTGCCAGGGGGCAAGCCCTTCTTCTTGCTGAACCTGACCTCATTCCACCTCAACAGTAAAGCAGAGGATAAACAGAGGACGAGCACCAGAAGAACCAGAACCGCCACCAAGAGAACCGCCATTGATGAAATTTTTTGCAAAAGGTGAGAGGGAGAATGGGAATGGAGGGAAGATAAATGAAGAGGTGTGTTTGTAAGAAGAAAGGAAAGAGGGGTAAATCCGCACGCCCCACACCTCCCCAGAAAAAAACAACAGATGGAGGGGAAAGGGAGGTTGGGAAGTGGGGGGATATGGGCTGCTGATCTGTTGTTGTTGCTATGTAGCTTTGAGTCTATGGACAGAGGCTTGCAGAAGTGTGCATATATATAGGCCTTTTTCTTGCATAAATGACGAAGAGAGAGAGAGAGAGAGAGGGAGAGGGAGAGGGGGGGAAATGGCCAAATCATGCATCCCCCGTCCTAGCCAAAGGACCCTGCCTTAGGTCACCTAATTCGCGTCTCAAGCCCTGCCGCTCCCGCTCCGGCGCGCGAAAACGCGTTTTTTCAGCAAGCCGTCAATAATTCGCGAATTAATATTAACGGGAGCGCGAATTAAAATTTTTGGAGCGCGATCTCCGCGTGGAGTGGAGATCCTGGATAGCGGCAGCCGCAGTGGCAGCCTCATCGCGTTCTTCCTTCCTCTACGTCAGCAGTTTTTGGGGCTCCGCCGTCCCCGTTGAAGTCAGGCTACCTTACCCGGCAACGTCAACGGCGTCTTCACTCCTTCCACCATGTGTTGTGTCGAGTTTCAGCCTCCAACTCCTCCAGCCTCCTTCTCCGCCGGCGACGCACCGCGCTACCACAACAGCGACTGCAGATTCCGCTACCATCCAATTCAATTCAGATTGCTCAACTTTGGGCTCATCTAATTGAGCATATTAGTGTTGTCGTCAACGTTTTGTTTGCTGATTAGGCGATCTATTGAAGAATCTGGCAGAGAGTCCGATCTTTGATTGCATGCAGAAAGCTATTGTTTTGATCTTCTTTTTTTTTTTAATCTTTTTTTTTTTTAATCTTGTTCTGGCCTTCTGGGTAGAAAAAAAGAGAAAAAAGTGGAAAGAGAGAGAGATCGAGTGAATGAGTGACGCTAGAGATAACTGGAATTGAGATAAGGGGATTAAAAAATATATAAAAAGTTACAGAGAAAAATAAAAACTATATAAAAAGTGCAAAACGATTAGTTTTATCAAATAAAATTATTATTAAATATTTTTTATAGGAAAACAATTATTAAATAACAAGTGCAGTTAATCTATTAAAAAAAATTACCCTAATACAATATATGCCCTCTTTTTTCGGGTAATTCTGTTGGCCCTCTTTTCATAATCACTTTTATTCCATTAACATTGGACTAATGCTATGTACTACATTGTTATTAATTATATTGTAAATATAAAAATAATCAGAAAATAATATAATAATGACGCTCTTGTCACGCTCTTAAGATTCAGTTCTTGTAATATAGACGCTCTCACGCTCTCGCTCTCGCTCCCGCTCCCGCTCCCGCTCCACGAATTTGTTACCTAAACCCTGCCTCTATTGCCTTGGGTAAATAAAAGGGTAACTATCCAAAATGTAAGGTAATTTACCCATTTGTATAAAATAATGGCAAAATACATTTTCATACCCACAACATTTGAAATATTCGAAATTGTCAAAATGTTGATGGTTGTTTGACAAATTTAGCAATTTCCATTAAAAACTTAGCGGTGTTAGAGATTTCACCAGTTAGGTTGATGGCATAATGACTAGGATACCAAATTAACGCACATGTTGGTGACAACTCAACCTCACTTGCCACGTCATAATTTACTTATAAAATATTTTAGAAAAATTACACTTCCATAGCTACAACTTTCGCTTTTTTGACAGTTGTAGCCACAAATTCGCCAACTTTCCCTAAGGATGAGGGTGAGCTGGGTTTCAATTATCTTGTTTAAATCGCCAACTTTCCCTTAGGAGTTGGAACACAACTTGTTTAATTCGCCACCTTTGGGCTATAATGTCTAGCTCCTTGTCTTTGTAGAACCTTTAGCTCATGCATTACCAGCTCTCGTGCACTTCGATTTGCGACATTCCCTCTTCAGATCATGCTCTTGGGCATGGAGAAAGGTTCTCAAGTCTCGAACGCTTGCCATTACATACTTGCATGCCAAAGCTAATGGTGTTCTTTGGGGTGATTCTCTTATGCCTAAATACTCAATTTTGAAGAGTTTGTGAGGGCATTAGACCCAAGCAACGCAAGATTCAGTGGAAAAAACTAATATGAAAATCAATGTGTGCCCCCGTGATAAAGTAATTGTCTAGCTAGTTCTCTTGCGCAGGATTCAACATTAGACAGAATCATCTGTTGGAACCCTTCAATGGTGAATCTTTACCCTCTTTGTTGCTGTGTTGTTGAGTCAAGAAGTCACATTTTCTTTTTGTGTGCCTACTCATCTTCAACTGTCAATCTCCTATTTCTTAGACAACATATAATAGGTAGCAATTGGGAGGCTTCTCTGGAGATAGTTGTGGTGAAATTTAGTTTTGATTCCTCAATTGGTATTGTGGGCGGATTGTTATGGATGGCGATTGTTAGTAAGCTTGGGAGAGAGCGATGTCGAAGGCTTTATACCGGTGAAGCCCTTACAGTGTCCCAATTTTGTGAGAAAATTCAGGAGTCCGTCCACCTCATTATGATGGTTTGTGTCTAGATTGGGGTTGTTGCTGCTGCTTTAAATTTAGCAGAAGGATTTATGTGTGTGTAGTTTTGTGTTGCTTGTTCTTGTAGTTGTTGTATAGGTGGTTTGTTTCTCTGTTGGGACGTTTGGTTGTAGTTTGGTACCAATTAGGGCTTTGTCCCTTACTTGATGAATAAGAAACCTCATTCATAAAAAAAATAAAAGTTAAATGATCATTTTGTACAAACATAAAAATTTTGTGACCATTTTGGACGATTGCCCGTGAATAAGACCATGCGCCCACCATGGAAGCCAAATTATTAAACGACAAAACAGAGAGAGAGAGAGAAACCCAAGGGAAAAAAAAACAAAGTATACAGATTTGATGTTGTGAATTAGGCACCGTCTTAAACCATGGCTTTACTTAACAAAAATGTTTTATCGCATTTAACGTACCATTATGTTTGATTAATCAACTTTATCTCCAGCATTGTCTTTTTCTTATGAATTGATGAATCCTCAATGTAGTTTTCACTCATTTGGAGGTGGTAAAGTTTGAGGGCAAGTGTAATAAGACATATGTCTACCCTAATTGGTGAAAGATTGTAAAAAGAGTAAACAGGGGTAAAAAGGGTTGCATAAATGATAGGGGTAAATACAGGGGTAACCATTTATGATTTACCCCATTGGGTTGGAAGGAGAGAGGGAAAAGAATAAACATTTGTTTTAGCATATACTTAAGCACAAGCGTGGCCCCGACCATTTGGCCGGAGGATGGTGAGGTATGAAATTTGATAATGTAATGGGTGTATAGTTTATGGTTGTCTAGTTTTTTTTTTTGGGAAACACGTGATAAAAATAGTAAATTTTAGTAGGAAAAAGACATGAATGATGCAACGAATCAAAAATCAACCTTATGAACCAAAATCAAGTACTTGTTACCTCGTGAAACAATATTGTTTCTGGTAATACGATGAGGTGGAGTAAGTTTTATAGAAACCGAATTCCAGAAAATCGAATAAAAAATCGCCTATCCCGCCGGTTTTCGGGAAATGAGCATCTCACAATTGTTGCTAGCTTTTACTCGGCCCGTTGGCCGATTAATTTACTTTATAAAACTTTCATCTTGTCATCATTGTGCTTTCTGATTTTTTGCCAAGCCATGATAAAATCTAAAGACATCAAGAATGAACAACATGATTTGGGATAAGAACCACCGTTCCTGTATCCCTAAAAAATGGTGGTAAACACGGACTCACCTGCCAAACTGGTTTGGATTGAGATTTTATCGGGTATCAGGGAACCATGTGATTATAAATTAGACTTGATCAAAACGGGCCAAAACTTGAAATTCAGCCTGTTTGAGTTGACTGACCCATGCCAAACTCTAATTATTCTTTACTTTTAAACTTTCTATTTGAAAATAAAAAATAATGAAAGAAAAGAGATGACTGCAATTCGCCATTTGCACATCACTGATTCGGGAATCAAACTATAGAATTTCGAAAGGAAATTGAAAATGTTTAGGATCGTTTTAATGTTAAAAATAACCAAATAGATCTTTCTGTTTAATTTTTTACTAACAAATACCAAATGATTCCCTATAATGTACATTATAATTTAATCATTATGATATCAAATAATTACATAATATATATTTGAAATGATAAAAATTGGAATAATTGGGTTGGTCGAGCTTGAACCATTGAATAACTTTAAAATACATTATATTTTAGCCACTAAGATATAAAATAATAGCATAATATATATTATGCTAGAGAAAATATCTTGTTTTAGAATGGCAAACCCATAATGTTCATTTATTTTACTTAATGGAAAAATCTCGTGTAGGTCAGGCCCATTCAACTCTTTTATTTTATGATTAGCGGTTAGCCCATTAGAATTCATGCATTAGTTTAATTTTTTTTTTAGCAATAAAAAGGAGTATTGTTTTTGCCTTTTCATATATATTTTACCACCACGGAGAAATAAAAGGACTTAAAGAAAAAAATTGACACTCATGGACCCGTTTAAATCCGCATGTGTATGGTAAGTTGGCCCGTTCCACAGAGGAAAAAGAAAAAAAAATTGACACTCCCTATTCTACACTTCCTACAAACGCTCCTGGAGCAGGGAATTTGAAATGGGGGAATGGTTTTTTTCCTCTCTGCGATTATATATTTTTAATTTAAAACAATACAACAATTGTACTTAGTGTGATTGGTTATGATCTTTGCTTTTCTTTGAAGTGGTCATGGTTCGAATCCTAGTAAGTAAGTGTCTTTTTAATGAATAAAAAAAAGTAATTGTGAAGACCAAAATGTCATTCCTACTTTCACTCTGGATTTAGGAAATTTGAAATGGGGCTTCAAGTTTTCTCAATTGGTTTTTATTTATTGTGTAGATGTAAATTTATAATAATGACGATGGCAGCTTAATAATCAGTATTCGACTTTGGTACCATATTTTTTTTATTATGAATGTCATCTTCTTTACTTTACTAAGATGTGAGTTACACATTTTTAATATGTGAAATTCTATGTTATTTTAAGTTGTTCTACCTTGGTTGTTATACACACATCTACATTCCCAGTTTTCATTCTTGATGATACTACGCGACATACATGCATGAACGGTAGCACATATGCTCCTTCAATCACTCACTTACTATGATTCTGAGTTATTTGTGGGTGGATTGATGTCAAATCGTAGATTAATCACCCACATGCACACCATTTTATTAACTACCTTCAAATCAATTATAAACCTTTGACATAGGTGTTTCCACCTTCCTATTACTTTCATAACAAATAATAACATAAAATTGTACTATAATTGAATACCCAATTTCTTTTGGACTTCGAATACTATGCTTCCAATTTAGACTCAAACAAGAAAAAAGGAATGGATAATGCCCTGAAATAAAATAACTCAAACTTGATTTGACCTGTGATAAATTGAATTTTGACAATACCCAAATATTGATTTTTTTTTTACATCCCTAAACCATACTTATCTTTTTCGTCTCCAACTGGACTTGCTCATAGGGGTGTCGGTTCGGGTAGCAGAACCATAACCCAAAAGATCCGAAAATCCAAAACCGCTATCCTTTGAAAACCGAACTCGAAACCGTCAAGAGAATTTTTGGTTTCGGTTAGATTCGGGGAAGACAAAACCGAAACTCGAAAACCAAAACACATTATGGAATATGAAGAGTTGGTATGGCTTCAGATTTTTAGCTAAACTCGAAATCCAAAAATGAAACCCAAAACCCAAAAATCTGAACTCAAAACAAAACCGAAACCGAAACTCCGATAATAAATCTTAGCGATTCAAGTTCGATTGAAACCGAAAAATTGAATCCGAATTGACACCCTTACTTGCTCAGTTGGGTCCGTATCTATCATAATAAGCATGAGGATGGAGAGCATCGAAACTGTTGTATGACCACATAAAAGCATGTGAACCAAAACCATTGGAAATCGACATACCAGCCACTCTAATTAAACTCATCCCCTTCCTCCTAAGCTTAATTAGCTGAGCATGAATGAAACACCACATGCTTCCATCCTCGTCTTCTAGAGGACGACCGACTTCTCAAATGTGAAACGTGGCCATCCTTGCTTCCTTGTTTTGTTTTGGTTTTAAAGCTTTTCTTTGTGTTTTGTTTGTATGCCTTGTTTGGAACTTCAAAATTGACACGACTATAGCTAGTGCATATTTAGAGCTTATCCTTCACACGAATGGAAAGCTACGTACCCGTACAGCTCTGTGTACTTTGCGATTTGTATCACAGGTCTTATCGATTTGTTTTCAATGGCCATTTTGTTACGAACATTGATTGTAATGAGACGATACGACGTGGCTTTGTATACCAAATTGTTTTGGTTTGTAGTACTATATGCATAGGATGTTACGTTGTTTAGCTGTATGTAACTTCAATCAACCACAAACTTAAGAACTTGAAATTTGTATGGATTCGATATGTGATATAGGAATTTATTTGAAGGCTCCAACATTATGTAAAAAAATGTAATTAATTATTCTCAAAAATTTGACCATTAAAATATAAATCTTTCTTGATATCGGCGTATATTTGAGTAACCTTTCCATTTTAGAAAGTATCCATACACTCCTTGAATCCATTTTACCTAAAACCTCTTATCATTTCAGTCAAGTGATTATACCATCGGACTTTAAATTCAAAGTAATTTAATTTCAACGACTTATAGTTATAACACAACTATTGAGACATAAAAAAAAAGCCCTCATTTTTTTTCCTAATCGAACTCTAGTAATTGAATACGCACCATATATATCATCATTTTCTTCTAGTACCGTGTGAATTTATCTAATATTTATCACTTTGATTCTAATCGAATTCCAAATTCTGGTTTCTTTATTGACTTTTCTCGAGATATGAGTGATGGGGTTGTCTTCATTAGGGAGGCTATGTGAAGCAGAAACGGACGGTGACATTTAAGAAACGAAGAAAGGATCCATGGAGGGATCCTTGGAAAGAGACGTGACATAAGAGAGCACGAAATCTGCAAATTTCACTAATTTTCAAAAGTGGGCAACTCTTTTTGTTCAGCCGTCGTTTTCAGAAAATTTAAGCCAAGGGCATTGAATTAGGGTTTGGTTGATGGGAGTAATAGCCAATAGGGGTGTAAGACTATAGGTTGATATTGTTGGATCTTTGTTCATATCAATTGTCCGATTGTTGTAGATCGAAGAACAAAGTGTATAGGTTTGAGATTTTGAACGAAAATGAGAAGGAAAGTGGGTCAATTTGCTGTTTGGTTAACTTTTCAAAAGAGATAGGCCAATCGGTCCCAAAATACTTCTCTAGCGAATGAACCTCAGTGTCCCAATGGTCTCCTTAATTTCACAAATAAATACTCTTGTGGGACAGATTGATCTATTTTGTTTGATCCAATTACCCGAAAATAAATTTATTGAATCACATTGCCATGTTTTGTAATACATAATGGATGCATCTAATCGATCCGAGACGATATAAATTGTTTTTTTTTTTTTGCATCGATTTGAATTGACTGAAAAATGAGAAAACAATTTAGAAAAGCGACATACAAACGAGCCCTAAAATAAGATCTACCATATGATTAATATGTTCTCTATTGGTGAGCCTTGTTAGCCGAGTTCCTATCGAAGAGTTCCTATCGAATAAATATTATACAATTCAGACTCGATTGGAAAGCCAGAAAAAAGAGTATATACAAAGAGTTACTTTTCTTACCAATATATAGTGTTTTCCCGGCGAGAAAAACTAGATGAACAGAATTGGATTTTGCACCTTTGACTTCCAAACAAACGATTAACAAACACGGTCCACACCTCTTTGAACAAAGTTCAAACAAGGATGTTCGATGTTCTTGATGATTTACGAGGCAAACTAAATTACATTAACTCTACTCCTATGGAGGTTCAGTGAGAGCTCCAGAACTACAACTATGGCTAATTTTGCAGAGGAAAAGATAAAAGGATAAAAGTTGACATTGTGTTGTCTGGCGTAATTTTGGCGAACCCCTTCTCTGTCGTCTTCACCTCCTATTTATAGCCACCAGAGAAGTAATTGCCCCAAGAAACTGCTCTGTTGACGTGGAGTGGTGGTTACCTTCTCAACTGCTTCGTTGACGTGGAGTGGTGGTTACCTTCTCAACTTCTTCGATTATGCTCTGCCATTGGTGGTTGTATCTTCTTCAGTCTTGGACCCCTCACCTTGATAGTTATGACAGTTGAGAAAAATGAAGAAGGCGTGAAGACCGACTTGCTACATGTGGGTGGGTTGGGATCACATAGAGTAAAAATGGCAAAAATAGTTCACCACTACGAGAGCGACATATTTGGCCAAATTTCACTCGTTCTCATCATACTGGGGGTGACCCCCCTGTGATCCTCATGGGGTTGATCCCCACCCCCTGATCATACCAAGGGGGTTGGTATGTTGGTGGCCCCTGACCACCTCAATGGGTTGCTCTTTGTCATCCTCATAATCTTCCATATACTTAACCAAATTTCTAACTCACCACACCACACTAAATGGCATGGTGATCACCCACCATGGGGGCGTGTGTTGATGGCCACCCCTTGATCATCTTATGGGGGCGTGGCAATATGATACCCACCCCCTTACCACGTCCCGGGGTTGGCAGTATGATGGTCACCCCTTCGGTGCATCATGGGGGTGGCGGTATGATGCCCACCCCCGTTATCACATGCATCATGGGGGTGGCGGTATGATGCCCACCCCCCTTATCACGTCCTGGGGGTGGCAGTATGATACTCACCCCCTGGGGTGGTATGATGGTGGACTGGTGGTCACCCCCTCGGCTCGTCATGGGAGTGGCTCCAGTACTTAGCCAAATTTTGGAATAGAATATAGATTGTTAGAGTGGCAAACCCAACCCAC
This sequence comes from Linum tenue, assembly GCA_946122785.1. NCBI lineage: Eukaryota > Viridiplantae > Streptophyta > Magnoliopsida > Malpighiales > Linaceae > Linum > Linum tenue. The sequence goes on from CAMGYJ010000008.1 coordinate 3,838,376, forward strand.
TTGGCCCATCTTAATTGATTTAATTGTTATAATTAAATTGGCCTTATAAAGTCATTTAATACCTTGTATTTAACCAATGTGGTACAAAATTAAATTTTAGTGTAAACATATACTATATCAACATATTCTAAAATATAAATGGTATACCATGAGAAGATCGTCTGCGTCACCAGCGGCGTTTCCTTCTTAGGCCTCGCCGTCGTCAACCGCTTCCTTGTCCGCGGTTACTCCGTCCGCATCCTCGTCGACAACCAAGGTAACCGATGCAGAACCGAGAGATTGATCTGCTTAGTCTTCCCTCCTCTCTGCTTTCCTGCAAATCAAACTGAATCAGAGCAGGAGACGAGAAGGTCGGCCGCCGCCACATCCGCTTCCAGGAGCTCACCGCCGATGTGCGAGGTAAATTTCCGGCTAATTAATTTTAATTTAGTATTACTACTGAATTAGTCCAGCGAGAAATTCATTCAACGAAAGGATTGGAAGAGAGAGATCCATCGCCGCTACGGTTGGTTGTTCCTTCCCTCAATTTCATTTTGTTTCTCTTTGTCCAAGCTCCTTATTTGGATGGATTTGTTTTAGAGTCAGGTTGTCCATTGCTCTCTGGTTATCCAAACCCGAGTTCCTTTATCACGAACACTTCGTTGTGTTTTTCTGACGTTTTTCGTCAGTTTAGTGTTCCAATTATTTGGACCTGTGGTTTATTTGGAAGTTTGAACTCGTTCATGGTCCATGGCGTCTCCTCTATTGTTCGGCATCGTCGACAGTTTCGCCCTTTTCGTCAATACCAGAATGAGATAACCTCCGATCCGGTGGTCTTCTCTCCGGTTACTTTTCCGATGGCTCCCCGATTCCATTCCGTAACAACGCCTGAATTTGGGCTGCTTTTTTAGGTAAGTAACGTAAAAACTTATTTGAAATTATTTCTCCTTCCTTTTTCTTTGTTGTCTTTTATGTTTTATACCTCCATTAAATTGTGATTTGAGGTTATAATTCAAAGCCTGCCATAACTTATGGTGTTTCCTTTTTGGATTTCAAGAAGTTGTCCCTTTTAACGGAGTAAGTGGCGCCTTTTATTTAATCCTGTATTAATTAGGATCATTTACTTGCATTGATATTAAGTTTGATTGATTACTTAATTATTTCTTTGATATTAAGTGGTCCCATTTATATTTGCTTATTTTATTTTCAAGTTTAAATTGAAGTCAGAATTAACATTGTGGCTTCAATGTATTCAATTTAAATTCATTACTTTCCTCCTTTTATGCTCATTTCCTTCCTTCTACTGTGGTATAATTTATCATTACTTTTCATAATTGTGGGATTTTTGTCTCTTTCTTCAACTCTTCGTTTACTTGTTGTAATTGTAGAATCAATGTTACCTTGCTTTTGCCGGTTTATTATGTTAGTTTGATTCAATTCAAATTGGGAGTTTGCAATTTTTTTTACTAATTTTCAGTATATTGAGTTTTCTATTATAATATATTCTTTTTGAACTTTATGTGCGTTAAATTTATCCGGTTCAATTTAATTAATTTCTTTCTTATTAGAATTATTGGATGCCTCATGTAATGGAGTCATGGGTGTGGTTTTTCCAGTTATTACGATTAAGTCTTAATGATAAATTTATTATCTTTGGTTAGAGATTTCTAGCACTTGGGATCCCTTTTGGGTTGTCTGCATTGCAGGGGAATCTTATCATAGTTAAAATACATGAAGAAAGTGCAATTGACCTCATCGGTCTATCAATGCCTCAGGGAGGAAGTCTTCCCATCCGAGCGCCGACTCCAAATGAGGGAAGTGTTCCTCTCCCTTTTCTCACACCCTGTGTCAGTTTCGTGTCATTTTTCTCCTCGAAGTTTTCATAGAGCTGCCCACCTCGTGGCATAACAGGCTCTTTTTTCGGGAGTCCGGTTGCATACGGACTACCGTTCTTTATTATTTTGAGGTGTATAATGTTGTTGTCCGGCCATGCCCTAGGGGCTTATCTTGGATAAAAAAAAAACATATACTATGAAAATTATAGTACAGTTCCGCAGGAGAACTTTTCAATTATTTGTCCAACGTTGATAATTAACTGTTGATCGAGGACCTCATCAACTTATGATTAGCTTAGCTCTAATTATAGAGGACGTGGAAGGCCAAAGAAATGGCAAATGGAGTGACCTGCACCCCAAAATCCTCTGCAATAATTCTTTCAATTACAGCAACGGGCGTGCAATGGCAATGCATGCATCATCCCAACAATTATTGGTGATGGGCCATGAGGAAGAAGGAATTATCGAAAGATCGATCCCATCAATCGCGGCCCAACTTGTAACTGTGCTCTACCTCTACTGTGCTGTTGTTGTTGTATTTATGTGTAGAGACATTATGCATCTCTATATCTCTATCTTAATCTATGCGTACGATAGGGAAGTCCACAAAATTGACACATTCGAGATGATCATTCTGAATAAACAATTGATTGCAAAGGGCAAAAGAAAGACATTCTAGGAGATCGCACGAGTGCGTCCGATGACGCACGACAAAAAAAAAAAAAAAAAAAAAATACCGTTCACCGGCGGAAATGGTTCCGGCTGCACATGCTCAATGACCTAAAATAGAATTCTTTAATATCAGTCACAGTAAGAAGCCTTCTTATAAGAACCGAACCGGATCAACGGCCGGACCAGTAGAACCGTCAAACCAGTTACGATAGCGGTCCGGTTCATTGTTTGAACGGTTATTGATGGACCAAACGGTTTTTCACGGTTCAACATAAAATCAGATGAACCGACACGGTTTAACAGGTCCATTGGTTCACTATTTTAACAAAAAAATATTTTAACATAAACTAAGACCATCAAATCATAATTATTAATTTTATATATGCTTCCTCAACCTTATTGTCGATTTTACATTGTCTACTACCAACTAGAACCGTAATTTTTAATTTGAATTTAAAAATGTGGTTTCTTTTGTGAGATGGTTGGAATAATTTATTAGATATTTTTGTGATGATATGAATTTGAACTTGTTTATGGTCAATGATAATTTCATTCTTAAATTAGTGTGTAATATACAAGTCTTATATGTTATATATCATTAACGGTTCTATCAACGGTTCACCAACGGTTTTGTAACGGTTAACCGATGAACCCTTAAACCACTAACTTTTCCGGTTCAGCCTCCGATCCGGTTCTGAAAACAGAGGTAAGAAGTGATTAAGCACCCAAACATTTGTAATGCTATTTAAGATAGGTCGGCAGAAAATTTTGTGTAGAATAAGTTGCGCGTCAGTTTCGGGGCGGGGGGCGAAAAGAGACCAGAAGAATGATTTATTTGGATCGACGAGAATGTATTATAGTTGTCTTTGTTTTACGAGGGATAAAAGCATGCATTAGGAATCAGAACACCTAACTCAGTGAAAAATAATCGGATTTAAATCTTGTAATAAACTTTGGGTCACAAAATCAATCCATCATGGATTTTACACAAAATCATTATGCGCTTGAAGTTTGTTGAGGGATCAAATCCATGGCTCATGAACTTTAAGCGTCCAAAACCAGGAACTCTACAGAGTTGGAAATCCCTCGTCAAAAAGTGGAATTTGGAGCATGATCATAAATCCACGATCTAATCAAGTAAATTCATAATCAAATCCAATAAGCAAATAATAAATTCCTCCAAATTTTACCAAATTTGTTTTTTGTAAGCAAACTACCCTAATTATTTTTAGCTCAATGAAAGAAAAAAAAACTTGATAACTGTTATGACAAGAAAAGCTAAAAAGAAAAATGAAAAGGAGGAGATAATTGAGTGCACGTGTGGGTTGGGGGTGTCCACGAGCACTTGTTTGTAGGAAAAAATCCAAAACTACCACTGTTTTAAAAAAAAAATTACAAAAATACCACCCACTCCATAAAATTTCCAAAAATACCACCCTTAATTTAAAACCGCCCTTCTAAGGAGCGGTTTACATAAAAACCGCGCCCCCAGGCGGCGGTTAAACCTAAAAACGCGCCCCCAAGGCGCGGTTTGACCATGCATGGCTGTCAAACCGCTTTGCCAGGTGGCGGTGCATCAAACCGCTCGTCCGAGGAGCGATCTGACGGCTAAAATGGCTGCCAAGTAAGCGATCCGCGTCGCCCCACATAAACCGCTCCCCCGAGGCGCGGTTTGACCGTTGGAAAAAGCAAACCGCCCTCCCGAGGCGCGGTTTGACTATCGGGAAAAGGAAACCGCGTGCTGGGGGCGCGGTTTTTGGTTGCGGGAATTTACCAAACCGACCCTCCCCCAGGCGGTTTGAAAGCTATATAAACCCCCCCCCCCACCCCCTCATTTCTGCACACCATCCACCACACTCCCCTCTCTCCCTCTAATTTCTCTCCACCCAACCCCTCCCCACACAACCTTAGAATTAGTTTTTTTGTTGGTTGCGGCCTAAGTCCGATCTGCCTCCAAAAAACTTTTCTTTGGTTTTCACTAAAAAACCGTCGAACCTCTGTCCGGATTCCGAGAGAATGGCCGATTTCGCTCAAGAAGAGGGTCTTTTTTATGATGATTATCAAACGGTACGAACTCATTTTTCCCAATTGTTGTTGTTGTTATAATGACTTATTTAATTTATATACTAATGATTTATGTTATTGTTATGCTATCGTAGGTTGGGCCGGATGTTGATATTTTCAATCAACGATATTACGTTGATCAAGGACCGATCGATCCGACAGTTTTATACGATCAAGCAAATCATCGTTCAAGAGACGTTTGGAACGACCATAAGGTACATATTATTTATCATCACTTGTAATTTGTATTTTGTTAAAGTAATTTATTTGTTGTACAATAATTTACATAATTGTTAATCGTATTGATTATTTTCAATAGTTTAAATCAATACAATACAACACTTATTGAGACTCTTTATAAAGAAATGCATGTCTAAGGAAATGGGGACTTAAGCGATCATCATGATCCCCCCATGACCTGGGAAAATCGGGTTCTAAGCGATCCTCGGATCCCCCCTTTTTCTGTCAAAAAGACTGTGTTTCTAAGGAGATGTATACCTCTCCTAAGAGTCTTACGAGTGTACTTGTATTGCTTTAAATTATTGAAAATAATCAATACGATTAACAAAATAATTTTTATGTTAGTAACTTGTATATATTCTATTAATGTTTATTAGATAATGTATATTCTATAAAATCGCTTAATTTAATATTGCATCTTAAAAAATTGGTTTAGTTATGTTAATTAGATAATGTATATTTCTATAAAATCGCTTGATTTAATTAATATTGCATCTTATTAAATTATTTTAGTTATGTTAAAATTAATGTTTATTAGATAATGTATATTTCTCTAAAAAAACCTTGATTTATATATAAATTGTATCTTATAATATATTTATATATGTATAAATCATCAATTTATAGTGAAATTTAATTTTTTCTCTAGGATGCATACCATATAGTCCGCTATAGGGGCACAACGAATGTGCTTGAATGGAACGACGTCATCTTGCCCTTTCTAAAAAGGGCAAGATTGGATTCGATTAGGCATTTCAACGGAATTAAGATCGACCGCCAACTCATCACGGCGATGGTAGAGAGATGGCGAAAGGAGACACACTGCTTCAATTTTCGTGAAGGCGAGTGCACGATCACACTTAAGGACATCGCCATCCTAACCGATCTCCCCATCGATGGTGATGTTGTTTGTGTGGACTCTACGCCACCACCTAAAGTTGTTGCCAATATGAGTGGTTGGCAACATTTTATATGGTCGGTCACCGGGTTGTGTCCGCCAGAAAAGGGAGATCACGATGCGGATGGTCATCCACCATTGTCCAAGGGCCAAGTATCCATCACGTGGTTGACGGCGGAGATCAGGCGTAAGCACAACCCTGAGTTCGGAGGCATTCCCCTCACGGAGGAAAGTTCGGAGCGCGATAAAGAAATTTATGCACGGATCTACATCCTCGGCATGATCGGAGGAGTTTTCTTCCCCAAGAAATCCAACAACCTAATCAGCAATTCATGGTTGAAGATCATACTTGGTAGTTGGGATGATATGGGAAACTTGAGCTGGGCATCTGCTTGCTTAGCCCAGCTCTACCGATCCCTATGTAATGCTAGTGCGAGAGCGGTGAAGGAGATTGATGGGGCAATGTTCATCGTCCAATTTTGGGCTTGGGAGCATTTGGAATGGATTGCGCCGAAGGTAGACCCCGACAAGGATTGGGGACCCGATCATCCCCTACGACACGAAGCTTATGGTTGTAGGTAAATATCTGCATCGAACCCATAGTTCTCACATTTTTTAACTAATTTAGTTTGTTGTAACGAGCTATTTTTTTAAGGTACTAACATTGTGAACTTGTCCATATTAATAGGTGGCTTGATGAAACAACATGCGACAATCTTGGAGCGCATAAGTTGGAGGAGTATCGTAGGAGGCTTGATCACCTATGGGAAGCAGAGGTGAGCATCATAATACGCTATTAAAACCCTACTTTTTTTAACTTATATTATTATGTTGCTTAATAGTTTTATTATTTAAACCTTTGTAGCTTAAGTTCGATCCGTATCCAGAACGGATTGTTGCGCATCACGTCCATAAGTTCCCGTTACATCCCGGTCAATGGTGCACCCGAGTTCCACTAATCTGCCACCACATAGTGGAGTGGCACTTGCCGGATCGATGTCTACGACAATTTGGACGTGAGCAATGCATACCATTGGATGTCCCGGAGAGTCAGAAGGGGTACCACGGGAAAGATGGTCGACAAGGACCTACTAATTGGCCAGAGGAGTATAAGAAATTGATCCCTCTTCTCACACCAGTGGAGACGGTTGACGAACCATCTGTTTGTTTTCCAGAATGTCATCTCAACAATTGCAGAGATGGGGAGTGCACGACATTCCCTGTAGACGTTGTTGATACTCTCGCTTGAGTTTGTTGTGGCAATACCCCATCTGTGACCTCCGTCCTTATGAAAAGTCCACATTTCAAGGTCATGTTGATCAAGCCACTGCGCACCTTCAGGGCATATTTGACGAATATTCTGCATCTTCTCTTTAAATTTCTTCTCTTGGTAGGCGACAGCTGATGAATATAATAAAAACGTGAGAAAAGCAAGATCGACTTAAAAGCCAATACACTCAATACTTGTATACAGTTTTACAAATTTACATCATATGCTAATTTGAACGCTTACCAATCCACCATAGACTGTCAGCAAGCTTCCTTCGCTTGAAATGATGGTTCCAGTTGCTCTTGAAATGCCGGATGCACCATCTCTGTGACCAGTTCCATGCTGGATCCAAGCCTAAAATAGCAGCCCGTATCCCGGCGTGGCGATCTGAGATGATAGTCAAGTTCGTCCGTCTGGTGACATGGAGCTGAATTTGTCTGAAGAACCATCCATAGCTATCGGTATTCTCTCCCTCCACGATGGCAAAGGCTAATGGATATACTAATCGATTTGCATCTGCTCCGCTGGCAATCAGTAGAGTACCCTTGTACTTGCCGGTAAGGAATGTTCCATCAACTTGAATCACAGGAACACAGTATGGGAAACCATCAATACATGGCTTGAAGGCCCAGAAAAGACGCTTGAATTGACGATTGTTACCAGCAACCGGCGATTGAATTTCTTCATCTTGGTAGCGAGGCGAGAAAATGGTTCCAGGGTTAGACACCTCCAACGCCAAAATCAGTTTGGGAAGGAATGCATATGATTCTTCCCAGTCCCCAAACACGGCAGCCATTGCTTTCTGTTTCCCATGCCACGCTTTCTTGTAGTTAATGATATAACCATAACGACTAGAAATGTGGGCGATGATGGTTTTCACCTTCAGGTCGGGCTGCTCCTCAATTAGATGTTTGATAGCCGCGGCAACCACCCTTGATTTCAACTGTCGATGGCCTTGTGATGTTATTGATGACACACATGTGTGTGTGTTCACCGCACGGGATATGACCCAATGACCGACTCTCTTGCTCCTGATGGCCCGGACCCTAGCTGTGCATCCCTCATTGTGGTTTCTGCATCGAACCATCAGCCTCTTTGTGTCGGAATGGGTTGTCTGCCATTCAAAACTCCGAGTCATTGCTTCAGCTTCAATAGCGTGTCGAACCTCATTCTTCGTTGCAAATTGTTGCCCCTTCGTAAAGCCAGTTAGTGGACCCCATAATGGCACATCTGGCGGGTCCATGTCGGCATCAACATACCAATCTTCACTTTGAAGTTGATTGTAGTATGGAATAGGTACACGGTCGTGAGGTACCTCATCACCATCTGCGTCTGAATCTGGACCGGAATCATCAGCACCTTCCAGCGGATCGGAGCTGTCTGCACTAACTTCGCCTTCCTCTTCTTCAACCTCATGGTCACTAACTGGACTTGGATTGACCTCTTCTTCCATCTGATTTTCAGCATGAAAGGCACCTTGACCTCCACTAGCTCCGTAATGGTAGTTGTGGTAACTAACACCGCTTTGATAGAAGTTGTACTCGGGTGGGTACTGGTAGACTGCTTGTTGGTTGTAATCCGCCTGTTGAGCTTCTTGTTCATAGGAATGGAAGGATTGATGACTTCCTCCAGTTCCATGATGATACTCCTGACTCCAACTCGAGGTTTGGAAATCCTGGTGGGGAGTATCTTCGTATAATACACTCCCACCGTGGATACCAGATGTTTGGCCATCTCCAGAATGACCTACACTGCCTTCGACGGCCTCGGTGTAAACGAACATCTCCGCTTGCTTAATTGTATTGGTGGTCAAAAATTGGACCATGGCATCAACGTCCTCCTGAGTGTTAAGGAGGAATTCCTCATGCCACAGGGACCCGTGATGTCTGTTTGGATATCGATACACCATTCGATCAACTCTTCTACTGCCATCCATGCAGGTAATCTGAGTGCACTGACGGTGGAGCTCTTCAAGCATCGGTCTCGTACGGACCTTCATTTTATGAAAATTGCCACCGACGTAACTTACACCCTTTTCGGTCTCTTCCGTGTAACCATTCCACCGCAACCCAAGCGTGAACCTTTGGAATGCCATCTGCAATGAAAAGTAACACAAGTTACTAACATAACAACACAAAGAAAAATGAAAAGTAATTCAAATTACTAACATAAAATCACAAATGACAATGAAAAGTAACACAAGTTACTAACATAAAAATTATTTTGTTAATCGTATTGATTATTTTCAATAATTTAAAGCAATACAAGTACACTCGTAAGACTCTTAGGAGAGGTATACATCTCCTTAGAAACACAGTCTTTTTGACAGAAAAAGGGGGGATCCGAGGATCGCTTAGAACCCGATTTTCCCAGGTCATGGGGGGATCATGATGATCGCTTAAGTCCCCATTTCCTTAGACATGCATTTCTTTATAAAGAGTCTCAATAAGTGTTGTATTGTATTGATTTAAACTATTGAAAATAATCAATACGATTAACAATTATGTAAATTATTGTACAACAAATATACATTATCTAATAAACAAAGGACAATGAAAAGTAATTCAAATTACTAACATAAAATCACAAATGACAATGAAAAGTAATTAAGTTACTAACATAACATCATAAAGGACAATCAAACGTAATTAAGTTACTAACATAAAATCACAAAGACAATGAAAAGTAATTACGAAACAAACTTACGAATTAACGTTAATCGCAAAAACTAAATAATTTAAAGGTGCAAAGCTGAAATTTGAGGATTTTTGTGTGAATTGAGGAAGGAAGTGTGAAGAATTGTGTTCTCCGAAACAGCCTTTTATAGGCAAATTTTGCACCAAAACCGCTTGGGGGGGGAGCGGTTTTGGGTCTGCCATGCAGCCCTACCCCTGCATGCCGACATGTCGGATGTCGGGTGACCAGGCACAAACCGCGCCCCAGCGGAGCGGTTTGTGTCCTGACAATGTAAACCGCCCCTTCCCCAGGCGGTTTGCATGCCGACAATAAAACGCTCCCCCTACCAGCGTTTTCTGGTAGGGTTTACCCTATAACCGCGCCTCGCACAAGCGGTTTAGTCCAGGAAATGAAAACGCTCCTCCGAGGAGCGGTTAGAATGAAAAACGCCTCTTAGAGGCGCGGTTTCATTGAAAACCGCTCTACAGGGGGGCGGTTTTAAATTAAGGGTGGTATTTTTGGAAATTCTTTGGAGCGAGTGGTATTTTTGTAATTTTTTTTTTAAACAGTGGTAGTTTTGGATTTTTTCCCTTGTTTGTATGCAATGAATTGATTAGTTTTGTCTTTGCCTCAATCTCTCTGCCTGCAACTGCAACTATGCAATTCCTCTCTCTTTCTTTCCTTCTTTCTCCACCCCGAAACCAACTTTTTTTTCTTCTTCTTCTGGGTTTTCTGAATAAAAAAGAAGGCAAATACATACAGTGGTACTGCTGCGGTGTTTTGTTGCTTGGCTTGATTGGCGTTTAGTCAGCCTCAAGAGAAGAGAAGAGAAGAGAAGAGAGAGGGTCAGATGTCAGTCAGCACTTTACTGTCATCTCCACACCGTCTGTCTCTGGACTGGACTGGACTGGACTAGTTGCGCTACTTGGTAGTTGGTACCACCACCACGCGGCTCTAATCACAGCTCTTTTTCTAGGGTTAATTTGGCATTGGCTGACTCTGATTTGTTTAACGAGGGTGCGCCTCCCTATTCTTTGTCCGATTATGATGCCTCTACATTTTGTTCTTTGTTTTTACAATTCTCAAGTTTGCATGGTTGTTGTTGTTGAAGCAGATGTTGGAATAGCCTTTTTGAATCGGGCTGGATGGTATATATTAATAATTACCATGTTTTATGTGTTAAAACGAGGAGATTCTATCAAACTCAATCCAAATTAATCAATTTTAACGGTTTTATCAAACGATCAATTAAAAACTTTTGTTGACTCCCGAGAAGAGTAGTAAAATTCAATATAGTCAAAATAACGTTTTAAAGCTTAAAACTTAACTCCTTTACGCTTACAGGCCATCAAAATGCTTTTATGCAGAATGACACGTTTCATTTACATTTACAAAGTGTAGTAAAAACGTATGCTTGAGGAAAATTGTATTTTTAAGTGCATTGGTAATATTGGCAAGCCGATAAGCCTGTCCGAGTCAGATCTGGAAATCTTGAGATGGACCATGTATGTAAGGCAGTAAGGGGATTAGCCCAAGCGTGCACTTCCAAGTTCCAACTCCAACCACCATTTTGCAAAAGATTCTCTCTCTCTCTCTCTCTCTCTCTCTCTCTCTCTCTCTCTCTCTCTCTCTCTCTCTCTCTCTCTCTCTCTCTCTCTCGACTTTTAGGTGGCTCCATTCACTCTCATTCTCATAACCGCAAAGAAAGAAAATGAGAAAGGAATAAAACCCCACAAACACACAACAGTACGTACTGGCAGCCAGCCCTAGCCCTCCACGGCTCCACCCCCATGTGTGTCAAGGTCCCCCATTGGCACCACTTTCGTTTTGTTCTCATGCTCTCGTGCTTATCTCTCGCCTCTCCTCATCTAATTCTTCCGAACTCCCGATCCGATTATTGTGTTCATAACCCGTTCGTGAGAACATACACACGAGATCGCGAGAGTGATCAGATCAAGCGTTTGAGCTCCCCGCAAGTTTGGGTAGAACTTGCAAACTAGTTCATATGAGCACATGACTAGCCGGATTGACCCACCTTCTACCTTCCTTTTCATCAATTTTCTCCACAACTACTCCTTATTCTCTCTTAAGAAAATACTCCTTACTCATTATTAGCTGATATTCTTGACTTAGCACTAGTGAAGTCATTGGCTGAAAGGTCATCATCATGTGCTTTGAATCTTGTGAATCCTTCAATATCCATGCTTAACAATGCACAAGAACATTATGAACCTCTACAATCTTCAAGCATAAATAAAGCTCCGTTCGTGGAGGCATCTGATTGATGATATAATAAAATGTAAATCTTGAATGATATATTCGAGCCACCCCTCGGTCGTGTTTGTAATTGGACATTGATAATCACACAATTGTCTCTCAAACCTATATTGTGGTGTCCAATAACTCACAATGACATTATATTTATATGTTGTTAAAAACCACAATTTGAGTATGTGATGCTGGTCCATCAAAAGCTTGTTAGGATACATAGATTGGGAGGGCTTACCAAAAAACCCATGTGATATTGGGTAGAGACTATAGAGTGTGTGGGAGAGAGAAAGAGAGAGAAGAGGGCTGACTTAAATTGGCTAGCGCTTTTGATTGTGGGGCTGGCTGGGCAATAAGCAGTAGCAGTAGTGCATATTAGAGATGACCTTGACCTGGGTGGGCAACTGCAACTGCAAGCGCAAGTGCAGAAGCAGAAGTTGGTGTGCAATGCAATAATAAAACCAAAACCCCAACAATGGAAAATGATGCCCCAATTGCACGTTACCCCCTCGTGGGCATATCACAATCGTCCTCTGCCCTTTGGTTAATTTGGTACCATTTCTACATTCATTGCTATTCATTTGTTTTTTTTTTTCTTCCTTTTTTTCTTTTCGGTGTTGACAATTTGACAAGTACCCGACAGTTCAGATCGTGAGCCCCAACTCAACTCCCCTCTTAAATAGTTTCTTCCTTCCTTTTCATATATATCCATGGAAAAAAAAATTATACATGGTTCAAGATATACATGACAATGTTTGCAGCTATATTTGATCATTGCATGTCCCTGCTATTGGAAAGAAGCCCAACTTTTATCAGCAAAGTGGTATGCTTTGTAACATTAAATATGGATGGTGTACAGTGTACTACTGTTCAATTGCATTTACATGATGTGTACAATTCTCTCTAATCGGTTTCTCTTCCTAAGAAATCTGTCAAGTTAACTATTGGACTCCAATACTTTCTACCAAGGTAACAAGTAATACGACAATCAAACTAAGTGTTTGAGTCCTTTGAACTTCATAAAGGGTGCTCACAAAGAGGTTCAAGAAGGAAATTTGGTAATCATAATTAAGTTGACGACATTATTGATATCACTAAACTTTCATTCGTTTTGACCGCGTATGTGAAATTGCATGCTACACACACTTGTACTGTACCATAAAACTGCATCGCACCAATTGAATGACTGAAACACAAAACTCTGAATGATTGTCATGGTTTGATGTACTTAGACCTTGAAACAAGTTGATGGGTGGTCATCTGCAAAAAGGATCCTTCCCTTGCGGTTTCCAGCCATGTCTACTCTTAAGTAAGCATGGATTGTAATACTCTACTAACCCAATTCCTTCTAATTAGCTCAAAAGTTATATGATAATGTATATCCAAAATGGCATATATTCCTAAACCATGTGTCCCTCCATTAATTGACCTCCCCAAACCTCCTTTTTTTGTTTGTTTGTTTGTATAAAATAAAAAGAAAATCCATACATATCTGATAGATTTCCTAAATAATTATTTGATGGAATATATGTCTAAAAAATAAAACAATAATAAATTATGCTTATAATATAGACCAACCTACTGTAGGCCCCAATTATTATTTCTTCTTTTGCTAAATAGGCCCCAATTATTTTTTTCAGTGTCCACGAGCAACACCCAATAAAATGATGAGCCATTCTATCTCTGTTTCCTCGAAATTCCATATCCATATCATTAATTTGTAACATGGAAAATTATAATTATTAGAACTTATAAATTAAATGTATGATTTTAATTTTACATGGCGGACAGAGATATCCCACCCCCACGTTGGTCATCACCCCATTTTCTCAGTATTTTTCTTTCGAAGAATATAATAAATATTAGGTATATGGTATTGTCATCACATCATTGGATTAATTGCACTAATAATATCGTCACAAATTAAATGTCATCGCCACAATGATTAACACCGTAATTGTGTCGTCTGTCCATTATCACCTTCCAACTACTATTTCATCAACAGTAATATGAATGTGCTAACCAATTAAGCAACATCTAAGCAGGTTCCAAAAAGTAAGTTACTAATTAGTAATTATAATTCTGCAGATCTAATCATATCATACAAAATTGCATGGATTATATTAATCAATACCGTACTTATTAGTAATTATGTTTTGGTTCTGATTTCATTCGTTTGTTGGGATTGCATGCGAGCTAATGAGCATGTGATGGGCACGGATGGCTCCTATAAATTAAACCTCTAAAAGTTATTAGGTCCTAAACTCACATGCCCCTCACCAAGGTGGTTATATACTTATATATTAATTAATTATATGGATAATTAATGTCATCACAACTTGTGCTTTTTTGCATAACCGGCAGTTATGGCGTACTATATAACGTGGCTGATTCAGAAATTTTAAATAGGGGTGTCCACTTAAAAAAATTAAAATTAAAAATTAAATCAAATAATTATTAAATATGAAAACATTCAACTAGTAAAAGTTAGAATAAAAGTTCAAACATGTTCCGTATTATGAAAGAATGGTAAAATACATTCGGTGTATACACTGCTCAACAAATCTCTCGTGACATATCCTACTAGACAAGGGTAACCCGTAATTGGGTTTAATCGTTAGGTTTTGAAAATAATTGGGGATAAGAATAGCCTTTTACTATTATATTTTGATCTAAAACATGACTACAAATGAGTTGTAGTCTAATTGAAACTATATTTACTAATAGTAGCAGTGTTCCCAAGTTCAAATCACATAGACCCTATCACTTAAATATTATTTAATTTGTACTCATATGTAGAATACTATAGGAGGTTGAATAATCATTTTCCATATTTTAAGGGTGTTCCACTATCACTAATTTTTTTTACCCATACACAAACTACTATCGAAGATTGGATAATCGTTTTTTCAAATTTTAGGGGTGTCCCGGGACGCCCCTAAACCTCCATGTATCCGCCCCTGACTATATAGTATCTTTTATCAAACGTAGTACGATGCAATATGAGACGCTTTCGACCGCCACAAGAATAACAAAGTAGTAGCGATTGCCGGCATTCAAACCCAAAATCTCAAGAATACAAAAATTAGTAAATCTATAATTGAGAAACTCGAAGACAAAATGTCTGACTACTTACTAGCAGCTAGAGCTGTTATTGTCAATATTTTCTTGGATTAATGATGTTTTTAGTAAACAGAGATTAACTATGTGGATTGGGGTTTGGGCACTTTGACTGAGTTGTAGACTTGTATGTATTTTCACATCGTGGGTTTGACCAATGATTCAGAGAGTGTTGCGGTGACCATGTGGTGGTGGTTAGCTACAGTGAAATAAATATCATGGGCCTATAGCTGTTAATTTCAACTTCTCTTGGATCAATGACCACTTTTAATTTTGACTTATATCAAAGTTAAAATAAGATTAAAATAAACAATCTACACAATATATAATAGCAGGAAGGGGAAAACTGTTGCTCCATTTCAAATTTCTTGCAACGAGAGTGAAAGTAGGAAGGGCATTTTGGTCTTCACAA
Source organism: Linum tenue (assembly GCA_946122785.1). Classification (NCBI taxonomy): domain Eukaryota; kingdom Viridiplantae; phylum Streptophyta; class Magnoliopsida; order Malpighiales; family Linaceae; genus Linum; species Linum tenue. The sequence continues at coordinate 3,853,810 of CAMGYJ010000008.1, forward strand.
TTACCAATCTTTTATTCATTAAAAAGACACGTATTGGGATTCGAACCATGACCACTTTAAAGAAAATCAAGGATTATAACCAATCACACTAAGTACATTTGTTGTATCTTTTTAAACTAAAAACATATAATAGCAGGGAGAAAAAATCATTCCCCCATTTCAAATTCCCTACTCCATGAGCATTTGTAGGAATGGTAGAATAGGGAGTGTCAATTTTTTTCTCTTTGCTCTGTGGAACGGCCAACTTACCGTACACATGCGGATTTAAACGGGTTCAGAAGTGTCAATTTTTTTCTTTAAGCCCTTTTATTTCTCAGTGGTGGTAAAATATATATGAAAAGGCAAAATAAAATACTCATTTTTATTGCTAAAAAAAATTTAACAATAATCTAATGCATGAATTCTAATAGGCTAACCGCTAATCATAAAATAAAAGAGTTGAATGGGCCTGACCTACACGGGATTTGGCCATCAAGTAAAACAAATTAACATAATGGGTTTGCCATTCTAAAACAAACTATTTTCTCTATCATAAGATATATTATGCTATTATTTTATATATTAGTGGCTAAAATATAATGTATTTTAAAGTTATTCAATGGTTCAACCTCGACCGTCCCAATTAGTTCAATTTTTATGATTTCAAATATATATTATGTAAGTATTTGATATCATAATGATTAAATTATAGTGTATTTCATAGGGAATCGTTTGATATTTGTTAGTAAAAACTAAACAGAAAGATCTATTTGGTTATTTTTAACATTAAAACGATCCTAAACATTTTCCGTTTCCTTTAGAATTTCTATGGTTTTATTCCCGAATCAGTGATGTGCAAATGGTGAATTGCAGTCATCTCTTTTCTTTCACTATTTTTTATTTTCAAATAGAAAGTTGAAAACTAAGAATCATTAGAGTTTGGCATGGGTCGGTCAAACATGCTGAATTTCAAGTTTTGGCCCGTTTTGATCAAGTCTAATTTATAATCATGTTGTTCCCCGATACCCGATAAAAATCTCAATCCAAACCAGTTTGGCAGGTGAGTCCGTGTTTACCACCATTTTCTAGGGATACAGAAACGACGATTCCTATCCCAAATCGTATTCTTCGTTCTTGATTTCTTTAGATTTTATCATGGCCTGGCAAAAAGCAGAAAGCACAATGACGACAAGATGAAAGTTTTATAAAGCAAATTAATCGGTCAACAGGCCGAGTAAAAGCTAGCAACGATTGTGAGATGCTCATTTCCCGAGAACCGGTGGGACAGGCGAGTTTTTATTCGATTTTCTGGAATTTGGTTTCTGTAAAACTTACTCCACCTCATCATACTACCAGAAACAATATTGTTTCACAAGGTAACATGTACTTAATTTTGTTTCATAAGGCTAATTTTTGATTCGTTGCATCATTCATGTCTTTTTCCTGCTAAAGTTTACTATTTTTATCACGTGTTTCCCAAAAAGAACTATACGACAGTAAGCTATACACCCGATTACATTACCAAATTTCATACCTCACCTTCCTCCGGCCAACTGATGGGGCCACGCTGATATATACTATAATCCTCTGTATTTTATTCACTTTTCACGATTCAATCTTCCATAATCAAAGATTCTAGCATAGCTTCTGACTTTATTTTTGGGAATTTTAGGTCGTCTTTGTTTGTCAGGTAAGTACGATGAAGTTTGTTTTCAAATTAAACGTATAAGTAGTCACTAGCCTGCTAAGTAGAGCAGAAAATCATACGATGAGTTATTCAATTAAACATTATTTGTTATGTCATCAAATGATTAATTAAGATGTATGAGTCACATTACTACTAGCTAATATATGTGTCTCACATTTGGAGGATGTCAACCCCGTCAGACACGCGTATACATGATGACTCAACACATCCTTCCTCCAATAATATATGGTAGAGTTTTGTCTATTTTTCTTCATTTCAAATTTCCTACAACGAGAGTGAAAATAGGAAGGGTATTTTTGTTTTTACAATTAATTATTTATTTCATATAAAAAATATCAATATCAGAATTTGAACCCAGTTCTCTTCAAACAAAGACAACAATCATAACCAATAACACTAAACATATTTGTTGTGTCCTTTTTAATACAAAACATACACGAAGTGATACTTTGAAAATCGGTGGACTATTCCATCATGATTAGCAAGCCCAGTAAGTCTATTGTATGTTATTTTATATAAGTTTACTATTTCATATAAAAAATATCAATATCAGGATTTGAACCCAGTTCTCTTCAAACAAAGACAACAATCACAACCAATTACACTAAACATATTTGTTGTATCCTTTTTAATACAAAACATACACGAAGTGACACTTTCAAAATCGGTGGACTATTCCATCATGATTAGCAAGCCCACTAAGTCTACTGTATGTTATTTTATGGTGCTTGATACTGCAATTTTAATATCAAAGTTTCATGTATTTTTATGGAAGAGACTATTCTATTACTGCGTGTTGTCTCCTTGCATTTTTCAAATTATATTTAAATTTATTACTTTTTTATCTTTATTCTTAAATTTAGAGGATTTATATTTAAATCCTCTAAAATTCTCTCCATCGCTCAATAGTTTGCTCCCCTTTCACTTTACAAGTCTGCCTTTGAAAATCAATCTTCCGGCATCTCTTGGCATTACGATTTTATTGTTAGGGATTTAAACTGAGCAAGTAGAAGATTTCAACTCCGATATCAATCTATGGCGAATAGAATGGAGTTGCAAAAGGGAGAAATTATACAATGCTATATAGTATTGGTGCTATAGGTTTTTGCCTTTATGGTACAATTTAAAATTGTACATTTACGTTATGGTATAACTTCAGATTGTACCTATACTTTTTTGTACAAATTCTTTTATGGTACAACTTGAACTTGTACATTTATGTGATGGTACAACTTCAAGTTGTAAAGTTGTACCATAACATAATGGTACAAATTGATTTATGGTACAACCTAAACTTATACATTTTATGTTATGGTACAACTTTGAGTTGTACATTAAAGCACCAATGCTATATAGCATAGTAGAAGTGCTCTGCAAAAGGAGGATTAGAAATTGAATTTTTGGTTGAAACATATGCCTCTTGAGATTGAAGATAAAGTTTATAAAAATTTGATTGTACAATACATAGTGGTGGCTATTGGATCTTTAGGTCTATGGTTTTTGAAGATATCACAACTTATTTCTATCTTAAAACGAGAAATCATTGATTGATTTACTAAATTAGGTCTGTCGATTCCTTATTCAACCTACTGGACTGATAGATGAGGAGTGTCTAATTTTGTTCCTTATATTTTGATAGAGTCTATTAGTATATTGGAGGTAACCATAATTTTGGCGTTTGTTCTCAAGTTTTTATGGTCCCCTCTTAGCTGAATTGTTAGTATATAGTTGACTTGAAACAACAACTCTCCGTTTCTTTTTGATTAGTGGCATATTGTTCTAAATGAAAGCATTGAGCCTTTATGTAGGAATGCCAGGTTTAAGATTTAGTTTCGAACTATCTATGGTTCGTGTGGGAATTTCAGTGAGTTTTTCTACTCTATCTTTCTTGACAATCAACTAACCAATAGCATTTTACCAGAGACTTAATTATCATTATGAAAATGAGATCGATGATATATTTTTTATATTTTATATTCTTAAATGATGATGAAATTTCTTCAAATGTTTGACCTATATATTCTTTCTTTATGTATCATCAATTGAAAGATTGTCAATAAAATTATACGGGTTGATAGATATAAATGTAATTTAAAAATATAAATAATCAAATATGAATATTCCGGCCATAATCAAATATGAATATTCCGGCCAACGGGCCGGGTTATAAGCTAGTATAATAATAGGTTAAGACAAAACAACATTCGAGTTTAATACTTCAAAATGCTTAAGTATGAGATCTAGCGAAGGGTTGATCTGAATACTAACTGTCAGCTAATAAGAGTGAGGCTTTTTGTCAAAAGGAAAAAAGAGCATGAAACAACAATCAGAGGTTCCTAAGGCTTTGTGTTTGAGTTATGTTCTTAAATAAATGAAATAACCCATGAAAAATAATTAGGTAGAACGGGACATCAACTAATAGTAAATTATATAAAAAATACAAATTATGATTGTCGAAAGGTCCGTCTATGCAAAATCCATCGTATATGGACTAAAAGATCATTTCCAATGGCAGCGATTGCAGAAAGATACATGAGACCTGTTGATTTTAGTTATCAAAAGTTCGTGCACGCTTTTTCAACAGAGCAGCCAATATAAATAAATAAATTAAACTCTCGTATCATATGCTGAATATTATCACATACCGAAACTTTACACATAACTTCCTCATCTATTTTAGTAGTTACATAAGTTAAAAGTACAACAGAGCCCCAAACAATGACACAACTTTTACTCTCTTCTTTTCCTTCATTCAAGGATTTGCAAATAATCCACACTAATGATATTTGAAGTGATAACATAAAAAAAATAAAAATTTATAGCTTCTTTTTGAACTTCATATGCTGAGTGATTTCCTACATACATTTGTCTTGCTGTTTGCTTGAATCCTGTCCAAAAATTGCAACCGTGGGGTTCCACATTGGGCCGCATATGTCAAGGATTGCAGGCCGCTGAATCTGATCCAGCCTACAAAATACACGCAGACATATAAGCAGGATCCACATAGCAGGATCCATTTAGAGATACCCAATGACTCAGGTCTCAGGGTACATGTGATTCAACAAATGTGGATCGCAAAATGCTTAATTTAAGAATCACTCATTATTCCATAATTCTAGTATGCAACGAGATCATAGTCTAATCTAAATCAGATATAAGAAATAGACAACAAGAGAATACATTTTTTTTAAAAGAAAATGACAACTGGGTTTACATATGTTTTCTTTTAGTAAAACCGCACCAACATTGGACCTATGGTCGAATTGGTTGTTCGAACATCCATTAAATGTAACTAACTACTATTGAGTGGTCGAATTGGTTGTTCGAACATCCATTAAATGTAACTAACTACTATTGAGTGGCCATGCATGCAAAAATATTGACTCAGAAGTTAAAGGTTCAAACATTTTCAACCTCAATCATGCTATACGCGGAGTGTGGAATTTATGTATTGTCACTAGAAACATAAATCTATATATAGGACCTCACCCCAACAGAAATTTGGAAAGTTTTAAATAAGCATTGTAATCTTTTGAGTTTACTCTTCTATATCTATTGACTCATTATATCGTGTACCTCGTCACAGATTAACTAAGTTAACTCCAACATATCCATTTAACGCGCTCAACCCAATCATGGATGGACAAAGCAGAGATTGTTCAGTCTAGAAACATTGGTTGCAAGACTTTAACAGAGAGAGTTTAAATACATAAGGTAGTGTTAACAAGTCGAATATCACATGTAATACATGTCATCATCAGAATAACAAGACTGTAAGCCATGTTGACTAGTACTACTGCTTACCACACAGCCATGAACGTCATTGCACCCACAGAGCAGCTTCCCATTCAGAGTGTCCATAGCTTGAAACACTCCTCCACCTTCACTTCTCTGTCCACCCCCAAACAAAACAACACATTCAGTCACCTTCCTCAGAAATAATTTATTTCACTGCACAAATCGAGTTACTGAAATCAATTGATTCGAAACAAAACGAGTACCTTGTAGTAGTCGACGGCCAAGAAATTAGCCCATCGGTCCCCCGCAGCAGCTTCACAAGTGGCAACCATGTCCATCACACCCCCAGAGTTATCCCCACAAGCAAGTGCCTTCATCGGCGTCGACCTGAAGTAGTTCATCAGCACCAGCGACTTCGTCGTGTCGTTCATACCCGAAGATTCCGCCCTGTTCGGACAGCTCCCCGATTTCATCCCACCATCCCCATCTGGCCCCCCCAATTAAAAAAAATTGACAATCAAGTCCTCCTCTGCCATCTCAATCTATGAACTGAACTGGGTTTTGAAATACTGACATTGGTTCTCGACCATGTAATTCCACTGGTAAGCGATGCCCTCGCTCGATTCCTTGGCCGAAATCGAGGTGAAGACGAGGAGGCGCTGGTTGTTCTTCACCATGTCGCTGACGAGCGGCCAGTCGCCGCCGTTCTTGGGCATGCTGGAGACAGGGAACCAGTACGGCATGAGCCCGGCGTCGGTGAAGACTTTGGTCAGGCCTTTGTCGGCGTTGACGTAGTCTTCGAGGATGATGGTGACGATCTCCGATGGGTTTGCCGACATGAAACCTTCGATCTCCTTCAAGAAGTCAATTGCTGGACCCTGTGTTTTGTTATAGCGTCGGGGAAGTTAATTTACATCAGGAAGTTGGTTTACAAGAAGAAAGGGAGAAACAGGGGAGGGTTTTGGGGATTACGAAGGCAGTGAAATCGTAGCACTTGCCGCCGAAGGAATGGCACATCCAAACGTCGCCTTGGAAATCGTAGACGTCGAGCATTAGTGCCCTGACTCCATTCTGATGGAGAAAGAAAGAGACCCATCATCAGGTTTTAGTTAATGGATACAAAAACAGAATTTTGGAGTTAAAACATTAAAAAAAAAACATATGCTTATACATGCTCATTGCTTAATCATTTGATCGAGAATCAACATTATAGATGTACTGCCATCATGAACTCATAAAAATCAGTCATTTATACGCGTAACAACTATCCGATTCTCGATGTAATGAGTGAATACGTTTAGTCTGAATGCTTATGCTTGCTTTGGTAGCCAAATTAGTTTTTTTTATTAGTTTTTAGGTGAAGTACATGATGACTTACGTTAAGCTGGGTGGTGATGCTATCTTCCTGATTCGTTTCAGTGACTCGAGGTATCGGAGTGTGCTGCGGATACCCATCGATGGCGAATGCATTGTGGGTTGTCAAGAATGAATATTTGTTGAAGGGCAGAGAGTTGTTCTGTTTCACCAACCATAAAATTTGATTAGTTGGGATAGGAAAACATGAGAAGTATACGAGAGGAGCAAGCAAAGCAACTCCTAATTCTTCAATGTTCATATTCAGATTCCCGGCCCTTTAGCCCAATCTGTTTTGAAGGGCCTAACTAGAAGAAAATGACAATGAGAACATCTTTTAGTAAGGCCCAACAATTCTTTGGGTTTCATGAGCTAATCTAGTAAAAGAAACAGAAAAACAGTAATCGTGGGCCTTCAGCCGCGTTCGAAATTGGGAATGGAAAATTGAAAATACGCTTTTTTAGTGTCATTTGAGAAATATGTTTGAAAATGGGTTTAAAAGTTCAAAATATATAGAAAAATCAGAAAAAATTAATATATATATAATATTCTGAGAAAATTAAAATTTTCATAGATTATCTCCTAAGACTCAAACATTTGATCAACATAATTTTTTATATTCGAAACACCGATGGACTACACAATTTGTGATTACTAGTGTTTGCAAAACCATACTGATGGTATTACTGGGAAAATTGCTTGTCAGAGTCCAAGAGTAGGCGATATTAACAATATGAAACCACAAAACAATTATTTCATTACAAAATATACTATTATTAATTTTTCCGATATATAACATCCAATACAATTTTACAATTTTGGGGTGTCCCCTGTCAAAGCCCACAGCACAAGGGAAATTCAATATGTCTGACTCTTTCACTCTTAATCCATCCCTTTTGTCTACCAAATTGGTTGGTACTCCGCCCAACTACTTGGAGATATCTGCCAGCCTTGTTTTCATTTTCAACCAAATGTGAAAAAGAACCAAGTCACCAACCAACTATGTGAACATTCCTAGGAGAATGTCACTGGTTCCCACCTATACTAATGACAAAAATCCCACTTTGACCTTTAGGATGTTTTGATTTGATCATTTGGTACATTTTAACACTTAAATTTTTTTGTTACCTTGATACGTTAATTATGATTATTGTTACGTCTTCAAATTCTAGCAAATTAATAATATCGCGCGCAATGTTCAAAGGTAGAAATTCATACACCAAATTAACGAATTCGTACCAAATGATCAAACTTGACATTTTCTATCATCTGTCATTTCTCAACCTTATCCTCCCGGAAATTCTTGTGAATTACGTACAAGGGATGAATTGATGATTTCTAAACAACAAGAACAAGCTTTTCCGTCCTTTTTAGCAAAAAAACACAAAGTGATCGGCAAGTGCGGTATCTTTTTCAGATATGGAAAGTGAACCAATTTTGAAGGGAAAGACAAAGAAAAACAGAGAAGGAAGAGGGAAACTTTTTTTACCAGGAGCTGGAACTGGTTTGTGGTGGTGGATCTAACGCAAATGGCGCCGGACGTTACTTTCTCCAGGCAACTGAAACAGTAGAGCCCTGCTCCACAATCTTGGTCCGACGAACATTTATCGCCCACCTACATACAAAAGCATCAATTAAACCCAATTCCCCCCTGCTTCTTTGGAAGAAGAAGAAGAAGAATTGAAATCAAGAACAGGGGTGAGAGTGAAACAGAGTTTGTCTGCCTGACCTTGCCTTCCCCCGTTGAGCACCCAAAAGCCATGATTAGCGCCGCCGCCAACAACACCCAGCTGATCGGTTTCATCATACCTGAAGTAGTGCCCATCGGATCGGATTACTGCCCCGATTGGTGGTGTTGCTGGGTGGGCGAAGGTGGGAAGAAAGAAAGTGTTCTTTCTTTCTTCTCCCTGTGGCCGATGGATGGATGGGGAGAGAGATGGAGATTTTGATTCAGTGTGTCTGGTTTTATAAGAGGGTTAGATCTTTGGCATTCGCTGTCACGAGGCGCGAAGCTTCATTCAGAACAAAACAGAGAGGGGGTAATAACTAAGCTTCGTAAGAACCAGATATGGCGGATGGCTCTGTCCTGGATACCATTTGCTGTCTTATACACAAAGTACGGGTCTTGATTTTTTTGTGGGGAATGTGGGAAAGGGTTTGAGTTGGGTGATCAAATCATGGAAATGGGGATTTGCCGTTCTCGCCAAAATTGGTATCAAGCTAACAGCTAGCCATTGATTGCATCATAAATATGGGTGCAATTACAACAAGATTTGGAAATGTTTATGGATAATTAATTATATCTCTATGCCACGTTTTGTTCCGTATTTTAGATTTCATCACAAAGTATCAAAACATCGGTCAAGGAATATTCAATCCAAAATCCCAAAACTTGATTTCAGCAAAATGAAAGAACCTGAAACGGCAAAACTTGTGAATAATGTTGGCTTTATTATTCTTAAATAATTTTTTTGTATATGAACAAGAAATGGATACTTATCCTAACAAATAGGAAAACGAACTTCCAAAATTGGATATTCGTGCGTATAAATTGTTCAGTATAATGCCCCAACTTGGTAACTCCAATACTTCCTCATTTCTCTATGAAAGAATTTCTACTAATTATACACAAGTGTGCATATGCTCATAAACTGTGTTGTCAAAATGTCTGAACATCTCTTTCTCACTTATCTCCCAAGCCCATCAAGCTCAAGAGCGCAACTTTAGCCGAAGCATAACAACACCAACAACAAGCCAGGAATCAAAGTGCTCCACAGGCCCAAGAAATCAGATTTACGGCCAGAATTTGGCAGGAAAGGATATGAATCCGGAGAGGGTAGAATACACTCATCTCCATTAAAGTACACCTTTCGAGGAAACGCCCACCCTTGCCGCAAGCTGAAGGTGTTTGCATCCTTCTGCAGTAGGAGCTCTGACTGAACATTCCCTAGTGGCCCCGCTTCCATTAGCACGTCGTTGAAGAACTTCATCCCATAGAACATCCCCGTGTCATCTGCAATCAGCAATTCAAAACCCAGTTAACGAAACTCAGTTATTCGTGAGAAGTACTTATATACGGATATCATTATCCATTTGACTCACTGATGGATTCATAGGGAACCAGAGGCTTGTAATCAAAGCTGAAGACTTGGGTGACATTGTTGAGATTGGGGTGCTGGACGACCAGAGTCCACAATGTGTAATTCATTCGGTAGTTGAAGTTGGTGACCGAAACTTTTACACGCCAGTACTCCTTGTAGTTGGTCTTGACGTGCCAATGGACTCGAACCGGGCACATATGGTGCGTGCACTGTAACAGTGAGGTGTTGTCCTTTCTTGGCTTGTGGATCCCAGCCATGCTCAGAATCTTGGCGTCGTTACTGATACATTGAGCGCACAAGAAAGTTAGCGATGAGCATGCGACACTGAAATTCGATCTGTTGAACTTCTCTAGTGACGACGAAACTCACTTGACGCATGTGTGTTTGTTTTCACAGCCACAAGCACATGAGGGGCAAGGAGTGATGGTGTCATTGTAGAAGGACGATAGGGACACACAACAACTTGGATGTTTCCTTGCTAGAAACTGAGAGTATGTACAAGTGACGTTCCAAGTCACTTCATTTCCACATGTCAAAACAACCACACGTCAATCTAATTGCACTGTAATCCTCAAGTAACAAAGTAGTTAGTAGAAGTGACAAATTACAATCTAAACAAATTGGAATAAGAGAGAGTTTTTGGACATTACTGAGTGCCTGAGTTTTCCTGCGGAGATCAGGAGTGAGGAACTTAGTGGAAGGCACAACCTTAGCAGGGCCGCAAGTGTAGCCAGGTCCAGGACCAAGCAAGGTGAAGTTCTTGGGCACTTTCACGGTCTTGTTCGACGTCCCCGCCTGCCCAACGCTGATCTGGAACTGGGAAACCGCCGCCGATGGATCCTGCCCCCACGCCGCGACCACACCGCCTTTGCAGCAGTTCGTAAACTGCTGGTTGTAAGGCACACCGGGGAGCAAGTCCACCACCGTGGGGGTTTTCTTGCAGCTGTGGGGGATGTTGCCTTTGAATTTCGAGCAGTCGCCTTGCTCTGTTGCCTGTGCTCCGTTCATCGCCCATATCACTTCTTTCTTCGCCCACGTCCAGCCCATTGTCCACCCTGGATTCATTATGTGCCTGTATAGCTGGAAGTTGTTCAATGTCACAACCGCCTGTGATGATGATGGGAGGAGGAAGAAAGAAAAAAAACAGAGTAATTGTTAGTTCCAATCTTACAATGTGTTTTGTTATTTTAGGTTAATGCTGCTCTTGGCCAAGTTAATGCTCTTACCGTGTACCCGTCGGCTGTCCAAGATACAATGTCCCATTTGATTGTGATGTTTCCGGTGGGATCCAATGGATCATATGCAGCTGTAAAACAGAGCAAAAAACAGAGTCAAAACAGAGCACAACGGTAAATAAATTAAGTGAAACCGGAAGAGTTGATTTCCCTCTATAATGCGGAGAGATTGAGCAAGATTGCTGTGAAGTTCTCACCCGCACAAGTGAAAAGCAGCAGAAGGGAGACAATTGGCACTGCGATTCTGATCATCTTGGAAGAGAGGGGCGCCTACTGCAATATCTGGAAAAGCAGAGGTGTTCTTCAGCTTTAATGGGAGAGATGACTTGGGAAACAAAGGAAGTCAGGGGGCACAACAGAGCGGCCTAACTACTGGTTGTTAAGCTTGGTTTGTTGTATTATATACAGAGCACATGTTCATGGCTGGCTGTGTCACAGTCTGTCCGATTCTGGAACTTCTTTTTTTCTTTTTCTCCAGTTGCGAGCTTTTGAAGCAAAGTTACGTGACGAATTGGGGGGGCGGAGATACACGGAGTTGTTCCGAGGTTAACATCGCAACGGTAGTGGGTTCTAGTTGAATGCGACTGATGCATTTCTTTGATCATGAAGCAAAAACAGCACAAAAGTTTTCTCATGTGTCAAAATTCTGTTTGTCATAAAAAGGAAAATGATGGATCGTAATATCCAATTTCTTCATTCATTTTTTAATTTTAAGTGTTAAGCAATGGTTAAGACGTAAGAAAATATTCACGACGTATTCATTTATGGGATGACTAAAACTTTGATTAGACTGGTTTAGATATTTATGTGTTTATAATTTCAGATTTCGGTCAATCAATGCGTCGATACATCTTTATATGTTTGGAGGTGTCACATGAGAGGATGTGGGGGGGGGGGGGGGGGGGGGGGGGGGTTCATGGACCCAACTTGAAAATAAAAAGTAAAAATTGTATGGATTAGTGTTATATAATTTCAATTCCACGAAATTTATATAAGTCTTCTTACAAATTTGCTTTCTAGGATTAATCCGCTCGAAATTTTGATAGAAGGACAAATATGTGTGCTACTAGTTGGTTCTTTCCAAAATTTTCGATCCAGACAAATGTAACGGCTTATTCTTATCAGTCATGTATAATTGACCATATATTTAATTATATGCAACTATATGGATTTGCAAAGAGGTAAACTTAATTAACAAAAAACACAAACATACTAATAAACAAACTATTTGACTCATCAACCCCAATTCGACCAATTTCTTATTACAACAATGCCTAAATGACAAAACTATTTACTATCTATCCCAAAATCGTTAAAACTAAAAGTCGTTGAAGGGATAAACAAGTTTAATTACTTTGATAATTTAACATATTAGTACGCCTACTCAATCATTTTATCTCACAGTTAAAATCTGTTACGAACAAAAATGTTTATTTTTCTAAAAGTTAACATATATAAATTATAGGGAGCACATCCATAGCTAGACAGACCATATATATGTATTACTGCAATTTGATACGCCATGCTGCCGGAGGCTTAAAATCCCCTGTTTTGGACAGCCAACTGTATTTGAACTCCAGCCCACTGGAAACATGTAGTATCTTAGACTTGTTGAATGTATTGCTACGACGAGCCAACATGTTATTATTATTATTATTATTATGACCAATTCAAACGCAGGAACAAATTTCCAGACTAGAAATATCACACCGCACACACACACATATATATATTAACCACAAGAACTTGTGTACACAGTATAATCTGTTTGATCAGTGGGAAATTACAGAAAGCAGTGCCTTAGCTTAGAAATGGGTTCTCGTTGGATGAAACCAGAGGCAAGCCATCTCCCTCTGTCTCTCTGTCACAAACTTTTTCTGTTTCAATGAATCAATTCTACATGAAGTTTTGGGGTTAATCTTCTTGCGCTGTCTACCTGCAGGTTTACCCGCTGCTAGCTGCCATGGGATTTGTGGTGACGATGGTGGGGTTCCAGTTGAGCAGGAACCTTGTGCTCAACCCTGATGTCAGGTTCAAAGCTAATTAATTAATTAAGTCCCTCCTTAAACCATGTTTAATTCCTTAATCTGTTGTCTCATTGATTAAGTTGATTGATTGTGGTGTGCACAGAATCAACAAGAATAAGAGGCTGATGGGGGTGCTGGAGAACGGAGAGGAAGGGGAGAAGTACGCCGAGCATGGTCTCCGGCGGTTCCTCCGCACGCGGCCGCCGGAAGTCATGCCCACTCTCAATTCCTTCTTCTCATCATCGTCGTCCGACCAGAAATAAAAGCCTTCTTTCAGTTGAAGCATAAAAGGAAAAAATAAGTCTTCTGTTGTTACTATAATTTTTTTTTTATGTATCAATAAATAATCATTCTCCTTAAACGCTGCTCAATATTGCAAACAGTGTACCTGTATTGACTAGGGAATAGGGATGCAACTTGCAAGTAGCTAACAATACACATTATTAGAGGGTCATTATTCGAGTGCAATCAAAACTTCTCGTTTAATTAGACACCATATCGACTTATTTGATTGACCAATTGACATCTATTTACGAATAATTTGGAAATCGTTACGGTATCAGTATCTCAATGTCAAATAACGAATTTCTGAACATTAAATAGCATTTTGAATTCAATCTCAATCCCAACATAAATTCGGCATCCCATATCCAATCTCTAATAGTACTTGGTCCGATATCGGTATACCAAATATCAAATTAATTATTTTCAAAAATTAACAATCAAATGTGCAAAAGTAAATTGTTGATGCCTTGAAACTCCCACTCCGCGCCCCGCGCTCCAATCTCCGTAGCTCTCTCCTGCGGACGCACTCCTGCACCCACACGAGCACCTAGCGGGCCAACCTGGTCCGTTAGCACTCCGACGCTCAAGTGAGAAACCACCTTTAGAGAGAGAAGTGAAGGAACAGTTCTAGTAAGAGAAGCAAAACTGAGTAAATGAGGTTCACCTACTTGACTATTTATACCCGGGGCGAGATCGACCGGTATCCATCGCTCTCGCCCTGTGTCAGGCCCGCCATAAATGCACCGTACTTCCCTCGCATATGCGCCTCGACCATCTGACACCGCGGTCAGAGGTCCGAGGCGCATGACATCACTAGGTCAGCCTTTCGTACACTTTCGGCCGTTGGCTGCTTTTGTCCCATGCGCCCTACGTCAGGTGCCCGATCCCACCTGCCTCCTACGTCACTTAGGCCACGTAAGCCCTTGCCAGGGTGCTTTCCACCCCAAGACCCTTGCCCCCATGAGCTTTTCTAGGCTCCTTTGATTGGGCCCACACCTGCATCCCATCAGCACCATTCTTTGGGCCTTCCCTTTCATGTTTCTCCTTGGCCCATACCCGTTCCCCCAACAATTGCCCCCCAGTTAGGCGCCTAACTCCCAAGGTTAGGGGCCTGACTGTATTCACCTCCTCTAGGGTATGTACGCCCCTCTCGTTGCTCTTCCGCCTCCTTTACGATGTTTATGCGCCCCTCCCTGCTCCTTCGCGTGCCCCTCTCTGATCCGCCATGCGCCCTTCCCTTCACACTATACTTCTCTTTTGCTCCTTTATCACTACTGATTACTTTATATATTTTTTTTCTTTTTCTCTTTTTACTATTATATATTTTCCTGCGACTGTTCCTCTTCCGCCTTTCTTTCCGTGCCACTGTGACCCTTGCGATTCCACTCTCTCTCCCCCCCGATCCGTTCGTGATTCAAAATTCAAATTTTGGGATCACTAACGGATTGGGGAAGCCTCTTCGCCTTCCCTCTCTCTCCCCTTCCTGGCGCGCCAATTGTTGATGCCTTGAAACTCCCACTCCGCGCCCCGCGCTCCAATCTCCGTAGCTCTCTCCTGCGGACGCACTCCTGCACCCACACGAGCACCTAGCGGGCCAACCCGGTCCGTTAGCACTCCGACGCTCAAGTGAGAAACCACCTTTAGAGAGAGAAGTGAAGGAACAGTTCTAGTAAGAGAAGCAAAACTGAGTAAATGAGGTTCACCTACTTGACTATTTATACCCGGGGCGAGATCGACCGGTATCCGTCGCTCTCGCCCTGTGTCAGGCCCGCCATAAATGCACCGTACTTCCCTCGCATATGCGCCTCGACCATCTGACACCGCGGTCAGAGGTCCGAGGCGCATGACATCACTAGGTCAGCCTTTCGTACACTTTCGGCCGTTGGCTGCTTTTGTCCCATGCGCCCTACGTCAGGTGCCCGATCCCACCTGCCTCCTACGTCACTTAGGCCACGTAAGCCCTTGCCAGGGTGCTTTCCACCCCAAGACCCTTGCCCCCATGAGCTTTTCTAGGCTCCTTTGATTGGGCCCACACCTGCATCCCATCAGCACCATTCTTTGGGCCTTCCCTTTCATGTTTCTCCTTGGCCCATACCCGTTCCCCTAACATAAATACTTCTCCGCAACTACACAAACTATTTTAAAAAATAAATAAAAACAAGTAATGATGCCGATACTCGTGCAAAATAAATGAAGAAAAATCTCAAGTATAATAAAGCAAATTAGAGAAAGTTTAGGAAGCACATTAACAAACTAAAGCAACAACTGAAAGAAAGATGGGTGACTGGCCAACCCATGAAGCAAAGACAGCCCAAAAGATTTCTCTTGTGTCAAAATTATATTTCCCAAAAGAGGGAAAATGATGGATCTTAATGCTCAATTGCTCTTTCAATTTTTGTTTAAGCATGGTGAAAGACAAGCAACCGTGAGTTATTGATCAACTGGATGGCTATAGCCTATAGGGTTGATCAGGCTGGTTTAATAAGTTGTGTGATATTTTTCGTCTCTATTAGGACAAAAGACTCGTTTGTAAAAGCACAAAAGATATATGACCAGTTTGTAAGATTAGGTCGATGTAATTAGGTTAATAGAGGTAACATTGTATAATTAAGGTGAATTTCCTACCCCCACCCTCTCACTCGAGAGAACCACCATATTAGAGATCCGAGCACCAGGGTAAGACGCGGCGGCAACATGAGGAAAGGATGCGTAATCTGATCAACTCCACATCCCAACAAAGTGATGAGAGAGAAAGTGATGAGAGAGAAAGTGAGCGGAGATGGCCATGAGAGAGTGAGAGATCCAGAGCGTGTGAGCGCCAAGGGTGGGGGGTCGCTAACGAATGGTCTTTCGTCTTTCCGTTCGTGCAGGTCGCAGGTGTTCAGGTCTAGTGGTGGCGGCGGCGTACGTCGGGAGGTGTGCTCGCGGAACGTTTGGATCGGCAGCAAGCTTGTATCAATTTCTAGGGAAGAATGTGGACCGAGGTTTTGGTATCGTATCCGTGTGAAGGAAGGGAGGAGAAGCTGGTCAGTCCTGTTAAGTGAACTCCACCTCTCCTGGCTTCAGGGCGTTTTGCAAACGTCAGCGATGAATGGATGGCGGTTTGGTTCCGGGTACGTCAAGAGGAGGGGGGAGCGTGTGATTCATGTTGGAAAGGCTACCACCAGGAAGGGAGCTTTTCTCCAAATCTCGGAATCAGTTAAGAGTGGACGTGTTTTCAAAATCCTCGTCCCATCTTCCGGGACCGGGAAAGGATGGGCTATTATGATCTCCTTGCTTCAGGATTTCTTCCAGATTGAGCGTTTGCACCGCGACAGGTTTGTTTTGGACAGTTCGTGCAATAAATCCGGCCTGGCCGTCCCTGCGCAACAATCTTATGCCGACGTGGTTAAGGGTGGGGGTTTTTACGGTGCCGGGAGGTGTATGATTAGAGGAACGGGTGGGGAACGCTTTATCGAAGTGTATAAGGACGGTGTGGAGGAGAGGCGTGAGTTCCTTGGCAGGAGTCTGGTGATTCGGTTCCATCCCACGACCGATGAGGTGTTCTCTGCTGAATCTGCTCATGGTTTCGTGATATGGGCAACCAAGACTTGGGCCATTGATGCTAACTACGGTTTCGAATGTATGAACGGCGGGAAATGGATCCTCACTTGTCCAAGCATTCAACAGGCTCTTCGCATCAAGGCTTTTGACCAGTGTAGATATAAGAGTTTCGTCATGGATATTTCCCATTGGAGTGAGATCTCTCTGAAGCATGACGTTTCATCAGCACGGTGGGTCATGGTGTCTGGGATTCCGGTACACTTGAAGAGCGTTAATTTGATAAGGAGCATTGGTGAGTTTTGTGGGTCGTTGCTAGAGATAGATTGGAATCATTGGACCTCCGACGTGATCAGGCTTGGAGTCAGGGTCGTCGGAGATTTACCGGAGCGTATCCCTATCCGCTTCGGCGCTGACTGTTATTGGGTCAAGGTATCTCCGGTGCTGCACGCCGGTGAATCCTCCGATCCGAGTTTCCGTGCGAGAGGGGATTTGAATCGGCCCGCATCGGTTAGCGGCTCGATGCAAAAGGGCGAACGTTGCATGGGGGTAGTTCATTATGGAGCGCGCCGCCCGGAGAGTGGCGCTTTGGTTTCCGTTGCGCAGCCAGCAGGGGTGAAAAGTTACTCTCTTTATAATTCCGCTATGAGACACGTTTGGGTCCGCAAGCATGGGCCTATTTGGTATGGGCCGAGGCCACCGAACCCTTCTGGGCCGGATTTGTCAGGCTTGGAGAGTAATTTGATGGTGGTGCCCAAGGCCACGGCCAGAGGACTGAGCCTCACTTGTCCTCGTTGGTTTTCTGATTTTCTGTCCAATATCATGATGGAGAGCCCAATTACCTATATTGTTCCCTGCCCCAGCCCGTTTGTCTGGCTGTTCAAGGTGGTCCTGCTAAAGAAGAGTTGGTTATTTGATTTCCCTGCCCCTCACTCCATGTCCATAATTCTTGATCCGAGCGGCGAGTCTACTGCCTCGATCTCCGTCATCGCCACGGGGCCTTTCTCTTCAAGCTCTGTTCCATCCCCAGCTAGCTCCGAGTTTCCCTCCCCGGAACTCTCTCCGCAGTCCCTCGAAAGAGCTTCGCCGACTTTGACGGGCGGCTCATTTTCCCCCCCACAATCACCGATAAGGAGCTCTGAGGATTCTGGCGCTATGGATGAGTTGCCTTCCCCGTCGTGTATTCCCGACAGTCAAGAAAAGGAGTGGGAGATGGACAAATTTCCTTTCGATGTGGACAGTCTAATCGATGCTAGTCGCGCTATGGGAAGGCTATTCAACCTAGTTCAGGATGATGGGGTCGATCAGACTGAGGAGGTCATTGTGGAAAAGGCTCGGGCTATGCATCATAGAAAGGTTAGATCATCAAGGTCCAGATTAGAAATGGAGCAGCATCGGCTAGGTCCAGTTGTTCCACCTTTGACTGGGCCTCGCAGGATTAAAAGGAAGGTAGGGATTGACAGCTTTACTAGTAAGTAATGGGTTCTTCTATTATTGTGTGGAATGTGAGGGGGCTTGGTGATCTGGATAAGAGGGCCAGGATTAAACGTATTTTGGGAAGAAGGAAACCTAAAATTGTTGGCCTTGTCGAGACAAAATGGGAGCTGTGTTCGGGTGATTTAGTTTCGAGTATCAGTGGCAGCAGAGAGAGTGGATGGGAGGCAAAGAATGCGGTGGGGAATTCAGGTGGGATTGCTGTTTTCTGGGATCAATCTTTTGTCCGTGCTGTCTCTGCTAGGATGGGGGATTTTTCCCTTAGTATTGACTTTCAGGAGGTCTCTTCTTTGAAGTTGTGGTCCCTGGTTGTTGTCTACGGTCCCCAGGATAGGGAAGAGAAGCTGCGGTTTATCAGAGAGATTCATGATGTTTGTCAGGCTGCTGACCGCCCGATATGCATTGCTGGCGATTTCAATCTTGTTCGAAGTCATGAAGATTACAGGGGGACGAGACGAAATATGAATTTGATGGCTGAATTCAATGAGTGTATTGACAGTGGCGCCTTGCTCGAGCTCCCCCTGGGCGGGAGTAGTTTCACCTGGAGTAGAGGGGATGGTTCTAATTCGCTATCCCGCATTGATAGAGCTTTCGTTAATCCTGCTTTTGACAGTCTTTTTCCTGATTGTAGTTTGACTGCTTTGGAGCGAGTGGAGTCGGATCATAATCCGTTGCTGATTAAGTGGGGCGATTCTAGGAGGATTAGGAGGCCATGGAAATTCGAGAATATGTGGCTCGAGGACGAGAGATTTTATGTGGCTGTTGAAGGTTGGCTTCGTGTACCGATAAGTGGTCGTGGGTGTGCTTTTCGTTGGTCGATGAGATTGCAAGATCTGAAGTCGAAAATCAAGGAGTGGAACAAGAACGTCTTCGGTAACATAGACAGGCAGATTGACACCGCCCTGGCGAACATCAGCAGGATTGATTTGATCGAGGATTCCCGGGTTCTCACTGATTCAGAGCAAGTCGACAGGGACGAGTTCAAGGTCAACCTCAGCAGGCTACTTCAGTTTCAAGAAATCTCCTGGAGACAGAAGTCAAGAGAGGTATGGTTGAAGGGCGGAGATAGCAACACCGGGTTTTTTCACAGAATGGCAAACTATAAGAGAAAGCTGAATTTGATTGAGTGTATTAAGATTAATGGGCTGAGATTTGAAGGCAGGGATGAGCTGGGCAGTGGGGTTGTTGATTATTATATCAACCTGTTTAAAGAGACTTTGTGCCGAAGGCCTTTCCCTGGGAATTATGATGTGAACAAGCTCAACAGTGATGATAATGATGCTCTCATTCAGGTTTTCACCGAGCAAGAAATCCTGGCTGCTTTATCTGACTGTGATGGTTGCAAAGCTCCGGGCCCGGACGGTTTTTCTTGGGAGTTCTACAGGAAGTGCTGGCCGCTTATTCGGGAGGAAGTTATTAATGTACTCGGCGAGTTCCATCGATCAGGATCCCTTCCGAGGTGTGTGACTCACTCTTTCATCTGCCTTCTTCCGAAAAGGGATGTCGTGGAGGACATCAAAGATCTTCGGCCGATTAGTTTGATGGGGAGCATGAATAAATTAATTAGCAAGATTTTGGCTAGAAGGCTCAGCACGGTTCTTCCTAAGCTTGTTTCTGTCAACCAGCATGCCTCAGTTAAGGGTAGGCAAATCTCCGAAGCGGGGCTGATTGCTTTTGAACTTCTTGATAGCCGTAAGAGAAGCAGAAAACCGGGACTGTTGTTTAAGCTCGACATCGAGAAGGCGTTTGATAACGTAAGTTGGGGCTGCCTCTTCAAGGCCTTGTCCGTGTTGGGTTTTTCTCATAAATGGCAGTCGTGGATTCGCGGAGTCATGTGCTCTCCGGCTATCTCGATTCTGATCAACGGAGAAGCAAAAGGGTTCTTCAACTCGCAGAAGGGGCTCAGGCAAGGCGATCCGCTCTCTCCCGGTCTCTTTACGCTCATCATGGATGTGCTCTCCTTTATGTTGGATAAGATGCGCTTGGCTGGTCTCATTCAGGGATTCTGTATGGATGAGACTAATAGGGTGGGTGAAGTGACCCATCTTCTTTTTGCTGACGACACCTTAATTTTCTGTGAAGCCTCTTATGATCAGGTTTTGAACATCCTTGCGACCCTAGTCTGTTTTCAAGCCGTTACTGGTCTCAAAATCAACCTCGAAAAATCAGTTATGATCACTATCGGTGATGTTCCGAACCCGGATTTCTTCGCTGCTATTTTCGGTTGCAAGTGGAGCAAAGAACCGTCAAGTTATCTCGGGTTTCCTCTTGGCGCTAAGGTCAATGCAGTTTCGACTTGGGACCCGGTTATTAGCAAATTTCAGAAGCGGCTCGAGGGGTGGAAAGGTCGTTACCTATCTCTTGGTGGGAGATTGGTTCTTAATAAGGCTGTTCTGTCCGGGCAACCGGTTTATTCGTTCTCCCTTCTACGTGCTCCCGCAACGGTGGTGAAAAGGATTGAGAGTATCCAGAGGAGGTTTGTGTGGAGCGGTACAGGTGACAAGGCTAAAAGTCCTTTGGTTAGTTGGGATTTGTGTAAAGCTTCTAAGTCCAATGGAGGTCTGGGAATTAGAGACGTCGGTTGTTTTAATGAGGCCTTGCTTTCGAAATGGTTGTGGAAATTTGCTGTTGAAAGAGGTAGTTGGTGGAGAGAACTGATTGCAGTTAAATATCCTTCGGGAGCTTCGAGTTGGCAGAGCCAGCGTTGTCGGGCTGGGTTTGGGGGATCTGTATGGGCGAATATTACGAAGGGTTATAAAAGTTTCTGGAAAGCGGCTCACGTCGATCCGGGAGGAGGTGCGTGGGTGTCGTTTTGGAAGGACTGTTGGATTCCTAGCTTAGTTCTCGCTGACGCTTTCCCCAGAGTCGCTGCCGCTACTGCCACTCCCAACGCCTGGATCTCCGACATTGCGACTCCTTCAGACTTGTTTGGTCCCCGCAACCCGAGTCGACGTTTTCTGTTTGTGATATGTATAGGTTCCTGGCCAGCAGCAGATTCCCGGGGGTGGCCTCTTTCCCAGCCGAGTTCATTTGGCGAAGCTTCATTCCAAGCAAGATATGTGCTTTCGTTTGGCTCGTTACCCACAAGAGGGTGCTGACTTTGGACATTCTGCAGAAAAGAGGACTGGTGTTGGCCAACAGGTGTGTTCTTTGCGGCAATCAAGAGGAGTCGGTTGACCATTTGTTCATTCATTGCGCCTTCACTAGAAGTGTCTGGACGGATGTCGCTTTGGAGTGCCATGGATTTAGCCCTCCGAGTGGCGATGTTGCTGCCGCTATGGACGGCTGGAATATGGCCTGTCCGAACAACATCAATGAGTGGATTATTGCCTGCAGTTTCCATGGTGTTTGCTGGCAGATCTGGCTCGAGCGAAACCAACGAACATTCAACGACACCAATCATAGTTCCAACTTTGTGTCCCGAAGAGCTATGAGGTGGACGGTCGAATGGATTGTTGCCCATGGGAAAATTAGTAAAGCGCAGGGGGTGGAGTGGATTTCTGAGCATCTCAGGACTCGGATTATTTAGCTGCTTTTGCTGCTGCGTCCTCTGGATCTTGTTGCGCCCGAGCAATCTTATGGGTTGGCTGGGCTTTGCTGTTGGATGGCTTCTTCTTGCTGCCTGTTGTCCTCCTTGGTATCTTTTTTCCTGTTTCTCTGTTGATGCATAGAGGTGGTCTGGTCCACCTAATGCATGTTGTGGGCTGTTCCCTTTCGATTTGTATTTGTTTCAGTTCTATGCATTGAGGTGGTCTGGTCCACCTATTGCTGGTTGTCGGCTGTTCCCTTCTGTTTTGTTTTGTCTTTGGTTTGTGTTGCTGTAATTTGGTCTAGGATCAGTGCTCGTGATCCTTTTTCTTATCTCTGTACTTTGCTTTTTGTTCATTAATTCAATCATCACCCTTATAAAAAAAAAAAAATTGTTCTGGGAACCCAGCAGTCATACCAAAAAGAAACATTAGCTCCTCCACCTGGATCAAGACACGCTAATGTCCAGAACGAACCATACTCCTTAGAGATGTTAGCCCACACTGAGCTAGAAAAACAACCTCTAACCAGACCAGTCTGTCAAGAAGAAACCAAATTGGGATACACCGTTGCTATACGGCTCATCCACCGTCCATTCTGTGAACAGCGAAGAGGGCTTGAACTCAAGAAAATTAACATAGCAAGAGGGCTTGAACTCAAGAAAATTTGTTGATGAATTCTTTGGGTAGTACTCATCAAATTATAGGGAGCACATCCACAGCTAGACAGGCCATGTACTATTGCAATTTGATATGCCTTGCTGTTGGTGGCTCAAAATCCCTTGTTATGGAGAGCCAATTGTATTCTGAACTCCAGCCTACTGGAAAGTGGAAACATGTAGTACTAGATTTGGGCCCGACCCGATGGTCGGGTTCGTCAATTACATAAACAACAATTACAATTTTATAAGTATGAAATATTTTTTTGTATAAAATTAATCCATATTATTTAATTATTGGGAAACATTCAAAACGAATATACATAATATAATTATCCGACATCCTGACCAATCCATCGACTAAACTAAACAACATATGCATGCCCACTAACAACAATGTCTTCATTTTTCACCAATGAAACATCTATCTCTATCATAAAAAAAAATAGTCTCATCCGTCTTCTCAACATGAACATTATCTTACCTTGATAAAGATTAATTAGTTACTATTTTGAAGATAGAAAATATTTATGGAATACGGATTTGTTTATAGGGGCTAGCCGTGAGATTAACGGTGTGGAAGTGTTATTTAATTATTGTGGGTTTGCTAAAAAATTGTTGTTCGAATAGTATTAGCTTTTATGCATTTTCCTATATATTTGTACTTTATTCATTTAGTTACATTATTAAAGAATAAAAAAAGTTTTAGCTAATCAAATAAATCTAATCTCTCATTATTCTTCCTTTATAATCCTTTCAATTTTGCTCTCTCTAAACCCTAATTGTATTCTATATCCCTCTGAATTTTTATCGATTCTCTCCCCCCCCCCTCTAAATATCTAGTCTCAATCCAGTCTCAATTCTTCCTCATTCGATAATTTATTTATTTCCTTTGTTTTGTTTAATTCTCCTCTAATCATATCTCTGTACTAATCAATCTTGGATTTTATGAAACTTCGACAACTTTGCATTTTATGAATACGCATTGCCATAAGTATTGCTAACATAGTTAGCATTAAAGTGTTATTGACTCATTATATTGAAACCCATATTTATTTCTCCCCATCTTGGATTTTCAATTTATTCACTTTTCCAATGTTTTTGTGGGGATTGGTGGTCGGGTTTGATCTTTGAATCTCACTCGGTGAGGTGGTTCGTCCCCATCACTTTATCACAAAAACAATGATCATGAATCAAATTTATTTATTTTAACTGCTAATTTATAACACATAACAAAATACATAATTAAAATTATGTGCATTTCATCTTAACCCAAAATGATTCACTTTTATAATTGGTAGATTTGCCTGTATCAAGATGAACATATGAAAACAATGTCTTCTCATATGCACAACTGGTGATCCATTAATTAATCAAGTATGTGAATGACATTTGACTGGTATCTATCATGTCTTATAAAATAACCATCACAATTTCATTCAGAAGTAATAGTATTTTAAGTGCGTTCTAGATACACATTGAATGATAATATCCTCCCCAATTGGATTATGGATTAATAGATGATCTTTGGTTTAAAAACCGTTTGATTTTAATTTATGGCCAAGCCAATGTTAGATTGTACTATAGTGGAACCCAAATTAGAAAAGATAGTGAAGGGAGCGGGATGGCAGGCAGGACAGAATAATGATTGGTCATTGTTCCAAAAAGACCAGATACTCCTTCCTTGAGTTGCGCAGGAAGCTAGGATTTTAGAATTATGTAGGTTCTCATGCGGAACGTGTATATAGTATCGGGGAGGATTGTTGAAAGTATTGGTACGTCGAGCCAACATGTGATTATTACTACATATATGTATGTTATGGCCGGGCTTTTAAAATTGCTTTTCGTATTCAAAATGTGAAGCAGGGTCAAACACCTCTAAAAGTTTAGATTTTGAAAACTCGAAAAGCGCTTTTGTATAACATAAAAGCAGAAGTTCCAATTTGTAGCTTCTACAAAAAGCTGTTTTGAAAATACAAGATTATCCTTAACACATTTTAATTTTATTTCAGAAAAAATAATTTTATTTCATTTATCTCATTTAAAAATAAAATAAACTATAAAATCATATTTAATATTAAAGAAGTCTAATAAGATCCATTTTGACTACATTTTATTGTTTAAAATTAGTATTCATAGTTTATATTATAAGTCCTTTATAGTCATTTTACACAACCTCTCATATTAAAAAGCACTTATAATAGTTTTTCAGCCAAACACTCAACTGTTTTTTTTTTAATGTATTTCTCTAAAAGCTCAAGCCAGAAGCTGCTCTCCAAAAGCTACAACAGGGCCAAACTGAACCTATATATAACTAATTCAAACGCAGAAGAATTTTTCCAGACAAGAAATATTACACCACTTAGAGACGTATATTCATCCCCAACCACACCGTCGATCTCACTTGGACGCGTGCCCGGGAGATTGCCGATCGAGGCCTGCCCGTCGCGGCATTGCCTATCCCCATTTTTGACCCGTCCTTCCTCCTTCTTCCTTCTAGTTCCAGAGCTTCAACTTGAGAGCCAGGCCGTCAGCGACGGTATCCAGCTTTCGTTCGTCTGTCCTTCCTCCTTCTTCTTTCAAGTTCCAGAGATCTAGCGCCGATCTACAAATACAGTCTGTCCTAGCTCCACGGTCTCCAGCTTCCGTCCTTTCTCCCTTTCAGCCATCAAAGCGAGATCGGGGAGAATAGAGAAGACATATGTTGAATTGTGACGTGCAGCTTAAGCAGATAAAACGACGCCACTTCATCTTCCACTTACGACATCGTCCTTCAAAGCCTTCACAAAATCAAACCTCTGTCGTTTTTCGCTTGGGACAACGTTTCACTACCACAACCGACCATCATCCAGATCTGTTCGCTTCTCGATCTTCTCTTCCACTATCGCTTTGCTCTGGAAGACGAAGACATCTCTCTCGAAGCTCGCATCTCCCGCAAAGATCATCACCGCCTCTACAAGACTAATGATGATCACAGCCTTGATCATCATCTTTAGCTAACGGTTATCTTCTTCCCTTGTATAAATAGTAGGTTCCTTTCTTTCATTAAGATTTGGCAGTCTGTAATAGAAACATAGTGAAGTGTCTTCTGTTGCTTTGGGTCCATGTTTCACTTCAGTAGAACAAATCACAGTGTTGTAGTACTGGGTGATTTGTTCTTGGGAAGTTTGTGTCTTGTTCAAAGAGCCAATTCGTTGGCTTGGCTCTTGTGTTTCTTTCGTGTTCTGTTCTCTAAAATAAATAAAATTATCCATTTCCAAAAGGGATGTTTCTATCGAGTGTGATCGTCTTTACAAAATACACTCTTGATTCACACTCTGATTTCACAATTGGTATCAGAGCAGGTTCTTTGTTGGATTAACTATCGCCAAAGAAGATCAGTAAGATGGCTGGATCCTCATCGGCACCTGCATCTTATTCTGCGAATACAAACCCTCCATGGTTTGATGGGACGGATTACTCTGTTTGGAAGAAGAGGATGAAGATTTACTTAAGGGGAGTTGATGGTGATCTATGGAGCATTGTTCGAAAGGGGCCAATTCCTATGGATGATGATGATGAAGAGAAATGGGAAGATGAGCAGAAGATATCCTCTCAACTCGACTCAAGGGCAATGCATCTTCTATTCTCAGCATTATCACCTGAAGAAAGAAATCAGGTTGCCCAGTGTGAAACTGCCAAAGAAATTTGGGAGTCATTGCAAACTACTCACGAAGGTACATCTGAGGTAAAGGAAAGTCGAATTGATGTTTTATTAAATGAATATGAATCGTTTGAAATGAATTCAGGAGAATCTATTTCTAGTATGTATAAAAGATTCAATGATCTAATAAATAGGTTGAAAGGCTTAGGAAAGACATTTGCTACAAAAGACCTAGTTAGAAAAATCCTAAGAAGTCTCCCTAGAGAATGGCTTCCTAAAAGAACAGCTATAGAAGAAGCAAAAGATCTTAATACTCTATCTATTGAGAGGCTGGTAGGATCCCTGCTAAGCCATGAAGAAGTAATCACACAAATGAATAAGGAAGATAATAAGAGGAAAAAGGTGATTGCATTTAAAGCTCAAGAATATGAGAGTGATTTTGAATATGATATCAGTGAAGAATTTGAAAGAAAATTTGCATTGGTTAGCAGAAAATTTCATCGAATGTTAAGAATGAAAAGGGAGTTCCAAGCAAATAGAGCTTATAATGACATTCGAAACTCGGAAAACAGACACTCAGATTATAGACGAGATAGAGAGGAGAAACCTGTTTCAAAACATACTGATAAAGGGCCTATGAACAAGCATATGTCTGAAAGGCATAATCAAATGTTTGCTGACAAAAGCTCTGAAGGAAGGGAAAGGTATAAGGGAGACCAGAGGTCTCCTGTTGATAAAGATCTAACAATCTGTTACAAGTGTGGAAAGACAGGTCACATGCGATCCAGATGTCCACTCAACAAAGCCAAAGAGAAGGCGCTTGCAGCATCATGGAGTGACTACAGTTCGGAAGAAGAAGAGGAAGTAAAGAACTTGGCCTACATGGCATTCGCCTCAAAAGGAGAAGCTGATTCAGACTCTTCCAGCTGTGATGATCAGACCTTTTCAACAAGCTATCAGGTAATAAATGATAGTGACTCTGAAAGAAGTGGTCATCCCATGTCAAAAAATGAATTTCTGCATGCTTTAAGAAATTTACAAGATGAATGCGACAGGCTTAAAAGTAGGTACTGCATGCTCATGACAGACAATCAGGCAATGAAACAAGAAATAAATGATCTCAAAAGAACTATTAAGTTTCAAGATGAGTGTCAGGCAAAACTTAATGAGCAGATTTTTGACTTAACTGATAAAAATCACAAGCTCAGTACTTTATGCAAGAAAACAAATTTAAGGTACAGTGTAAGAAACGGTGAGAAAGGAATCAGAACTGGTTTCAAAAAGGAGTTTGGATCTCAAAGAAAGCACTTTGAGACTAGGATAGTCAGAAAGTACCCCACCATATATACATGCTCTCACTGTAAAAGACAAGGTCATTTAGCAAAATTTTGCTATGATTTAAGGAAACCTCTTGTGTATAAATCATTTTGGGTACCAAAATGCACTAATGTTTAATTGATTGCAGAAACAAGGAGAAAATGAGAACATTTGGTTCTTGGATAGTGGTTGCTCCCACCACATGACAGGTAGACAAGAACTATTCTCTTCCCTTACTTATAAGAAAGGAGGTAAAGTAGTGTTTGGTGATGATAGAGTAGGAATAATCATGGGAACTGGTACTATTGGTAAAAGTCCATTTCCTGTTGTGAATAATGTGATGTTTGTTAAAGGTCTGAAGCATAACCTTCTCTCCATTAGTCAAATGTGCTGTGCTGAAAATAGAGTAATATTTGAAGCTGATTCCTGTCAAATTATTAGGATTAATGATAACAAGATGTTGTTCAGTGGAACTAAGAAAAACAACATATATGTAGTAAACTTGAAAAGTTTGGAAGCTTTCAATGAAACCTGTTTTCAAGCTGTTTCTCTTGACCTAGAAATGCTGTGGCACAGAAAGTTAGGACATGTCTATCTTTCAAAACTTTCAAAACTCTCCAAAACTAAATCTGACAGAGGTATTCCTAGACTGAAAGACAATTCAAAATTCTTTTGTGATGCATGTGTTAGCGGAAAGCTGGCCAAAAAGAGTTTTAAGTCAAAAAAGGATGTTACCACCACTCAATCATATGAACTAATACATATGGACTTATTTGGACCTACAAATGTGGAGAGTCTTGGAGGAAAGTCATATGCATTTGTATTAGGTGATGATTTTTCTAGGTTTACATGGGTATATCTGCTTGCCTCAAAAGATGAAGCTTTTACAAAATTCAAAATGTTTGTGCACTCTGTACTGAATGAATCTAAAAACGGAATAAGATCTATTAGGAGTGACAACGGAGGAGAATTTATATCTGATCAGTTTAGTGATCTTTGTAATGATAAGGGAATAAATCACACATTTTCTGCACCTAGGACACCCCAACAGAATGGAGGTGTAGAAAGAAAAAATAGAACCATTATTGAGATGGCAAGGACTATGCTCTTAGAGTATAATTCGCCAAAATTTCTCTGGGGGGAAGCTGTGATGACTGCAGTATATGTCATTAATAGGGTATTAATTAGAAAAACCATAGAAAAGACTCCCTATGAGATTCTGAAGCAAAAAACTCCTAATCTAGGGTATTTTCATCCGTTTGGATGCAAATGCTGCATTTTGAACACAAAAGATCATTTATACAAGTTTGATGCAAAATCAGATGCTGCCATTTTTCTTGGATACTCAACAAAAGGAGAAGCCTACAGAGTATATAATCTGAGAACAAAACGAGTTGAAGAATCAGTGTTTGTTAAATTTGATGAATCTATGTGCGCTAACAAAGTTGCTGCAGAGAATATAGATCTCTTATTTCCAATATCAAACAAGGAAGGAGAACCCGAGCAGGAGGATGACTCTTCAAGTAAGAAACAGGATCTTCACAAAGAAGAATCAAAAGATGAACTGGACGAAGAGAACAGAAGAAATGCTCCTGCACACATACAAAAGAGACATCCACCATCCCAAATCATTGGAGACCTCAATGATGGAATACACACTAGAGGTAAGTATCATCCAGGTCAGTATGCATTTATCTCACTACTTGAACCTAGAAATTACAAAGAAGCCTTGTCTGATGATGAATGGGTGAATGCTATGCAAGAAGAATTATTACAGTTTGCTAGGTTAAGAGTTTGGGAACTAGTTCCAAGACCTCTAGATCAATTAATAATAGGAACAAGATGGGTCTTTAGAAATAAAACTGATGAAGAAGGGTATGTAACAAAGAATAAGGCTAGACTTGTAGCACAAGGGTATAGCCAGGAAGAAGGGATTGACTTTGAATAATCTTTTGCCCCTGTAGCAAGAATTGAATCAATTAGGCTCTTATGTGCATATGCATGCTATATGAAGATACCCCTGTTTCAAATGGATGTTAAAAGTGCATTTTTAAATGGTGAAATTAAAGAAGAAGTGTATGTAAGTCAACCACCAGGTTTTGTTAATCATGAATTTCCAGATCATGTCTACAAGTTGTCAAAAGCACTATATGGGTTAAAACAAGCTCCTAGAGCTTGGTTTGACAAGTTATCTGCCTTCTTAATCAGCAAGGGATTTGTACAAGGGAATGTTGACAAAACGTTATTTATAAAAAGGGAAAAAACAGACACATTGATAGTACAAATATATGTTGATGATATTGTGTTTGGATCTACTAATCCCACCATGTGTTCAAGCTTCTGTGAGTCTATGAAATCAGAATTCTAGATGAGTATGATGGGTGAGCTTTCTCATTTCCTTGGCCTGCAAATTAAGCAAACCAAATCAGGTATGTTTATAAATCAAACCAAGTATATTGAGACAATGCTTAGAAAATATGGTTTAAACTCGATAAATGCTAGTCCTACTCCCATGGCTGCTAATCTTAAATTAGATAAGGATGAGTCTGGAATTCCTTTCTGTGAAAAGAAGTATAGAGGGATGATTGGATCTCTTCTCTACCTAACTGCTAGTCGTCCAGACATTCAGTATAGTGTTGGCCTATGTGCAAGATTTCAGGCAAATCCTAAAGAAAGTCACTTTAAAGCAGTAAAACGGATTTTCAGATATCTCAAGGGTACCTGTCAAATAGGACTATGGTACCCCATAACAGACTCGTTTGACCTTATAGGATATAGTGACTCAGATTTTGGGGGAAGCCTCACTGATAGAAAGAGTACTTCAGGCGGCATTCAATTTCTTGGTCCAGCACTTGTATCTTGGTTTAGCAAGAAACAAGCTGCTGTTGCCTTATCCACTGCTGAGGCAGAATACATGGCGGCTGGAAGTTGTTGCACTCAACTTATGTGGATGAAAGCTCAGCTTTCTGACTATGGATTTAATTTTCATAATATTCCAGTATGTTGTGATAACACTAGCACAATTTGCATGACTAAAAATCCTGTTCAACATTCCAGAACTAAGCATATAGAAATAAAGTATCATTTTATACGAGATTTAGTTCAAGCTGGACACATTAGTCTGCACTTTGTGTCTACCGAGCTACAACTAGCTGATCTCTTTACAAAACCCCTCTCTGGAGATCGCTTTTTGCAGTTGTGTACTGAGATTGGGCTGAAATCTTTTGAAGAAATAAAAAATCTCTAAAAAGCTGACGACGCTATCTGGTGCTTACTACTCTAGGTGTTTTGTGCTTAGTGAGTAGTTAAGAACCCAGCTTCCTACGGCTCATGCGTGTTTGCTTTTAAGAAAAAAATTACATCATTACTTCTGCTTTATGCAGAAGAACCTCTTCGTCTCCCCTTCTCCTAACTCTGCCCTCTCCTATTTAAAGTCCTCCTCTTCCCTTCTGTTTCTCACTCTGCAAGCAAAGCAAATCAGAAAAAACACCCCCAAACATGAGTGATTCTCTTCCCCGACCTTTTCGTTTTGATGGTTTGGTGCATACCTACCCTGGCTACATGTTCCATGAGCCAGTGGTCATCAACCACCATCGCCACCTTCAATACTTTGAAAATAGGAGACTCCACCACATTACTCAGCTCGATCCATATGAGTTTAACCTCTACAAGTTCGACATTGTGTCTCTTATCGAGGGTCTGGGTTGGGATTTCCTGCTTCGACAGCCTCTGCATCCTGCATGTCCTGGAGCTGTCAAGTATTTTTATTCAAACCTTCGAAGCCAAGGTGTCAGCACCAGATGCTTTTCAACGGTGGTCTATGGTCACTTACTGACCATTCCTGTAGCTGCTCTGAGTGGGATTTTTGGTTTTCCCTCTCAAGGGATTGACATTGCTCATCCCTCCGAGTTCTGGAAACAAGAGTTCAAGCTCCCCATTGAGTATGGGAACTTCTCAACCGAGCCCACTGGTGGCTCCGATGTGCCTATCCCTGTTGAGTGGCTGCCTCCCAGACTCCGAGTCTTCCATCATTTCCTTACCCATGTATTCTTCCCTCGCTCTTTCAACCTTGATCGAGTTCTGCCCATGGATCTTTGGATCATCTCAAGTGCAACTGCTGGGCGAAAGTTGGATTTTTTCTCCCTTCTTTTCCCAAATCTCCTGCCAGTGGGAGATGAGCATTACCAAGGAATGCTGCCCTTCGGGTCTCTGATTACCCGAATGCTCATCAATCTCGGAGTTGATCTGTCTGATTTTCGCAGCATTTCCTCCACCATGTATGTGAGTGCACTCAATGTGCTCATGGTCCTCGACCTTCCTACTGATATCTCTCCTCCTCCTCTCCCTTCTGCCTCCATTCTCGGACCTCGTCCAAAGCTGCCCTCTGCCAAAAAGGCCAAGTCTGCTGGCGAATCAAGCAAGGGTGGAAACTTGGTGTTCACTGTGTCTGAAGGAGACTCTTCTTCGGATGACTCTGCTGCCTCTGCTCCCCCCTCCTAAGGGTCCTTACTGTTAGGGGGAATTTCTTTAGTTTCTTTAGATCTTTTGGAAAGGATGCCACTTTTTGGCCAATGTTTAGGGGAACTAGGTAGTACTGTTTTCGTGGCAGGTGTTTAGGGGGAACTAGGGAGTAATGTCCCCTTCTATTTATGTCTGTTTTAACTGTCTTGAATGTGTTCAGGACTTATTTTGAATGTATCCCCATTGCATCCTAAGTTAATGAAATTTTCAGTTTTCTGTTCGGAGGATTGCTGTTGTGGTTTGTTTGTTTTTGTTTCAGGTACCTTTCGGACGAAGGGGGAAATTGTTGAATTGTGACGTGCAGCTTAAGCAGATAAAACGACGCCACTTCATCTTCCACTTACGACGTCGTCCTTCAAAGCCTTCACAAAATCAAACCTCTGTCGTTTTTCGCTTGGGATAACGTTTCACTACCACAACCGACCATCATCCAGATCTGTTCGCTTCTCGATCTTCTCTTCCACTATCGCTTTGCTCTGGAAGACGAAGACATCTCTCTCGAAGCTCGCATCTCTCGCAAAGATCATCACCGCCTCTACAAAGACTAATGATGATCACAGCCTTGATCATCATCTTTAGCTAACGGTTATCTTCTTCCCTTGTATAAATAGTAGGTTCCTTTCTTTCATTAAGATTTGGCAGTCTGTAATAGAAACATAGTGAAGTGTCTTCTGTTGCTTTGGGTCCGTGTTTCACTTCAGTAGAACAAATCACAGTGTTGTAGTACTGGGTGATTTGTTCTTGGGAAGTTTGTGTCTTGTTCAAAGAGCCAATTCGTTGGCTTGGCTCTTGTGTTTTCTTTCGTGTTCTGTTCTCTAAAATAAATAAAATTATCCATTTCCAAAAGGGCTGTTTCTATCGAGTGTGATCGTCTTTACAAAATACACTCTTGATTCACACTCTGATTTCACAACATATTCCATCCGTCAAAAAAGTCAAAGCAATCAGGTCAAAACCGTATTGGGACTGGACCAGATCAAAATTGGACTGGGTTAAAACCAGATTGTATCTAATCCCGTCTTTGGTCCTTATATTTCCAAAGACAACGAATTGGGACCGGATCAATTCGGGCCAGTTTAACCGGCCCGAACCGTATAGCCACCCCCTAATTTCTACCCATCCTCCAATTGTCGGCATCGGGGCGACGACATCCACTTTCCCATTCAAACTTCCACGTTGATGCTTGCTCCACTCTTCCAGCTTCACATTCCACCTATCCAAAAATCCTAATTCCTCCAATTTTCAACAGTTTGCTTTTCTTTGGTTTTTCGTTGAGTAAGGTCCGTTATTTCCTTTTACTTTTAGAACGATGAATATAATGTTATGAGAAAGTGTCTACGAATTAAAGTTAGGGCGTTAAATAGGAATTTCAATAAATTTAGGGTTTGGGTCCTTTGGGATTCACTCGACCTCACTCGCTCCTCTCCACTTACCAGATTACCACAAGCCCTATAGAGTTTATGGCTTCTAACAATTTGGGTCCAATTGGACATGGAGACTGAAGAGGGCTTGCGACAGTAGTGATTAGTGGGCTTTGGGCTGGTTCTTGACAGGCTAGTGGGTTGGTGGTGAGTTGAGTTTGAGGCCCTTATCCGGTTTTATGTTCCTACGGTTTTGAGTTTTGACCTAGTATTAACATGTACTGGATTGATCCAATTTTTTAGTTATTTCTGAGACCAAAGACGGGATTGGATTGTTTTACATCTAATCCCGGTCTCAAATGGTCCGGGTTTATACGGTCCGAGTTCAGGTTAAATTGGAAAACCCATACTCTATAGCCAGCCCTAGCAGAAAGCAGAGAGCTGTGAATAATTGAGGATTTTATTTCTCGTGACACTCAATAGAGAGAAAAAGAGATGAAAAATTTGAATTAGAAAGGGTAAGCGGATGAACAGGTTTTAATGTTAGTGGGATGAATTTTTAATTTTTTGTCAACTAAAAAAAAGGAAAGTGATGCAATAAAATGTGTATGCAAATTATCGAATCGACCCTCTTCCTAATTACATGACTAGCTCTTATTAATCAATTTAATTCTCATTCAAATGATGGAGATTATCCCTAATGTGATAGTTATCTCTCTGAATACTCATTACGTACCATGTAGTCAATTAATTCTTTACTCTTGTACAACCAACTAATTAACTACATAGTCTGAAGTCCGATAATTTCTATAACTATATATTTCAATAACTTTATGACTACAGATATTTTGTAATTTAACATTGTCTCTCGG
This sequence comes from Linum tenue, assembly GCA_946122785.1. Taxonomy (NCBI): domain Eukaryota; kingdom Viridiplantae; phylum Streptophyta; class Magnoliopsida; order Malpighiales; family Linaceae; genus Linum; species Linum tenue. Next base: position 3,888,170 of record CAMGYJ010000008.1, read on the forward strand.
TAACAGTTATCAAAGGTGCGTCGAAGTTATCGTGCGTATTCCAAAATTTTACACCGAAAACAACGTGAGTCTCTGACAAACATTCCGGGCCAACGTGTGTCAGGCGACACACCTTGCTAACAGGTGGGTCCTCCCTTGGCCCTGGAATCAACTTTATTGGAAATGAAACTGAAACGAAACTACAACTTCAAAGCGCGCGGAATATACATCATGGTCCATTACTCCATTGCAAGTAAGGAAGCCATATCCCAGACACTAAAAGCATACGCAGGTGTTATATATATATATATAGCACGTACGCACCACAAACACAACACCAATATTTGGTACAATTCAACTTACGTACTACTAGTAATTTTGCCAGAATTGAATCATGCACCTTCCTTCGTAACTAGCTCCTCCGGTAGAAGAGGTGTACAGGCATGTCTCCAACTGCGGCTGCAGTTGAAAGAGACATTTCCTGCAATCCTCGGCAGTTTTGCGTCCTTGATCAACGCACGTGCCAAACCCTGAAGCGGAACCAGGACCTCCATCTCTTGGAACCGTGGCGCTGTAGGTGAACTTTTCCGGGACCCAGCTTGCCGTCTGCTGCACCAGAATGTCAAGAAGTCCTTGTCCATAACCAGCGAACGTGGACTGATCGGTCGCCGGAGCGTCGCCGCAAATGGGAGCTCCAAAGGAAGTGTGCAAATGCCCCCCGCCGACTAGGAGGACAATGATCACCGTCGCCATTAGCGATGCAGAAGCAAATGTACTGGTGTAGTAGTAACCCATTATGATGAATTAATTATTCATTGTAAAATGGATCATCTTAAATATATATAGAGACGAAACACCTTGTCGTTTAATTTGTTTCTCCCCCCGGCCACTCCGTCGTCGGTAGTGTTTTTCTCCTTCTTTCTCTCTTTTGATTTTGGGCGACTTTTCCGAAGAACAACTGGAGAATATGCTAAGCGACCGGCTGATACAAGATTCCCATGAATCGTAAACCAATTATTTTATAATTTTATATAATGGTTTGAAGATTAATTAAGGCGTCGTTACGTGAAGGAGCGGAAAAGGTCATGATGTAGGTTAGGAAGGTACGTAGGGAATTAATTCTGCCGGAAGGAATAATAATCGTGCCGACAACCTCAGAAATAAAACGGATTATAGGTAAAATATGCCCACTCTATATATTATGACGATATATCAAATATGTCTCTCAACTATTTTTTACATCAAACATGCCTCTGTACTTTGAAAAAATTATCAAACCTGCTCTTCTGTTAAAATT